>CM040129.1:5558713-6155493 GCA_022559845.1 Amorphophallus konjac | reverse complement strand
GCCTTCAAGGAAGGGGTGAGGTGTTCGCTCCACCGCGATGTAGCCGTTCCCGGAATGGGACCTTCGCTAATGTGGGGCATAGGCAGCGTAGGCAGATGCCCCTAGCAAACCTTGCCGATGATGACGAGAGGTGTGTTATGACCCTTGACATGGGTCAAATGTCGATGCCACGATGTTTTGTTGGTCAGTGAGGGCGGAAGGCCCAGGTTAGAGAGTAGTCGACCGATCTTGTCGATGGTGACAAGGGTCGAAAAGGGGTAGACGGTCTTGCCGGTGATGACAAAAACTGGATAGGTAGCGACCGATCTTGCCGATGGCGACAAGGGTCGAAAGGGTAGACGGTCTTACCGATGATGACAAGCACCGGATGGGTAGCGACCGATCTTGCCGATGGTGACAAGGGTCAAAAGGGTAGACGGTATTGCCGATGGTGACAAAAACCGGATAGGTAGTGACTGATCTTGCCGATGATGACAAGGGTCAAAAGGGTAGACGGTATTGCCGATGGTGACAAAAACCGGATAGGTAGTGACCGATCTTGCCGATGGTGACAAGGGTCAAAAGGGTAGACGGTATTGCCGATGGTGACAAAAACCGGATAGGTAGTGACCGATCTTGCTGATGGTGACAAGGGTCGAAAGGGTAGACGGTATTGCCGATGGTGACAAAAACCGGATAGGTAGTGACCGATCTTGCCGATGGTGACAAGGGTCAAAAGGGTAGACGGTATTGCCGATGGTGACAAAAATCGGATAGGTAGTGACCGATCTTGCCGATGGTGACAAGGGTCAAAAGGGTAGACGGTATTGTCGATGGTGACAAAAATCGGATAGGTAGTGACCGATCTTGCCGATGGTGACAAGGGTCAAAAGGGTAGACGGTATTGCCGATGGTGACAAAAATCTGATAGGTAGTGACCGATCTTGCCGATGGTGACAAGGGTCAAAAGGGTAGACGGTATTGCCGATGGTGACAAAAACTGGATAGGTAGTGACCGATCTTGCCGATGGTGACAAGGGTCAAAAGGGTAGACGGTATTGCCGATGGTGACAAAAACCGGATAGGTAGTGACCGATCTTGCCGATGGTGACAAGGGTCAAAAGGGTAGACGGTATTGCCGATGGTGACAAAAATCGGATAGGTAGTGACTGATCTTGTCGATGGTGACAAGGGTCAAAAGGGTAGACGGTATTGCCGATGGTGACAAAAACCGGATAGGTAGTGACCGATCTTGCCGATGGTGACAAGGGTCAAAAGGGTAGAGACACTGGACGTGTATAAGTGGGATATCGGATGAAGATCCTCGTCACGACCTTGAAAGTGGCCTTTTGGACGGCGGATGGTTCATCACTATTCACCATTCAAAAAATTTTTATTCACATTACTGACCTAAGCGCCCTTTCGGGTTTTCACCGAGGCCAGCCCCCTCTTGCTTTTGCCCGCGCGCCCTTTCGGGTTTTCACGCGGCGGGGTACCCAATTTTGCCTGCGACGCCCTTTCGGGTTTTCGCCACAGCCGGGTTATAGCCATTTTTGCACTTGACCTAATATAGGAGCAAGTCTGGCGGGGTATCTCTATTTTTAACCCCAATTTCTTTTCTCTTTTTTTTAATTCGAGATCAGAAGAACTGGATCGCGGGAACGCCGACCGTCCTTGTTGATGAGGACAAGGGTGGGTCTTAGGTTTATTTCGTCGACACTGGTTAAATGTCGAAGCGAGGAAGTGGTTTATTAACAAGGATGTAGGATCCAAGTTCAAGAGTAGAGGTTGACCGATCTCGCAGATGATGGCGAGAGTCGAAGAGGGTTTGTTCGTCGGCATATGTCACTGCCGAAACAAGGATGGGGCTGTCAACAGGGACGTAAGGTCCAATGTTGGGGGTAGAGATCGACCGATCTCGCCGATGATGACGAGGGTCGAAAAGGGTTTGTTCATCGACATGGGTCACATGCCGAAGCAAAGATGAGGTTATTAACAAGGACGTAAGGTCCAAGTTATGGACAGAGATCGACCGATCTCGTCGATGATGACGAGGGTCAAAAAAGGGTTTGTTAAAGTATTCCCGGTGGGACTTTGATGATTGTCCCTTTCGGAGTCTTATTGGATGAAAATAGGAGAGGCATTTGGGAAATTACCACTTTACCGACTCAAGCGCCCTTTCGGGTTTTCGCCGAAGCCAGCCCCTCTTGCTTTTGCCCACGCGCCCTTTCGGGTTTTCACGTGGCGGGGTACCCAATTTTGCCTGCGACGCCCTTTCGGGTTTTCGCCACAGCCGGGTTATAGCCATTTTTGCACTTGTCCCGATGTGGGGGCAAGTCTGGCGGGGTATCTCTATTTTTAACCCCTCTTTTCTCTTTTCTTTTTTTATTTGGAATGTGATCCGAGAGAGGGTAGCTTGATCAGGGCGAGATGCCACTAACCAAGGAGAAGTAGCTTGATTAGGGTGGAAAGCCGCTAGCCAAGGAGAAATAGTTTGATTAGGGCGGAATGCCACTAACCAAGGAAGAGTAACTCGACTAAGGTGGAGTGCCATTAACCCAGGAAAAGTAGCTCGATTAGGGCGGAATGTCGCTAACCAAGGAAAAGTAGTTCGGTTAGGACGGAATGCCGCTAACCAAGGAAAAGGTAGCTCGATTAGGGCGGAATGCCACTAACCAAGGGAAGGTAGCTTGATTAGGGCGGAATGCCACTAACCCAGGAAAGGGTAGCTCGTTAGGGCGGAGTGCCACTGACCAAGGAAACGTGGCTCGATTAAGGCGGAGTGCCACTAACCAAGGAAAGGGTAGCTCGGTTAGGGCGGAGTGCCACTGACCAAGGAAAAGTAGCTCGATTAAGGCGGAGTGCCACTAACCAAGGAAAGTGTAGCTCGGTTAGGGCGGAGTGCCACTGACCAAGGAAAGGGAGCTCGATTAAGGCGGAGTGCCACTAACCAAGGAAAGGGTAGCTCGGTTAGGGCGGAGTGCCACTGACCAAGGAAAAGTAGCTCGATTAAGGCGGAGTGCCACTAACCAAGGAAAGGGTAGCTCGGTTAGGGCGGAGTGCCACTGACCAAGGAAAAGTAGCTCGGTTAGGGCGGAGTGCCACTACCAAGGAAAAGTAGCTCGTTAAGGCGGAGTGCCACTAACCAAGGAAAGGGTAGCTCGGTTAGGGCGGAGTGCCACTGACCAAGGAAAAGTAGCTCGATTAAGGCGGAGTGCCACTAACCAAGGAAAGGGTAGCTCGGTTAGGGCGGAGTGCCACTGACCAAGGAAAAGTAGCTCGATTAAGGCGGAGTGCCACTAACCAAGAAAAGGGTAGCTCGGTTAGGGCGGAGTGCCACTGACCAAGGAAAAGTAGCTCGATTAAGGCGGAGTGCCACTAACCAAGGAAAGGGTAGCTCGATTAGGGCGGAATGCCACTAACCAAGGGAAAGTAGCTTGATTAGGGCGGAATGCCGCTAACCAAGGAAAGGGTATATTCCAACCGATCACTCGGGGTGTGTTGGCTGCGCCGCATGATACAGCTTAATGTGTTTTCCATTGAGGGGAGAGAACTGGACGGCTCCTTTGTGGTCTACAAGGACGTAGGCACCCCCTTCATATACTCGGCGGACGATATACGGTCCGACCCAGTTTTTGACCAGTTTCCCTTTGGGGTTAGAGGCCATCACTTCTCTTCTTTTGACCATCACCAGGTCTCCTTTCTTGAACTCTCGACCCTTGACTAACTTGTCAAAAGCACGGGCCATGCGAGCTTGGTAGAGTTGGATGTTTTGTTGTGCCTGGAGGCGTTTTCCTTCGAGCTCAGCGAGCTCTTCCAATCTTCTTTCTGCGTTGGTCTGCTCACCGCTGACTAATCCGTGCTGGATGGCAACTCGCAATGAAGGAACTTCAAGTTCAATCGGCACCACAGCTTCCGACCCATAGACAAGGGAGAAGGGTGAACAGCCGGTTGGGGTCTTGTAGACAGTACGATAAGCCCAAAGTGCTTCGTACATCTTTTCTTCCCAATCCTTTTTGTTAGACTTGACAGTCTTCGCCAATAGTGTGCACAAGGTCTTGTTAAAGGCCTCTGCTAGTCCATTAGCTTGAGGGTTATAGGGGGACGATGTCCTCCAGTCAATTTTGTATTTGTCGGCCAGCCGATAAACCTTCTGGTTCCTGAAATGGCTGCCGTTATCAGAGATGATTCGGCTGGGGATCCCGAACCGAAATATTACATTCTGCCGGAAGAATCTTGCAACTAGTTCTCCGGTCACATCTCTTAGTGCTACTGCCTCCGCCCATCTGGAGAAATAGTCTGTAGCTGCTAAGATGTATTTGCACCCTGATGAAGATGCTGGAAGTGGCCCTACCACGTCCGTGCCCCACTGAGCAAACGGCCAACTTGGTAGAGTGGGATGTAGTGGCACTGGGGGTCTCCTCGCCACATTAGCATGCTCTTGACATTTCTGACAAGCCTTGGCGAACTTGCAGCAATCGTTGAATATAGTGGGCCAATAGTAACCCAATTTCTTTATCTCTATCTTCATTTTCGGACCGGCCTGGTGTGCCCCAGCTGATCCTGCATGAACTTCTTGCATCACCTGTCCCGCTTCTGTTGAAGACAAGCAACGGAGTAGGACTTTCCTTCGGGCATCTGCCATAATTCGGAACAAGGTCCCGCTTCTCATCTCGTAAGAATCCTTGATCCTCAGGAGCTTCATTCTTTGTTCCTTTTCTTTTGGAAGTTGCTGGTGTTGAAACCAGCGTAGGAGATGCTCTCGCCAGTCGGGCTGCTGAACCCCTTGGATGACTGCTACCTCCATCTCTTCTTCGTCGGCCAGAACCTCTGTTACGCTGGGGACCTGTCGGCGGTTGATCACTGATATATTCAGGCTTGTGTCTGGCGGGACCGCCAATGAACTGGCCAACTTAGCGAGGGCGTCTGCCTGAGCATTCCGGCCTCGATTGATGTGTTTAATGCTGATGAAGTAAAATTTCGACATCAGGCGAGTTGCCAACTGGTGATAGGGGAGGAGCTCTTGCTTTCGCACCTCGAACTCTCCTTCCAGCTGTTTTATAACTAGCATGGAGTCTCCGAATGCTTCCAGCATCTGAATTCCCATGGACAGAGCAATCTGCAACCCGATTATCAGGGCTTCATATTCTGCTTCATTGTTTGTGCATTGTTTGTTTATGGAGCAGGAAGTATGCACCACTTCTCCTTCCGGGGACTTCAAGACTATGCCTGCTCCTGCTCTGACCCTGGATGATCCGGTAGCAGAGGTGTCAATTCTGGAAGCGCCATCAAAGTATAGCTGCCATGAGGAAGGCTGCACTTGGGCGGCTTCTAGGGTCTCATCCTCGGGAAGTTCCGGTTCCCACGGGCTTTCTCCGGGTATCGGATGTTCAGCAAAGAAATCTGCAATAGCTTGACCTTTGATGGCTTTGCGCGGTACGTAAGAGACATCAAACTCCATAAGGATTACCGCCCATTTACCCAGGCGGCCTTTGAGTGCTGGCTGGGACATGATGTATTTCAGGGGATCCTCCTTGGACACCAAGCTGATTTCATGCGACAACATATAGTGCCGGAGCTTTTTGACTGCGAAGACTAGTGCCAGGCAGATCTTCTCAATATAAGTGTATTTTTCTTCAGTTCTGACCAGTCTCCGACTGAGGTAATAGAGGGCTTGCTCTTTCCCTTCTTCATTGTTCTGGGCTAGCATTGCCCCCAGAGAATTGTGTGTAGCTGCTATATACAGTATCAACGGCCGTCCTTTCACCGGTGCGCCCAATACTGGAGGAGTCTTCAGATAGTCTTTTAGCTTGTCAAAGGCTGTCTGGCAATCTTCATCCCAATAAAAGGGAACATCTTTCATCATCAACTTGTGAAACGGCTGGCATCGCCCCGACAAATTGGAAATGAACCGCCGGATGTAAGCCAAGCGGCCTTGTAATGATCTCAGCTCGGAGATGTTCCTTGGTGGAGGTAACTCCTGAATTGCCTTGATCTTTGCGGGGTCTATCTCGATCCCCCGATATCGGACGACGAAGCCCAAGAATTTTCCGCTCGACACTCCGAACGCACATTTCATAGGATTCATTTTTAGCTCATGCTGCCTCAGCCTCTGGAAAACAATCCGGAGGTCTTGCAGGTGATCTTCTTTTCTTCTGGTTTTGACCACCAGGTCATCTATGTAGCACTCGACCTTGTGGTAGAGCAATTCATCAAAGATTTTGGTCATTGCGCGCTGATAGGTTGCGCCAGCATTCTTCAGTCCGAATGGCATTCTCTTGTAATGATAAATGCCTTTAGGAGTTCGGAAAGCAGTATGGACCCGGTCATGCTCCGCAATCCAAATCTGGTTGTAGCCGGACGACCCATCCATGAATGACAGGGCTTCATGGCCGGTTGTAGCATCGATCATGACCTCGGTTATTGGCACCGGGAAGTCATCTTTAGGGCAGGCTTTGTTTAGATCTCGGAAGTCGACACAAATCCGGATCTGTCCATTCTTCTTTTTCACGGGGACGATATTCGCCAGCCATGTGGTGTACTGATTTTCTTCAACAAATCCCACATCAATGAGCTTGTCAACTTCAGCACAGATTCGGGTGATGAGCTCTGGCCTCATACGCCGCGGCGGTTGCTTCACCGGCTCGGCTTCAGGGTTGATTGCTAGCTCATGTTGTGAGACGGCGGGACTTAGACCTGGCATCTCTTTATAAGTCCAGGCGAAGCAATCCCGGTATTCTAGCAGTAGTTGAATGTACAGCTCCCGTTCTTCCGGGGCTAGTTGGGCACTGAGGAAGGTAGGCCTAGGGTCCTTCTCATTTCCCAGGTTGACTTCTATCAGTTCGTCGACTGTGGCTTGGCCTCCGTCTTCTATCTCCGGAGGTGCCGGTTGGAGGTCGACGAAGTCTGGAATACCATCTTGAGGGTCGAGTACTTCGACTTCCTCGTCAGACACCGCCAGAGCTTCATGGGGTCTCTTGATCTCTTGTGCTAGCGACTGTGTGGATGGATCCATTGATACTTCCATTGCCGTTGCAGCTCCTGAGGGTGAGGGAGCAGCTTCAGTGCTTGTAGATGAGGTTGCAGCCATGACAGGCCAGTAGTTGTTTGCCGCCGGACTCGGACAGCATATTGGATTTGTAGCAGAAGCTGAGGGAGTCTCGCCTTCTGGGATAGTTGTATCTTCCACAGAAGTGGCTTTTTCTTTTCTGGTAGTCGGCTCCCCTTGATTGGAGTAAACCGAGGCTCTGTTGACTGGCAGAAAGGGTGTTGAAGTCGTCATTAGCATGACCCCTGCGGAGGGAGAGACTTCTGCTTCTTGAGCATCTTCGGCTTCGCTGCTGCTAGCCGTATCAAATTCGGCTTGAAAGGCCGCTCCTTCCGGACGGACCTGCTCCCAGCATCGGCAGGAGATCAAGGTCTCCATTTGTTGATTCCCGGATAGGGTTAATTCAGCATGTTCGGCTTCCGCCGGATATTCATCAAAGGTTGCCCCCAGAGGGCTGTCTTCAGTTGGATAGAAGGTGGAGATGGTATCCACCTCGTACCGCCCACTGTAATAGTAGTCTTCCAGGGTGAAGCCCAGACCCGGATGTTGAGAGACACGTCTCATTTCTTTGTCCAGATTTACAGGATACCACATCTTCTGGAAAGCTTCCTTGCGTTTTTGAGGCTGATCGGGAGGGATGTGTTGCTTTTGAAACATCCTGGCCGTCCGATCAGTGGTGAATGCCAGGCCCTGCACAGGAACCCGTGGGTTGGCTAGATCTTCAGGAGGCTGCAGTCTGTGTCTTCCTGAGTGGGATGCTCCTCGGCTGTATAGAATAAGCTGCTGGGCCCATCTTCCTGTGCCACCTCCCAAGCTTTGAAAGGTTCGACAGTGGGACCATCAAGGCCGGAGACTGGCTTGGTGAGGCCGGCCGGGACTGCGATGCGGTCGTGCTGTCGGTCAACATGCACTTCCTTAGCTTTGGGGTATAATGCTGGGGGTGTCACCCTGCCGACATTTCCAGAAGCCGTGATGTGGGAGACCACCTTCGGCTTGATATATCCGCGCGGCGGTGGTGGATACCAACCGTCACCCGATCTATTCTTCGATGCCCCTACGGGGGCTTCAGTTTTAGAAATCTTCCGGGAGACCCCGTATACAGATTGGCGTCCGCCAAGTGACACTCAAACACCTCGAATGGGTGGATGTCAGCAAATATCCTTTCCTCCTTCCCCTGGAGGCTGTATTTGATGCATTGGTGGAGCGTGGAGGGCACCACCAAGTTTTCATGCAGCCATGGGCAGCCGAGCAGTGCTTTGTAGGAGGTGCGAGAGTCAATGACGTGAAACTGCACCGTTGTAGTGAAATCTGCCAAAGTTAGTGTGAACTCTGCCACCCCCATAGATACGCATATCCCCGGCTTTTTTGAGATGCACATTGAAGTGGTACCTCTCGTATATTCTATATGGCAGGATGTTGACTGCTGCGCCAGGATCGACCAGAATCCGGTTCAGTTCTCTTCCATTCAGGTGCCCTTTCATATATAGCGGCCTGTTGTGACTGGCAGTAGGCAGTAGCATGTCTTCTGGAGAGAAGGTCATACTGGCTTCTGGTATAGCCTCAGCTATGCAGGTTTCAAACTGGGCAGGCGTCTGCAGAGCAGTAATGATTGCCTGTCGAGTTTCTTCACTCAAAGAGAGAATTTCCCAGATCGTAAAACGAGCAGGGAGCTTCTTGAGCAGCTTCATTATTCGGCTTCCAGCCCGGACATTGGAGAGCTTCATCTCTCAACCCATCTGGGCTTAGGAAGGTTTTGATTTGTGGGTCCAGACGGACCTGCTTCATCTTCCTCGGACTCGGCACCCTCTTGACTGGCACCGACTGTCGGGTCTTCTTTATTGGTTGCTGTAGGGCAAGCCCCATCTGCATTTGCATCTTCAGTAGATTGCACTGGCCGAGGGTGATTGACCCCGGGTGTAGGGTTAGCGTCTTGACAAGGCTGCTTCCCCTTTGACATCTTTACGAATTCAGGGAATGGAGGGACTGTCTTGCCCCCAGTCTTGCTGTATAGACCTGACGGAGGAGGGATTTGGACTCCCTTAACTTCGGCGGGGGTGTCTTGTAGGGTTGCTCCCCTCTGAACATAATGTTGTGATTGGGTGGTGGCTGGCGCCCCCATTTCCGGCCTGACCGAGTGGCATGTGCAGCAGTTGCGGCTTCGGCCTTGCCTCCCCCAGCATGGGGTGTGAAGCAAATGTCTTCTTCTTCTTCTTCCCGGGTAGGTTGAAGAGTGCTGACAGGGTATTGCAGGAGACGACCCGTGTTTTATGGGCCCCAGGGGCCTTTCTCTTCTTTTTCTTTTGCTTTTTCCTCTTTTTGATTTCTGCAGGCGCTTGCCCCCAGAACAGGTTGCTCTCTTGAGGTGGTGCTGCTTCAGCTTCATCCCCTTGCTTGAGCGAGAGTTGCTCCAGCTCTAGCCATGGGACGTGGTCCCGTACCAGTAGAGGTTTTAGTTCGGGCTGTACATATTCCTCTAGCCCTTCAATTAAGTGTTGCAGTCGAAGGACCCCAGGGTTGGTTTCCTTGATTACTGGCAGCGGAGTTTGTCTCCTCCTGTTGGGTGTATATATTCTGACAGCTGCAGGTGGAGTGACCCCTACGGACGCTACCACTGGCGGAGCAGGCCGAGGTGTAATGCCACGGATATGTGCCCCCTCTTTTGGGCGGGGTGCCCTCTTCTTCTTGTGCTTCACAGGGACTTGCTGCCACCCCTACTGTTCCTTCATGGGCTCCAGGAAATGGATTTCGTAGGTGCTCCGTGTGCTTGCTTCAGAGATCTCCTCAGGTAACGCCTGGTAGAGGGAGATCATGTTGACTGCTGCTCTTCGGGGAGGAGATTCATGTGGCTGAGGAGGGTCTACTTTGTACTCTCCCAGCTCTATTTCATTCTTCTTCACCATTCCTTCAATGATGTCTTTGAAAACATAACAGTCTTCGATTGAATGTCCCAGCATTTGGTGATAGGGGCAGAATCTTGGACTGTCTCTTCTTTTGAGGTCCTCTGGTCTTCTTGGCTCAGGCAGAGTGACCATACTGTATTCTGTTACCCAGTCAAACCGGATCCGGGTCTTATCCTTAGGAAAGGAATAAGCCTTCTTCATTTTGTCCCTCAACGAAGGACCTTCTTTGTCATCTGGAGCTTTCGCAGGTTGCGGGGGAGCCGCCTTCTTGCCTTTCTCCTTCTGTTGTTCGAATGCCTTGATATCAAGCGCATTTGCTTCTTTGGGTGTGGGGCGCCATTCCGCCGACTTGCCTTTCTGGGCTATGCTGGCAGTTGACGTCGGGACAGGCTTGGCTAGAAAAGCTTCCACCTCGGCTACCACATTATTCAGCCGGTCGAACGACCGTATTTCCATACCAATCATCTTTTCCAGGACCTCCCTCCTGAGATTTTGCTTACATACTTGCACAGCGTCCTCCTGATGCGGGGGCCGCTTACATCTCATTCCGAGGTTCCTCCACCTCTTGATGTAGTCAAGGGCGGTCTCATCTGCCCTTTGTTTTGTCGAATAGAGTTCGGCCACTGTGACCTCCCTCTCTGTGACATGGAATCTTTCTCTGAACTTCCTCTGCATATCTGACCAGTCATTGATTGACCCGGCCGAGAGGCTGGAGTACCATTCAAATGCGAGCCCCGTCAGCGAGGACCCGAAGAATTTCAGCAAATATGACTCGTCGGTGGACAGATCACCCATAACGGTCATATAATATGCAATATGTTCTTTTGGGGAACCTTTCCCGTCGAATTTGTCAAACTTGGGTGGCTTGTTGACTCCCGGGGGAAGTCGCTTAGCCGCATGGTGTTGTGGGTAGGGCACCCGGTAGGCATCGAATGCGACGTAGTCGCCTTCGCTCTTCTCTGCGAGCTTCAGCTCGATCATCCTCTCCACCATCATCCGGCTCACGACCGTGGGGTCGACTGGCTCCGGATAGAAGTGTGCTGGCTGTAGGTACGGGGTGACCAGGGTGGTCGCCTGTGGAGGATGCAGCAGCGGGGGTGTTGGGTGCACCTGAGGAAGCACCGGAGGTAGCAGCGGCTGAGGCTGTGGTGGCCGCTGTTGTGCTGTCGTCACAGTTGGCTCTGACGGCTGGGGTAGTGTGTAAAGTGGTGGAGGGTCGTCTCGACGAGCCGCTCCCCGGGATGATTCACCTTGGACTTCGGGTGGTTTGGAGGCTGATGAGTGTTCAGTTTTCTCCATCAGCTGTTTCTTCAGGGAATCTATTTCCCGTTGATATCTTTGCAGCAGCATCAAGACTGATGGGTCTATAGTGGTGGGGACACCTTCTGTTGTTTCCCCGGACGTACCCTCGGGCAGGATGTCGAGGAGTACGTCGTCTTCTTCTTCCGTCGTTACCACATTAGCGGTCAAGACGGGGGCTTTGTCATCCCAGTGGAGGTATGACTGGGGCTGTTTCTCTTTCATCGCTGTCAGAAGCCCTCTTGCTGCTTCTGTCCTGCGGGTAGCTGGTCCCAGCCGTACGGCCAACTGAGCCAGTTCTTGGGAGTCTTCAGGAAGCTTCCCATATCGGCTGGACACGCCAGCCATGTTGCAAGTGAAAACCTGCATCCTCCTTCTTTGTCGATGGACCCTCCGCCTTGCTTGTTGCGGGAAGGTCAGCCTCTCGAACACAGAAATTCTTCTTCTTTCTTCCCGCTCGGGGAAGGCTTCATCGGCTTTGATCTCAGAGCCGTCATTGTGTCCATTGTCATCGACCGACGACATCCTCATTATATCCTCCATTTCTTCTTCATCTGCCGTTGATGGGCAGTAATTTTCTTCAGTGGCGACTGTCTGCATCAGCCGCTGCTGTCCGAGTGAGGTGTTACCCAATCCTCGGAAATAGCTTCTGACCAGACAGGCCATTTCTTCTTGACCCCGTTCTTGATGTAGCACGGGGGAGAGTGGTCGACCTCCAGCAGGAGGAATGTAGGCCAGTCGAGCTCTGTCAACTGGCTGTTGGAACCTTCGCCCCGTGGCAGGGACGTTGGCTTGACGGGCCACAGCCCGGAAACTTCTGTGACGCGGAGGATCCGCAACCACCTGTTCTTCATTCATCAGGGACAAGCCCCTTTCTCTTCTCGCTCTCGCCTCGTCGTTCATAGGACGATGGCGGGTGGGCGTTGGATGGTAGGCAGGTTGGGTCCGCTTGGGAACCCACACCTGTTTGAATTTCCTCGGCCTGAGCGCCGGGTTTTCTTGGCCATGGTGGCCGGCTTCTTCTCTTTCTGCCCTCCTTCCAGCGAGAGCTTGATAGTTGTTGTAGACAGGGACGTTTGGGATGACGCGATCTGGGGTCACCCATGCCGTGCGCCCGTTGAGGAAGACACGCATGCCTCCCACCAGCATTGATTTTCCAGACTGAGAGACAGTTCCGGTGATCACGGCAGTGTTCTTGCGAGCCTGGCGACGCTGACGTCCTCCAGGGGGCTTGTTGATATCAGTGGGATGCATCACCCGTACCAGGTGGTGCACCAGGCAGCTAGCGGCCGGAACCGGGTTCTTGAGCGAATCACCGCGGCAGGGGGCCTTCAGAGGCTCCATTTTCTTCACAGCTTCCTTGACGGGTTCCGTGGCTTCGACTTCCAGCATGTCGACAAAGGCCAACCCCAAGAAGTTGGGGAAGCCCACAGCAGGAGGAAAGCTACCAAACTCCATGGGCACCGCCAGGTACCCTTGCGCATGTCTGGCGACGATCGCAGGACTGAAGCCGACTCCGGTTACCCCGTGAGTCGTCATTGTTTGCACTGAAATATCAAACAAGGCGATAATCAGTAGCCTTTGAGAGGGCTTCGAAGCCCGAATATCTCGACAAAGAGATGAAAGGTGACACTGGTCCCACCGAGCGTGCCAGACTTGTCTGAGCGTTTTCTTTTTTTTCTCTTTTTGTTTTACCTTTTCGTTCGCGTATCGATCAACCAATTAACTAACTTGTAGTCAACTGACTGATTGACGACGCGGGCGTGCCAGTCACATGCGTGACGATTCTATAGTGCGCTCACTCTGACCCATGTCGGGCGAATGTGAGGTTCAGTCGGGACCAGCAGTCCGCCATACCATAAAGGTTATGGCGTTAATTACATCCCCCACGAGGAGGGAACACCTTTGATTAATTGCCGAGATATCGGGCTGTCGAAGCCGGAAAAAGGAACTACATGATGATTATTAGTTGAGGGACTTGCATCCTTATGTGATTAGCATAAGAAATCATCCCATAAGTGGGAAAGGGATTGTAATGATGCGACGACACGATTCGGAACGAAACCGGTGCAGTGCGCGCGAAGACAGGGATCAAAACGCTTGAAACGGCGCCCTGAAACGTAGGTAAAAGTTTAAAACGGCGCCATAACCGTAGGTAAAGGGGGCAGGCTGTTAAAACGGCGCGGGAAACCGGGGCGCGCCGGGAAGACCGCGCCGGGAAGGGCGCGCCGGGAAGGGCGCGCCGGGAAGACCGCGCCGGGAAGGGCGCGCCGTTTTAAGGCGTGATCGCGCACGAACGCGCCGAATTAACCCGACTTCAAGGAGACATGAGTCTCGTTAGTTTATTCATGGATTTATTAAGATTTTGAATGGCTTTGAGAATTTATTAAGTCAATTGTTCGTGGAATCGGTGCCGAGTCATTTAAAGGGCCGAGTCACGGGCTCGTGTGAGGCGATTGTTCCGAGCTTAACTCGTTCGAGCCGAAATTTCGGCAGCATCTCCCCGTCCCAAAGGATGGTCGGGAAGACGCAGGGAGTACTCACGTGGCGGAGTAAACCCCTAAAAGCCGGGTGGCACAACGGCGGCCGGCAGACCCAAACGGATAGGAAAAACCCCGAGGGCTAGCCTGCTAGGGGTACCGAGTCCGTGGGTAACGGTGAGTGAGTGAGGTGACTCGATGTGGGAGCGAAAACCCCGAGGGCTAGCCTACGAGGGGCATGCAACCCAAATCACCACACTACTCGAGTCGGGACGACCGAGTAGAGAAGGGAGCCCCGAGGGCCAGCCTACGAGGGGCACACACGTCTCACGGCCACCACAAAGTCCCTTAGGGACTGTGGATTTGAGATGTCGGGACTAACCCGTTTATTGTTCACTCATTGATCCATGGGAGATTCGTCACTGCTGGACGGTCCCCGGTGGACAGAGTACCATCAAAACTGAACAGTGGGGGATGTTCCCCCTCCCCGGGTTACTGATCCACCCTAATGAAGCAGTAGAACGGAGCTGTGAAATCATTCGCGTAACCAACAGGCCAGAACTAATGCCTGTGGATATACGTACGTTCATGCATATGCATGTTCACAAATCGAAGAAATATCCATCAAGGAATGTTCAGAAAATAATACGGGAATGTGGGGACGCCTTTATTTCCCTCTGTTCATAGTCGAGAACAGACAGGGCATTACGAGGGCGGCCCAAACAGGTTGGAGGAACCCATGTATTGACCCGCCTTACACGGTGAAGATTCCTAGCATTCGATCGGAAGAGAAAACCCCCGGGGAGGGGAATCAATGTAGCCCTTGCCATAGCAGGGCATAAAGCGTCGGGAAGATGAAACAGGAAGGAAATCATTCACACATGAAACCCACGGTGCTCTGCATTCATCCTCCACGGCGCCGGCATCATCGCACGGCACCGCTTCACCGGCTGTAAGAAGAAAAGGGGGAGCTAACAGGGAAGAAAGAGAAGCGTGGCATTTGGCCAGAGACTCACATTCCATTCCTATTCATTCATATGAAAAATACAGACAGACAAGTAGAGAATATACATTCCGGCGCCGGCGTTGTCGCTCGGCCGCCGTTTCCATTAACAGAAGAATCCTATTACGACGAGAAGAGGGAAAGAAAATCATCGTGAGGGAGGGGAGGTGAGGCTCATATCATCGCCCCTCCCCTCCTTCACTTACATTCTGCCAGGAGGAAGAAACTCGGTACAGAGCAGAGGAAATCGCCGGATGAAACACGGACAAACCCACCTCGATAAACAAGAACGGGCGCTCTTCTTCTCCGATTTCGGGAGACCCCGGTGGAGCGGGATGGGGGCCACCAAGAGCTCGGGCAGAGAACTCGTCGGATCGAAACACTCCTGGACCTCCCCCCTTTCTTTCTAATTCCCTTTTCTTTTCTTTTTGATTCCGCTCCCTCTCTTGATCGGATCCCCCTTGATCTCTTCTCTTTGATCTGTCGACATGCTATATATAGCCTTGGGGTTAAAACGGCGCCCCAGGAAGCGCGCCGGGCTGACGGCGCCGGGGAAGGCCCCCTATTTGGTCTTTGCACGCCGGATAGACGGCGCCGGGGAAGGCCCCCATTTGATCTTTGCGCGTCGGATAGACGGCGCCGGGGAAGGCCCCCATTTGATCTTTGCGCGTTGGTTTGACGGCGCCGGGGAACACTCCCTTTTGATCTTGATGTGCCGGTTTGACGGCGCCGTTTTAACTTGCTCACTTGGCGTGTAGTCCGGTGGACCCGGAGATGATTCCGGAAGCTTCCGTCCACTGTTCATCTCACCCCGGTCATCAAAGGGCTCTGACGGGGTGTTCACGAAGCTCCTGATAGGACGAATGGCCTTAAATAAGACTTCGTGTGTGTCCGGTCCGAGCACACGGGTGTCCTACTGACATAGTCTTCGGCACCGTGATTTGTGCTTCTGGCTGAGACGAACTCGGGCTCGAAGCTTCCTTGCAGGATGATGTTACATCCCGAACAGTTCCACCTTGAATTGGTGATCAATCGGCCACTAGCGGGCCCACTATGGCAAGAAGCCGAATCCGTGCCGGATAATCGGGGTCTTCTGCTGATAGGATCTTCGGCCCCTTGTTACGGATGGCCGAGGACATTCTTCCTCCTTAGGAGAGTCATTGGGTAGACCATCGTCCTTGGTCGGGCGACGGATGTGGGGTAGCGGCACGACGAGGTCGATGCCGGATCATTGGGCAGGCTTGATCGTGCCGCCGGTTGGTTGCGGGTTTACCTCGGCTCTCCTGAGGTAAAGTCCCCGACGTTCCCTTCGAGGTGGCTCGGGGCTTTGTCAGCTTGAGGGGTCCTCTTGATAAGTTGATTTTTATCGACTTCTGTGCTTCAGTGGGCCGTATCATTCATCCTTGCGGCTTGGTTGCCAGAGGATCATATTTTGAGTGCCAACAGGGGGTTGGAAGACGAAGAGGGAACAGACTCCCCTTTCAAGGCGGCCTGAATAGCTTGCCGTTGGGAGTCATCCAACTGAGATAGTGCATTAATTAAGTCCGTGACATTAAAGGATGGGGAAGGGTTCCCCGAAGTGTTGGAGGGCAAAGTCTGAGAAGAGGGCACAACCTCTTGAGGAGCGGTATCAACCACATGGATTTGAGGATGATGAAACTGAGGGTGGGGGTAATTTCCCTCATAATAGATGGAATCCTGGAGAGGGGTCTCATATTGACCAAAGACATTCTCGTCCTCATCATCATAAGAATACCCATAGCCTGCCATGTTGATGATCTTACCTGAACGGAGTTTCATGTTTTTAAGAGGAGAAACAATTTTATAAAGGCACTATCAAACAAACAACCACTCGATCCAAACAAGCCAAATCACCCAAGCAAGTGTATGCAACCAAGTTGAGATGAACGCAAGGTTTTAGTGTTCCGCTTGAGATTAGAGTAGATTGAATTGTTGAATAGTTCACTTATGTTTGCAATGTGAAACCTAGTTGATCCAAGTGTAACCTCCGGGTCAACTAGATTCTTTCTCTCTCCTCACCAACGATAGGTTCTCTAAACTCCGGGTACTTCGAGGGTACAACCAGCCCGGCGTCCATGAGGGAATCCACGGGTGCGGGGACTTATGGAGGTCTTGGAAAAGGGATTTCCAGTCCAAAGAGACGGAATGCTCAATGGCGGGTCGTCCCGATTCCAAGATAGGTGTGTGGAATCCTAGTGTAGAGAGAGGAGGTCTCTCAACCAAATGCCACAATATGTAAAGTAATATGATCAGGTCAAAGCAATATAGGCAAGCAATATGACAATCACACAAACTATCACAGACAGCAGCAGGAAGCAATGTTCTGTAAAACGCAGGAAAGAGACGACCTGGGGCAGGTCGCTACCAACTAAAGCAACGACAGGGTCACTGTCGTGAATCACTGCGAGAGGCTATGAGCCAGCAGCGAGAAACAGAAACACGCCTCTGGTAGAGGCGCGAAATCTTGAAGGGACGCCTCTGTGTGAGGGCGTCAAATATGAGGAAGCGCCTTGAGGTGAGGCGCTATGTAATAAAAGAACGCCCTGGGGCAGGGCGTGAATTCACAAGCAGTGATTAAAGTAGTAAAACAATGTATCGGCAGACGTAACATTAAAGAAGACGCCCTGAATGAAGGCGTTAGAAAATGATAACACGCCCTGGAGGTGGGCGTTAATTCTCAGACAGTATAATGAACGGAAACAAAGCAGCAGATATGCTAACAGACGCCCTGGAAAGAGGCGTTAATAAACCAAAACACGCCCCGGTGAAGGGCGTTAAACCAAAAAGCGCCCTCGTGGAAGGCGTTAATTCAGAGAAATATGCAAACGCAAGCTAGCTGATCCCGGAGTGTGCAGTGTGCACAGTGGAGGGTGCCCGAGGGACACAAAGGAAAGGGTACCGAGAGTACTAAAGGGGAGAGGGCACGCGTGGGTGCCAAAGGGGAAAGGGCACACGAGGGTGCCAAGGGGAAAGGGCACGCGAGGGTGCCAATGGAGATGGTAATCAAAAAGAAAAACAGTGGATGTCCCACCATGATCGCCAATTTGTGGATGGGCATAAATCCCACACAAAAATCACAAGAGAATAATGATGTGATAAAACATGGAGGAGATAATGATGATTAATGCATAAATAAGGGGAATAAAAGCTTGCACGTGGTGCAAATATGGAGATGTGATCGCCAGAGGGGTTACCTCAAAAAGAGAGATCGCGAATACCTGGTGAAGATTGAAACGCGGGATGATGTGAAGTTCCTTCCTCCTTCTTCAATCGGCCGGCCGACGAGAAGGGTTCTCCTTTTGATTACCTTGCAAAAAAGATAATGAAACAACAAAGCAAAGCAAAGAGGGATTCAGCCGATGCAAGTAGTATCAATCCAAATAAAACAGGTGATGATAAAAGGAAATCAACATGCGCACCTTATTGTTTTGGTTTTAAAACCCCTAAAGAGGAATTAGGGAGAGGGGAGATATGTGATAAAACTAGTGCAAAGTGAAAAGGAAAAAGAAAACTGACGATGGAATTGATGCAGACGAAGAAGGAGAAAATAGATGAATATGAATCAACAAAAAAAAGCCCTACTGTCCCTGTCGACAGTAAAGGGAATCAATAAGACGCGGTTGATCGGATGAAGCAGGTGCAGAAGAAGCCGAAAATCCTCCCAACGAGCCCACGACAGTAAGCAAGCAGAGGAAGCCGTCAATCCTCTTGAACGTCTTTGAACGTTCTAATCCCTTCAACCCTCTGAAATCGTCAACCTCTGCTTCGACCGCCCAGATCATGTTTTTATAGGATTTCAGTGGGAGATAAGCTCGAATTTGGTAAGATAAGGATAGGCAATGTTCAAAGAAGGCAGGACTCTACCTCCAATTCGAGCAAGGAGACCAATGGAGGCAGGACTCTATACAGGAAAGAGGAGTTCAAGCAGGACACGAAAGGTGAAACACGACCTTGCGAAGGGCGTCAAATCAAGAATTGATGACTTTCATCAAGACGTTACTCAAAACACGACCTCGATCAAGGGCGTCACTTCTTAGATTTAATTTTGGCAATAAAACTTACGTTATTTGAAAATTATGATAACACGCCTAAGAGAGAGGCGTTAATTTAAAACACGCCTTGAGGAAGGACGTTAACCAATAATTAAATTGATTTTGCATTTACTTTAAAACTGGATAATACCAAGAATTGACGCCCTTACAATTAGTCGTCCTTTGTTGAGAAAACGCCCTCGATAAGGTCGCTATTTAAATAACGCCCCTCTTTAGGTCGCGAATCACAAAAAATGTAAAAATGAATCAAAACCACACACAAGAAAAAAAACTTCATATTATGAATATATTGAAGTTCACTTTGGGGCGTCATCATAGTGACATGAGATTTGATCAACATAGCGTCATTTTTGGCGTGTCTACATGTGGGTCATCCTTCGACCCAATATCCTTCCTATGTTGTGCCCCTTGTGCTTTGATGATAGTGTGTTGTTGTTTTGATGATATCAACTCAATGAGTCACCACATAAGAATGATGATGATCTATGCTAACTGCTATGGGGAGTATGCCCATGCACAGGTTAAGTCAGTACAGAGTTTTGCCTAGACTGCATGTCCTCTTGGTGCATACTTTCATCCTGAACAAGCTAAGTCCGTGCATATGTTGCTCACATGTTGTTAAAGCTCGTACATGCATACATAAAGTCGATACAAGCTCTGTTGGAGCACGCGACCGAGTCAGTGCATTGCTTAAGTCAGTGCAGGGTTAACTGTCTAGGCCTGTACATATCATAATTGTGTTTCATGGTGGCCATAAGTCGGTGAGATTAGAATAAATTGATGTTCTGCATGCAATCTCTACATACATGGTTCAATGCATGTTTCATCTTTCAGTATACATAGTCTGTGCATACTTTGTTTATGCATTGAAAGTCGATGCGTGTACATTGCATCTGTCGGGACTATACATCGCTGCATGTTATCAAGTCTGTACAACCCACGTTGCTTCACTCGACCAAGTCAGTGCAAGCACTATTCATCCATTAGCTCAGTGCACAGCTAAGTCAGTACAACCCGTGTTCTTCATGCATATACATAGTTAGTGCATCTTTTTGCATCATTTTGTCTCACGCATACACGTAGTCAGTGCATCGATTTGGCTCACACATACACATAGTTAGTGCATCGCTTTGCCTCACGCATACACAAATACACAAAGTCCGTGCAACTCTTGGTGCTGCAGGGACACAAGTCTGTACAACCTTTGTTGATACGAGGGGTTAAGTTCGTGCATAGTTTCATTAGGTCTGTGCATTATGCATTCATGCTTAAACTCTAGGCACAGCAAGTTGGTGTATCGTCTTGTCCCATGCACACAAAAGTCTGTACACATCTCGGTGGCATGCCTGAGCATTCCTTTTTTAATGTGCATACTTTCCTATATGCATACTGCATTACACGCCATCAAGTCTGTACATTCTTTTTGATTTCATGCATACACAAAGTCAGTGCATACTTAGTCACCAAGTTCGTGCAACTCCTGTTGTAGCATAAACTCAAGTCTGTACAACTTTTGTTGCTGCACGCGACTAACTCAGTGCATGTGTGCATCTTTCTCAACAAACTCTGTACATTCTTTTGTGGCATGTCTGTGCATCTCTTGTTTCATACATACATAAAGTTCGTGCATGAATATCAAGTCTACACACGGTTGCCTTGATGACTTAGCAAGTCTATACATTCTTGAACCAACTATGTGCATCTTTCTACTATCCTCATATTGCTTCTAACAAATATTAAGTCTAACATTGGCAGGATATCTGCTCGAGGAGTTTAAGAAAGGCACGTGATCCAATAACAATCCTCATTCCAAGATGCTGCCACGTGGACTCGTACTCATCCAGATTCTGACAAGTGGCGAGTGTCTCCTGAAGCTTCTAAGTTGAAGCGCTCCCTCCACACGCCTAGGGCAAGACTACGTAAACTCCATCTGATAAAGGATAAATACTTTGTTTCCTGCAATCAAGAAGATATATCTCTCTGGCAGAAGAAGAAGAAAATTAGAGAGAGCAGAAGAAGAGTAGAGGATGAGAGTGTTCGAAAAAGGAAGAGTGAGCAGTAGAGAAGAAGAAGAAGAAAGAGAGACCGAGAGTTGAGAAGAAGATGAAGATAGTTAGCTGAAGATTAGTCTCTACTGGACCATGGATCAAATCCAGGCCAATCAGGTCTTTGAGAGCCACTTCGTGCTTCATCGTTGATAGTTTTCAGTTGCTGTGTTTCCCTTGTTCTTCTTATTTTTCTTTTGAACCTTTATTCAAGCTGTTAGTCAGCGGAGCAAGCTGTGTTGCTCAGCGGTTGCAGAGGAGGATTCCTCCAGTCGGCTAAGCGGTATTGCCCAGCAGGTCAAGCTGTTAGGTAGCGGATGGCTAAGATGTACTGCCCAGCGGAAGTAAGCTGTGATGCTAAGCGGTTGTAGGCAAGCTGTGAGGCCCAGCGGTTTAAGCTGTGTATCAGCGGAATCCACACTCAAGTTTGAGTGTGGGGTGGACGTAGGTTTGCGAACCGAACCACCTAAAAATCTCTTGTCTCCTTGGTTTGATTTCTTATCTGATTGTCGCTAGATGAATGGCTAGGAGCGTTTCTAGTGAGTATTCTGTCTGAATGCTTTAAGGCACCCGCTGGTCTTATTTGACTCTGTCTACGGACTAGACTTGGTTAAGTGTCTACATTTTAGCAGTCCAACTGATTGATCAAGTGCTTCTTTGAATCTCTTATTTGGAAGAGCTCAATTGATTTCTATTCCGTAACTCTGATTCCTTTAAGTTCTAATTAGGCGAAGTTTTTAAAGGCGAGATTCATTCACCCCCCTTTGAATCCGGGTCTAGCACCACATCATCCTATGGGCCGCCCCCTCCATCTGCTTACTCCTCTGTTCCTCAAATTCCATCTTTCACTATCCCTACTCCATCTAGAGAGCAAGAATTACTCGATAAATGGGCCGCCATGCAACAACAACTTGACTTCCTCCAGAAGCAGGTTGACCCACAATCCTTGGCAGACGTTCCGGTCTCGAGTTCCCAGAACATCCGGTTCCCTCCGCAATCCGAGCTCCCCAATTACCACAAGTATGATGGGAACAGTAATCCCTTTATCCATGTGAGGGACTTTTTATATGAATCGGCCCAGTTTCAGTATGATGATCGCCTCATGGCGTATCTGTTCCGCCGATCGTTAGATGGGGTCGCGCTTGAATGGTTCTACTCTCTGCCACTAGAGGATGCCGAAAGTTTCAAGATAGTGAAAGATAAGTTCCTTCAACGGTTTCAAGACAAGGTCGGCCCAGAATATTCCTTCACAGACTTGGTGGCCGAGAAAATGAAGCCCGATGAGGAGTTTGCAACCTACGCTGACAGGTGGAGACAGATGGCTGCCAGGGTACCAGGCCACATTCCGGAGGAAGAGAAGGTCAAGCTACTCATTTCTAATGCCACTCCGACCTTCCGTAACATCCTAGCCATGAATGATATAGCAAACATGCATCAATTATATAGCCGGGCGCGGTTTATCCAAACCCAATTCAAGGACTCTCCTATCCATTCACTTTTTGAAAACTAAAAGCCTAAATACCACAAGAAACCTCAAGGGCCTGTTACCGAGGGAGTCCAAATAAATGAGTAAGTGCAAGCCGTTAACTTTCCCTCCGCCAACCCAAATAACCAAATTCGCCTCCCCCAGAACTCCCGCAACACTCAATACGCTCCATAAAACCCTCCGCTAGCCTACTCTACCCCACAAAACCTTCCGCAAAACACCTTTGCCGCTCTGCAAAACCCCTTTGCCGCTCCGCAACAACCTCCACAGCCTCCTCAATACCATAATGTCCCTCCACCAAACGGCTACAACAACAATAATAAGCGCCTGGCTCCGAAGAGAGCACAGTACCCACCTCTGCCAGAAACCCTCACGGACATCTTCTCAGCTCTTATGTCCATTAATGCTATACAACTTCCTCTGGAACGGCCCAATTGGAACCCGGCCGTTGATCAGACAGAGTATTGCATGTTCCACAGGCAGCCGGGACATACAATTGAAGGGTGTTTTCAGTTCAGAGACTTGGTCTATGACCTCCATGAAGGGTAAAGGATTGATTGGGCCAAAATGCATAGGGCCATTACAGAAATTAACAAGGAAAAGGAGGTAGCCGCCGAGGCAGCAAGTGCAGCAACAACAGGCACCGCAGCCACAACAGCAACAGCAGCCGATTCAAGACTTTGGAATCCATCAGAACCCAATGCCGAACCATCCTCCCGCTCCGCAGCCTCAGCCTCCGGCACCGACTCAGGTTGATGTAGTTCAACCCCCGGTTCCTGACACTGGATGGTCCTTTGACGATGATGGCGCCACACCGCAAGTCATGGCCCTCCACCACAACTACCGTAGTTCCTCCACTTCCATCACCCTTGCACCCACCCATACAAACCCTCCTCCGCCTCCTAGACCACTTGTCCTTCCGTCCACTCCCGCTCCACCACCCGTCTCTCGCCTATTACTCACCCCCGCTGTCACCACACCTCCATCTAACCCTCCGCTCATTACACCTCCGCTTACCACCCCACTTTCGCTCACCCCCGCTACCACCATACCCACAACTAACCCTCCGCCCATTATTCTGTCATCACAACCTGTTACCTCCATTCCCACTCCCATTATTACCTCCACACCCTCCTCCGTACCATTCATTCACCCCATGTGGACGCACTAAAATTCGCTAGTTCAGGTGGTTTCGTCTATTAAGTGCGTGGGCGTGCCAGTCACAGAAGTGACAATTTATTCGGGCTCCAAAGAGCCCATGGTGCGCTCGATCTGACTTCGTCAGACGATTGTGTGGTTCGGGTCGGGACCAAAACCAGCCGCGCCGTAAAGGTCACGACGTCATTTACATCCCCCATACGAGGGAACACCCTTGATTAATCGCCGAGATTCAGGGCCTCATGGCCAGGAAATTAATTTTCATAAAAGGTCTATTAGGAGGTATTGAAATCCTCGCGTGAAGGCGGGAAGAAAACCATTCGAGATCATGTCGGTCGTGTGCTGACCATTTAATGTTCGGACGAGTGTCCATCTCTGGAAAAGCGCGATCGTCGCGGGAAGACCGGAGCATACGTATGCCAGGATATGGCAATTTATTGTTCAGAAGAATGGAAAAACGTTCGGCTAAACCTCGGTTAGAGAGGTCGGAAACCGGTAAATCTGTTGGCCCGGTGCAAGAGCAAGCTGCGACCATACTGCGGTGGGCCCCCCGCGGTCGAAACAGGACTTGCATGAGCGTCATTAATATTTCCGGTGCCAAGAGTCAACGAGGGAGTATCCCTTGAATCGGCTGAAAAGCCCTGTGTCTGGAGAAGCAGGCGTTCGACACATGTCGGTCATTCGGGAGACCGTTTAATATTCGGATGGGAGTCCAGCTTGAGAATATTGTAATCGTCGCGGGAGGGCCTGGAACATATGCACGCCGGGATACGGCAAGTTTATTATTCCGAGACACTGAAAACATTCGGTTGAATCTCGGTTATTGTAGCCGAAAACCAGTGAATCTATTGGCCTAGTGCGAGATCGAGTCAGGACCATACCGGGGGCGCCTCCCGTGGTCCGAACGAGGCTTGCGCGGGCATCATTAATATTTCCAGTGCCGGAGGGCAACGGGGGAGAGTTCCGAGACTAGACTCTAGAACCGAAAACGTGTTCGAAAGGAGCGGGCTGTAGACCGAGGATATGAGCCAGATGATGACCATGATCGGGACAGGCCCGAGGTCTAAGTGTGGCCCACGGAGGTCTTATTGATATTCCCATGGAAGGGTCCAGGGATGACGGGAGCCGTCTCGTTCTATTCAGATTTCTGTCGGTCACTCACGGACCACTTTATATTCGGACAAAGGTCCATATTGAATGTACGATGTAGATGGAAACAACCCCGTACAAATGTATGCCAAGTTTACGGTAATTTCAATGAAAGAACAGAAACGAATCCCAATGGGAACAAGTTCGGTTTGACGAACTATCGGCCCAGAGCAATGTTGGATTACGGCCATATCGGGATGGCTCCCAAGGTCCGAACCCGACTTGGAGGGGCGGTGTTAATGTTCCCGTTATACCGGGTCTTGAGGAGAAACGGGGCTGCAGAGCAGGTCTCATCGTTTTACAATTACTTAAATATTAATTATTATTATTTGTTGGTATTATTGTTGTTGTTCTTTTTTTTCTATATACATATATATATTTCGGGGTGGATTTGTCTATTATTATTTGTGTATTCCATTAATATTTGTTTATTTGTTATCTTTTGTTAAGTTTGTTATTATCATTTGTTTGTTTTATTACCATTTGTCTATTTATTATTCTTGTTGAGTTTGTTGTTATTATCACTTGTTTCTTTATTATTATCATTCATTCATTTATCTCCTTTTTTTTGAATTTGTTATTATTATTATCTACTATTTTCTTATCATCATTATTATTTATTCCCTTTTGTGAGTTTGTTATTATTATTATTATTATTATTTTTATCATTATTTGTTTACTTCTTATATTTTATTTTAGCTTATTATTATTATTATTATCATTATATGTTCCTTGGTTACTATTACTTATTCATCCATTTTTTTTGAATTTGTTATCATTATTTATTATTATTATTATTATTTGTTATGTCGAGAGAGTGCGTGGAGAGATGAGCCAAAAGGGGCCGGAGATGATGAGAGCCGCATCGTTCTGTTCATTATTACAACCATTATTTATCGTTATCATCATTCATTTGTTTATTCATTTAGTTCATGTACTCCTCATTGATCCTTCTTATATTACATGTGCCTTATGTCCTCCCTTTTCTTTTATGAAATTATTTATTTATCTTTATTATTATTCTTTTTATTTATTATTATTATTATTATTTCATTATTATGTTGTTGTTGTTTTTTTTATTGCTGCATTCAAGGCGAGAGGCATGCCGAGGTTGTGCCGGGTGATGGTGGCTGAGAGGCTGTGCCGGGCGGAAGGGTTGAAGAGTGTACCGGAGAAGGGGCTAGGAAGGGTATGCCAGGCAAGACACGATCAGAGTGTACTGGGCAAGACCTGGACGGGGTGTACCGGGCAAGACCAAAGAGGGGTGTACCGGGCAGGGCGCGGTTAGGGTGTATCGGGCAAAGCTTGGATGGGGTGTACCGGGCAAGGCATGGTTAGGGTGTACCGGGTAAAGCTTGGATGGGGTGTACCGGGCAAGGCATGGCTAGGGTGTACCGGGTAAAGCCCAAGAGGGGCTTCTCCTTCATCTTCTTATGTCTTTTCTTCTCTTCTCTTCTCTTCTTTGGTCTTATGCAATGCACGTGGGCTTTCTCTTCTCTCCTCTTGATCATTTCCCTTTCTTTCTTCTTTGCATGACAAATGTTCAAATTTGCTTGGTTATCATCTGATCCGATTCTCTTCATATTGTCTGTGGTTCTCTTATCTCGGTTGAAGCACTTTACCATTATTCATTTCATTTGTTTGTTGCTTCCTTTGTCTCTTACCATGTTATTATTTCTGATGAAAATTTGACAGCATCTCCCCTTGACCCGGATCGTAAGGGAGATACAGGGAACGCGCCCACAAGGAGTGGCGGAACCCGACAATTTGAGGTGGGCGCCAAGGCAGCAACACCTTTGAGAAAATTTCAGAAAACTCGGAGAAAACACCGAACGAGGGACACTAGGCTGACATAGACTGGTGATGCACTGGGTGAATGTATATAAGGGAAGCGGTGGTATTCAGAGACAGACAATGGGGAACCATGAAGAAAGTAAAACAGCGAGAAATGTAGACATAGAAGGAATATTTGTAGGAAGATATAGAAAATGTTTGCAAGCTTTTCTTCTATTCCTCATAAAAAGGGGAGAGATACATGGGCTAGTACATTGCAGGGGGGAGAGAATGAAAACAGAAATACAGTGGGGGGAATAATGGAGCATCCGCTCCTTCCTCTCTCTTTTCTCTTCTTCTTCTTCTCTTCCTTTTTTTGCACACAGTCGGTGGGGGACGGACCAGCAAGCGGGAGCAGGAGCTTCTCCTTTCCTTTTTCTTTTTTCTTCTTCTTCTTCTCTTCCTTCTTTTCACCGGGGTCCTCCTCCCCCTTCAGCCCTCTGGGAGGCCTCATTTATACAGACGGATGTGAAATCATTTCTTCACTGTATTAGAAGTCCAAGTCTCCATCATACCAGATGGCTTCTTGCAGTGCAAGGCAATGAGCTGTCGGCCAAAAAGATGAGACTACTGGTCATAAGTGGTCCTTTTGTCAGACAGGAAGACTGCTACAGTGCTCGGCCTGCTACAGTGCTCGGTCATGCTACAGTGCTCGACCATGCTATATTGCCCTCTTCAGGCTCGGTTGCTACAATAGCATGGCCTTCTCCAGCTTTAGCTCGGACTGCTACAGTGCTCGGTCTGCTACAGTGATCGGCCATGCTATATTGCTCTCTTTTGGCTCGGTTGCTACAGTAGCACGACCTTCTTCAAATTTGGCTCGGACTGCTACAGTGCTCGGTCTGCTACAGTGCTCGATCTACTACAGTACTCGGCCTGCTACATTGCTCTCTTCAGACTCGGTTGCTACAATAGCATGGCCTTCTCTAACTTTAGCTCGGCCTGCTACAGTGCTCGGTCATGCTACAGTGCTCGGTCATGCTACAGTGCTCGGCCACGCACTGTAGCGGAGAAGCCAATGAGGTGTGCCATTAGAGAGGACAATAAGTGTGTCGTTGGAGGGGCTGAAGAAGTGTGTCGCCAGTGGGCTTGAAAAGGGGTGTGCCACTAAAGGGGCATAGGGAATGTGCTGTTGAAGGGGCACAAAGGGTGTGCCGCTGGAGGTCATGAACTAGTGTGCCGTTGAAGGAGCACAAGGGTGTGCCGCTGGAGGCTTGAGGAAGTGTGCCGTTGGAGGCACCAGGGGGGTGTGCCGCTGGGGCATCCCACGGAGTGTGCCGCTGGAGGCACCAGGGGAGCTTTCTCTTCTTCTTTTCTTCTTCTCATCTTCTCTTCCCTTTTCTCATTTTCTTTATTCCCCGCTGGAGGGCCGCCAAGGCGCGCCGCTGAAGGGCTGCCAGGGCGTGCCACTGAAGGCCGGCGGGGTGTGCCGCTGAAGACCAGCGGGGCGTGCCGCTGAAGGGACCTGAAGGCGTGGCGCTGAAGGCTTCAAGGCGCGCCGCTGAAGGGCGCCAGAAGCGTGCCGCTGAAGGGCCCTGGGGCGTGCCGTAGAAGGGTTCCAGGGGCGTGCCGCTGAAGGCCTAAATGGGCAGTCTTGAGCCTGTTGAGAGTGCGAGTTGTGGCCCATTTGATTTTCTTCGAGGCCCATTGATTGTGGGGCTCTTGGTGGTTGATTTCTCTTCACTGTCGTGACTCCGGAGATGGCTTCACGGCAGTGGGCATATTTGGGGACCCCGGGTGACTAGTCTCTCCGGGGCTTCTTCACTCGGTGCCATTGTTGATGCTAGGCCGAGCAGGATATCTGTGCGTGTAATTTTTGGTGTCCACACCCCACCGGGCCTGTTAAGTCACTTATTTTGAGCCCATCTGAGGCTGCGGCAGCTTATAATTGTGCCCTACGGAGCGGGCGCATGTTTCATCGCAATTTTTCTCCTACCTCAAATCTCTAGTCTTCTCAACCGGCTGCTGAGCAGGAAGAGGCTGAGCCACTACCGGGTACCCAATACGATCTGCTGCATTACTTGGATCGAGTGCCCGCCAACATATCAGTACTAGAACTCATTAAAAGATCTACCCTTCACCAAGATGCTCTCAGGAACTTTCTTCAGAAGGTGATGGTTAGTGAAGATGTGGCAGCCGACAGTTTACCCACAGCACTGGTGACTATTTCCAAAGGGCCGGCAATCACCTTCTCTGAGACCGGGCTTGCACCACCAGAAGCTTGGCAAATGCCGCTTTACATCACAATAATCTTGAACAAAGTCAGCATTGACGCGGCGTTAGTTGACACAGGGGAATCTATCAATGTATGTCCACCCAACACTCTCAGGGCCTGTAACTTATCAGAGGAACTTTTACGGCCGACCCCCACAACTATAGCTGCATATGATAACTCACGAAGAGCATGTCACGGGATTGTTACTATTCAAGCTGAACTTGGGCCTCTCACTATGCCCATGGAATTTTATGTGCTGGACATTGACCCTATGTTTAAGGCTATCTTGGTTCTTCCGTGGATCGATACTCTCAGTGCCGTGCCATCCACCGCGCATCAATGTCTTAAGTTTCCTATTCAAGGGAGGGTGGTTAAAGTAAAAATCTTATCCATGGTCCAGTCTGTTAAAGCTATCTCAGAGAAGATCTTGCCTACGCTATGGCCTAGCAATCGGCCTGTTATCTCGGTATTGGATCTAGACTTTCCTTGGGCTTATGCACCTCGTAGGCCCGCCACTACACATGTTGATATCAAAACGAAACCCCAGATCCGAGATTCCAAGGGTTGGGACATTATATTGAAATTGGGCTACCAACCGGGGAGAGGCCTCGGTGCGCAATTACAAGGGCGAACTAAGCCCATTCCCAAGGGTAGAAAAATGAGTAGACGGGGTCTCGGCTATCGAGAGTCTGCACTTTCAATGATGGAAGACTCAGGATCGCTTACATGGGAATATCACCAACACTTTGTTAAAGGCCCTCTCCAGCCAGGAACACTTCAGCCGCAGCCAGCACAGTCAGAGAAGGAGAATACAGCTTGTACGGTTACCAGTCCGCCTCTGCTGCCAAAAGGGCCTGTTGATGATATGCCAGATTTCAGTCAGTCATTTGCCAGAATGTTCAGCGAGCCAGATGGTTATGGTTAGAAGAAGAATCAGGAGGTACGGCTTGTTCAGTGGAAGCCGAAGCCAGCATACCGTCCACGGGGAAGAGTGAGCTCTCCGATTGTTGTTTCTTTATCTCCTTCCTGCCTACGCGCATTGTTCCATACGTTGGACTTTGTTCCCCATCCTCCTTCAATTGTGATTGATCCACTTTGTCCAATATCTCCGTTCCGGTACGACCTGCCGACGGAATTCTCAATAAGTCACTCTCCTTGTGGGTATTCCCCACCTCTTAATCCCTCCTCCTCTATCTTTTCCTCATCCGTATCTCCCCTCAATCTTCTCTATTCCTCTCTCCTCCCGCTCGCACTTCCTCCTCCACCATCTCTTCCATCCTGCTATATGATCTTCACTGATCTAAAAAAAAACGTCAAATTTGAAACAGAGATTTCAGTGGAAGATTACGCTATCTTGTCTCCACCATCCTCCCAGGGGCACGAGTCCCCTGCTCCTTCCTTTCCACTAGATTTCCTTTCTCCTAGGTTAGGCATAGGGTCTATCGAGTCTAGGGAAGTAGAGTCAGTTAGGTCTAGAGAAGTAGGGTCCTGTTCTAGGTCGTCCAATCCTTCCGAGCCTGAGCTGCGCTCACTTGCGCGTCATTCCAAATCCATTCCTGATAGGTTCTTGCAAGATCTAGCTCAGCGATGTCATGCTCTTCTGAAGTGCTTGGAATTTGTTGCTACAGCAATTGTGATAGAAGACGATGAGGAGCAAGAAGGGGGTGTGGAGCGACGACGGACTGGGTGTTTATGAAGTCCTAGATGAAAAAGACCCGATCGATGATGAGGACAGCAATGTAGATGACATTGTCGATCTATATGCGCAAGGATTAAAGAGGTTCGACGAGCCATCATCGACAGTGGATGAACCTACAAAAGAAATGAATTTGGGAACTGAAGAAGACTCAAGGCCCATCATTATTGCCGCTAACCTCCCTCCGCAAGTAGAAGAAGATCTAATCAAGGTTCCGAGGGAGTATAGTGATTCTTTCGCTTGGTCTTATGAGGACATGCCGGGTCTTGACCCCTCTTTAGTGGAACATCGACTCGTACTTAAACCAGGGGCAACACCCGTTAAACAAAGATCGAGAAGATTTCACCCCCACATGGCCTTAAGGATTAAAGAAGAGGTTGATAAGTTATATAAGGCCAGGTTCATTAGAGTCGTCTTATATCCCCAGTGGGTGGCGAACATAGTCCCTGTCATCAAGAAGGATGGGAAGGTGCGTATTTGCATTGATTTCAGGGATCTTAATAAGGCATGTCCCAAAGATGACTTCCCGCTACCTCACATAGATGTCTTGGTGGATAACACTACCGGATACGAAGCCTTATCATTCATGGATGGTTACTCAGGTTATAACCAGATGCGTCTCGCTCTGGAAAATCAAGAGAAAACCTCCTTCACCACTCCCTGGGGCACGTATTGCTACGTGGTTATGCCGTTCGGTCTGAAGAACGCAGGTGCCACTTATAAGAGGGCAATGATGACCATCTTCCACGATATGATGCATATATATATGGAAGCTTACGTGGATGACATCTTGGTGAAGTCGAGAACCAAAGAAGAACACCCCTCTATTCTGGCTAAGGTGCTGCAGAGAGCTAGGGAGTACAAGCTCAAAATGAATCCAAAGAAGTGTGTTTTCGGAGTCTCTTCGGGGAAGCTGCTAGGCTTTATAGTTAGCAAACGGGGGATCCAGATTGATCCTAATAAATCAAAGGCCGTCATGGAAATGCCCTCGCCGAAGAACATTACAGAACTTCGAGGACTGATTGATAGATTACAATTCATCAGAAGATTCATATCACAACATTCTCAGAGGTGCCGCCCGTTTTATGAATTGCTAAAGGCGGGAGTCAAATTTGAATGGAATCAAGAGTGTCAAAAGGCCTATGAGGACTTAAAGGAATATTTATCCAATCCCCCGGTTTTGCAACCTCCTGTCCCTGGGAAACCCCTAATCCTATACATCTCGGTCATTGAGGACTCCCTAGGGGCGGTTTTAGCACAAGTAGATGATGAAGGGAAAGAGCGGGCAGCTTATTACCTCTCCAGGTTGTTTAACCCGGCTGAGGCCAAATACACCGCTATGGAAAAGACTTGTGCCACCTTAGTGTGGGTAGCTCAGAAGCTCAAACACTACTTCCTAGCCCACCCAGTTAGGTTAATCTCTAGAATGGACCCGATCCGTTATCTCTTAGAAAAGCCTGTCCTTTCTAGTAGGTTAGCTCGCTGGCAGAGCTTCCTATCTCAATTCGATATCACGTTCATCGTTCAGAAGGCAGTCAAAGGATATGCCATCGCTAAGCATCTTTCCCATCTCCCTATTCCCTGCACAGATTCTATTCAGGATGATTTCCCTGATGAGCATCTTTCTGTCTCTCATCATCCCTTCTGGTCTCTGCACTTCAACGGTGCACTCAATTCTCAAGGCCGAGGGATAGGCGCTGTTCTGCTCACTCCAGAAGGGGTGACGATTCCCTTCGCTTATCAACTCTGATTTCCTGCTACCAATAACATCCCCGAGTATGAAGCTCTCCTAGCCGGATTGAAGCATGCCAATCTTCTAGGCGCGCATTACTTAAATATCATAGGAGACTCTCAACTCGTCCTGCGGCAAGTTTTGTCCACTTATCGCACCCGTGACCCTAAGCTCAAGCCATATCAAGATTTGGTCACGGTCCTAGCGAGGCAATTTCGCAAGTTGATCTACATCTACACTCCTCGATCTCAAAACATTCTAGCCGATGCTTTAGTATCCCTGGCGTCCTCTCTATCTTTCCCTCTCAGTCGGAGTACTAAGACTATCATCGTTCAAAGATTGGACGCACCCTCTCTTCAGGATCCTTGGTATGCCAACCTTAGAAAGACTGTAGAGGCGAGGGCTGAGAAGGAAGAGCTGAAGGAAGTATCTTTGATGGAATTAGAATAGATCTTGGAGGAGGAAGAATTGCCCTGGTATCATGAAATTGAGTTGTTTTGCAAGGATGGATCATTCCCAGAAGGGGCAAGAGCTGAGCAGCGCAAGTCAATAAGAAGAGCCGCCTCCAGGTATACTATCATCGCAGGTGAACTATACAGGCGCGCTACCAAAGGGATGCTCATGAGATGCTTAGACGATGAAGAAGCTTGGAAGGTGGCCGAAGCAGCCCATTCTAGTGAGTGTGGAGGTCATGTTAATGGTCAGGCTCTAGCAAAGAAGATCCTTAGGCAGGGTTACTACTGGCCCACTCTAGAGGAAGATTGCTCCCTCTATGTCCAGAGGTGTCTTAAGTGCCAACTCCATGCTGATAAGATTCACGCTCCAGGTTCATCTCTTCATCCTCTTTCTGCTCCTTGGCCATTCTCTATGTGGGCTTTTGACGTTGTCGGCCCGCTCGGTGATCCCAACTCTCAGATCAAGCAAAAATCCTTCATCCTTACCGCCACTGAGTACTTCACCAAGTGGGCTGAAGCCGAAGCGTACGCGGAGATTAAAGCTACCACGGTGTGCCGCTTCATCATGAAGAACATCATCTCGCGGTTCGGAGTGCCAAGCAGCATCGTCACCGACAACGGAGCCCAATTCGTTTCTCAAGAGCTCAAGGACCTATGTAAGAAGTTCAATATATCACTGCATCATTCATCTCCATATTACCCGCAAGGCAACAGCCAGGCCGAAGCCACTAACAAAACCCTTCTCAAAATCATAAAGGAAACATGCGAATCTCACAAATTTTCTGATTGGCCAGAACGATTAGTGGAGGCTCTATGGGCTTACTGCACCTCCGTCCGTACTCCCATGAGGCAAACCCCCTATGCTCTCACTTATGGGATGGAGGCAGTGCTCCCATATGAAATCCTGATCTCTTCCCTAAGGGTACAGCTCAATAAGGAACTTAATCTTGATGAACGTTGAGAGGCGTTGCTCGTCCAGCTGGAACTCTTAGACGAGAAGAGGATGAATGCGGCCGATCACGTATCCGCTTATCAAAAGAGAATTTCGCATTATTTTCAAAAGAAGGTCATTGAACGTAAATTTCAAAAAGGTGATATGGTTTTGAAACGCAAGTTCATTCGGTCTGCAGGTCCTAGGTCTAAATTACAATCTAACTGGGAAGGGCCGTTTGTTGTCAAAGAAGCTTATCCAGGGAATGCTTATCGCTTAGTGAATGCAGAAGGTGAGGAGCTCGCTCACACTTGGAATGGATTGTATCTTAAGCGTTTCTTTCCTTAGAGTCTAAACCAGTGCCACCCCAGTAGCAAGGTGTCTTTTCCCTCTCGCCATGAAAGAGGACCCCGAGCGCGGCAATCACACACTACACGACGTCCCTGGTCGGGTTTCCCACTTTGTAGACTCCGTTTCTCCTTGGCCATGCTTGGGGGAAAGTCAAAGTCCCTGTCCATTTCTTTATTCGGCTGAATCCAGGGGCAAGAGGTGAATAAGGAGGTGACGACCAATCTTGGTACCCTGACGAGAGGAGGTCTCAAATAGGGGCAGTCCGTTATGACCTGACGCCACAAGAGAAAGAAACAAGCCAAAGAAAAGGAGCATTCATCGTGACAAAAGTAAAAGTTTATCTCAAAAGTCTATCAATTATAAATTCAAAGCTCCAAGAAAAATAAAAGGCTAGGCATGGCAAGAGTGACAGCACAGTTTCCCTGCGGGACGCATGAGCCCGGTTGTATGCGTGCCTAGAGTGGACTAAGGTTCGATGACGGACACAAAGCCCCGGCGCAACAGACCAAGTCTCTGAATGAGTTGTCTGGAGAGGAACTCAAGCCCTGAACACTTTTATATCTGGCCTAAGCTTACCCCCCGCATTCTATTTTCCTTTTCAGGACTAAGACAAATACCCAGGGTATGGCCTTGGTAGAACCACCGTCAGGCGAGTTAGGCCCTGGCTAGGGGTTGTCACCTCTATTGCACGCCAACCTTGGGAACTCTCAATAGAATAGGGAGGACCCCACGTTTCTAGGGAGGCACTGGCATTTTCAAAATCCAAAAAAAAATCATATATTTCAAAATCCAAAAAATCATATATTTCAAAATCCAAAAAATCATATATTTCGAAATCCAAAAAAATCAGAAATTTCCTTGAAAATCCCAAAAATACTATCATATGCATCGCATGCATTGCATTGTTTCCATTTTATTTTCTGCCTATTTAATAAGGCTCCACCCCTTGACCAAATATCAAGAATGACTATTTTCTTACTTGTTTCAGGCAAGGGGTTGAGTCTAAGAACAGATTTAACTTGTCTTTTGTTTAAATGTGTGCAGAACGTAGGTTCAAGCTCAAGATCCAAGCTCACAAACCTACAAGACCTGAAACGCTCCAGTCTTAGACCGTCACTGTGACGGTCCATTGTTAGGCCGTCACCTTCTCCCGAAGGTTGAAACTCATATGTTCTCAGTAAGCTCTCCCTGACGCGTCTACACTAGACCATCACTTCACTCTGATGGCCCATGATTAGACCGTTATACCTTCCCAAGGACAGAAAACTCAGTTTTCTGAGTTCATCCATTCAAACGGCTCATCGTGAGACCGTCAGAGAGTTGTGGCGGCCCTATATAGGATTGTTACATCCACCAGAAGCTCTGTTTTCGAAGGACATTTGGGTCCAATCAAGCATCAAATTTATATTCCATCAACTTAAGGCACTTCCATATCATTCAATTTAATTCAATGATACATAAGATTGGTTGGTAAACTTCAATTGTCATTACATTCAAGAAAATTCAAGCTACATTCAGTTTTCTATCCGCAAGAGGCCGGATCTTGCGTAATTCCCTCACATAGCCACGCCATCTCTCGTCATCTTCTTCCACCTCTTCTTGCCATGGGCGCACTTTGCTAATCTCCCACATGGTCAGGGCGCTCCGGACTGCTCTCTCATCCTCCTCGGTCCCCATCTTCCTAGCTTGAAGGGGAGGGAAATGCAATAGTGCAGGAACTACGGTACGGGGTAGCCCGATCTGAAGATAGCACCGGTGTGGGTTGTAGATCGCAAAGGTGGTGTTCCCCACTAGCTGTAGATCAAGGCCTAGTCGCCGTGGTACTTTGAGCAAGGTGCTCCGAAGAACTCTTGGACGCATCATGAACTTCTCTATTGGCAAGGTGTTAAGGAAGAGGCGTCAATCGTCCCGCGTTTTCTTGTCCGCCGTCCGGCATTCAACCTGTGAAGAGAACCCAAATGCACCTCCAATAAAGAACAAAGGGTGGCTCCCAAAAATTCGGCTAGCTGAAGGTATGTCCTCCTTGGGTTGGAACTTGATTCTCACACCCATCCAATACTCAAGGAGTATCATTGAGCCGAATAGAGGTCCTCCTAAGCAAGTTGAGCTAAGTCCTTCATATAGGTATGAAAGGAATGCTTGAGAAATCGATAAACCCCGCCACAACCCGCTGATGATACTAAGGTTTTGGATATCTAGGAGGTGGTCGGTGGTGGTGAAAAGGAAGACCCCACATAAGCAAACCGACACGGCTTTGGCAATGGCTTCATATCTTTCCCACTTATTTTTACAATGAGAGACTATCCATTGAGCCATGGGTATCAAGTGAATATGGCATGGGCTGATCATGGTCCTCACGTCCTTCGGGTTGTGTATGAAATCACCTAGAATCAAGGATGGGTCGATGAGTTCAACCGTATGGCACACTAGGTCTTCATCCCCCACCTTAGTCTTAGCAAGGGCTAGGTAGGTCTCTACCTCCTCCAATAGGACTGTAGCTTCAAAGGAAGGGAAGAGGAAGGTGTGTGTTTATGGATGCCATAGTTCTATGAGGGCTAAAATGCTTGCCCAATCTAAGGACAATTTCTGGAAGTTTTTGGCCAAAACTAACAAAGGTTGGAGGTGCCATGCCCTAAGGATCGACAAGACTTCTAATGGGAGTTCTTTGACCATGGGCGCCACCCACTTTAAGTTGGAATAACACCTTGGGCCAGGCAAAGGCTAGAGAGAAAAGGAAAGGAGAAGGAGAAAGAGGAAGAATCATAAGAAGCATGGAAAGTGCAGAAATTGATGAACTTTTGAATTCAATTGGAGCTTACCACTCTTTAGGCACTTGAGCTCAGATGCTTGGGGATGGATGTCAATCTTTGCAGCTCCCCATGTTCTCTCTTAGTTGCTTTGGGACCGGTGTAGACCCTCTCCTCCATGCCCATCTCTCCGGAGCTTCTCTTCATGGTGTTCCTTGACTTTTGATGAAGTTTTCAGCCCTTGAAGCAGAGGATTAATGAAAGCTGTGATTTTTGGGCTTGCTCCTAACTTATAAATGCTTGATTTTGGTGCTAGAATGATAAGACTTGGGTTAGAAAGCCTTATCCTAAGCCTAGGAGGGTTCTAGTGTGGATTAAGGTCTCCTCGCCTCGAGTTCGGGCTCTCACGGCAGGATCCGTCTCGGATTATAGTTTTTGCTCTAACGGTTCATCGTAGGACCGCCACAGACCCTTGATGCTCCAACACTGGACCGTCACATTTCTTGCTACACATTTTTAGCTCAATTTCGCTGTCATTTCTGACGGTCTAAACATTGGACCGCTATAGTTCTCTGACGCTCCATTATTGGACCGTCATATTTCCTGCAACAAATTTTCAGTCCACTTTCGCTCTGTCATTTCTGACGGCCTAATCTTGATGCGTTACATGGACCTGACACTCCACCATTGGACCGTCACACCCTCTGCTACAGGTTTTTGTTCTTTCCATCGTCTTTTGGTCTAACCTGCACGTCTTACACTTTGTCCCATGTTTACATTCATTTACACCTTCATTTACATTCATCCACACATTGACATCCATTTCATCCACACATCCATTCATTCATCCACATAAACAACACAAAAAAGAATTTTCATTCATTTTTATCATTCCATTTCATTCACATCAGTCACGTACAGGTGTGGGTGTCAAAAGAAGAAAGAAAATACAAAGTCATTCGGCCGGCTTGTTTCCCGGGCCGTCACTATTGTTGAACATATCCAAGTGATTTTGATGATAACAAAACCTAAGATATTTCTCTCCCTTGTATCTTGTTTTCAAGCAAAGCTTCATGCTTTAAACCTTCAATTTTCACCCCATGTCAAATGTGTGGTTATGAATCCTTCCATGTGTTTATTCAAACATAAATCAACTCATACACAAGCTGTCACGCCCCGAGCGCGGAAGGTACCCGGAGATGCGCGATGAGTTTATATCAATCATGTCAATCAGAGTATTAGTGTATTCGACACCAAAAATCAGAGATGCGCGAAAGTAAAGATAACCCAGTTCTTTATTCCTTCATAAGAAGATGTCCATTACAAACCTTGAAGTACTAACTAAAATAAAAGAAAAATACAAGGTTGACTCAAGAAAATATGAAAAAGACTAGATAACACGGAAGAAGCTCTATCTCTTTCACTCTTGATTTTCCCCATCCGTTTGAGTTCCCTCTTCGTCGGACTTACCTGAAAAGTAGGGAAACACTAAGTGAGCGAACGCTCAGTAGGAAATTATATCTCAAGATCTAGCATGGGGTTTAAGTGATTACATCTTTCATGAATGCTCTATAACTATGCATGCTGGCATAAAACGACAAGATAGAGAGAGTGTAAAACAATACGACAGCAAGAAGAACTAGTCATGAACTTTCAAGAACTTATATCAAAAAGATATCAAGATATTCAAGCAAGTGTATTCATCATGTCATGTTGGAATTTGGCTAATTTGTTTCAAGTCAAGCAAGTATACAATTACCCTTTTCTCGGGCCACGCAAGTCATGTAATATCAAGTCAAGTACGAGTACAAGATTTGTGGAATGTTCAATCAAGCTAGCCATGCACTTCGGTATAATGCCAATACCGTGATCAATCAAGTCCCATGGGCACAAGTACTTTCGGGTGCTCCTCCCAGGACCAGATCGGGCCCTATATGCGCAAGCATTAATCATGTATTTTAACATCCACTTTTGTGTATAGCCAATATGGAATTTCAAGAATAAAGCTTGTAGATACGTAGGATAACTTGAATAGAATAGAGTCCAAAAATATGACACTTGACATAGAATGATGATAATAACGGTACAATCATGATTATCGAGAAAACTAGGTGGAATTGGTTCCCCTACCTTGGGTACCATGACAAACACGTATGGACACTCTTTATATAGAATTGAGGTCCACATGAACAGCACATCAATGGCAAGACGTCCTCATTCTTAATATAGAATTGATGTCCACAAGAACATCATGTTGAATATAGAATTGGGGTTTACAAGAATAGCATAACAATGTTGATATAGAGTTGGGGTTTACAAGAACATCATGACAATGTTGATATAGAATTGGGGTTTACAAGAATAGCATCAAATGGCATGATAACCTCATCCCATTAAGAGAATTCTCATGATACACACTTTGCATAACATGAGGGCCGGTATACCATGTTTCTTCAGAGTGACATGGCAAAATAGTGTAATGGGTTTTTATGGTACAACCAGCTCAGTCGGCCTTGAGGGAATCCAAGGCTGCGAGGAGACTTACGGAGGTCTCTATGACTAACTCACTAGTCCAAAGGAACGGAATGTCCAATGGAGAGCTTGTATGTCAATGAGAATTGAGGGTAGTGCGATAAAAACATCATGAAACATGGGACTATATTCATGGACTGGAATATAGTGCCGATATATATATATATATATATATATAAAACCCTTCGGTGATAGTAATCAGTGTAAAACAGTAATACAGAAAATAGCGACTTAAGATAAGTCATTAATTATCAAATTCACGCCTTAGTCAGGGGCGTTTATTCAAAATTTGACGACTTATACATTAGTCGTCCCTTCAATATTTCCATTCTACGGAGAATCATTATTCTGGAAATTTTAACAAAAACGCGCCCTAGACAGGGGCGTTACTTTTCAATTAGCGCCCTGGTCTGGGGCGTCAGTTCAGTAGGAGACGACCTTGTGCAGGGCGTTAATTCAACGATTTATCAATTTTCAGTTAATAACATTTCAAGAAAATAATTTCATGGTAAGGACAAGAAAAATAGCAGGATTAGATAGGTATGATCATGCATTAATTTAGATTCATGGTTTCATAGTTATAGAATTCTAAACATGGATAACTATCAATTATATGAAATTGACGACTTCTGGGTAGGGCGTCAAAACAAGAATTAGCGCCCTTGTCTGGGTCGCTTCTTTAAAATCACTCAGAAAACATTTGGAAACGCAGTAGAACTATATGCATGAGATCATGGATGAGTTTTATTTCATAATTTATACTAGTTTGGGCTACGTTCTTGAGAAAACCTACCTTATGAAGATTTAACTGATGAACGGATGAAGGTTTGGAGGAGAAAACGATGCTCTGTTCGTAGTGGAGTCTTCAGACGTTCGAAATAGCCCAGTAATATGAGCTCTCGACAACAGGTGAGCTTTAGGAAGATGTCTTCTTTCGTGGATGCAGAGGACGTTGATGAAGAACCCCTCGTTCTTCAGCACACATGGTGTTCAACCTATAGCAAAAGACGACGAAGAAACAATTAAAATTTCTTCATAAATTGATCAAGAGCAAAGGAAGGAAGAAGAACACAACCTGTTCTTCACGTATGCAGCAGCAAGGCTTCGACCATATAGTTTTTAGGGTTCGATAGATCAGGGTATTTATAGGATTTTTAGAATCCTAATGGAGTTAGTAGCATACTGGGAGTAGTATTTCCCTAATAGAGTTCTTACCCTGTTCAATATTGCCCGTAGTTATCCATAACTTGCCCCGGATAAACTCCTGGGTCGAACGAAACTCGAACTGAATTAACGTCTTAAGCGAGGGCGTCGAATTTAAATTGACGCCTTGTGGAGCGTCGTTACTTATGTAAACGCGCCCATGTAGAGGGCGTTTCATTTCCTTTCCTTAATTTTATTTTTTTGTCGTTTGAAATTTGACGCCCTATTGTCTAGGCGTCCCTTTTAAATTAACGCCTTATACAGAGGCGTTTCCTTTTGAATTAGCGCCTTGATAAAAGGCGTTATTTTCCTCTTGATCAATGATTTACCCTTTTAGGCTCTTTGTCATCTATTTACTTATCTTTTATTTTTAATTTGATATATTTAAAAATCTTACTTTTATCAGGGTCGCTACACCCTCCCCCACTTAAAAGAATTTGGTCCCCAAATTCAATAGTATATATAAGTGGAGAGTGTAGAGTATATACCTTAAAACAATTTTGGAAATCGCTTCCTCATGGATTCCTCGGTCTCCCATGTAGCTTCATGTTCGGAGTTCTTATTCCATTGTACCTTAAGCATGGGAATAGCCTTATTCTTTAGGGTACGTACTTCACGATCTAGTATCTTCATAGGCTTCTGCTCGTATGTGAGATCCTTCTGGATCACTAGGTCTCCATGATCAATAATATGTGATGGATCGTGTACATACTTCTTCAACATAGATATGTGGAATACATTATGTACATCGGACAGTTGAGGAGGCAATGCGATGCGATAAGCAACCTCGCCAACTCGTTCCAGTATCTCGAAGGGTCCGATGAATCTTGGTGTAAGCTTGCCTTTAACACCAAATCTCCGTATGCGACGTCCAGGCGATATCTTGAGAAATACATGATCTCCAATTTGGAATTCAAGATCTCTCCTTCTTGTATCGACATAAGCCATTTGCCTAGACTGAGCAACTTGCAGTCTTTCTCTAATCATTTGTATTCTTTCAGTGGTAACCCTTACCATGTCTGGACCTAGCAGTTGTTTCTCTCCAACTTCGTCCCAGCATAAGGGTGATCGGCAACTCCTTCCGTATAAAGCTTCGAAAGTTGCCATTTGTATGGTAGCTATTATTGTATGCAAATTCCACCAACGGCAAGTGATCATGCCAGCTTCCATCGAAATCAATGATGCAAGTTCTGAGCATATCTTCAACCACCTGATTTGTTCTCTCGGTCTGACCATCCGTTTGAGGATGAAAAGATGTACTAAAGTTAAGCCTTGTTCCCAACGAATGTTGTAATCCCTTCCAAAAATGAGAAGTAAAATGGGGATCTCTGTCAGACACGATTGAAACAGGAATACCATGTAATCTGACTATTTCCTTGATGTATAATGCAGTCAAAACATCAACTGTCCATCGGCTCTTTATTGGCAAGAAATGCGTCGATTTAGTCAATCGGTCAATAATAACCCATATTCCATTATGTCCTCCTTTTGATTTAGATAAACCCATAATGAAATCCATGCTAATATTCTCCCACTTCCATTTGGGAATATCTAGAGGATGTAATTTTTCAGCAAGCTTTTGGTGTTCCACCTTGACCTGTTGGCATGTGAGACAGCGCGACACGTAGTCCGCTATTTCCCTTTTCATGTTGGGCCACCAAAAATTCCTCTTCACATCTTGGTACATTTTGGTAGATCCAGGATGAATCGTGTACCTTGCTCTATGAGCTTCATCTAATATCTTCTTCTTTAACTCGGGACAATCCGGTATGCAAGTTCTATTCCTGAACATTAATCTTCCTTCACAAGTTCTTTGGAAATCAGATTGTCCTTCCAGTTTGCCCTTGATTTCCACTAATATTGGGTCATTATCCTGAAGTGCTTGTATTTCAGTTAATAGGTCTGGCTGAATGCTTATATGAGACAATGTGACACATTGAAAGTCTGTGTCCACGCTTATATTGAATTTAGAGAATTGCTCCAGCAACTTCCATTCTTGAATCATATAATTGGCTAACAGTGCTCTCGGCTTTTGACTAAGGGCATCTGCTACATGATTACCCTTTCCGGGATGATATTATATATTGAAGTCGAAGTCCTTGAGATATTCTAGCCAACGTCTTTGCCTCATATTTAGTTCCTTTTGTGAAAAGATACTTGAGACTCTTGTGATCAGGGTATACAGTAAACTGTACTCCATAAAGATAAAGTCTCCATATTTTGAGTGCAAATACTACCGCGGCTAATTCTAAGTCATGGACGGGGTAGTTCTCTTCATGCTTCTTTAATTGACGAGAAGAGTAAGCTATAACCTTTCCTTGTTGCATTAGAACACATCCGAGGCCAATGCCAGAAGCATCAGTGTATACCTCGAATTTCTCTCCTTCCATTGGTAATGCTAAGACAGGAGCTGTAGTAAGATGATCCTTGAGAGTTTGGAAGCTTCTTTCACATTCCTCACTCCATCCGTAACGAATCTCCTTGCGAGTTAACCTCGTAAGTGGTACGGCGATCTTAGAAAAGTCTTTGATGAATCGCCTGTAATAGTCGGCAAGACCTAAGAAACTTTGGATCTCGCTAGCATTGGTCGGTCTTTCCCAATTTCTTACAGCTTCAACTTTTGATGGATCTACTGATAAGCCATCCTTCGATATAACATGTCCGAGAAAAGTTACTTCCTCAAGCCAGAATTCACACTTGCTGAGTTTTGCGTATAATTGGTTTGCCCTTAATATTTGTAATGCAATCCTTAAATGCTCCTCATGCTCTTCCTTGGTCTCGGAATAAATCAATATATCATCGATAAAGACCACCACGAATTGATCCAACTAAGGCCTGAATATACTATTCATTAACTGCATAAAGGCAGCAGGGGCATTTGTTAGTCCAAAAGGCATAACAACAAATTCATAATGGCCGTACCTGCTTCTGAATGCAGTCTTATGAATGTCATCATCCTTGATCCTTAGTTGGTGATATCCTGACCTGAGATCAATTTTTGAAAAATACTTGGATCCAGATATTTGATCAAATAACTCATCGATCCTCGGTAGTGGATACTTGTTCTTGATAGTGAGATGATTCAACTGTCGATAATCGATGCATAGTCTCATGGATCCATCCTTCTTCTTTACAAATAATACAGGCGCTCCCCACGGGGAAGTACTCGGTCTAATGAATCCTTTCTTAATGAGTTCCATCAATTGCTCCTTTAACTCCTTGAGTTCGGCAGGGGACATTCTATACGGTGCCTTAGAAACTGGACCCGCACCAGGAACTAAATCGATGGTGAAGGCCACTTCTCTTTGCGGGGGTAATCCAGGCAAATCCTCCGGGAACACATCCGAAAATTCTTGCACAACTGGGATATCTTCTATCTTAGTTTCCTGAGCCTCCTTAATCGTGACAAATGCAAGGAAAGATACACATCCTTTCCTTATTAGCTTGCTAGCTCGGAGAGCCGAAATAAGAGGTGACTCGCTCCAACTCTTAGGGCTAGAATAGACTAGTTCTGGAAAGTCCTTGAAAGTAACCTTGCTATTGCGGCAATCGACTGTTGCCTGATATTTGGATAACCAATCCGCTCCTAATATGACATCATACTCCTTTAGATCTAAACATATAAGATCGATAGGAAGATTTCTTCCTTTCACCAAGACTTCACAGTTTTGATAATGGTGAGTAATATCGGTTTCGTTTCCGAGAGGAGTAGATAAAATTATTTTCATCCATTTCGGTTCCATAGGTAGGGGGTTAGCAAACTTCTTGGAAATAAAAGAATGTGATGCACCCGTATCAAATAAGACATGTGCATACTTGGAACAAACTTTCAGTGTACCTTCTACTAGTCCGCCTTCTTCTTCTTCGGTCTCCTTAATTGCGTGAAGACGAGCGTTCTTGGTTACCGGGCGCTTTCCGTCACTGGTTTGATCATTAAGTAATGGGCAATCGGGAATCCGATGCTCACGGCTCCCGCAATGGAGACATGCTCTAAGTTTCCTCCAGCACTCTTCGGCTTTATGACCAGCCTTGTCACAATGCTTGCATATTATATTCGAAGGTGCAGTAGTGATAGAAAAGGGCTTGGTCTTCTTAAATTTTTGGTCTTGAGAAGAAGTACTTCCAGTGCGAGGCCTCTTCTTGAAGTTGGGTTTAAAGGAACCCGAACTTGTAACTTGTTCCTTCTTATCCTTCCCACGGATTCTATCTGATAGCTCCGTGGCATCTTCTAACAATTGAGCTCGGCGTACTATCTCTGAGTAGACCTGAATATCCATTGGCGCCAGCTGGGTAATATATTGGGGCCTGAGCCCGTTTAGGAACCTCCTAGCTTTCATCTTCTCGGTGCTAACTAAGTGCTTAGCATACCGAGACAATCTAGAGAATTATGCCTCGTACTCCGCCACCGATAACGACCGTTGCTTGAGTGCGGCAAAATCGGTAGCTTTCTTTTCTTGGACTCGGTCTGAAAAATATTTATTGTTGAAATGTTCAACAAATTCTTCCCAAGTAATTTGGTCTTGATTTATAGTAGCTTCGACTGACTCCCACCAGCATCGGGCATCCCTTTCTAGTTAGAAAGTAGCTAATAAGACTTTATCTTGATCCGTGCACTGCATAACACGGAATATACGCTCCGTTTCCCTGATCCAGTGCTCTGCGTCATCCGGATCAGTAGAACTCATGAATTTGGGAGGGTTCATATTCTTGAAGACTTGGTGGAGACTTCCGGCTCGTTGTGCACCTCCCTGTGCTACTTGTTGCAGCACCTGAGTCATGCCTTGAAGTGTACGATGCATGTTACGCCACTGAGCACGTTCGGCAGCCATTATCCTACAATTACAATAACTATATTAGTATATACTTGCGTTAAGGGCTTTTAAGTTTTTATGTTAACTCAACCCTTGGTTCTACCCAATCTCACCGGTTAAAGGTTAAACCTATCCTTGGACTTGGGTTTTCCTGTTAAGGTGCTAGGCCCGGATACAGAGGGGGGGGGGTGAATGTATCCTGCTACGAATAATGCCCAATTTAAAAAATCAGATGCTAAGCAAGTTCCGGAGTTAAGCTAATTCGATTAGACAAAATAACAAGCAGGTGGAGCGAGCCTATCCAAGCATCTAGCGGAAGCAAATCAAGCAATCTGATGAACCAGTTGAAAATCCTTTTAAACAAAAGAGCAAATATGTAACTGGCCCCCAAATAACCAACTAGCGGAAGCAGCACAAATGAGAATAAGAAATCTCAAGACAATCTGTGAAGGGTGGTAGGAGATATGGAAGAACACACTACAAGCAAACCACTGCTCAAAGATTTTAAGGTGGTTCGGTCCTCCAGACCTACATCCACCCCTCACTCCCAACCGGAGTGAGGCTTCACTAGCAAACGCTAGAACCAAGCAGACTCAGTCTGCAAACAGTTGCTGCCACAAAGCTTGACCAGGGGAACAGCCTCCCCTCTTCCTCCCAATCGGAGGGACACCCAAGTAACTCCCAGCCACTTGGAGGTCGAAGACCTCTCTTCCTCCAGACCCGAAGGGACCACTGGACTTGCAACCACAAGCCCAGAACCGGAGGACTAGCCTCCCTTCCTCTAACCAGAGGGCAACCCACAAGTGACAACCTGTCACTTGCAACCCAGAGATCAGATCTCCCTTCTCCTGAACCAACAGGAGGAACCCGATCCCCAACAGGGCAATCGGAAGAACAAAGATGGAAAGATAATAAAAAAGAAAGTAAGAAAGGATGAAAAAACACAGCGCCAAAAGCTAGAAACGAAACACAAGTAATGTAGCTCTCAAGGGAGCAGATCTGGCTTGGATTTGATCCAAACGCCATAGGCCAGAACTTCAAGCTTTTCCCACTTCTTCTCTACGAACTCCTTCTCTCTCTCTCTCTTTCTCTTCTGCTTCTTCACTCTTTTTCTTGTTCTTTCGCAGGCTCTCTTTTTCTCTTCTCTTCTCTTCTTCTTCTCTGCGACTCTTCTCTTCTACTGGATCGAACTCTCAGCACTACTGCTTTTCTGCAATTGCTCTCAAGGCTTCGATCACGATCTCTCTCTTTCTTCTTCTTCTCCTTTTCTTCTTCTTTTCTTTTTCTGGATCGAAGGGCTTTTCTGCTCTCCAGGCTTTTCTTCGATCAACCTTCATCTGAAGACGAAGGCTCCATTATATACCAGCAGCAGCAGCAGCAGCAGCAGGGCGCGTGTGGCTTCCATAGTTCCCGCCCTAAGAATTCAGACCACGTGGCAGCATCCAGCAGGCTGTCAGAACACGTGTCCTCATCTGGGCACTCTCCTTATCCTCGGATCACGTGCCCAGCACCAGTACGCTCAGCAACTGGAGTTAGATGGCGTCAACTCACTTGCTCCAAAGAGTTGACGCAGCCATCAGAGATCTTCAACCTTTTTAACCGCTGCGTCGACTCCATCAGCCTGCTGCGTTGACGCAACGGTATCGGCAGTCCAGTGATCAAGTCTTCAACAAATGGGCGTGCTGCGTCGACGTTATCAGCATGTTGCGTTGACGCATTGAACATGTACATTTGTATACTTGCGTCTCTTAAGCCGCTGCGTCGACGCTGCTTGTTGATGGCGTTGACGCAGTGGAAGATATCGTGAAAGCTTCGTCGCTTGTAAGTGTCTCTGCTTCTTTAACTACTGCGTCGATGCTGCTTGCTTGTGGCGTTAACGCAATAGAAGACATCGTGAAAGCTTCGTCTACTGATGCGTGGACGCTTTAAGCTTCAGGCGTCGACCCTGTTCCCTTCAGCAACAATAATAAAGTGTATAGACTTAGTGTTAACGTGCCAGAGAAACCAGTGTACAGACTTCATGTTAACGCTGAACCCAATGTACAGACTCAATCAAATGAAGAGCTTCCAGTGTATGGACTTTGCAGTGCAAACAATAATGTATAGACTTAGAGAAATGAAGTCTAGTGTATAGACTTGGAGAACTGTTCAATGTGTTCGGTTGGCGTTGTATAGACTTGGCTTTGAGCACTTGGGCTGAAGGCACTGAGCAGACTAAGCGATGTGTAGACTTCATTAAGAAGGTGCCCGATGTACAGACTTGAAGAAGATATGCCAATGTACAGACTAAATGGATCCAGCTGGTGTATAGACTTTGTGCCCAAGCTATCAATGCTCTGATGCGTCCACTCCACTTGAACGTTGCGTTGACGCACCAATTAACCCAGGGGCTTCTTTCTTGAGTTTGCACTGCTGCGTCGACGCTTCCATTTGGTGGCGTTGACGCATTGAGCACCCTGCAACCCCTTTGATCCTATTAAACATTTATTAGGAGGTTAAGTGTCTATATCCAATATCTTACTGTTGTCATCATCAAAACCAGGAGTACAACAATCTCCCCCTTTTTGATGATGACAACCCCCAAACTGTTTTAATGACATTTGCAATCACACATGGTTAGCATCAAACAAACGCATGGTTACTTGTCAGTTCAACAAAATTATGAATCACAAAAATGAAAACATATGCTATCATTCATTAACAAAACTCATGCTGTTGTTCGTTCTGAATCACAAAAACGAAAACATATGCTATCATTCATGAACAAAACTCATGCTATCATTCATGAACAAAACTCATGCTGTTGTTCGTTCTGCTCTCCCCCTTTGTCATCATCATTAAAGGGGGTGCATGTAGAAAACATAGTTTAAGATGGGAAGAAGCGATTGAAACGTCTGGCAGAAGATGGTTGTTGTTGCTGACGAGAAGAGTGTCCTTGAGAGGATTGAGTGCCTGGAGGTGTCTGACGAGATTGCTGTCCTGAAGTAGATTGATCCCTGGTTAGTAGGTCTCTGATCTCTTGAGAGAGTTCGCTTAGCTGATGACTTAGAGTGTTGCGAACATTGTCAATTTCAGTGACAGAGTCTTTATCGTGGAGTTTGTTCTCAAGTGACTGAATGTTTGCTATTACCTTGTCAATCTTCTCTAGCACAGCTTTGAGGAATGGAGGGATTGCACTGACAGGACCTTTGATTGTTTCTATCCCTATCTTCAGATCATAACACAGGTCAATAATCTTGGCAAAAGAGGAAAAGGTTGAACCTTGTTGACTGTGCATCTCTTGTACCAGAGTGGCAAGTTTGTCAAGGAGGGATGATATTTGTTTCAAGACTTGCCTTGTTGCTTGGTCAGACACCATTTTGGTGAGTAAGAAATTTCGCCATTCGCATAAAACAGAAGTTTCAAAATGAACAATCCGAGCAGTCAGCTTGTTAAAATGAAGGGTTGTGAACTCCATCAACTTGTCCATCTTGGCCTCCTGACGCTTCATCATCATAGTCATGTTCACTAACATCTCTTCAATAGTTGCTGGGGGTGGAGCTGCATCAGAAGTTGGAGAGGTTCTTCTATAAACGTTAATGGCTCCAGACGTAGATGGTTCTACTGTAGGTACAGAGCCACTCGGTTCCGCAGAAGCCTCAAAAACTTGCTCTCCTCTCATGGAGTTGTCCTCTGGCATGTCTTCACTCACCACAGGTGGAATCGGTATTTCTGCTCTGTGCACTTGACCATCATCCATAGTGGCTGTTCTTGATGCCTGACCGATCTCTGATGGAGCTGATTTCTGACTAGGAAGGGTTCTGACAGCCTTACCATCAATGACCTCAAAACCCATAAACTTTTGAATATAAGAAAGTGTGTACACATTCCCTCGAGGGATGATAATTTTCTTCTCAGAGCCAAAGTCTACACCAACTTTTCAAAAAAACAGCAGTTAATGGGGCAGCATAAGGAAGGGTTCTGGACTGAGATAGACATGACCCCATAGTTTGAATAGCTACATCCGGCAGGGAAATCTGTATTCTCTTCAGCATACAGTAGAGAAGAAATCTTTGCATCTCTGTCACCCTTTCTCTTCCACTGCTCTGTGGTGTGATCATGGAGGTGCAAATGTGGTGGAGCAGTCTATTTAGCGAAGGGAAATGATTGGCTTTGAGACTGCCTAGGTAGGTTTCCCTGACATCGGAGTGATTACTGGGTTTCTCAGTCAAGAGCTCATACGCTTCGTGCGCATCATATTCAAAATCATGCAGCTGAACTCCTACCTTAGGAACCTTCCATGCTCTGGCAAGCAGCTTATCTGTGATTTCGAACCTGACACCTCTAACACTGGATGTGAGTTTTGGAACAGTAGGTTCATACTTTAAGTTCTGGTAGAACTCTCTGACCAAGGTGGGGTAGTAAGTCTTGTGTGTTGAGACAAACGACCACCAGCCCTGATGGTCCAGTGTAGGAAACAACTGAGGAAAAACTTCGAGCATATTATGATCAGTAGCATCAACGTACCGGGAAATAAGAACCTTCAGAGGTTCTTCCACGGTGACTGTACGCGAGCTACCAGCATCTTTCTGACCGGTTGCAGAACCTGAAGATAAACCCTTCCGCTTCTCTTTTCTGACTGCTGATGCCTTTAACCTTTTGGTTGGCGGACTTGGATCCCGTGGACCCGTCTCCTTCCTTCTTCCCTTTTCGCGAGCTACTTGAGAGTGGGACTCCATTGTGCCTCTTGCTGATTCTGAGCCTCCTGGTTGTTCCTCTGCCCTCTGCTTCCCTTTTTGAGTGGATGCTGGAGAATCCATGGCACGGAGATGAATCGAACAGGAGAGAGAGCTGTGAGGATTCTTGGGGGACACGAGAGGTCGAATGACAAAAAGGGTTTTGGAAAAAGTGAAGAAGAGCAGCGGTCACATTTCGCTTTTAAAGAGACTTCGAGGACCCTTTTAGTGAACGGTTCAGCCGGTTCAAGTGGGTGAACCGGGTAAAGAAAATTTGAATAAGAGGCAATGCGTGGACGCAAAGGGGGCATTGCGTCTACGCAGTGAGACATATGTGAACCGAAAACACAAGATAAGTAGCCAGAGAGGCATAATGCGTTGACGCCAATGTGACATTGCGTCTACGCAGTGATGCAGATAGGAATGAGATACTCCCCCTTATGCAGCATGATGCATCTAATAATGAAACTCCCCCTCACTAAATGGAGCCTATGAAAAGAATGAGAAGGGAATCACAGTGACAATCAAAGAAAAATTCTGTTCAGAGAAGTCAAGAACAGTGAGCACAGGTATTTCAGATCGGCTTCACATGGAAGAAATTCAATTGGATTCTCAAGGGGATATTAATCTCATAAATCCAAAACATGTCTTCAAAGTCTTCCATTATAAGAGCTTATGAATGAACTTTATTAACAGCGTGGTTTAATCATGATGTATGTAGAGTTCATCAATAAAATTCTGTATAAATATCTAAACCCATGGTTTAATAAAAGTGAACCAATCCCTCATACTTATCTTGCTTAAACACCCTTTCTCTTACACAATCGAATTTATTGACTTCTTTTGGAATTACATGCACCAGTATTGAAATCAAGCAGATATGAAGTCATATGAACTTGTCCAGGGTTGTAGCAATTTGATTTTATCATCAATATTCAAATAATTCAATTTGTTCAATAACTCTTCATGCTACTAATTTTACGAACATTCTAGTTCAGTGCACACCTTGTGGCTAAGGGATATACCTTGATCAGAGGCCAATATCCTTAAGCACTTAGTGTGACTAACTGTCATGCTGATATGAACAGAGATAGCGTTTACACATCATGACACACTCCAAGTCATTTCTGGATGTATGAGTTGTATTTCTCAGTGTGCATGCCATTGCTCTGCCTGATTTAGCAATCAATTTTTTATTTTGCAGAGTTAACTAGGTACCTCATGACACAGTCCTTTGGACATGTGTTTCTCAGTGACCAAAGTCATTGCTCTGACAGAAATTACCCTTTAGACACTTCAGAAGGATTCATTTGCTACAGATCAATAATAATTCCATGTACTTAACCAATTAAAGTCATGTATTCAATAGTGCAGATTTCAGAAGATTTTACAAGATAATGCATGAGACAGATGGTTAAGGTTTATTTGACATGATTCAGATATGTTAAGAGATTTTAAAGTCAAACTCCTTGAATACATTAAAGCTTAAACCACATGAGTTATTTCAGACATTCATAACAACATATAATAGAAGATTTCTAGTTCAAGATTTTTCAGATTTATGATCAGGATAGCCCATTGAAATCTACAAGAAAGACTGATGGAATTCAGAAACCAGATGATACCAATTAGAGACTTAAGGCTTTCAAGAATGTGTTCGAGATCTGTCAGCAAAGTCAATGAGGAAGGATATGCAATGAAATGGCTGCATGTATGCAAGGAGAAGTTTTCAACAGAGGGAGATATAACTCAACGTTCCACTAAGGGACAGCTGCGTCAACTTAGTCACATTGCAGCGTCAACTCATCCAACTATCCCGGTTAAATAGAATAGTGCTGTTTCCAAAAGCAGATGACCACTGCGTTAACTCCGTCCCGTAGCTGCGTCAACTCATCCAACCAGCCAGAGACACTTTTACACAAAGGGTTTTTCAATGAAGCAGCCTCAAGCGTCGACCCCATCCTCATGCAACGTTAACTCATTCATTCAGCCAGCAGCTTCATCTCAGTCCGTTAAAACATCATTTAGCCAGAGATCTCCAACCCAAGCTAACTTCCCTTTTGATTATGCATGAACGGAGGTATGGATGCCAATAAGATAAATATCATGCTAAATTCTCATTCAATATGAATTGATTGACAGAGGATAATCATAACAAGCAAGGAAAGCAATACTCCCCCTCAGAGCAAGCAATGTTTGCCATGGAACACTGAACATTATTTTGATTCTCAGAAGCAAGTTAATTCTAAAGTCTAAGCAGACAATTCAGTATGAGCATTGAGAGATATGAATACTCATAGAGTGCACGAATTAACAATCATGCATGAACCACAATAAATAAGATATGCAATAAATTTAAGAATAGGAAATGCAGGGAATTTACCTGAGAGATTTAATATGGGGTTTTTCTTCTTGAGTGCCTTGGTTTATTAACCCTTTTTATTCCAGTCCCAAGGCACACCTGCATAGCAATGTTATTTTGCACAAACAGGTTCCCAAGAAGTCTTGGGTCCTGACATGACAGTATTACTCCTAGCAGGTTTTCTCAACAATTTTCGTGCATGAAGGTCATCAGATTTAATCAAATTGTAATTATACATTGAGTGACCAATTTGTCCACAGCAATGGCATGAATTAGCAGATTTCAAATTCCTCTTATGCACATTTCTGTTGTCATGAAGTTCATTTGTAGAGAGAGAGTTCTGTTTACTATAATGATAGTAAGATGCACCAGATTTTGGATTTAATCTATGCAAATTCTTGTTAGCATGAAATCCATGTGTACATGCATGAGATTTTCTGTTAACAGAATAAGAATTCTGTTTACCAAAACCAGTTTGGTTTTGATATCCTGCCAGCCAACAGGTTGCAGCCCTGTGGCCTGGCTTCCCACAGTGATAGCATGCAAGAGACTTTCCAATGGCAGGTTCAGAATTTACTTTTCTACCCTGAGCATGCCAACAGTGGGCTGCTATGTGGCCCATCTTGCCACAGTGAAAGCATGAATTAGAATTTTTCTTACCAGCATTCAGCCATCATTCAAATCTCTTATGACCCAATTTTCCATAATTAAAGCATGTCATATGCTGGTATATTGGAACAGACTTGTTCTTGTTAAGAGCATGATCGTTTGCATGAAATTTGTTCTTATCACTAACAAACCAGCATTGTGAAATTTTGTGTCCTAGTTTACCACAATGAAAACACTCAACTTTCCTTTTCTGAGATGAAAGATTTTTATCATAATATCTCCTAGCATTCTTATCATCCTTCTCCATCAACTTACACTCATGCATCAGATGTCCAGCTTTATGACAGTAATGACAGATAATCTTCTTTTTAGATGCATGTGAGTGTGTGTGAGGACTGTGATCAGCAAACACTGATGGACCCTTTTTATTTATTTTCTGTTTTCCAATCATTTTCTGATTTTTATCATGTTTTTCTATTTTCTTAGCCTTATACTGAGGTGAAGATGAAGTAGAAGACTTTTCCTGTTCAGAAGATTTAACAAAAATAGTTTTCAAATTGGATCCATCGACCTTCCTCATGACTGGACTGTAGCCCAGTCCCTCTTTCTTAAAATTATCCTTTGCTCCCAATATTTTCTGAGCAATGGGCTGTTTGTCTTTGGAGGTGGTGGCTACATCTGAACCACTTACAAAAGATGTCATAACTTTGTTCTGAAATTCATTCTTGTTTATCTTATTGTAGCCCAGCCCTTCCTTCCTAGGGTTGATTTTTATACCTAGTAGCTTGTCTAGGTTTTTCTGCCCATCAACAAATTTAGACAAGGAAACTTTCAAATCCTGAATTTCATTTTCAAGAGATGCAATGTGTATTTCATAACTAGCGATCTCTTGTTCACTACAGTTGACAGCTTCATTCAAAACCTTGTTAGCTGTTTTGTATTCTTCAATTTCCTTTCTCAGATTGCTCAGTTTATCAGAATCTTCAAAGCAAATACTTTTTCCTCTTTCCAAAGCTAGAAGTCTCTCTGACATAGTGGAGTTCAGCATTTTTAACTTCTCATTTTCTTCCTTAAGTTTGTCATTCTGAATTAACTCATTTATCAAGGTCTGATCTTCTGAGCTAATTTCAAGTTTTCTTCCAGCCTTGAAATCCTTCAAATCTTTTTCCTTTTCTTCAATGTTTTTCTGTAATTCCACATTCACAGATTTGATGGCTTCAAGTTTTTCAGCAAGCAAGTTTTTCTCCTGCTCAAGTTTCTCAAATTTGTTATCATTTTTATTAGCAGATGTTCTCAGGGAATCATTTTCAGATCTCAGCTTGTTTAAATCTGCGTTTACACTTTCAACGTTTTTCAGCAATTTTTCATACTGGTCATGATGGTTAACAAAAGTCTGATTATCATTATCTGAGTTGAATTTTTCTTTTAGTTCAGATATCACATTTATATGATCTTGATTTTCAATTTTCAATAATGAGACTTGTTTCTTCACTATTTGAAAATCAGACATACATGCATCATGAATATTTTTCAATTCAACACAATTTCTACAAGGAGAACTTGAACTATCTAAGCCAGTACCCTTCTTCAATTTTTATACTATTTTCTTAACAGTTCATGAGACTCTAATAATTCAGCATATGAATTCTCCCAATCATCCAATGTATAGTTTTCGAAAGGGTTTACCTCCTCATCATTATCGTTTTCACTTTGATTGCTGCCACCTTGAATACTCCTGTTGGCCATCATGCAGCTTGTTTGATTTCCTTTCCCGGCTCTCTTCATCATTTCCAACATATCCTTTGCAGATCTGCAATCAAGGAAACATGAGTGAAAAGCTTTGTCAGTGGCTGCTTTCATCAGATTTATAGCTGTCTGATTCTCCTCATACATTGATTCGTGACTGTCAGTCCATTTGGACCTTTTCTTTGGCAGTTCATGAGGACCATGTGAAATTACTTTCCACAGGTCTGGATTCACCGATTTGACATAATTCTTCAGACTAGTGAACCATGCATTAAAATGCGTACCACTGAAAATCGGTGGATGAGCCATGAGAACACAACAGATTAATGCAACAGGAATATTGATGCACTAAAAACAAATTAGCACCTAAGACTGTAAGATCGAATCTGCAGGTCGCTGGACCTTGTATGCAGACACCGCTCTGATACCAACTGTTAGGGTGCTAGGCCCGGATACAGAGGGGGGGGGTGAATGTATCCTGCTACGAATAATGCCCAATTTAAAAAATCAGATGCTAAGCAAGTTCCAGAGTTAAGCTAATTCGATTAGACAAAATAACAAGCAGGTGGAGTGAGCCTATCCAAGCATCTAGCGGAAGCAAATCAAGCAATCTGATGAACCAGTTGAAAATCCTTTTAAACAAAAGAGCAAATATGTAACTGGCCCCCAAATAACCAACTAGCGGAAGCAGCACAAATGAGAATAAGAAATCTCAAGACAATCTGTGAAGGGTGGTAGGAGATATGGAATAACACACTACAAGCAAACCACTGCTCAAAGATTTTAAGGTGGTTCGGTCCTCCAGACCTACATCCACCCCTCACTCCCAACCGGAGTGAGGCTTCACTAGCAAACGCTAGAACCAAGCAGACTCAGTCTGCAAACAGTTGCTGCCACACAGCTTGACTAGGGGAACAGCCTCCCCTCTTCCTCCCTACCAGAGGGACACCCAAGTGACTCCCAGCCACTTGGAAACTAGAGGTCGAAGACCTCTCTTCCTCCAGACCAGGAGGGACCACTGGACTTGCAACCACAAGCCCAGAACCGGAGGACTAGCCTCCCTTCCTCTAACCAGAGGGCAACCCACAAGTGACAACCTGTCACTTGCAACCCGGAGATCAGATCTCCCTTCTCCTGAACCAACAGGAGGAACCCGATCCCCAACAGGGCAATCGGAAGAACAAAGATGGAAAGATAATAAAAAAGAAAGTAAGAAAGGATGAAAAATCACAGCGCCAAAAGCTGGAAACGAAACACAAGTAATGTAGCTCTCAAGGGAGCAGATCTGGCTTGGATTTGATCCAAACGCCAGAGGCCAGAACTTCAAGCTTTTCCCACTTCTTCTCTACGAACTCCTTCTCTCTCTCTCTCTTTCTCTTCTGCTTCTTCACTCTTTTTCTTCTTCTTTCGCAGGCTCTCTTTTTCTCTTCTCTTCTCTTCTTCTTCTCTGCGACTCTTCTCTTCTACTGGATCGAACTCTCAGCACTACTGCTTTTCTGCAATTGCTCTCAAGGCTTCGATCACGATCTCTCTCTTTCTTCTTCTTCTCCTTTTCTTCTTCTTTTCTTTTTCTGGATCGAAGGGCTTTTCTGCTCTCCAGGCTTTTTCTTCGATCTACCTTCATCTGAAGACGAAGGCTCCATTATATACCAACAGCAGCAGCAGCAGGGCACGTGTGGCTTCCACAGTTCCCGCCCTAAGAATTCGGACCACGTGGCAGCATCCAGCAGGCTGTCAGAACACGTGTCCTCATCTGGGCACTCTCCTTATCCTCGGATCATGTGCCCAGCACCAGTACGCTCAGCAACTGGAGTTAGATGGCGTCAACTCACTTGCTCCAAAGAGTTGACGCAGCCATCAGAGATCTTCAACCTTTTTAACCGCTGCGTCGACTCCATCAGCCTGCTGCGTTGACGCAACGGTATCTGCAGTCCAGTGATCAAGTCTTCAACAGATGGGCGTGCTGCGTCGACGTTATCAGCATGTTGCGTTGACGCATTGAAGATGTACATTTGTATACTGGCGTCTCTTAAGCCGCTGCGTCGACGCTGCTTGTTGATGGCGTTGACGCAGTGGAAGATATCGTGAAAGCTTCGTCGCTTGTAAGAGTCTCTGCTTCTTTAACTGCTGCGTCGACGCTGCTTGCTTGTGGCGTTAACGCAATAGAAGACATCGTGAAAGCTTCGTCTACTGATGCGTGGACGCTTTAAGCTTCAGGCGTCGACCCTGTTCCCTTCAGCAACAATAATGAAGTGTATAGACTTAGTGTTAACGTGCCAGAGAAACCAGTGTACAGACTTCATGTTAACGTTGAACCCAATGTATAGACTCAATCAAATGAAGAGCTTCCAGTGTATGGACTTTCCAATGCAAACAACAATGTATAGACTTAGAGAAATGAAGTCTAGTGTATAGACTTGGAGAACTGTTCAATGTGTTGGGTTGGCGTTGTATAGACTTGGCTTTGAGCACTTGGGCTGAAGGCACTGAGCAGACTAAGCGATGTGTAGACTTCATTAAGAAGGTGCCCGATGTACAGACTTGAAAAAGATATGCCAATGTACAGAAAAATGGATCCAGCTGGTGTATAGACTTTGTGCCCAAGCTATCAATGCTCTGATGCGTCCACTCCACTTGAACGTTGCGTTGACGCACCAATTAACCCAGGGGCTTCTTTCTTGAGTTTGCACTGCTGCGTCGACGCTTCCATTTGGTGGCGTTGACGCATTGAGCACCCTGCAACCCCTTTGATCCTATTAAACATTTATTAGGAGGTTAATTGTCTATATCCAATATCTTACTGTTGTCATCATCAAAACCAGGAGTACAACATTTCCTAGGAATTGAATACCCTAGGCTCTGATACCACAAAAACTGTCACGCCCCGAGCGCGGAAGGTACCCGGAGATGCGCGACGTGTTTATATCAATCATGTCAATCAGAGTATTAGTGTATTCGACACCAAAAATCAGAGATGCGCGAAAGTAAAGATAACCCAGTCCTTTATTCCTTCATAAGAAGATGTCCATTACAAACCTTGAAGTACTAACTAAAATAAAAGAAAAATACAAGGTTGACTCAAGAAAATATGAAAAAAACTAGATAACACGGAAGAAGCTCTATCTCTTTCACTCTTGATTTTCCCCATCCGTTTGAGTTCCCTCTTCGTCGGACTTACCTGAAAAGTAGGGAAACACTAAGTGAGCGAATGCTCAGTAGGAAATTATATCACAAGATCTAGCATGGGGTTTAAGTGATTACATCTTTCATGAATGCTCTATAACTATGCATGCTGGCATAAAACGACAAGATAGAGAGAGTGTAAAACAATACGACAGCAAGAAGAACTAGTCATGAACTTTCAAGAACTTATATCAAAAAGATATCAAGATATTCAAGCAAGTGTATTCATCATGTCATGTTGGAATTTGGCTAATTTGTTTCAAGTCAAACAAGTATACAATTACCCTTTTCTCGGGCCACGCAAGTCATGTAATATCAAGTCAAGTACGAGTACAAGATTTGTGGAATGTTCAATCAAGCTAGTCATGCACTTCGGTATAATGTCAATACCGTGATCAATCAACTCCCATGGGCACAAGTACTTTCGGGTGCTCCTCCCAAGACCAGATCGGGCCCTATATGCGCAGGCATTAATCATGTATTTTAACATCCACTTTTGTGTATAGCCAATATGGAATTTCAAGAATAAAGCTTGTAGATACGTAGGATAACTTGAATAGAATAGAATCCAAAAATATGACACTTGACATAGAATGATGATAATAACGGTACAATCATGATTATCGAGAAAACTAGGTGGAATTGGTTCCCCTACCTTGGGTACCATGACAAACACGTATGGACACTCTTTATATAGAATTGAGGTCCACATGAACAGCACATCAATGGCAAGACGTCCTCATTCTTAATATAGAATTGAGGTCCACAAGAACATCATGTTGAATATAGAATTGGGGTTTATAAGAACAGCATAACAATGTTGATATAGAGTTGGGGTTTACAAGAACATCATGACAATGTTGATATAGAATTGGGGTTTACAAGAACAGCATCAAATGGCATGATAACCTCATCCCATTAAGAGAATTCTCATGATACACACTTTGCATAACATGAGGGCCGGTATACCATGTTTCTTCAGAGTGACATGGCAAAATAGTGTAATGGGTTTTTATGGTACAACCAGCTCAGTCGGCCTTGAGGGAATCCAAGACTGCGAGGAGACTTACGGAGGTCTCTATGACTAACTCGCTAGTCCAAAGGAACAGAATGTTCAATGGAGAGCTTGTATGTCAATGAGAATTGAGGGTAGTGCGATAAAAACATCATGAAACATGGGACTATATTCACGGACTGGAATATAGTGCCGATATATATATATATATATATAAAACCCTTCGGTGACAGTAATCAGTGTAAAATAGTAATACAGAAAATAGCGACTTAAGATAAGTCATTAATTATCAAATTCACGCCTGACGACTTATACATTAGTCGTCCCTTCAATATTTCCATTCTACGGAGAATCATTATTCTGGAAATTTTAACAAAAACGCGCCCTAGACAGGGGCGTTACTTTTCAATTAGCGCCCTGGTCTGGGGCGTCAGTTCAGTAGGAGACGACCTTATGCAGGGCGTTAATTCAACGATTTATCAATTTTCAGATAATAACATTTCAGGAAAATAATTTCATGGTCAGGACAAGAAAAATAGCAGGATTAGATAGGTATGATCATGCATTAATTTAGATTCATGGTTTCATAGTTATAGAATTCTAAACATGGATAATTATCAATTATATGAAATTGACGACTTCTGGGCAGGGCGTCAAAACAAGAATTAGCGCCCTTGTCTGGGTCGCTTCTTTAAAATCACTCAGAAAACATTTGGAAACGCAGTAGAACTATATGCATGAGATCATGGATGAGTTTTATTTCATAATTTATACTAGTTTGGGCTACGTTCTTGAGAAAACCTACCTTATGAAGATTTAACTGATGAACGGATGAAGGTTTGGAGTAGAAAACGATGCTCTGTTCGTAGCAGAGTCTTCAGACGTTCGAAATAGCCCAGTAATATGAGCTTCTCGACAACAGGTGAGCTTTAGGAAGATGTCTTCTTTCATGGATGCAGAGGACGTTGATGAAGAACCCCTCGTTCTTCAGCACACAGGGTGTTCAACCTATAGCAAAAGACGACGAAGAAACAATTAAAATTTCTTCATAAATTGATCAAGAGCAAAGGAAGGAAGAAGAACATAACCTGTTCTTCACGTATGCAGCAGCAAGGCTTCGACCATATAGTTTTTAGGGTTCGATAGATCAGGGTATTTATATGATTTTTAGATTCCTAATGGAGTTAGTAGCATACTGGGAGTAGTATTTCCCTAATAGAGTTCTTACCCTGTTCAATATTGCCCGTAGTTATCCATAACTTGCCCCGGATAAACTCCTGGGTCGAACGAAACTCGAACTGAATTAACGTTTTAAGCGAGGGCGTCGAATTTAAATTGATGCCTTGTGGAGCGTCGTTACTTATGTAAACGCGCCCATGTAGAGGGCGTTTCATTTCCTTTCCTTAATTTTATTTTTTTATCGTTTGAAATTTGACGCCCTATTGTCTAGGCGTCCCTTTTAAATTAACGCCTTATACAGAGGCGTTTCCTTTTGAATTAACGCCTTGATAAAAGGCGTTATTTTCCTCTTGATCAATGATTTACCCTTTTAGGCTCTTTGTCATCTATTTACTTATCTTTTATTTTTAATTTGATATATTTAAAAATCTTGCTTTTATCAGGGTCGCTACACAAGCCCGTTTCAATCATCGAACAAATGGATAGCTTCAAGAGAGCTAACACTTGATTTTTGCCGGATTGAAGATTGGCGGTCGACCTGTGGACCCCTGGCGGTCGACCTAAAATAACAGAATTGAAATCTGGAATCTGAGAAAGCTGGCGGTCGACCGCCAGGAGCTAGCGGTCGACCTATTTTCCCACCAGCCAAATGGCTACAGGACGGCCAATGGCGGTCGACCGCTGGCCTTTGTAGGTCGACCGCCAGCCTCGAGCTGCCAACAAATGTTGACTTTTTGTCACTTCGAGAAATGGTCTTTCTCTTGGTATTATTTAATCCCTAAGCAACCTAACTCTCCAGAAATTGTGGATCTGGTCTGGGGGAGTCTTTGGACCATTCAAGAACCTATAAAACTTATACAAGAGGGTTTGGAAAACCCTAATGCTCAAGGAAGATCAAAGGGAGGCTGCCAAGAGGAAGACAAGGGATTTGGCACTGTAGACGTGAACAGTGCTCCGAGAGGAAAGTTCTTCATCCTTCTTCATCCAATCAAGTGTAAATCAGTCCAATGATTCAAGCTGCATCCAAAGCATACAATCATCCACTAAGGGGGAGCAAATCAAGATCCTTCTCTTATGTTTTGAATTCATTCTTGATCTCTCAAAGCTTCATCTGTAATCCTTGTAATCTTTAAACATTCCAGAGTGTGTGGATCCTCTTAGATCCGTGTGTGTGTGTGGTTATGTGTTCTTGGTTGGAGGTGTGTGTGTGTATTAAGGTGTTCCTACACCTTCGTGGGAATCCTCCTTCTTAGTGTGTGAGTGTTGTGTGTGGTTGATCTTGTAACTTCCTACAAGATAGTGTGTGGTTCCTCACTGTCCGTGAGGGGTGGACGTAGGTTGCCGTTGTGGCATCCGAACCACCTAAAATCGCTGTCTCTGTGTGGTTTGTTCCTTTTCCTCTATCCTCCTTCTGTGCAAATCGTAAGTGTGTTAGTTTAGTTCAGTTTTTATTCTCTTTTATCTTGCATAATCCTTCTTCACCTTATAAAACTTGCTTTGTCTGTGGGCTTTAATTATTTCAGGTTCTCTTGTTAGCTTCTTGTCACACATTTTATAAAAAGGTGAAAAAGTTTCATTATTTCTACCATCACCCAATTCACCCCCCCTCTTGGGTGCCATTTAATCTCGGGACTTCAATTGGTATCAGAGCCAAGGCTCTTCCTTTCAGAGATCTAACGATCTAGAGCAAGATCCGATTAAATGGCAAACAAGGGTATGGTACCCGAGGGTCATTCCATCAACCGTCCTCCGTTTTTTGACGGTTCCAACTACTCCTACTGAAAAAATAGAATGCATGTTTTTCTGAGGGCTCAAGAGTACGAGGTTTGGAGAGTTGTGGACAAGGGTCCTCATAAACTCGGGGCTGATGAAGAAAAATGGACACCCGAGGAAATGAAGAAATGCACTGCTAATTTTAATGCCATGAATATCATGCAATGTGCGATACACCCTAATGAATTCTCTCGTGTTTCTATGTGCAGCTCAGCCAAAGAAATGTGGGACAAGCTGCGACTCATATACGAGGGAACTTCAGAGGTCAAGGAAACTAAGGCAAATCTCCTAGTCACTGACTATGAGCTATTCAAAATGAAACCTGAAGAAACCATCTCCGAGATGTTTGCAAGGCTAACAGAGATCACAAATGGTCTCAAAAGTCTCGGGAAGGAATACTCAAATTCTGACCTTGTGAGGAAGGTGTTAAGGTCCCTACTGTCAACTTGGCACACAAAGGCCACGGTTATTGAAGACTCAAAGAACCTGTCAACTCTTACCTTGGATGAACTCATAGGGTCACTCATGACCTATGAGATAAATATAAAGAGAACAGTTAATGAAGACATCAAAAAGAAAAAGGTCATTGGACTGAAAGCTCATCAATCCGATGACGAATTTCAAGAAGGTGAATCAAGTGACGGAAGCGATGAAGAGGAAGAATTGGCGATGATAACTCGCCAAGTGAGAAAATTTCTAAGGAAGAAAAGAAACTTTCAAGGAAATTTCAGAAAAGGGCAAAGAAGGCCCACACAGACTAAAGGCGAATCGAGCAAGCCAAGTAGCATCATATGCTACGAATGTAAGAAGCCTGGACACATGAGAGGTGAATGTCCAGATCTAAAGAAGAAATTCAAGAAGGATAACTTCAATAAACTCAAAGCCATGGTCGCCACTTGGAGCGACGAAGAAGGTGAACCATCTGATGAAGAGATTCAAGAACTTGTGGAAAGCTTGTGCCTCATGGCACATGAGGATGAATCCACGGAGGTAAATTCTAACCCTGAATTCATTTCTAATGAACAATGGGAATCTGAATATGAAAAGTTGTACACTAAGTACAAGAAAGTCAGATCTGAAAATAAAGCTCTTAAAAAGAAACTTGATGATTCATCACGTGAAGATATCTTTGCCAAATTTGAGAAACTGGAACAGGAATGGCTTGAGGCTTTGGAAGAAAAGGAAAGTCTACTGCAAATAATCTCAGACTGTGATAAAACAAAAAAGGAACTATCATGCAAAATAACTGAAATGGAGGAAGCATGTGAAAGGATCAAAATTGAAGAACAAACTCTAAAATCCACTAATTCTGAACTCGAAAAGAGAAATGGGATTTTGGGTGAAAGAGTTGCTGAGCTTCAGTTCACCTTGACTAAGTTTGTTAAGGGGAAACAAAACCTGGATAACCTGTTGGGGGTTAAATTCAACTTCCAAAAGGAAGGCTTGGGATACACACCTCAAAATAAAAAATCCTTTGAGCATAAGATCACCACATCCTTTATTCATGGAAAGGACGATAATCATGCTTCATGTTCTAACTCTAAACCCCAACATGCTCAGCCTAAACCACACAGATATCAAAGAACTTTTTCACATGCTAACTGCTTTCATTGTGGTAGATTTGGCCATATGATTTCCAACTGCTGGTTTAGACAAAGCACACCTAACTATCATGTTCCATAGACGAAGAGAACACCCGTAAGAAGTTGGACTAACTCCTATGGACCCAAACTAGTTTGGGTACCAAAAATAATTGCATGAGAATTTTTCTTCTTGCAGATATGTCTTGAAGCCAGAGGGAGCAAATGGTATCTAGACAGCGATTGCTCAAGGCATATGACAGGGGACAAGAAAGTGTTCTCCAAGCTGCAAGAAAAAGAAGGAGGCTTAGTTGCTTTTGGCGGGAAGGACAAAGGTAAAATAATCGGAGTTGGAGACATAGGTAAGAATTCTGAAACTCTGATTGAAAACGTCCTTCTGGTGAAAGGTTTGAATCATAATTTGTTGAGCATAAGTCAATTATGTGATAAGGGTTTTAAGATTGTTTTTGATATGACTCACTGTTTTGTCATGTGCAAAAATTCAAATGAAATCAAATTCATTGGTAAAAGGAGCAACAATGTGTACACCATTGATCTTCATAATGTTTCAGTTGATAATGTGTGTTTGGTAGCTAACAACCATGAGAATGCATGGCTATGGCACCGCAGACTAGGTCATGCTAGTTTTGGAGTGATCTCTAAGTTGTCTAGACATGACTTGGTGATAGGTCTGCCCAAATTGAAATTTGAAAGCGATAATATCTGTGAAGCTTGCACGAAAGGCAAGCAAACACGAATCTCATTCAAAAACAAAAATATTGTTTCTTCCGCTAGGCCATTGGAACTGTTGCATCTTGATCTTTTTGGTCCTACTAAAACATCTAGCCTAGGAGGAAAATCCTATGGCTTTGTGATTGTTGATGATTTCTCCAGATTCACATGGGTGCTGTTTTTAGCTAATAAAAGTGATGCCGTGACGGAGTTTCAAGTGTTTTGCAGAAAAATTCAGAATGAAAAGGGTTACCTCATCACCACCATCCAAAGTGATCATGGTGGTGAATTTGAAAATCATGAATTCAACATGTTCTGTGAAGAGCAGGGGTACACACATAATTTTTCATCACCAAGAACGCCCCAGCAAAATGGAGTAGTAGAGCGAAAGAATAGAACGTTGATAGACATGGCCCGGACCATGCTCAGTGAGAATTCTCTACCCAAGTTTTTTTGGGCTAAAGCGGTAAGTACCGCATGCTACATCATCAACAGGGCAATGGTAAGACCCATTCTGAAGAAAACTCCATATGAGCTCTACAAGGGTAAGAAGCCAAACATCTCTTATCTTAAACCCTTTGGATGCCCTTGCTATATCTTGAACAATGGTAAGTCCAATCTGGGTAAGTTTGATGAAAAGAGTGATAAAGGAATTTTTCTAGGTTATGCACTCAATTCTAGAGCTTATCGATTATTCAATAAAATGACTTTAGTTGTTGAAGAAAGTCCTCATGTTATTTTTGATGAATCCGAGTCAAAACTTACAAAGCAAATTTCTTCTATCTTGGATGCAGATGAAGACCCTAAGAACTCATCAAATGTTAAAGCCAATGATGAGCCATTGAAGGCAACTTCAAATAAAAATGAGGAAGATGAGGATCCTACAATTGAGACACTGCAAGAACCACAAGTGCAGCATCCTGATCTGCCCAGCTCCTCCACATTTCTAAAGGATCATCCAACTGTGAACATCATAGGTAATCTGGAGGATGGGGTGAAAACTAGGTCCTCTCTAAGGCAGGTTGAACAGGAGGACCTGATGGCCCTACTCTCTCAAGTAGAGCCCAAGGACATTCATGAAGCTCTTCAAGATGAATCCTGGATTCAGGCGATGCATGAAGAGCTACATCAATTTGAAAGAAATGAGGTGTGGACTCTCGTGCCGCGTCCTAAGAACCATCCTACTATTGGAACTCGCTGGGTTTTCAGAAACAAGCTAAATGATGCGGGATTGATTGTGAGGAATAAGGCTCAGCATGTGACCAAGGGATACAGCCAGGAGATGGGAATTGACTTTGATGAGTCTTTTGCACCAGTTGCTAGACTTGAAGCAGTCCGAATCTTACTGTCCTACGTTTGCTCTTTAAACTTTAAACTATTTCAAATGGATGTTAAATCTGTATTTCTTAACGGCTATATCAAGGGGAATGTCTTTGTAGAGCAGCCGCCAGGTTTTGAAGATTCCAAACATCCACGACACGTGTACAAGCTCTAAAAGGCCTTGTACGGACTAAAACAAGCACCAAGGGCATGGTATGAACGGCTTACTTCTTTTCTTGCTGAAAATGGGTTCAAGAGAGGTAAGGTTGATCAAACACTTTTCACAAGGAAATCAGGTAAGGACATTTTGGTGGTTCAAGTGTATGTGGATGATATTATTTTTGGAGCTTCTGATAATGCCTTATGCGAGGATTTTGCAAAGACCATGCAAGGAGAATTCGAGATGAGCTTAATGGGGGAGCTAAATTTCTTTCTTGGATTGCAGGTGGAACAAACTTCGGAAGGAATTTTTATAAATCAAGCAAAGTATACTATGGAATTGCTGAAGAAATACGGGATGGCGGAAGCAAAACCCATATCAACTCCCATGGCCACCACCACAAAGCTGGATAAGGATGAAAATGGTAAAATAGTAGATTCCACACTGTTTCGAGGTATGATCGGATCACTACTGTACCTTACAGCATGCCGCCCTGACATTCAATTCAGTGTATGTCTCTATGCCCGTTTCCAGTCATGCCCTAAAGAATCTCACTTATCAGTTGTTAAACGCATTTTCAGATATCTAATTGGCACTATTGACTTTGGCTTGTGGTTTCCCATTGGTAGTTCTTTTGAGTTAATTGCGTATACCGATGCGGATTACGCCGGATGCATTGTAGATCGTAAAAGTACAAGTGGGTACTGTCAGTTTCTTGGCGGGTGCCTTGTTTCATGGGCCTCTAAGAAACAACATTCAGTAGCTCTCTCAACGGCCGAGGCTGAATATGTAGCCGCCGAAAGTTGTGGAGCCCAAGTACTTTGGATCAAAAATCAATTGCTTGATTTGAATGTTGAAGTGGATTGTGTGCCGATCTTCTGTGATAATACGAGTGCAATTAATCTATCCAAAAATCTTGTTCAACACTCCAGAACCAAACACATTGACATTCGGCATCATTTTCTGAGAGATCATGTAGGCAAAGGGGTCTTTGAGTTCAAGTTCATTGATTCTCTTAACCAACTGGCTGACATCTTCACAAAACCTCTAAATCAGGATCAATTCAATAAAATCAGGCGAGAACTTGGCATGTGTAAGGGTGATGGCATACGCACTTAAGTCTGCATTAGGTTGTTTCTCTTTTTGTTGGGTAGATCATGTGAGATGCATGCATTGTGTGTGGTTCACTTTTATTGTGTATGACTATACCTAGAATGTGTGCCTGTACTTATATTTATATACACTTATTCCTTGACATTTTTCTACAACTGAATATTCCTTGATAGATAAATGTGGACTAGTGATCTAGTGCTCTTAGCAGTCTCCATTCAAGGGTTTCCGTAGTCGACTCATGCTTGATATCATTCGTGGGTTAGCAAAAGAAAAGAAATAAAAAAAAAAGAAAGAAGAATGATATGTGAAAATGGGGGAGTCCAAGGGTCATGGAGCCCACTTCTATCTCCGGTAGTGGCTAGCTGGGGTTCTTCCTCTCTCTCGGGGTCCTTTTTGGGATTTAGGTCCCAACGGTCGACCGCTGGCTTCGTGTCGGTCGACCGCCAGCGGCGAACCGGCCCGGGTCAACCGCGTCCGAACCCTACTTTAAGGGGGTTTTATTCCCCCCTTTCTCATTCTATCACTCTCCTTTCTCTCTCCCTTATTCCACCTCCACTCTAGCACATCTCCCTCCCACCTTTCAAGCCCTAAAAACCCCACACCATTTCTACCCAAGCACGATCCGGTCGATTGGTTTCCATTTCGGAACGTCTCCTCGCTGGCGTTCGTGCACTCGTGCCAACCTTCCTTGAGCTCCAGAGCGTGGAGACGGTGTTCTTAGTTCTTCCCGGTGTCTCCCTCTCCATCCCAAGGTAGAGGTTCTACCTCTCTAGAGGATACTCTCTTCAGCGGGTTTCCTAGTCTAAAATGGCACCTCGAAGGAGTGCTCGGCGTCTTCTCCAAGGGGAACCTTGTGCTCAGAGACGTGAAGCTCTGGCCGCACCTCCACCACAAGCTCCCGCACGCAGGTTACCTCCGAGGTCTATCATCGAGCCTCGTCTTGTTGATTTTCAAGAGTTGAATGAAATCCTGCCCAACATCTATACAGTTTTTTCAATGCAACCGGGGTGGCTTGATTTTGTCACTAGATACAATCGCTTCTATCCCTATCTAGTACAATAGTTCTATGGGAATTTGGTTGACAGAAATGGAAGCTTGTATACAATGGTTCAAGGCATTGAGATCCGCATTAATGCAGAATTATTCCATAATGCCCTAGGTGTTTCCTCCCATGGTGCAGACATGCTTTTTGGGCATGGTGAGGTTGAGGCTAGTTTTATTGCCATGACGAGCTGTGATTTTGTTCGTTGTGTGAGTGACCTCATTGAGCTGAATGCCAACCACTTTCCCGCACTACAACGGGTTATTCATCACATGTTTACTACACTTATTTATCCCAAGAGTGGCAGCCGAGATGAAGTGACCGAAGTGCACCATTTCCTATTCTATCATGTTATGAATGGCGAATTGGTTAATATGGGATGGCTCATGACTCAATTGATAACTCGATGCCGTACACATTTACGGCGATCCCTGCCCTATGCCTCTCAGCTCACTGGAGTGTTCATCTTTGTCGGGGTCCCATTGGAGAATGAGCAGTTTGTTCTAGTCCGCCATGATGACATTTACAATGAGCATAAGCTTTTCTCCGATATGGGATATTACAGGGATGCAAATGGTGAAATTCTCCGTGCTGTCCCAGTTTATGGGGAAGAAATTGGCAGTGAAGAAGAACAAGAGCCGGACCCACAGCAAGATAACCAAAATGCACCTGCACCAGTTCAGCTTACAGATGTGCCTCCTCCAGCGGATCTCCCTCCTCCACCGCAGCACTTTCATGGGGAGTCTTCTACTCAGGGTGCTGGGCATTCCACTTGGGGGGACTATGAGGCTCTTGACAGGCGCCTTTTAGGCATGGAAACTCGGCTTGACTCCTCCCTTGGGCGTTTGGATACTTTTATGGACACCATGACTAGACGAATGGATACCTTCACTCTTGCTCTGGATGATCTTTCTCTCCACATAGCCACTCTCTTTGCCAGCCATGAAGATAACCGTGAGGCCTTTCGCACCACCAACCATACCCTTTTTTCCCTCCGTAACCAGCTCCGTCATTATGATGACATTCTCCATAACCTTGAGGATCGTCTTCCTCCTGCTCCTGCTGGTTCCCCCCATGGTGATGGTCCACCGGATGGTGTTCATGGCGAGGAAGCTGAGGATCACCCTACTGTGTAGCTGCTTTTTGGGTCTCTAGTGTCCCTTTTGTCCACTTTTTGTATCCCCTCCCTCTCCTTTTTGCTGGTGTCAAAGGGGGAGAAGTAGGCTATTAGGCTTATATATATATATGCTATGTGTGTTTGGTGTTTGCCTGCTTGCATGCCTGTCTATCTCTTGCATCGTAGTTTGAGCATATTGTATGCATTAGTGGTTGCATTCCTTAGCGTGTCAAGCTCATTTCTCCCTTCTGCATTAAGTGTACCTTGTATAGATCAAATGAAAATGAATGGAAGAATGCACTCTTTGACGTTACAAGATTGGCTCCTTTCCTTCTCACCTCTTGTCAATACGGCAAATAAGTATTGAATGGGTGGTATGAATTCGTTGACATGCTTGTGTTGGTAGTGATATGTTTGGTGATATGAGCATTTCGAATGCCTTCAAATCATGAGTTTAGAATATTCAACTTGATGGATTTCCACGTATCTCATATGTGATTGCCGAAGCTTCTAAAACTCTTTCAAAGGCACATTTGTGAAAATGCAATTCTACTGCCTAGGTTTTGTCATCATCAAAAAGGGGGAGATTGTTGAGCATATCCAAGTGATTTTGATGATAACAAAACCTAAGATATTTCTCTCCCTTGTATCTTGTTTTCAAGCAAAGCTTCATGCTTTAAACCTTCAATTTTCACCCCATGTCAAATGTGTGGTTATGAATCCTTCCATGTGTTTATTCAAACATAAATCAACTCATACACAAGCCCGTTTCAATCATCGAACAAATGGATAGCTTCAAGAGAGCTAACACTTGATTTTTGCAGGATTGAAGATTGGCGGTCGACCTGTGGACCCCTGGCGGTCGACCTAAAATAACAGAATTGAAATCTGGAATCTGAGAAAGCTGGCGGTCGACCGCCAGGAGCTAGCGGTCGACCTATTTTCCCAGCAGCCAAATGACTATAGGACGGCCAATGGCGGTCGACCGCTGGCCTTTGTAGGTCGACCACCAGCCTCGAGCTGCCAACAAATGTTGACTTTTTGTCACTTCGAGAAATGGTCTTTCTCTTGGTATTGTTTAATCCCTAAGCAACCTAACTCTCCAGAAATTGTGGATCTGGTGTGGGGGAGTCTTTGGACCATTCAAGAACCTATAAAACTTATACAAGAGGGTTTGGAAAGCCCTAATGCTCAAGGAAGATCAAAGGGAGGCTGCCAAGAGGTAGAGAAGGGATTTGGCACTGTAGACGTTAACAGTACTCCGAGAGGAAAGTTCTTCATCCTTCTTCATCCAATCAAGTGTAAATCAGTCCAAGGATTCAAGCTACATCCAAAGCATACAATCATCCACTAAGGGGGAGCAAATCAAGATCCTTCTCTTATGTTTTGAATTCATTATTGATCTCTCAAAGCTTCATCTGTAATCCTTGTAATCTTTAAACATTCCAGAGTGTGTGGATCCTCTTAGATCCGTGTGTGTGTGTGGTTGTGTGTTCTTGGTTGGAGGTGAGTGTGTGTATTAAGGTGTTCCTACACCTTCGTGGGAATCCTCCTTCCTAGTGTGTGAGTGTTGTGTGTGGTTGATCTTGTAACTTCCTACAAGATATTGTGTGGTTCCTCACTGTCCGTGAGGGGTGGACATAGGTTGCCGTTGTGGCATCCGAACCACCTAAAATCGTTGTCTCTGTGTGGTTTGTTCCTTTTCCTCTATCCTCCTTCTGTGCAAATCGTAAGTGTGTTAGTTTAGTTCAGTTTTTATTCTCTTTTATCCTGCATAATCCTTCTTCACCTTATAAAACTTGCTTTGTCTGTGGGCTTTAATTATTTCAGGTTCTCTTGTTAGCTTCTTGTCACACATTTTATAAAAAGGTGAAAAAGTTTCATTATTTCTACCATCACCCAATTCACCCCCCCTCTTGGGTGCCATTTAATCTCGGGACTTCAACTATCGCCAGCACCCTCAGGTCTCCTCGTTGGTGGGGCTATGGAGATGCTCCCCTCCTCTCGCTGCTGCCTCTGCTCTGCCTCCTCGTTCCTCCGCTGGCCGGAGGAACTGACAAGGAAGTCTGCTACTGATCCGCTCGGGGCGACACTCCTCCATGCTCCACTCTGTGAGGCGCTCCGCTCCGGTCGGCGGCCCATCATCCGCACCGTCCGCTCCATCGTCCACAGCTCGATCTTCAACTCGAAGATCTGACGCCGTGTCTAGCGTGCCTCGATCCGGTAGCGCTCCAAGTCTGCTAATCCCATGCTCAATCGGGCAACCTCTTCCCGGAGTCGCTCTGCCTCCGCTCGAGCACGGTCTGCCTCGGCTACCGCCGCGGTCAGCCCTCTCGCCTGCATTTTGCATTTTATCATAGGTAGTCAGTCAAGGCATTTGCATAATCAAAAGCATTTTAAGTCTAAGGGAATTGGGTTGATTCTTACCTGCTCCGCGAGGGTGGTCTCCGCCTCCTCGGCCTGAGCTACCGCCCGAGCAAACTCTGCATCCCTCTCAGCTCTGCCCCCGGCAGGCTGTGACGACGAGGACGGAGCATCCAGTCCTGCTCTTTGGGCTCCCTCAGCCCACTACATTTAGAAGTCAAAGTCAGTCAAAATGGCATCATAATCATAAGCATTTAAGTCTAAGGTTTAGGGAAACTCACTAAGAGCTCCAAGGCAGCCCGGTACTCATCCCGCTGCTGGATGGTGGCATGGAGGAGTCCCTCGAGCTCGACGATCCGTCCCTGTGGGTCTATCTGCATTTAGAAAACAATGTCAGTGCATATAGAAATTTAATTGGAGTAGACAATGGTTTTGAGTTTAGAAGTTCATACCGGTCATCGGGTGCCTTGAAACACCTTGTCGCCGTACCGCTGGGAGTAGGCCTTGAGGTAGGCCTCATCGTTATCTTCTCGATCCTTTATGGCCCGGCCTTTCTTGTTCCAATCGTGCACATATTTTGCCTTCCGAGCACACCAATCGACGTCTCCGCTAATGCCCTTTGAAGATTTACCCGGGCGCTCATCATCTCTGCGGGGGAATGTCACCTCTGGCTGATGAAGTCCCTGTGTCCTCAGGATCAGGCGATAGTGCAGCGGCTCGATCACATTGATGCAGTGTAGCCAGACATCTCGCCCACTGTATGCCAGGGACGCCTTGACCCATGGCTGTCCCTCGTAGCTCTCATCCCGGTACGGTGTCCAGCGCACCTGAAAAGGCAATTGAGTCCATGTCAGCATTTAGAAGGCATTAGAAAACATTTAAGAAGCATATAGAAAGTTTAAGTTCAGAGTTTACCACTGTGTGTGGGAATGAATCCAGATCGTCCTGGATGACCCGGGTCAACCTGTTGATCGACCCCGTGTCCCTCGCAACCACCCACCGCCTTGCGATAGGGATCCGTCCAGGGTACATCTGCGTACCTCACCCAATCCCTGGGAGGTAAAGGAAGCTCCAAATCTCCATTTTAGGAAGTCAAGTATCAGCAAATTGCATTCATAATCATAATCATAGAAGCATTTAGCATTTACATGCAGAAAAGGCGAGAAGCCGCCCAGCATCGTCTGCCGGTTGGTCGTGCTCAAGGACTCGAAAAGGAAGGCCAGTGCTGCCGCTCCCCATGCATATTTTCCCACTCTGCCCAAGTCCTCTAGCAATGGCAGCAGCCTGCAGCTGATCACGTCTGCTCGGGTCGAGAATAACGGCTTCCCGAACAATAAAATCAGGAACCTCCTCAAAACTCTGTCTCCCTCTGGTCCCGCCTCCGCTGCTACCCTCAGGCGGACCTGCCCAATCACTCGGTCTAGGTGCTGCTCTGGGAGCTCCCCAACTGCTATCGCTGCTCCCCGTAGACCCAGGCTCTCCTGGAGTCTCGATCGTGACAGTTGGGATGATGGATGTCCCGGTCTCACCAAGTCCAGCCCTAGTAGCTCCTGGGCTATCACTCTATAATCTCCGTAAGTCCAGCCGGTCACCGCTGCTCCATGGACTCGCAACCCTGTGATCCTCACCATGTCCTCCAATGTTGGGATCATGTGACCCCAGGGGAAGATAAATGATCGGCTGATCGGGTCCCATCTCTCGTGTAGCGCGTATAGCAACGGCGTATCCATCCATATCACCTCAATGCTAAGGACTTTTCTCGAAGCCCATAGCTGTCAGCCTTTCCTTCTGATAATCTGGCAGTGCCTGATACACCGCCCTAATCTGCATCCAGGAAATCCGGGTTCTTCTTTTCCCCTGCACACATATAGAACATGAGTCAGTCATCTCATTAGGTTGAAATCATTTGCATTTTATATGGATAAAATAACAAAAAATTTAAATAAGCAAAAATCCAAAAAAAAAACAATTTTCAGCTCTGGTTCCTCTGACGACCTTGCCCTGGCGCCCAAGGGTGGTGCGTCAGGTACTGTAGCGATCGCTGGAACGACCGTTACACCCTCTTCGATAGGGCATCATTCTATTTGTTCCCCCCAGCCTATGGTAATGGCCAAGATGGCCTACATGTCATTTGAATGGGTCCCTAGACCCATTTTTCTCCCCTCAGTCACACATGCACACATTAAAATTGAAAAAATTGGATTTTGGGTTGAGGGACCTACCTCATGATCACGGCCTCTTTTCTTCTTCTCTGGCGCTGTGGCTCCTCCTTCATCACCAACGGCCTCTTCGGCAGTATCTCCTCCTTCTTCCCTCGGCCGTGGGAGGGTCTTCCTCCACCATTCTCTCTGTCACCGCCGCCGGTTGCTCGGTTACCGCCGGGGGGACCTCTTCTTGGTCCACCCGTGCCCTAAATCTCTTTATCGCCCTCTTCTTCCCCTTTTCCCTCGCCATGGGTGGCCGGGGGAGCTCGTCGCTGGACATGATCACCATTGAAGGTCGTCGGTGGAGTTTTTTTTGTCTCGGTTGGGTAGTGTTGTGTGTTTCGGTGTTTGAGTTGAATGTGAGAGGGAGAGACCGTTCGGTTTGTTTTTTTTTTGAACGTCCAAAAATTGTAACGGTCTATCGTAAGACCGTCACAGACTCTGACATGTTGCTCTTGGACCGTCAGGTGGATAAGTCATTTATTTTTGAAAAATGTGAACCGACGCTGTGTGACGCGTCAAGTTTAGACCGTTACATGAGTGTGGCGCTCCTCTCTTAGACCGTCAGAGCCTTTGAATCGTGTTATGAATGATGATGCCCTTTTTTTTAAAATGTGTGCTTGTGCTTTCATGCTTTATCTTATTAATGAAATTCATGCTTATGAATGGTTATGCCTCATTCCATGCTTATGGCTAATTGTTGTTGGCTAACCTCTCTTTCCATGGATGAAATCACGAGAACCATTGAATCATCATGTTTCGCCGCACAGGTAAGTTAGGTACAACATCTCGATCCTTTATCCCTTAATGCATTACTATATGCTACATATGATATATTATCTCGAGAATCGGCTGGTCATTCATGTGTTCTGGGATCTGATGTTCCCCTTAAACAAAAACGATGATGATCTAAGTATACATGTTTAATCGTTGGATAGGCCGTTAGGTTGGAAAAGCTTGGGGATGATGGTTCGATCTTGCACGCTATGGTTGCAGACGGTGTCTTGACCCTAGTTTCTCCGATCTAGCAATACTATTCTCGAGTATCTTATTATTTTTTCTTTCTTTGCATTTGTTTTGATGGTTTCTTTTATTTTAGCCCAGCATGCATCATGCGCATCTTTGAGCATTCACGAGCCTCATCTATCCAAGGTATCCCAATAATGGTGAATAACTATATGTTCAATGATCTCGAATAAGGAGAGTCATTCCACTCTGAATTGGAAGGTTTCCTTCGGTCTACTCGCTCGATCTAGTTAGCTGAAGATTCCTATCTGGAGTTTAGTTAATTATCTTTTTCCTTTCCGTCACTCCGACCGCTGGCCGCGTTTTCCTTTCCTTAGTTGTTAGTTCCTCCAGACATGCGTCATTTGGTTGGCCATTTCCTTGTGATTGGTTCGAAGTTTTCCAAAAAATTCCTATCGCTCGTTGGTTGAGAACGATGTCGTTTACCTTAACGCCCGCTTTTCAGTCTGCTCCGCTTCATCTCTATGTTCCATTTCACTTTCGTTTCACCTCCTCTCGCTCCCCTGTAAAGAGGACGTTAAGGAGGGGCATCTGTTGACACCAGTTTTGTGACCAATAAGTTGGGTCATATCCTTATTCATTTTAAATGATGCTCAGAGTTGTTCACCCTTATGGGGATATCTTGGTCAATTTGAGGTCTATTTCATGGGTCATGTCTCCTTGGATGGTCTGGTTCCTTATCTCTTTCCGCTGACGAAGCTTAGCAAACTTTCATTTCATTTGCACTCCATTGTCTCTAACGGTCCTTTGATGGCGCGTTACAATCCTCTAATGCATCTACCTTGGTCCATTACATCATGCCAGAGTCCTTAACTCAAAGGCTTCTTTCAAAGCTTATCTCGTATCCTATCCGTTGAGTGTGACGGTTTATCGTGCAGCCGTTACATTCATTGTGACGCGTCTATCCTTGACCGTTACATTCATCTAGAGTCCCGTGTTTGAAAACTTCACCCGTTGGCCTTATCTGTTAATGGATAAAGTTTGTGACGGTCTCTTCTTGGGGCGTTACATCCCAGTGGCGGTCGATCATGCAGCCGTTACGTTAAACAGAGAGTTCTAGCAGAACTGCTCTTGCTCTGCTACTCCGTGGCCAAATTAAGAGTTTGATATGATGATTTCTCCCTCAAATCTGATCTTCAGAACCTTCTGTTTATTTCTATGGACTCTTGGGAGTATTATCTTCAAGAGTTTGCTAAGAAACGTCCTGCTTTCTAGCTGGATTATCCTCTACTCGACCAGAGAGTTTGAGGGTCTATAAATAGAACCCTCGACTTCATGGCTTAGGAGGAGACATCTGGAGTTCGCGTCGAAGTGCTGCCGCATCCTGGAGCTAGAACCAACCAAGGAGAGCTGCTTCCCACGTCCATCTGCTTCCAAAGTCCAGGGAGTATTGTTTCCAAGGGTTTAGTTCAGTCAAAGTTTCCTTCTCTAGCATCTTTTCCCTCTTCCAAGCATCATAGCATTGTCCCTCTTCCTCTACCACGTTCTTGCACCCTCTGCATCCATTAAAACATTCTTCCTATCTTTTAAAATTCCCCAGAGGGGTTAAAAAAACCAACATCCCGGTATTTCCCTTTCCTTATGCATGTTCTTAAGTTTCTTTGATTTATTGATACTACTTTGTCCAAGGGCTAATTTGGGTTATTTTTCTTGTAATCTACACTCTTTTGTAAGTTTACAGAGCTCCTAGCACGAGGCCCAAGCTTCCTGGCCGGTTGGAAAGCTTGGAGATCAAAGATTCCCAATTTTTATTCTGTAGAAGCTATAACGGTCTACCATAGATGCGTTATATTCCCGTAGCGGCTTATCGCGAGGCCGTCACAGTTCTGTGATGCATCAGTCTTCAGCCGTTACATCTGACAGAGCTGTAATTTTCCTGGTTGCTTTCTCTCTCCCGTGGGTGGGTGCATCATCCTCCTATTCTAAGGTATTTACCAGGTCTTTGGCTTATTTTTACCTTAGTGGCGATCACATCTTTCTTTAGTTTGGGCATTAGCTCTCTCCTTCTTCATATTTTCTCTTTATTTGCTTGTTCCACCTATACGGTGTGTTTTTCTTTATCTCCTTATTCCACGCCCCGACATGTGTTTTTCTTTGTTTGCTTAGCTTAGTTCTGATTGAGATAGCATGCCCATGCTAGTATTCATGTTGGTTGCATATGTTCATGTTGTACATGTTCATGGGTTGATTGATTCCACAATTTGCTCATACGTTCATCATAGTTGGCATCATAGCCCATCTTGCAAATGAAGGGACACATTATAATCAACAGCGAGCTGCTGCTGCATGAAGGAGAAGCCTCTCGTGAAGAAGCCTTGTTCTTCTTCTGCAAGCGTCTCTGCTATCGCGCGTGAAGAAGGACCTACCGTATTCCTCTTCTATCCGACAATGCAGTTGCAGTTGCTGATGCAGTGCTTTTATTTCATGTCCGTCATCGTTCAACCCAGCCAACGAAGGTAGGTGTTCTCAAGATATGAAGCCCAACTTAATAATCAAAGTAAAATCATGTATATAGGTCATATAGCATGATACCATGATTTCTGTTTCAGAGCATGTAGTTTTTACTACATTTCAGTAAATAGCGACCCTGGCATGGGCGCTTATTTAATGAACGCCCACACGCGTTGTCGCTATTTCTTCTGAAATAGTGACCGTGGACAGGGCGTCATTTAATGAACGACCCTTCATCAATCCGTTATATCTGTTAAGAATTTAATAAATATCACATGCTTAAAATTTTATATCTACAAAACCTGACGTTAAAATTAATGCATGAATATGATTCTGGATTCCTGATATTTTTCTCTATCTACTCATGTCTTTACTTTCCTGATTTTATAAACTTCCAGCCTATGAATAGTAACATGTGTCTGTGAACGTATATGCCCGATGCGTATCACCAGACAAAGAATGGGCGACATTCCCATAGTCGCTATTTAAATAATGAACGCCCTCACACAAGGGCGCTAATTTGTAAATAACCAGTAAAAGTAGAATTTATTGAAAAATTATAAATTCACGACCGAGGTCAGGGCGTCATTCAAAGAATGAATGCCACTGTACACAGCCGCTATTTAAAGTCATAGATATTAATTTTGAAAAAAAAATCTTGGAATTAACGCCCTTATATAGTGTCGTTAATTTCTGTTGTATTCATGGAAATTCTGATATAAATCCTGATTGAACGACCTTTCAGAAGGTCACTATTTCATTAAATAGCGACTTCTATACAGTCGCAGATTTCCTGTCTCACAGTTTTATCACGTTTTATGGTCCATATCGCGGGTCTATCGACACACTCAGCTCACATACGTAGATGGGGTTTTTGTTTTGATTTCATTGATTACACACTCAACCCTCGGTGATGTTTGAGCCCTCCGCGGGATATTCCTTCCTTCGGACTAGTGATTACACATAGAGACCTCCGTAAGTCTACGCTAGCCTTGGATTCCCTCAAGACAACCGAGCAGATTGTACCCTAAAAACTCATGACACCGTATCTTGTCACGTCACTCTAAAGAAACGTGATGCTTTAGCCCTCTTAGAGCACTGTTCTTGGCCTCTTTGAGAAGTCTGTTCTCTGTCAGTAATTGGCGACATTGACTTGGGCGCCAGAAGGAATTGGCGACCTGTCCAGTGCCGTTATTTCCCTAATATAGCGACTTGAGCCTAGGCATTATTTCATCAAGCATGTACTGTTCACAGGAATAGGCGATCACGCATGTGGGCGCTATTTCTGTAATTTGTGGCGACTGAGTGGATGCCAATTACCCAATTTTATGCCATGTCTTGGTTTACGTGAGGATTAATGATGTGTCATACTTGTTCAGTGTTTAGCCCTTGAACTCCTTCATTCGTGAAATCTACCTTATCATCCTACATTGATTATTCCTTTGGAACTCTATATTGACTATAACTATAGTGGATGTCTAAAATATACATGACTCAATGCTTGTGCATATAGGGCCTGATCTGGTCCTAAGAGGAGCACCCGAAAGTACTTGTGTCCATGGGAGCTACATTGATCACGGTGTTGCATTACACCGAAGTGCATGACTTGCTAGATTGATATTCTATGACTCGTACTTGACTTGACTTGACATGACTTGCGTGGTCCGGAATGGGTATTTACTTACTTGATAATATAATAGCCAATTCACATGACATGACTTGATATGTTTACATGTTGTCCACCTTGATACATTCTACATGAATATCTTGAAATCTTGCTAGTTCGTTAACTCTTGATACTCTACTATCTCTTGTCATCGTCATGTGTACATGTGTAGCTAGACTTGCATTCATGTAACATGTAATTACTTAAAGCAATCTTGTACTTGAGATATAATTCCTACTGAGCGTTCGCTCACCTAGTGTTTTCCTCTATTTTTCAGGTAACTCCGATGACGAGAATCAATCGGATGGGATCGGGAACGAGTAAAGAGCGTAGAGTCATCCAGTCATAGAAGCATCTATCTATCCGTGTCTTTTTCCTATTTTCTTGAGTCAATCATTGTAATTTTCTTTTATTGAGTCAAGGTTGTTCTTTAGTACTCTTTTATTGAGATTATGTAATAGAATTACCTTAATGGTTATTATGAATAAAGGATTTGGTTTATCTCTACTTTTGCACGCTCTGTCTGTGTGTCGAATACACTTATGCTCTGATTGACATGATTGATATAACTCTTCACGCATACCGGGTTCCTTCCGCGCTCGGGATGTGACAGTTTTTGTGGTATCAGAGCCTAGGATATTCAATTCCTAGGAAACCAAGTCCAATGATAGGTTTATACCTTTATCCCGATGAGATTGGGTAGAGCCATGGGTTAAGTTAAAGTAGGAACTTAGACCTTTGGTTAATCATATATTAATATAATTATTTAAAATCTTGTAGGACCATGGCCGCCGAACGTGCCCAGTGGCGTGATATGCAACGCACTGTTCAGGGTCTTATACTCTGGCGCTACAACAAGTGGCGCAGAGAGGAGCCAATCGTGGAGCAGGAGATCTCCACCGAAGTTTCCGTAACATGAACCCACCCAAGTTCATTGGCTCGGCCGACCCTGACGATGCTGAGCATTTGATTAGGGAAATTGAACGTATATTCCGTGTCATGCAATGCACGGATGAAGAAAAGGTCATGCTGGCGACTTTTCAATTAGAGCAGGATGCCCGATTCTAGTGGGAGTCAGTAGAAGCTACCTTGCCCCAAGAACAAGTCACGTGGGGTGAGTTTGTCAACTATTTCAACAATAAATACTTTTCCGACCGTATCCAAGAGAAGAAGGTTGCGGAGTTTGCCACATTCATGTAGAGGACATTATCTGTGGCCGAGTATGAGGCCCAATTTTCCCATATGTCGAGGTATGCACCCCACTTGGTGTGTACCGAGAAAATGAAGGCGAGAAGATTTCTTAATGGGCTTCGACCCCAATACATCACCCAGCTAGCGCCGATGGACATTCAGGTCTATTCAAAGATGATAAGGCATGCCCAGCTGTTAGAAGATGCCACGGAGTTGTCCGACAGGATCCGTCGAAAGGATAAGAAGGAGCAGGTTACAAGCTCCGGTACTTTCATGCCGACCTTCAATAAGAAAAGGACTAGCAATGGATGAGATTCCTCCCAGAAGAAGAAGTTTAAGAAGAGCAACAAGCCCTTCTCCATTATTACCACACCTTCCAAAGAGGTGTGTAAACATTGCGACAAGGCCGGCCATAAGGCCGAGGAATGCTGGAGAAGACTAGGAGCTTGTCTCCGATGCGGGAGTCGTGATCACCGGATCCCCGATTGCCCCTTGGTTAATGATCAAGCCGAAGACTAGAAGCGCCCGGTGAAGAAGCAAGCACGTCTCCACGCTCCTCAGGAAGCAGAGCAAGATGAAGGTGTGAGCGACGTTACGCGGATTACCGGAGGCGAGCGGAGCTCGCGGGCTCATTTTGCTGCGACACAGAAAAAAGAGAGAGAAGAAGAGAAACCACCATGGGAGATTGCTCCGGCGGGGTGTGCAGAATAGATACAACGTAACAAGATATGGGGATTAAACGGCCATAGCGGGAAATGACTCTCCGTGACCTCGGGGGATGGGAATAGTGCAGAATTTAAATGACAACAATTTAAACGGCCATTACGGGAAGTGACTCACCGCGGCCTCGAAGATATGACATATATAAAGATAATACAGAATATGAATAGCATAAATTTAAATGGCCATTGCGGGAAATGACTCGCCGCAGCCTCGAAGATATGGCAGATATAAGAAGCACAGAATATAAGTGGCAGAAATTTAAATGGCCATTGCGGGAAGTGACTCGCTGCGGCCTCGAAGGTATGGCAGATATAAGAACAACATAAAATATATGTGGCGAAAATTTAAACGGCCATTGCAGGAAGTAACTCGCCGCGGCCTCGAAGATATGACAGATATAAGAATAGCACACAATATAAGTAGCAGAAATTTAAACGGCCATTGCGGGAAGTAACTCACCGCGGCCTCGAAGATATAACAGATATAAGAACAGCACAACACAGAATATAAGTAGCAGAAATTTAAATGGCCATTGCGGGAAATGACTCGCCGCGGCCTCGAAGATATAGAAGATAGATATAGGGATAACACAGAATATGAATAACAGAAATTTAAACGGCCATTGTAGGAAATGACTCGCCGCGGCCTCGAGGATATAATGTGATCGCCAGGGGCCGGAGACCCCAAAATGAAAAGAGTGATCGCGCTTACCTCAAAAGCAGGAGATGGTGGGCTACTTCTTCCTCGCCCTTCGGCCGGCCGATGGAGAGGGCCTTCCTTGGTTACCCTTGCAAAAGAAGAAACATACAGATAATGAATGAATCAAAAAAATGATAGTGTAGTATTAGTCCCTTGTGATGAAGAATGATGAAATCGTGGCAAGACACACACCTGGTTGATGTTATTTTTAAATCCCTCTCGGACATGAGTAGGAGGAAAATGCTATGATGAATGGGGGATCGTGCAAACGTACATAAAAATGGATCTCTCTTGTGAAAGGAGATGACAGATGACGGGATGATGCATGCGACAGAAATGACAAAAGAGAAGGGGAGAGAATGGCTTATTGAAGATGCTGATGGCGGGATCCGGCGGAGTTTCGGCAGCGTAGGGACGACGTGGAAGTAGAATGGACGGAGCTAGCCTTCCTCTCGCGAGTGCAGGCACCCGGGAAGCCAGCAGAACCCCCCTGCAAAACCCACGGGTTAGAAATGAGATCCGGCAGAGTCTCTCCTTCCTCTGTCGGATCTGAAGCCCCCTCTCTTCGAGGGAGGGGGTCCTCTATTTATAGAGGAAAAATTGATTGAGGCGTCCAGGATCCTGGACGCCTCAATGTTGAGGCGTCCAAGTCCCTGGACGCCTCGATATTATTTTTTTTATTTTTTGTTTCATTGAGGCGTCCAACCATCTTGACGCCTCAATACTGAGGCGTTCGGGACCCCGGACGCGCCTAATATCGCCCACCGATACGCCGTCAAAAGTCGTCGATAGTGGAGAAAGCGCGTGGTTTCGACGCGTAACCGTGACTCTCGAAGGGCGCGTTTGGCCAGCAAGACGTCTTTATGATTGGATTTATTCGAAACGTCAAACTAAACGGCCGGAACGGCGCCGCGTGCGCGCTACATGAGCCTTCTGAAGAAGGCGTCTAGGGTCCTTGACACGTCAAAGTGAGGCGTCTAGGGTCCTTGACACGTTTAAAACTTTTCACGAAAAAAAATTCAAAAAAATATAAAAAAAATTCAAAAAAATAGGAAATCACTAAAGTAATTAAAAATGTGAAGGCAACCATGGGGTATCCTATTGTAATATGAGATTTATTCACGGTAATGTCAAAAACAGCGTGTCTACAGGTGCCCTGCCTTGGCGTCTACTTTACAAGGGAGTGACACGTAGTGGAGTGGCATAGAAGTAAAATGAAATGGAGTGGGAACGGACTGAAAAGTAGATGCCAAGGTGTGATGAGACACGCTTTGAACATTATGATTTGGAATGTTTTCAGAGTTTTCAATGAGGCGACCTTGAAGAAGGTCTTCCAAATTCAACAATTGCTTGGATGGAAATCAAACAAGGAAGGGGAAGATGTGCTCTCAGGCATAAGTAGAAAAGGGTACCAACTTCTCTGTGTGGAAGTACATGGGTCGTAAACCTGCAGGTTTCACTTTTGGGGAGCGGTTACCAGCCAATGTGGAAGTGCTGCGGCCAAGGTGGGTCAAACGGAGTAAAAGTAAAGGAATATTTGAGGATCAGTCTAAACAAGGGTTTCTTTTGGAAGAACAGCCCAGGACTGTCTCAAGGAAACTCAGTATTTCATTCGGAATGGAATATCTCATATTATAAGACTTAAGCATAGTGGCCTTCACAATCGAATTACCTTGAATGATCTTTCACAATGGAATCAAAGTCCTACATGAATGCATGTTGGGTTTAAAGGAAAACTTAAAACAAACTAAAAAAGAAAATAGCCAAGGATAATATTGTCAAGTTGTTAAGAATGGGTCAGGATACCGATCCGGTGAGCTGATACTGAGCCGGGACCCGTTTATCCACGCACCAACTCACTGAATGGAACCATCATCCCCACGCTTTCACAACTTAACGGTCTATCCGTACAACTCAAATTCCTCCGAAATTATCACTATTTTTGTTGAAGGGGAACTCAAATTCCAGATTCGTTCAGGTCGCAAGGTCCTTGACATGTTCTAATAGCGTAAATATCATATATAATACAATGCATGACATGGTGGGACTAGTTACCGAATGGCGGCATATGATGGGTCGAGGTGGGACAGTGGTGTCCATTAGTAAAACATGCACTGATCAACATTATTAAAAGCAGCAGAATTGCACCACAGCACAAGGGAGATCAGGACAAAATACCTTTTGCTAAAGTCAACAATGACGACTCATCATCGATGTGACGTGTTTTGGCTTTTACACCCTTCCCTTCCTATAAGTACCCCCCTTGCCTAGTTCAGCCAAATGCACCAAGGAGGAGGAGAAAAATTACCTTGAAACTTAAGGGGAGGAGGAGAAGATTCTTAGGTTCTTCAGGATGGAAGGCGAGTCTTCCCGCCCTATGAAGAGGAGCAGGCCCAGCAGCGAATTCAGGCGGCTCTCCGACCTCGAAGGACATCTGAGTGAGATGATCCAGTCACATACTGTGAGTTGATTCATTTCAAATTTCCTGTACGACTTCTCTTTCACCTCTTTCCTCCTTTGTTTCTCCTTTTTCTTTTCCAGTCGTATCCCTTCTTCCCAGGCCCGAGGAAGTTCTCCAAACTGCCGTGGCTTTCGAAGCTAACTTCCAACATCTCCATCGGCATGAGGGCCATACTTACGAGGTGGTATCTTCAGGGGCTCCTAGTTCACGCCAAGCATTACGAAAAGATTCGCATGGACTGGGCGGCTATGGGTGCGTTGGTAGAGATCTGGCATCCTCAGACTCACACTTTCATTTTCCCCACTTTCGAGGTGACCATCCTTCTTGAGGAGGTGGAACTCCTACTTGGGTTGAAAAGATTCAAAAGGGATGGCAGGATAAAGATCATGCCGATGCTGAAGAGGGTGACTTCCGAGGACGTCCTTGGAAGCTTCATGTCACCTGGTGCCGTTAGAAACGTCCAGACTCAAAAGGGAATTAACCTGCAAAAGCTCACGGAATGGGTCATGGATGTCCTGAGAGGATTGCCAGAGGATGATCGTTTGGAAGAAATCATGAAGGGATTCACAATCTGTTTGGCGGGTGCTCTCTTATTCCCTTATACCGACAACATAGTGGAGGAAGATCAGCTAAGCGCCATCTACGGAATTTGGAATGGCAAAAGGGTGGGACATGCCGTCCTTGCTTACCTTTACAGTGGCCTTACTGCTTCCAGCATGGGTAAGCCTTCTTTTGGTTGCACACTTCTTCTGAATTGCTGGGTTGATTTACATTTCAAATTTGATCACCGTGAGGGGATGCCAACTGTCTCGAAGATCTTTCAACAAAGCCCCCTTTACCACATAGCCGATGTGTTAGGCTTTGGTGGTAATATAGTGAACCGCGTTCCGTGGCTGAGGAAACGTGAAGACTGGAGGTCTCACTTCAGAACTATGACGTAAAGCTTCTTCACTTGCGCACCGACATGTCCACTTTCGCGCGAACTTCTCACGAGGTCTTCCCCCGAAGCTGAACTCCAACTCATTGGCGCGACTGAGTTTGTTCTTTACAACGCGCATCGATGCTGCATTCAAATCGGCCTTCCCCGCCACTCGTTCCCACCGTTATCTGGCACTGCTCCTCTAAGGAAGAGAGAGTTGGGCGCGGAAGATGATGCAAAGGAGGTGAAGGCCATCAAAGTGTCGTGAAAGATGAGCATCCCGGGAAAGGCATTAGTGCATGTAGAGGAAGAATGCGAGCTGTGGAGGCCGGGCTTATGTAACCAAACTGGGGAAGTTAAGGCCTAAAGCGCCTAAGCCCCTAATGTAGCTCACTCTGCTATTTTAATGAAATAAATGCTAAGTTAAATATTTTTGAATCATTGTTCCCCTTATATATATATATTATTATTTTTTATGGACGCGTCTAAGCATCTCGATGCGTCCCTATTTTATATATTTTTTAATATTAATTTTCGTCCCACCCTTTATATATATATATATATATATATATATATATATATATATTGTTTGACGCGTCTAGGCGCCTGGACGCGTCACATGTTTTTTTATTATACTTTTTATATATTTTCTTATTTTTTATTGACGCGTCCAGGCGCCTGGACGCGTCAAGGTTTTGAATTTGGGGATTTAAAAGGCCGCTTCCGCGGCCTTTTCTCTTTCAAATTCAATCAAACGAACCCCCCCTCTAAAACCTCTCTTCCCTCCCCATTCGACCTCCCCTCCCCCAATCTAGGTCCATGGAGCGCGGCGGATCGAGCCAGGGAGGTGAGAAGCGGAAGCGGATCGCTCGTCATCCGAGGAGGTCTCGGGATCGCACTGAGGAGACCGCCGTGGAGGAGGAGGCCGCCGTGGAAGAGGAGGCGCTTCCCTTGGCCGTGGAGGGCCTTGAGGGGCTCGGTGGAGCGGGAGAGGAAGAGCATGACCCGGTAGGCCGCCTAGAACTCTTTCTTTTTGCATTATTTTGTGATTTTATGCGAAAAATAAGGCGGGAAATGGGGTTTGAACGGATGTGGAGGTGGAATGATTGAGGCGTCCAGGTCAGTTGACACCTCAATACAACATTTTTTATTGTTATTATTATATATTTTTTATTATTTAATAAAAAGTACAAACCTATTGAGGCGTCAAAGCTTCGTTGACGCCTCCAATTTTTTTTATTTTTTATATATAGATAAATAATCGAAATAAATAAAAAATACAAAAATTATGGAGGCGTCAAAGGGCATTGACGCGTCATTTTTTTTAAAATATATAAGAAAATCATAATACTAAAAAAATAAATTATGAAGGAATTGGACGCGTCATTTTTTTTTTAAAAATATATATATATATACATTGTGTTGTTCATTATTTATGGCTCTGATGTAATTTCTTTTGTTTTTGTGGTGTGCAAGGTGTGATGAGGAGCCGGATCAGCTGGTTCCGAGTAGTGGCGGCGTACCGAGGGAAGCCGGACTTCCAGAGGGCTCGAGTGGACGCCATGGGGTTCAGGGTGTTCTTGCGGATCGAGCCCTTCCGGCTCGACTTGCCCCTTGTCCGGGCGTTGAGGGAGCGATGGCACGCGCCGAGTCGAGCGTTCCTGATGCCATGGGGGCATATGGTGCCGATGCTGGAGGACGTAGTCCGGATTACCGGACTACGGGTGGACGGGGAGGCCGTTAGTGGGGTCACCTACCCCGACTACAGAGAGAGTGTCCTGGAGCTGTTAGGGCTGGAGACGAGCGTGACTGACAGAGACAGCAGGACAGTCGGCCTGGTAGACATCATAGAGGCGCTCGGGTTCGTGGACTCGCGTCAGCACGTCAGCGAGAGCGGAGCAGAGTTCCTAGCGCGGCTAGAAGGAGCAGCTCGGCGAGTTTTTAGCCAGGACGCAGGCGACCAAGAGCGGGCGGACCTGGACCTCCGGAGGTTCCTCTTCTTCCTACTGGGCCGCCTTCTGCTGGGGACGAAGGGGGATGACATCCACTGTCGTTTCCTTGAGATCCTGGTGGACCTAGACCGGGTAGGGCACTATGCGTGGGGAGCAGCCCTACTCGCCCACTTGATTGCTGATCTTTCTCAGGGGGTAGAGAAGGAGACGACAGCCGGCGGCTTTGCTCCTTTCCTCCAGGTAAACATTTCATTTATGTGTTTTACAATGAACAGTCATGTAATTATTTGTACTAATGATGTATGAGGGATGCAGGTATGGAGTTATTACTACTTCCCGATGGGGAGAGTCAGGCAATGGAACCGGACAGCCGTACCCTTAGCGCGGCGGTGGAGGCCGGTCACGACTGCGGCACCGCGCAGCTACCAGCTGACGTCGCTTCGACGTGAGCTGACCGAGTACCCTGAGGCCATGGTATGATGTATATGATCTTTTTTGTGTATTTACTTGGTTTATTAGGGTGGGGGTTGATATGATGCATGTATGGTGATGCAGGTGGTATGGAGGCCCTACCTGGGCATGGCCGATGCTGGCCAGCCTTGGGTCGTAGCGGGCCGACCTCGTTTCGGGCGGGACCTGTGGGCCACTGCCTGAACGAGATCGAGCCACTGCGACTCAGGCTAGTCATGAGGACCCTGGGGCTTGCCCAGGAGTGGGTGGAGGTAGACGAGCCGAGCCACGTCGGGCGTAAGACCCGGGGCAAGGCGAAGCTCGTGGACTGGTGTACGCGCTTTCCTGCTCAGTACCAGGACTGACAGCAGGGTGGCGTTCTGGTGGTGTCCCATGTGCAGGACAGTGCCGACTACCTACGACGGTACCGAGATACATACACAGGACGCCTTTACCTAGGGCAGCCAGCAGGGGTAAGTATGGATTTTTTTTCTTTTTTTTTGGTGCAAATGCATGTGACATTAATCTATATGCTCATGAATGCAGGATGCTCGTGACCCAATCATCATTGACTTGCGGGCCCAGCTGGTAGCTGCCAGGCAGCAGTTGGCAGTTACCCATCAGGAGCTGGACATCCTGGTGAGTCTATGTAATGCATAATCATTTTTTTTGTGTCACCTGGATTCCTGGTGCTTAGCCTCTTACTGTCGTTTGTTGTTCTGTGTTTCAGCTTGCCCATCAAGCGGCGGCGGCCGGGATGATTGGTGGGGCGGCCTCCAACTCGCGAGCCCCTCCTCCGGAGGTCTCTTCTCTCCAGGAGCAGTTGGCGGGGGCGGTGGCCGGTGTTGAGGAGGCCGAGCGTGACCAGGTGACTCGGGTGAGTGTTTGCTTGACACGGGTTCCCTTTCTGCGTGTTCCCTTTCTTTTGTTGACTTCAATATGGGCTTTGACAGGTGGCGGAGATTCGAGATGCACTGGCTCATGCGGTCCGTGCAGAGGAGGAGCGTGACGCCTGGGTGACGGAGCACGATGCCCGGGTGGCGGAGCGCGACGCTCGGATAGCGGAGCTAGAGGAGGACCGACGACGACGGGAGGCGGAGGGGCTTCCTTGCGACGTGCTAGAGTTACGGATTGCCCTTGAGGTGTCGAGGAGAGAGGCAGAGAGAGAGAGCAGAGAGGGAGAGGGAGAGGGTGAGGGTGGAAAGGAGGGCAGAGAGGGAGAAGGAGAGGGCGGAGAGGGAGAAGGAGAGGCTGGAGAGGAAGGCTTTGGAGGCCCAGATTACGGGGCTCCGAGTGAGTCTCGGTACGGCATAGGGGACGCTACGAGAAAGCGAGGAGCGGTACCAGAGAGCGAAGGGGCGCGGGGCGCGTCTTCGATAGTCTGGTTCCTTCTCTGTAGGCAGCTTCCTAGTTTCTTCAGTCGAGGAGCGGCGCAGTTCGTTCGAGGCCGGCCAGGCACCACAGGGCGAGGGGAGCACCGCCTCTCAGAGTTCGCGGAGGCCCCCTAGGGATCCGCGCCAGAGGAGAGAGGAGAGGGATGACCAGGAGGGTGGTGGTGAGAGTTAGAGAGTGGTTTGTACACCCACAGTCCTCACTTATGATGTATATGACAAATAATTTGTTATATGGAATGGTTTCTTTTTTATCACTTGACTATCTTTTATGCACGTTCCTTCCCTCATGCTTCTTCTTCTTCACTTATTTCATCGTGACATGCTTTATGGGATGTTGCCCCAAAAATGGAGAATCACACCTTGTGCGTAGGGCATACCATTTTCCCCTCCATCCTTTTGAGACGTCTCGACGCGAAGACGCGTTCTAAGCTTGAATTCAAATTTAAATCATCGAGAACCGCAGGACGGCCTTTCTCCTTCCTCACTTCGCCCACAAACAACTCCTCCTCCCGTCGAGATTTGCCTAGCTTCATCTTCTTCCACTCTTGATCCATGGAGTACGGTGGGCCATACCGTGGTAAAGGGAGAGGGGGGCGAGGAACCCCTCGTCCGAGGAGGGTCGTGCAAGAGCACGGAAAGGCGGCCACGGAAGGGGAAGGGCCTCTTCTGGCACTCGAGGGACCCGAGGGCCCGGAAGACATGGAGGGAGGCGAGCATGGCCTGGTAAGTTCCTTGATCTCCACCTCTTTTGATTTCTTTTAGTTTTGTAGTGAACAAGTAGAGAGGGATGAGAGGGCACGGTGAGTGTTGCACTCGAAGGATGAACGCGTCTTTGACAGGAGACGCTTTTTTCTTTTAATGATGTGGCCCTCCCCTTTTGATGCACAGGGTATGACAAGGATCCCGGGCTTGGCCGATGAATGGGCGAGCGCGGATGAGCCGAACCGCATCGGGGGAGAGAGACGCGGCAAGGCGAAACTTGAAAACTGGCGCATACGTCTCCCTGCTCAGGACGGGCAGCTGTTGACACCTATTTTATGACCGATAAGTTGGGTCATCTCCTTGTTTATCCATGTGATGCTCCAAGTTGTTCACTCTTCATTGAGTCTCCTTGATCAGTTTGAAGACTGTTTCTTGGGTCTTCTCTCCTTGGTTGAGTGTGGTTCCTTGTTGGATGAAGCTTAGCAAGCTCTTATCAATTTTGATCCTCATTGTTAATAACGGTCCTCATTGGGGGCGTTACTTCCATATAACGCATGATCACTGGGCCGTTACTTATTGAAGAGTCCTAAAGTTTGAGGCCTTTGTTCTAAAGTTTATCCTCTTGCTTATCCGTTGAATATAACGGTCTATTTTGCAGCCGTTACTTTCTTCCAACGCGTCCAGCCTTGGCCGTTACTTTCCTTCGAGAGTCCAACTTGTTTGATCTTCTTCATATTGATCTTATCTCTTTTGAGATAAGGTTAAATGTAACGGACGTTCCCTGGCGCGTTATTTTCATGTGGCGGTCTGTCGAGTAGCCGTTACATCTAACAGAGAGTCCTGGCAGTTCAGGCCTTTTCTCTGCTACTCCGTGATCGAGATAAGAGTTTGAATTGTTGATTTCTCTTCCAAATCTGATCCTCAGAACCTTCTGTTTGTTTCTATGGACTCTTGGTGATATTATCTTCAAGGATTTGCTAAGAGTTATCCTTTTATCTTGCTGGATTATCCTCTGCTCGACCGGAGAGTTTGAGGGTCTATAAATAGCACCCTTAACTTCATGGCCCGAGAGAGGAAGATCTGGAGTTCGCGTCGAAGTGCTGCCGCATTCTGGAGTCACATCTGACCAAGGAGAATTGTCTTTCACGTTCATCTGCTTCACGGTGAAGGGAGTATTCGTTCCATTGGTTTTCAAAGTTCATCATTACATATTGTGTTCTTCCTCATCTCCCTTTCATCAAAAGCATTGTCCTTTTTCTTTTCTCCACGTTCTCCCTGGTTTTTCATCATCTAAACATCCTCCTATCTTTTTAAAACGCCCAGAGGGGTTAAAAAACCAAAACCTTCCCGGTACTTTCCTTTCCTTTTGCATGCTATTGAGTTTATTGAAGAATTGATGCTATATTGTTTAAAGGGCTAATTTGGGTCTGTTTTCTTGTGTTTTCACGTTCTTTGGCAGGTTTACAGGTTCACCATACGAGGCCCAAGTCTTCTGGCCGGCTGGAAGAGTTGGAGTTAAAAGAATTCACAAACTATTACTGCAGGTTATTTGACGGTCTTGTGGAGGCGCGTCAGATTCATATAGCGGTTCATCGAGCGACCGTCACTTCTAAGTGACGCGTGGACTTTCGGCCGTTACATTCTGTTGATCTGCAGATTTCCCTGATTTTCTCTCTCCCGTGGGCGGGTGCTTCATCCACCTATTTCCAAGGTATTTTCAAGTCTTTGGCTTGTTTCTACTTTGGTGGCGATCACGTTCTTTCTTGGTATTGGGCATTAACTTTCTCTTTCTCTCTCATATCTCTTATTCTCTTTCCTTGCTCCACCCTTGCGGTGTGTTTTTTTTATTTGCTTTTGCTCCACGCCCGGCGTGTGTTTTTCTTTATTTCCTTAGTTTAGTTTGATGATTGAGATAGCATGCCCATGCTAGAGCTTGTTCTGGTTGCCTAGGTTCATGGTTCGCATGTCCTTGGGTTGATTGAGATCTTTGATTTTTGCTTATCATCTTTATTGCACATAAAACAAAAGGAAGAAGAGAAGCAAAACAAATCAATAGATAATTTTTTGGCGATCACGGTGGGACAACTTGTGCCAATCGTGTCTTGATCCCTGTTTAAACCTGCCATCATTCCCTTGTTTGATTGTCCTCGGATCTCCCTCTTACTTCATCTTATTTCTGGTTTTCTGGGTTTTCTAACGGCCCTCTGTCCCTGCGTTACTACACTCTGACGCAGGGGTATTGGACCGTTATACGCCTGATGCTGTGTGCGGGCTTTTCACGGATTTCCCTTTTATTTCTGGTTGTTTTTGGCTCTCTGGCTCATCCGACGGTCCTGGTGCTCTACGTTATCTTACTTCTGGCGGTCTGGTCCACGACCGTTATTATCTTCTGACGTAGGGTCTATAGACCGTTATGCTCCAGACAGGTACGCATCCCGAGCTGCATTACTTTCTGTAGTTTCTACTGTGATTTCCTTGCTTGGGTGATATCTGACTTCCTCCCTGATTGTTCTACATATTTACATCATTGTGTGCATAGTTGTTTGCTAGATTCTAGGCTAGATTTTGCATGCACTCCGGTGCACATAGGTTCATTCATACTTTCATACATTAGATTGCATTTTCCTACCTTGGTGTGCGGACCTCTCGTCTCCATATTCCTTGGGGCCGACTAGGAAATCACACCAGGGACCTCCATAAGTCCCCGCGAGCCGTGGATTCCCACACGGACGCCGGGCCGGTTGTACCTTTTCCACCCCGTGTCTAGGGTTGCATAAGTGAAGGAGTGGTCACACTTAGAGTCAAACCAAGCTTTACATCCATCTCCCGTCAGGAACCTATTGTTGAGAGCTCATATTAGTCCATCCACTAAAGTTCCAAAGGAGAAATCATAAGAATCTTGAAGCATCATATTAAACAACTTGGTTGACTTTGAGTGTCTTCATCTCTTGCTACTTATATCTTTGTGATAAATCGTCTAAGTTTGGTTGCTCATTGCGTGTTGGTGTTGTGTTGTTTGCATCTTGTTAAGGTTGTTCGTTGCATGTGGAGTTGTTTTCGTCAGTTGGAAGCACCTCCTAGGGTCAGCTCATTCTCCAAGTTCTACTCAAATCCGCTCTTCGAATCTACCATGGCTTCTTTCAATCCTCCCCGTTCCCAGGAGGATTCTCTTCCTCAAGGGCTTCTCGAAAACCCTGCTAGGGTTACCTCGTTCTCTTCTGGAGAGGGGACGGCCCCTCTTCCGTCCTCTACCTCCATGGAAGGTGGTCAGGCTACCCCTTCCTTCTCTACTCCTTCTGCGGGCTCCATTCTCCAGATGATGGCCCAATTGGATCCGGCCCAACTCCAAACTGTCTATCAGGCCATGCAAGGATCCAATATCTCCCCTCCCACGATTATGCAGGGTCAATCCAATCCTCTCATCCAGCCCACTCCAATTAATCTCACTCCGGTCCAACCCCGGACCATCACATTCACCGGCATGGAGACGGGCCAATCTTCCGCTTCGGCCCAGCAATCTTTTGACCAAGGGAAAGCTCCTATCCCTTCTTTCACGCAGATGGATCATCACTTGTCTAGCCCACTTGTTCCACAAGTCCTGCTGGGTCCCTCCGATTTTCTGCACCCTCAGTCAGGGGTGGTCCAAGCCCACTCCAATCTGGGTCAATCTCAGACCCAATATTCTTCTTATGGACCCCCTATGTCGGCCATTTATCCTTCGGCTCCTTTTTATGGGCTCCCACCTCCTACTACGATTCACCCCTCTGCTCCTCAACTTCAAGCATCATCTCTTGCTACCCCTGCTCCATCCCGAGAGCAGGAATTACTTGATAAATGGGCCACCATGCAACAACAACTCGACTTCCTCCAGAAACGGGTTGGCCCGCAATCCCTGGCCGATGTTCCTGTTCCCAGTTTCCAGAACATCCAGTTCCCTCCCCAGTCTGAGCTCCCCAATTATAGAAAATATGACGGGAACGGCAATCCCTTTATTCACGTAAGGGATTTCTTATATGAATCGGCCCAATTCCAATATGATGATCGTCTTATGGCGTATTTATTCCGCCGATCATTGGACGGTGTTGCACTGGAATGGTTTTATTCGCTGCCATTGGAAGAAGCGGAGAGCTTTAAGGTAGTAAAAGACAAGTTTATTCAGCGGTTTCAAGACCGGGTCGGCCCGAATATTCTTTCACAGATCTGGTGGCCGAAAAGATGAAAACAGATGAGGAGTTTGCCACTTATGCAGATAGGTGGAGGCAGATGGCCGCTAGAGTACCCGGCCATATTCCGGAGGAAGAGAAGGTCAAGCTACTTATTTCAAATGCTACTCCAACCTTCCGAAACATCCTGGCAATGAACGACATAGCCAACATGCACCAACTATATAGCCGGGCAGCTTTATTCAGACTCAGTTCAAGGACTCCCCTATCCATTCTCTGTTCGAAAACCAAAAGCCCAAGTACCATAAAAAGCCACAAGGGCCGGTTACAGAAGGGGTCCAAACGAATGAGCAGGTTCAAGCCGTTGCTTTTCCATTCCAAAACGCACCTTTCGCTTCCCTCAAAACCCCCGCACTCCACAAAATCCCGCTCCACAGAACTTCCAAATCACTCCGCAAAACCCTCCGCCCACCTTCACCATTCCACAAAACACCTTTGCCGCACCACAGCAACCACCACAACCCCCACAATACCACAACGTCCCTCCACCCAACGGCTATAACAACAACCCAAATAACAAGCGCCCGGCTCCCAAAAGGGCACAATATCCTCCACTGCCAGAAACCCTCACGGATATTTTCTCGGCTCTTATGTCGGTTAATGCTATACAGCTTCCTCCGGAACGGCCCAACTGGAATCCGGCCGTTGATCAGACGAAGTATTGTATGTTCCACAGGCAACCGGGACATACCATTGAAGGATGTTTTCAATTCCGGGACCTAGTATATGATCTTCATGAAGGACAGAGGATAGATTGGGCCGAAATGCACAGGGCCATTGTTGAGATTAAAGAAAAGAGAAGGCAGCCGCAGAGGCAGCAAGTGCAGCAGCATCAAGCACCGCAGCCGCAGCAGCCGCCGCAACAGCAGCAACCACAGCAGGTTCAGGATCTGGGGATCCATCAAAATCCGATGCCAAACCATCCACCCGCTCCACAACCTCAGCCGCCAGCGCCGGTGCAAGTCAATGTAGTCCAACCCCCGGCTCCTAACACCGAGTGGTCTTTTGATGATGATGGTACTGCACCACAAGTAATGGCCCTCCACCATAACCACCGCAACCCCCTCACTCCTTCATTTATCCTCCCTACACACCCAACACCCTCTCCGCTTGTCCTTCCATTCACACCCGCACCAGCAAATCCACCACCACCCACAGCGCCATCATACCCACCATTAGTTACCCCCGCTACGGTCATAACCATCCCCTCATCCAATCCTCCGCACGTCGCCCTACCTACACTCGTCCTCCCACCATCCGCACCATCCCCCATCATCACCCCACCTTCCGCTCATCCCACGCCACTCATCCAGTCACCATCTCTTGTTAACCCCAACATTACCTACCACCAAATCACCTCTCCTACGCAGTCTATTCCACTCATCCACCCTACCGGGCCAATAATATCATCTCCCGACGCCGCGGCAAATTGCGCCTTAAGAAGCGGGAAGTTGTTCCATCAGAATTACCCCACTACCTCCAATCCCCAGTCCTCTTAGCCAACAGCTGAGCAAGAAGAGGCCGAACCTCTACCAGGGACTCAGTATGACTTGCTACATCATCTGGATCGAGTGCCCGCCAAAATATCAGTTCTGGAACTTATCAAGAGGTCCACCCTTCATCAAGATGCTCTCAGGGATTTCTTACAGAAGGTGATGGTCAGCGAGGACATGGCAGTTGACAGCTTACCAACAGCACTAGCAACTATTTCTAAAGGGCCGGCAATTACATTCTCAGAAACGAGCTAGCACCTCCAGAGGCTCGGCAGATGCCGCTCTGCATTACAATTATTCTGAATAAGGTCAGCATTGAGGCAGCACTGGTTGACACAGGGGCTTCAATTAATGTATGCCCGCTCAGTACCCTCCGAGCTTGCAATATATCTGAAGGGCTACTGCGACCTACCCCCACCACTATAGCAGCATATGACAACTCGAGGAGAGCATGCCACGGGGTAGTCACTATTCAAGCGGAGCTCGGGCCCCTCACTATGCCCGTGGAGTTCTATGTGCTGGACATTGACCCCATGTTTAAGGCGATCTTGGGTCGTCCATGGATTGATACACTCGGTGCCGTACCCTCCACCGCACATCAGTGCGTCAAATTCCCTTTCCAAGGGAGGGTCGTCAAAGTCAAGAGCTTGTCCACGGTTCAATCGGTTAAGGCCATTTCAGAACAGATTCTTCCTACACTTTGGCCAAGCAGCCGACCCGTCATATCAGTGCTGGATTTGAACTTTCCTTGGGCTTATACACCTCCTAGGCCCATCACTACTCCAGTTAACATCAAGATGAAGCCCCAGATCCGAGACTCAAAAGGCTGGAACATTATACTGAAACTGGGCTACCAACCGGGGAGAGGCCTCGGTGCACAATTACAAGGAATGACCAAGCCCATACCCAAGGGGAGAAAGATGGGAAGGAGAGGTCTTGGCTATCGAGAAACCGCATTATCTATGATGGGTGATTCTGGGCCACTCACCTGGGACTACCGTCAACACTTTGTCCGAGGGCCTCTCCAGCCCGGCACATTAGCTCTGCAGCCAGCTCCGTCAGAGAGAAATACAGTATGTCCGATTGCCAGTCCACCGCCAGCACTAAAAAGGCCAGAAGATGATATGCTTGATTATGGTCAAGCCCTTCAGGGGTTGTTTCATGAAGAAGACTACCAGAAGAAGCAAGAGGTTCGGCTCATGCAATGGAGACCGAAGAAGCGGCCAGTCGATGATCCACGGGAGGAGGGGAGCTCGCCGATTGTCTTTTCTTGGTCTCCCTCCCGCTTTCAATCTCTCCTCCAGCAATGGGAGTTCTTACCCCGTCTTCCTCCTATCATGGTAAATCCATCCTTCGTTGATCCGCCCGAGATTCTATTTGTTCCTTGCGCTTGCGGGCACTGCCCGCCCATTGATCTATCCACTCTATTCACTCCTCCTCCTCCCAACGCCCAACTCCACGAGATGTGGTTCTCATCTTCCGATCCCTTCTTTGACTGCATCTTCCCCGAGCTATTCCCTATGCAGCTCCCGCCTCCTCCATCTTGCTGTATAGTCTCTGCTGATCTCCAAAAAAAAACGTCAAATTCAAAACGGAGATTTCAGTGGAAGATTATGCTACCCTGTCTCCATCCTCATCCCAGGGGCACGAGTCCCCTGCTCCTTCCCTTCCACTAGGTCTCCTTTCTCCTAGGTTAGGATTAGGGTCTATCGAGTCTAGGGAAGTAGAATTAGTTAGATCTAAAGAAGTAGGGTCTTGTTCTAGGTCATCCAACCCTTCCTCCTCTGAGCCGCGCCCGCTTGCGTGTCCTCCCAAATCTATTCCTGATAGGTTCTTGCAAGACCTAGCTCAGCGTTGTCATGCCCTTTTAAAATGTCCGGAATTTGTTGCTACGGCAATTACGATTGAGGATGGAGAAGAAATAGAAGGGGCGTGGGGCGATGACGGACTCGGCGTCTATGAAATCCTGGATGAAAAAGATCCGGTTAATGAGGACAGCGACGTAGATGACACTGCTGATCTGTACGCGCAAGGACTTAAGAAATTCGACGAGCCGTCATCAGCAGTGGATGAACCTACGAAAGAAATCAATCTGGGAACCGAAGAAGACCCCAGGCCCATCATTATTGCTGCTAATCTCCCTCCACAAGTAGAAGAAGATTTGATCAAGGTTCTAAGGGAGTATAGCGATTCCTTCGCCTGGTCTTATGAGGACATGCCAGGTCTTGACCCCTCTTTAGTAGAACATCGACTCGTGCTTAAACCAGGGGCAACACCGGTGAAACAACGGTCAAGAAGATTTCACCCCCACATGGCCTTAAGGATTAAAGAAGAAGTTGACAAGTTATATAAGGCCAGATTCATTAGAGTTGTCCTATATCCTCAGTGGGTGGCAAACATAGTCCCTGTCATCAAGAAGGATGGAAAGGTGCGTATTTGCATCGATTTAGGGATCTCAATAAAGCATGTCCCAAGGATGATTTCCCGCTGCCTCACATTGATGTCTTGGTCGATAGTACCGCGGGTACGAATCGTTGTCATTTATGGATGGTTACTCAGGATATAATCAAATCCGTCTCGCTCCAGAAGATCAAGAGAAAACCTCCTTCACCACGCCCTGGGGCACATATTGTTATGTGGTTATGCCGTTCGGTCTGAAGAATGCAGGTGCCACCTATCAAAGGGCGATGATGGCCATCTTCCACGACATGATGCATATCTATATGGAAGCTTACGTGGATGACATTTTGGTGAAGTCAAGAACCAAAGAAGAACACCCCTCTATCCTGGCTAAGGTGCTGCAAAGAGCCAGGGAGTACAAGCTTAAGATGAATCCGAAGAAGTGTGTATTCGGAGTCTCTTCAGGGAAGCTGTTAGGTTTCATAGTGAGCAAACGGGGGATCCAGATTGATCCTAACAAAGCACAGGCAGTCATGGACATGCCTCCGCCTAAGAACATTACGGAACTTCGAGGATTGATCGGTCGATTGCAATTCATTAGAAGATTCATATCCCAACATTCTCAAAGGTGCCGTCCATTTTATGAATTGCTTAAGGCAGGAGTTAAGTTTGAATGGAATGAAGATTGTCAAAAGGCCTACGAGGACTTAAAGGAATATCTATCCAATCCCCCGTTTTGCAACCTCCTGTCCCTGGGAAACCCCTAATCCTATACATCTCGGTTATCGAAGACTCCCTAGGGGCGGTATTAGCACAAGTAGACGATGAAGGGAAAGAGCGGGCTGCGTATTACCTCTCTCGGTTATTCAACCCAGCTGAGTCCAGATACACTGCTATGGAGAAGACTTGTGCCGCCTTAGTGTGGGTAGCTCAGAAGCTTAAACACTATTTTCTTGCCCACCCAGTTAGGTTGATCTCTAGAATGGACCCGATTCGCTATCTCTTAGAAAAGCCCATCCTTTCTAGTAGGTTAGCTCGCTGGCAGAGCTTCCTCTCTCAATTTGAGATCACATTCGTCGTTCAGAAGGCGGTCAAAGGATACGCCATCGCTGAGCATCTTGCCCATCTTCCTATTCCTCACTCTGATTCTATTCAGGACGATTTCCCGGATGAGCATCTCTCAGTTCTTTCTCACCATCCCTTCTGGTCTCTGCACTTCGATGGTGCACTCAATTCTCAAGGCCGAGGGATCGGCGCTGTTCTGCTTACTCCCGAAGGAGTAACTATTCCCTTTGCTTATCAACTTCGATTTCTGCTACCAACAACATCGCTGAGTATGAAGCTCTCCTGGCTGGACTGAAGCACGCCTATCTCCTAGGTGCGCGTTATTTAAACATCATTGGAGACTCTCAGCTCGTCTTATGGCAAGTTCTGTCCACTTACCGTACTCGTGACCCCAAACTCAAGCCCTATCAAGATTTGGTCACGCTTCTTGCTAGGCAATTCCGTAAGCTAATCTATATCCATACTCCTCATTCTCAGAATATCCTAGCTGACGCTCTAGCATCTCTTGCTTCCTCTCTATCTTTTCCTCTCAGTCGGAACACTGAGACTATCGTCGTTCAGAGATTGGACGCACCCTCTCCTCAGGACCCTTGGTTCATCAACCTTAGGAAGGCTGTAGAGGCGAGGGCTGAGAAGGAAGATCTCAAGGAAGTATCTCTAATGGAGTTAGAAGAGATTCTGGATGAAGAGGAGTTGCCTTGGTATCATGAAATCGAGTTGTTTTGCAAAGAAGGGTCATTCCCAGAAGGGGCAAACGCTGAGCAGCGCAAGTCAATAAGGAGAGCCGCCTCAAGGTATACTATTGTCGCAGGAGAACTGTACAGGCGCGCTACTAATGGAATGCTCATGAGATGCTTGGATGATAATGAGGCTTGGAAAGTGGCTGAAGCAGCCCATTCTAGTGAGTGTGGAGGTCATGTCAATGGCCAGGCTCTAGCGAAGAAAATCCTTAGGCAGGGCTACTACTGGCCCACTCTAGAGGAAGATTGCTCCCTCTATGTCCGGAGGTGTCTTAAGTGCCAGCTTCATCTCTCCACCCTCTCTCTGCTCCTTGGCCATTTTCTATGTGGGCTTTCGACGTTGTCGGCCCGCTCGGTGATCCTAATTCTCAGACCAAGCAGAAATCCTTTATCCTTACCGCCACTGAGTACTTCACCAAATGGGCCGAAGTCGAGGCGTACGCAGAGATCAAAGCTTCAACGGTGTGCCGCTTTATCATGAAGAATATCATCTCGCGGTTCGGAGTGCCAAGCAGCATCATCACCGACAACGGCCCCAGTTTGTATCTCAAGAGCTCAAGGACCTATGTAAGAAGTTCAATATTGCATTGCATCATTCATCTCCATATTATCCTCAAGGCAACGGTCAAGCCGAGGCCACTAATAAAACCCTTCTTAAAATCATCAAGAAGACATGCGAATCTCATAAGTTTTCTGATTGGCCAGAAAAATTAGTGGAAGCTCTGTGGGCTTACCGCACCTCCGTCCGTACTCCCACGGGACAGACTCCCTATGCTCTTACCTACGGGATGGAGGCGGTGCTCCCATATGAGATCCTGATCCCTTCCCTTAGAGTGCAGCTCGATAAGGAACTTAATCTCGATGAACGTCGAGAGGCGTTGCTGGTCCAGTTGGAACTCTTAGATGAGAAGAGGATGAATGCGGCCGATCACGTATCCGTTTATCAAAAGAGAGTTTCGCGTTATTTTCAAAAGAAGGTAGTCGAACGTAAATTTCAAACAGGTGATATGGTTTTGAAACGCAAATTCATTCGGTCTGCAGGTCCTAGGTCTAAATTGCAACCTAACTGGGAAGGGCCGTTTGTCGTGAAAGAAGCTTATCCAGGGAATGCTTATCGTTTAGTGAACGCGGAAGGTGAGGAGCTCTCTCACCCGTGGAATGGGTTGTACCTTAAGCGGTTCTTTCCTTAGAGTCTAATCAGTGTCACCCCGGGCAACAAGATGTTCCTCCTATTTCTCTAAAAAAGGGTCCCGAGTAAAGGCAATCACACACTACACGACATCCCTGGTCAGGTTTTCCGCTTTAAAAGACACCGTTTCTCCTTAGCCATGCTTTGGGGGAAAGTTGAAGTCCCTGTCCGTTTCTTCCTTCGGCTGAATCCAGGGGCAAGAAGTAAATAAGGAGGCGGCAACTAATCCAGGCACCTTGACGAGAGGAGGTCTCAAATAGGGGCAGTCCGTTATGACCTGACGCCACGAGAAACAAGAAAAGAAAGCAAAGGATTAATCTCTACGACAAAAATCAAAAGTATCATCTCGAAGGTCTATTGAGTATAAATTCCAAAAGCTCCAAAAAAGCAAGAAAGAAAAAGAAATCTAGGCATGACAAGAGTGGCAGTACAGTTCCCCGCGGGACAAATGAGCCCGGTCGCACGCATGCCTAGAGTGGCCTAAGGTTCGATGACGGACGCAAAGCCCGGCGCAATAGACCAAATTTCTAATGGATTGTCTGGAGAGGAACTCAAGTCCTTAAAACTTCTAAGTCTGGCCTAAGCTTACCCCCGTGTGCTATTTTCCTTTTTTAGGATTGAAACTAGTACCCTGGGTATGGCCCTGGAAGAAGCACCATCATGAAAAATCTGGGCCTTGGTCAGGGGTGTCACCTCATTGCACGCCAACCTCGGGATTCTCAATACAATACGGAGGGCCCGCGTTGCTAGGGAAAAGCACTGGTTTTCAAAAAACCAAAAACAACATATATTTCAAAAAAAAAAAACCAAAAAAACAACATATATTACAAAAATCCGAAAACATCAAATATTTCCAAAACTCACAAAAATTCAAATATATTTTCCAAAATCTAAAAATACCATCATATGCGTCGCATGCATCGCATTATTTCTATTATGTTTTTTTCCCGCCTATTTAATAAGGCTCCACCCCTTGACCAAATATCGAGAAACGGTCATTATCCAAATCACTTCGAGGCAAGGGGTTGAGTCTAAGAACAGATCTAACTTGCTCCATGTTTAAGTATGTGCAGAACGCAGGACCAAGAACAAAGCTGAAATCTCACAACCATGCAGGTTCAAGTCTGTGACGCGCCAGATACAGGCCGTCACATTCGTTTAACGGTCCATGCTAGCCCGTTACATCTCTTCAGGCCTTCACTTTGACTCTCTCAGCAGCTCTCTCTCTAACGGCCTGGGGCACGGCCGTTACTACTCCTAACGGTCCATCGTTGGACCGTTACTTCCTCCAGAGGATTTAGTTCTCAGAGCATACACTATAACGGTCTGTAGCCTCACCGTTATCTCCTTGTAACGGCCCTGCTCGGATCCGTTACTTTCTCCAGAAGCTCTGTTCTGCTGGTCATGCTAGCCGATCAATCCACGAAATGCACATCCGTTCAACTGAGGCAATCCCATCTTATTCAAGTGAACTTAATGAAACATGAAATTGATAAGAGTTCCAACTCTGATTGTCAAATCACATCATTCATAAAAAGAAAATCAAACTACATTCAGCCTCTTATCCGCAAAAGGGCGGATCTTCCTCAACTCTTTCAGGTAGCCACGGCGTGCTTCGTCGTTCTCTTCTACTTCTTCTTGCCACGGGCGCACCTTGCTGATCTCCCACATGGTCAGCGCATTCCGTACTGCTCTCTCGTCGTCCTCGGTCCCCATCTTCCTAGGTAGAAGGGGAGGGTAGTGTGATAGTGCAGAAACTTTGGTTCGAGGAAGCCCGATCTGAAGATGGCACCGGTGTGGGTTGTAGATCGCCATGGTGGTGTTTCCCACTAGCTGGAGGTCCAGGCCTTGACGCCGCGGTATTCTAAGGAGAGCGCTCCGAAGGATCCTTGGTCGCATGATGAATTTGTCCATTGGAAGGGTGTTGAAGAAGAGGCGCCATTCATCCCGAGTTTTCTTGTCCGCCGTCCTACATTCAACCTGTGAAGAAAATCCAGATGCCCCTCCAATGAAGAAGAGAGGGTGGCTCCCGAAGATCCGGCTAGCAGAACTAATATCTTCCTTTGGTTGGAATTTGATTCTCACTCCCATCCAACACTCAAGGAGTATCATGGAGCCGAACAAAGGTCCTCCTAAGCAAGCCGAGCTGAGTCCTTCATAGAGGTACGAGAGGATCGCTTGAGAGATGGACATTCCCCGCCACAAGCCACTAATAATGCTGAGATTTTGGGTATCTAAAAGGTGGTCGGTTGTAGTGAAAAGGAAGACCCCGCATAAGCAAACCGCCACCGCCTTGGCTATTGCTTCGTGTCTCTCCCACTTGTTTTTACAATGAGACACTATCCACTGTGCTAAGGGTATCAAGTGAATGTGCCGTGGGCTGATCATGGTCCTCACGTCCTTTGGATTATGGATGAAATCACTCAAAATTAAGGACGGGTCGATAGGCTCAATCGTGTAGCAAACTCGGTCTTCATCCCCCACCTTAGTCTTAGGAAGGGCTAGGTAGGTTTCTACCTCCTCTAATAGGACTGTTGCTTCGAAGGAAGGGAAGATGAAGGTGTGTGTTTGTGGATGCCACAATTCTATGAGGGCTGAAATGCTAGGCCAATCTAATGTCAATTTCTGGAAGTTCTTGCCTAAAACCAAGAGAGGTTGGAGGTGCCATGCTTTGAGAATTGATGTGACCTCTAAAGGGAGTGCCTTTACCATGGGAGCCACCCACTTCAGATTAGAATAGCATCTTGGACCGGGGAGGGGCTAAGAAAAGAAGAAGATCATGAGGAAGAAGATGAAGTGCAGGAAATTCTGAACTTGGTTAGGCCATGGAAGCTTACCACTCTTTGAGTATTGGAGCTTAGGTGCTTGGGAATTGAGGTCAGCCTTTGTAGCTCTCCGTACTCCTTTCTTGCAGCTTTGGGTCCGGTGTAGACTTTCTCCTCCATAGCCATCACCTCGAAGCTTCTCTTCATCTTGTTTCCTGCCCTTAAGAGAGGTTTTTTTAGCCCTTCTAGCAGAGAATTCAGAAAGATACGATTTTGGCTAAGTTTCCAAGTTTTAAAGGTTTGGTTTCGGCTTTAAAGAGATAAGATTCGGATTGGAAGGCTTTATCTTAAGTCTGGGAGGAGTCTAGAACGGATTTGAGGCTTCCTATCTTGGGTTTTACCCCTTACGGCTCAATCCGTCTCGGAGTACAATTCATTATCTAACGGTCTGTCGCTAGACCGTCAATTTCCTCTGACGTGCCAGATCTGGGCCGTCACATTTTCTGTGGGTTTAATTTGATCAAACCTGTTCTGTCAAGCTTAACGGTCTAGCATTAGACCGTTATATCCTTGTGACGCGTTCTGTCTGAGCCGTTACATTCTCTGCTGATCAGTTTTGGCCTCTGCTTGGTCAATCATTTTCAACGGTCTTGCTCATGGCCGTTATCTGCCTCTGACGCACTGCGCCTGAACCGTCACATTTCCTGCACATTTGGTTAAGTCTGTACATCCCCTTCATCCTCCCAGTCTGCATTCATTTATCATATTGAAGTCTGTACATTCGTTTAAGTCCATGCACTTTTGAAGTCCATACACCGTTGATGAAGTCTGTACGTTCGTTGAAGTCTGTACATCAGCTTCAAGTCTGCACATCAGCTTCAAGTCCATACATCAGCCTCAACTCTGTACATCAGCTTCAAGTTCACCATCATTTTCAAAGTCTATACATTCTTCACCATCATTTTCGAAGTCTATACATTCCATTTGTTGAAGTCTATACATTCTTCACCATCATTTTGAAGTCTATACATCCCCCATTCTTTGAAGTCTATACATCCTATTCGTTGAACTCTATACATCACGTTCTTTGAAGTCTATACATCCCATTTGTTGAAGTCTATACATCCCATTCACTTTGAAGTCCATACATTAGGTGCAAGTCTATACATTCGTTGAAGTCCATACATTTGTTGAAGTCTATACATTCCCTTACCTTCCCCCAAGTCTGTACAGCCTTCGTTCAAAGTCTACACGTCCCTCAAGTCTGTACATTCTTCATCCAAGTGTGTACATTCCCCAAGTCTGTACATCCTTCATCTAAGTGTGTACGTTCCCCAAGTCTACACATTCCATGTCTCCCCAAGTCTGTACAGTCTTCATTCAAAGTCTACACGTCGTTCAAGTCTGTACAGTCTTCATTCAAAGTCCATACATTCTCCAAGTCTGTATAGTCTTCATCCCAAGTCTATACGTCCACACCGCTTCAAGTCTGTACATTCTTGATTCAAGTCTATACATTGCCCAACATGAGCACAAGCCCCAAGTCTGTACATCCCTTGTCCAAGTCCATACATCCTTGCTGCCGTGTGCATGAAGTCTACACATCATCTGGACGTCTGGACTCGAAGTCTACACATCGCTTGGGCAAGGTCTACACACTGAGTACAGTCAGTACATTCATAGTTCAACATTGCTCTGCCATCTCTAACGGTCTAGCATTTGGCCGTTACTTGTATATAACGCACCATCTCTAAGCCGTTACTCTTCCTGCTGCTCAGTTCTGCAAGGTTGGGCTCTGTCCTTTCTAACGGCCTCCACCCGATGCGTTACTTGGTCTTGACGGTCTGGACATAGACCGTTACATTGTCTGCTGCTGTGACTTGAGCTATTTCTATCTGCCTCTGATTAGACCTGGCGGTCTGACATGTTTTTCATTTCCTGCCCATCCACACAGTCTCTCACCACCCACATTTCATCTTCATGCAAACATCCATTCTTTAACATGCACTCATCCGTTCTTTAGCACATCCACATACATCCACCTGCATTACCAATCACACATTCTCACATTCATTCTTGCCTTCATTCATGTTCATCTGTTTACATTCATATACGCATCCATTCATTCACACATTCACAAACAAAAAAAACCAAAAAAGAACTTTTTTTTCTCATTTTCATTTCATTTAAGTCATGTACAAGTAAAAACAAAAGTAAAAAATGCATCACTCGGCCGGCTTGTCTCCCGGGCCGCCGTCACTATCCCCTGTGCCCTCCGGCTGTCTGGCTGATGGTCCCATGGCACTGTGCTCTCCCTCCTGCTGGCGTCTCTGGTCCGCCTCCTCGTTCCTCCGATGACCGGAAGAACTAGTGAAGTACCCTTGAAATCCGCTGCTAGGGGCCGCGCTCTGGCTCCGACTGCTCGTCCCCGACTTCTTCCCTAGGAGACGGAGTGCATCCTTCAAGGCCCCGATCGCGCCCTTCATCTCGAAAGTCTGCACTCGGAGTTGGTCTCGCTCACCTCTTAGGCGCACAGCATCAGCCCTAAGTCGCTTCACCTCTGCATCATCCGGACGTCGCGGGGTCTCCGCTCTCAATCGGGCCATCTCTGCCCGCACAAGCTCTGTCTCTGCTCGGGCTCGCTCAGTCTCAGCCCGACTCCTCTCTATCTCTGCCTGGAGACGCTCTGCCTCCGTTCGAGCCAGCCTTGCCTCGGCCACTGCTACGGCCAGCTCTCTCGCCTGTAGTTCGCATTTCACTTAGTTAGTCGCATAAGCATCTAAATTGCATAAAAGCATAAGTATTTGAGTATAGCATTTGGCATCTTACCCGCTCCGCGAGGGTGGCCTCCGCCTCCTCGGCCCGAGCAACTGCTCGAGCGAAGTCGGCATCCCGCTCAGCCCTGCCTCCGGCAGGCTGTGAGGATGACGATGGGGCATCCGGTCCCGCTCTTTGGGCTCCTCGGCCCGCTGCATTCAGAAGTCATGGTCAGTCAATCGCATTTGCATCATTAGCATCATAAAGCATAATCATTTTAAATCCAAGGTTTTGGGAATCTTACCAGGAGCTCCAAGGCAGTCCGGTACTCGTCCCGTTGCTGGACGGTGGCGTGGAGTAGCCCCTCGAGCTCGGCTATCCTTCCCTCAGGGTCTAGCTGCATTTTTAGAAGCATGTGAGTCAGTGCATATAGGATAAATTTTTTATAAAAAGCATTTCAGAGTTTTGAGTTTAGAATTGCATACCGGTCGTCGGGTACCTCGGTACACCCGGTCCCCGTACAGTCGAGCGAAGGCCTTCAAGTATGCCTCATCGCTCTCATCCCGCTCCTTCACTGCTCTGCCCCGCTTGTTCCAGTCGTGGACGTACTTCGCCTTCCGGGCGCACCAATCTATGTCACCGCTAATTCCTTTCGCTGACTTCCCCGGGCGGTCGTCGCTGTGGCGTGGAAAGGTCACCTCAGGCTGATGTAGTCCCCGAGTCCTCAGAATCAGCCGATAATGAAGAGGCTCGATGATATGGATGCAATGCAACCATATGTCCCGTCCCCGGTACGAGAGGGCTGCCTCCACCCATGGCTGTCCCTCGTAACTCTCACCTCTGTATGGGGTCCACCTCACCTAGAAGCATGATAGTCCATTCATCAGCATATAAGTTCATCATTTAGAAGCATATAAAAGCATTTTAATCATTTAGAAAGCATTTTGAGTTCGGGCTTACCGCCGTGTGCGGGAAGGAATCCAAATCATCCTGGATCGCCCGGGTCAATCTGATGATCGACCCCGGGTCCCTCGCAACCACCCATCGCCTGGCGATCGGGATGCGATCGGCATGGAGTAGTGTGCCCCGTCCAATGCCCGGGAGGTACATGTAGCTCCAGAACTACATTTAGAAGTTAAATCAGTCAACTGCATAATCATTTGCATAAACATTTGCATAATCATAGTGGAAAGAATTTAAATTGCATTTACCTGTAGAAAAGGCGAGAAGCAGCCCAGCATCGTCTGTCGGTCCGTCGTGCTGAGGGACTCGGACAGGAAGGCTAGCACTGCCGCTCCCCAGGCGTACTTTCCAACTCTGCCCAAATCCTCGATCATCGGCAGCAGCCTGCAGCTGATCACATCTGCTCGAGTCGCGAACAGGAGCTTCCCGAACAGTAGCATCAGGAAGCTCCTCAGGGTGCGATCTCCCTCTGGTCCAGCCTCTGCCGCCACTCGTGGGCCACCTATTCTATCACTCTACCCAGATGCTCCTCTGGTAACTCGCCCACAGCTATCGCTGCTCCTCTCAGTCCTAAGCTCTCCTGCAGTACTGATCTCGAGAGCTGGGATGACATCTGCCCTGGTCTGATCAAATCTAGCCCCAGCAGCTCCTGGGCCATCTCTCGGTAGTCTCTGTACGTCCACCCGGTCACTGTGGCTCCGTGGACTCTCAGTCCGGCGATCCTCGCTATGTCTTCTAGCGTGGGGATCATATGACCCCACGGGAAGATGAATGCTCTGCTAATCGGATCCCACCTCTCGTGCAGGGCGTACAGCAGAGGCGTGTCCATTCTGGTCACCTCGATGCTCAGCACCTCGGCGAACCCCATGCCGGCTAGCCTCTCTCTCTGATAATCAGGCAGTGCCTGGTACACCTCCCGGATCTGGAGCCAGGAGATCCTCGTCCGTCTTTTTCCCTGCATCCATTTAAATCATGAATTAGTCAAATGCATCATAAAATCATTGCATAGCATTTATAAATGAAAACAAAACAAAAAACTGAATAATTGAAAACCTAAAAAAATAGTTCTAGCCTCTGGTGGATGTAACGGCCCTGGAGTGGGGCGTCACATGTCTCTAACGCACCAGGGGTGGCGTGTTAGGTGTGTGACGGTCACTGGAAGGACCGTCACATTCCCTGCTAGAGGGCGTTTTTCCTTTGCATTCAATGGCTCTCCCACTTTGGCCAAAAGGGCCTACAATCAATCCTAATGGGTTTGTAGACCCATTTTCTACCCCATTCCTACATGCATCCACATATAAAAACACAAAAAAAAATTAAGAATTTGAAAATTAGGGCGAGAGCTTACCTCTCGGTCTTGCCCTCTCTTCCTCTTCTTCTCTGGTTCCTTGGGTTCTCCCTCATCCAGGGAAGCGTCCCCTTGATCTTCTTCGGCTGTTGGTGCCTTCTCCTCCTCCGTTGGCCTCTTCCTTGTCATTTTCTTCTCCACGGACGGCGGGACGTTCTCTCACTCTATCCGGCGGTGAAGGCGGCGAATGGCCTTTTTCTTCATCCCTCTTTCCCTCTTCTTTGGTGGCTGTGGGGCCTCGTCGCCGGCCATCTCTTTAGTGGTTGACGGTGGTCGCCGGTCGTTGTTCTCGGTTGAGGTTTTGGGCTTTTGGCGTTTGAGTGTTGCATGAATGAACGAATGTGGACTGTGACCGTTCGGTCTATTTTTTTTTTGAACGCTCAGGACATGTGACGGTCTGTCGTCTGACCGTTACACTCTCTGACGCGTACTATTCGGACCGTTACATGAATTTGAACTGTTTCATTAGAGAATGTGAACCGCTTAGTTTATAACGGCCCATGGCTGGTCCGTTACTTTATGTGACGCCCTCTAAGTAGACCGTTAAACACTTGCAAGTTTCTTGATGAATGAAATAGTCTATTTGTTGTTTAAATGACCACATTTTCTACCATGACACGTATTATTAATGCTTCTAACACATATGAATGGTTATGCCTTATTTCATGCTCATATCAATTATTGGCTAACCTCGTTCTCCTGAATGAAGTTATGAATAACAACACGCTTTGCCGTTCGTCAGGTAGGTAAGTCAGGTATTGTATCTCTTTCCCTTAATCCATTAATGCATTACTATATGTTATCTATGATATATTATCTCGGGAACCGGCTGGTCATTCGTGTGTTCTGGGATCTGATGTTCCCCTTAAACAAAAATGATGATGATCTAAGTTCGCATGTTTAATCGTTGGATAGGCCGTTAGGTTGGAAAATTTTGGGGACGATGGTTCTATCTTGCACGCCGTGGTTGCAGATGGTGTCCTGACCCTGGTTTCTCAGTCTAGCAATATTATTCTCGAGTATCTTGATATTTTATCTTTCTTTGCATTCGTTTTAAAGATTTCTTTTTCTTTAGCCCAGCATGCATCATACGCATCTTTGAGCATTCATGTGCTTCATCTGTTCAAGGTATCTCGATGTTGGTGAAGAGCTGTATTCTTGATCTCGAATAAGGATAATCATTCACTCTGAATTAGAAGGTTTCTTCAATCTGTCGCTTGATTTGGTTGGCTGAAGATTCATGTCTGGAGTTTAGTCAGTTCTCTTTCCTTTCCGTTGCCTCCGGCGGCTAGCCGTGTTTCCTTTCCTTAGTTGTTAGTTCCTCCAGACTTGCATCCTTTGGTTGGCTCTATCCTTGTGATCAGTTCGAAGTTTTCCAGAAAATTCCTATCGCTTGTTGGTAAAGAACGGGTGTCATTTTACCTTAACGTCCACTTTTTGGTCCACTCCGCTTCACTTCCGCTTCTTCTCCATGTTCCATTTCATTTCCGCTTCACCTCCGCTCGCTCCCCTACAAAGAGGGCGTTAAGGAGGGGCATCTGTTGACACCCGTTTTATGACCGATAAGTTGGGTCATCTCCTTATTTATCCATGTGATGCTCCAAGTTGTTCACTCTTCATTGAGTCTCCTTGATCAGTTTGAAGCCTGTTTCTTGGGTCTTCTCTCCTTGGTTGAGTGTGGTTCCTTGTTGGATGAAGCTTAGCAAGCTCTTATCAATTTTGATCCTCATTGTTAATAACGGTCCTCACTGGGGGCGTTACTTCCATATAACGCATGATCCCTGGGCCGTTACTTATTGAAGAGTCCTAAAGTTTGAGGCCTTTGTTCTAAAGTTTATCCTCTTGCTTATCCGTTGAATATAACGGTCTGTTGTGCAGCCGTTACTTTCTTCCAACGCGTCCAGCCTTGGCCGTTACTTTCCTTCGAGAGTCCAACTTGTTTGATCTTCTTCCTGTTGATCTTATCTCTTTTGAGATAAGGTTAAATGTAACGGACGTTCCCTGGCGCGTTATTTTCATGTGGCGGTCTGTCGAGTAGCCGTTACATCTAACAGAGAGTCCTGGCAGTTCAGGCCTTTTCTCTGCTACTCCGTGATCGAGATAAGAGTTTGAATTGTTGATTTCTCTTCCAAATCTGATCCTCAGAACCTTCTGTTTGTTTCTATGGACTCTTGGTGATATTATCTTCAAGGATTTGCTAAGAGTTATCCTTTTATCTTGCTGGATTATCCTCTGCTCGACCGGAGAGTTTGAGGGTCTATAAATAGCACCCTTAACTTCATGGCCCGAGGGAGGAAGATCTGGAGTTCGCGTCGAAGTGCTGCCGCATTCTGGAGTCACATCTGACCAAGGAGAATTGTCTTTCACGTTCATCTGCTTCACGGTGAAGGGAGTATTCGTTCCATTGGTTTTCAAAGTGCATCATTACATATTGTGTTCTTCCTCATCTCCCTTTCATCAAAAGCATTGTCCTTTTTCTTTTCTCCACGTTCTCCCTGGTTTTTCATCATCTAAACATCCTCCTATCTTTTTAAAACGCCCAGAGGGGTTAAAAAACCAAAACCTTCCGGTACTTTCCTTTCCTTTTGCATGCTATTGAGTTTATTGAAGAATTGATGCTATATTGTTTAAAGGGCTAATTTGGGTCTGTTTTCGTGTGTTTTCACGTTCTTTGGCAGGTTTACAGGTTCACCATACGAGACCCAAGTCTTCTGGCCAGCTGGAAGAGTTGGAGTTAAAAGAATTCACAAACTATTACTGCAGGTTATTTGACGGTCTTGTGGAGGCGCGTCAGATTCATATAGCGGTTCATTGAGCGACCGTCACTTCTAAGTGACGCGTGGACTTTCGGCCGTTACATTCTGTTGATCTGCAGATTTCCCTGATTTTCTCTCTCCCGTGGGTGGGTGCTTCATCCACCTATTTCCAAGGTATTTTCAAGTCTTTGGCTTGTTTCTACTTTGGTGGCGATCACGTTCTTTCTTGGTATTGGGCATTAACTTTCTCTTTCTCTCTCATATCTCTTATTCTCTTTCCTTGCTCCACCCTTGCGGTGTGTTTTTTTTATTTGCTTTTGATCCACGCCCGGCGTGTGTTTTTCTTTATTTCCTTAGTTTAGTTTGATGATTGAGATAGCATGCCCATGCTAAAGCTTGTTCTGGTTGCCTAGGTTCATGGTTCGCATGTCCTTGGGTTGATTGAGATCTTTGATTTTTGCTTATCATCTTTATTGCACATAAAACAAAAGGAAGAAGAGAAGCAAAACAAATCAACAGCATCAAGGCGGTGCGCCTGTGCAGGAGAGTGCTGACTACTTGCGGCAGTGCAGGGAGAGCCAAGTGGGGTCTCTTCAGCTCGGTAGACGGACAGAGGTGAAAGAAGGGCCCCAATTTATTATTATTATTATTATTATTATTTTTAAAATTTCGGGGCTTAGCCGATGGCTATTGTTATTCCAGCGTGCTCAGCAGGCAGCGATGGCAGGGATGGCCGGCGGATCGTCTTCCAGCTCTCGGGCTCTTTTTCTGGAGATCGCCTCCCTCCGGGAGCAACTTGCCAGTGCGGTGGCCCGCGTGATCCGGGCTGAGGAGGAGCGTGATGCCTGGGCAGCAGCCACGGCAGAGCTGCGGCGTCATGAGGAGGAGAGCTCGCCTCCTAACATCCTGGAGTTAAGGGTCTTTCTCCAGGTGGCGAGGAGAGAGGTAGAGAGAGAGAGGAGAGGGAGAAGGAGAGGGAGGAAAGAAGGGCCGAGCGACAACAGGATCGGGATGAGAGGGAGGCTTTGGAGGCCCAGGTGAGGGAGCTCCAGCTAGGCCTTCGAGTTATGGGGCAGAGGCTAGGAGTCATGGAGACGCGTTACGAGAGAGCACGAGAGTTCGGGGCGCGACTCCGCCAGTCTGGCCACCTTTCTATCGGTGGCTTCTTCACCATGCCAGGTGTAGCGACCCGGATTCCGGATACCCGGTGTACCCAGTAGGACTGCCGAATACACGTGATACCGCTTGGAACCCGCGAGGCATCCCAAGAGCGGGAAAGCTCCGAAGGGAAAAAGGCATGTGTAGAGTACATTGAAGCCACAGAGATATAACAGAAGCAATTAAATTTCATTAGATTGGTTTGCTAAAGTAGCAGAAATGAAATTACTTTTTAATTAACAGTTTTAAATTAACGATTATATCCCAGAGTCAGTCCAAAGCTAAAGACAACAAGTCTAGCACTGTACAGTCGACAGAAAGAAAGACGTACCAAGAAGTCGGGGGAAGCCCGACGCAGGTACCAGCTGGTAGCAACGGCACGCAACGAGCACGCACACCAGGAACCACGCGGAAGCAGACAAACAACGCCACTCCACCTGAAAAGCAGGGGTGAGCCACGCGTCACTGGCTCAGTAGGGGTCACGCGGATCCCCACTGAAAAACACGCAGTAACACGGAACACAAAACAAAAATAGCAGGTGTAGTAAAGCACGAAAACTACACTACAAAGCTGTAAAACTACGCTACAAGCAGTAGTAAACAGACAGGAAGTAGGAGTAGGGAACAAGTAAGGAAGGGGAAGAACCCGCGCCAGACAAGCGGCGGCCGAACTGCCCTCGCCACCCCCAAACTACTCCAAGCAACGACAGAAGGGCGACTCTGATCTAACAAAGTCAGAAGTTACCGATCTGTCGACCCAACACCAGGTCTAAGACAAAGACCTACAAGAACAGACAAAAAGGTCTAGAAAAGACCACACAGACGACCGACAGACTCGATCACACAAACACGACTAGAACGTCATGCACACTGTCCCACGCGCGACCAGAACATCATGCATGCGACAGAACACTGACCTCGGGCACAACCACGGAAAGGCCAACCCAGAAAGGTCACGACTCGCAAGAAACGACGAGAGTCACCTGCCACGTGACGGAAGTACCTCCTCCTCACAAGAGGAACAGCCAGCTGCGTCCACTGACGTCTTATGCTACGCCATAAGTGTCTCGCCTACAACACCGCGGAAGCCACGGCAGAGTCGCAGACACGAGCTGAACCAAACAGGAACAACATCAACAACAGAACAAGTAACTAGTCAGGGTCACACCCGTCGGCGTAGGTCCTCAGTCCCGGACAATGTGTGCACACACTGGCTCTAGCCTAAGCCAGGTTCTCTAGCTAGTTTTCCCCCTCGGTAGGACGCTACCGTTGGCTGGGAGCCCACGGAACTAGCTTACAAACCGTATCTCGGGAACACCCCTCCGCTATCCGCTAGCTGATCGGCACTCAAAGACCTCAGGGTAACAACAAAAAGGAGGCTCACAAGACACAGAGACTCTAAAACACAAGTGCCGAAGTACAAGCAGGCAAGAACGCCCCACGACACGTACTTCAAGGCACCAATGGCAGTACAACCACTGCCAACAGACTCCGAACAAGGGAACTAGACCTACAGTGTATCGATCCTGAGTCGAGTGACTCAATGAAAGATCGTCACAGACAGCGGAACAAGCCGCCAATCGGTCTAATCCTAAGCCACAAGAAACGACACTCCGCAGAAAACAACTCACAGAGACCTGAGGGAACACCAAAGACCCCCAGACACGCCTGGACACGCAAACCAAGGTAAGACGATACCTCGAGGCATCCAGAACCAGTGTCTCGTATTGGACAGAACCGCCAAGACACCCACACACAAGGTCACCCGTCAACCGCTGGGTCACCCCGGGTTAACCGGAACCTGACCAAAGACACACACAAGAGTAGGATAGAGAATCCTACCACAAGCAAGAAGACTCCTGGCTACCTTACAACGTAGTCTTAGCCCTCATAGGACGTCAGGAGACATCCACGGGACAGCGGGCAGACCACAAGGACAAGCCAAGACAAGCAGAAACCAAAACGACGGCAATCGGGGTAGAAGGATTGTAACGCACCACCCCTAGACCGTTACACGAACGTGACGGTCTAGCTCAGGCCGTTACACACCAACCATAACGGTCCAACGCAGACACGTCACACACACGTGACGGTCACAGGGGAGCCGTCACACACACCGCCCTAACCGACACCTAGAACACAGAAGGCACGTAACGGCCTACACCAGGTGCGTTACACAGCTCTGACGCGCCCGACCCGGGCCGTCAGGGCCAACAGACCGCAAACACACAACGAAACTCGAGGCACGTAACGCACGAGACCAAGCGCGTTACACTGGCCTAACGCAGCAACACAGGCGCGTCAGGGCCAATAGACCTCAAGCCAAAACAACACTCGAACCACGTAACGCACGAGACCAAGGGCGTTACACCGGCCTAACGCTCCAAGACAGACGCGTCAGGGCCAACAGGCTCAAGTCAAGAAAACACTGGCCGACAGGCACGTAACGGTCCATCTCCTACGCGTTACAGACACCTAACGCACAAGGGCAGGGCCGTTAGAACCAACGACACAACACCAACTCATCTAGAACAGCATGTAACGGCCTGGGGCAGGCGCGTTACGACGCTGTGACGCACGGGGACACCACCGTTACACAAACCGACTCACGGTTAAACACAAAGTCAAACAGAACGTAACGGCCTACACCGGGCGCGTTACACCCACCTGACGCACAGGGGCAGGCGCGTCAGGGGAACCGACTTAACCAAACTATTAAATGATAAAATAGGCGTAACGCGTCTCACGGGACGCGTCAGAGGGCTGTAACGCGCCACTCCTGGGCCGTCACACCCTCAAAACCACCAAGAACTAAAAATCGCCCAGACGCTGTGACAGTCTGTCGTGGGGCCGTCAGGGCATGTGACGGTCCCTGGAACGACCGCCATACCAGTCACGGCGGGAAAATAGAGGAATGGCCAAATCGGCCCGTTCCACGCCCCATTCACCCCGAAGCGCAGGGGAAACAACCCTCGACGATGAAAAACTATATAAGGAGGCTAAAAAGCCCACATGCACGGGTTAAAATGCTAGATCGGGGCGATTTTAACAAATCGACCCTAAAAGAGTCAACGAGGTTCCCGGGCTCCTACCGGCCTCAAATGACCACCGATCAACACAAAACTAGCCAGAATGGGATCCAGACATCCCAACGGTCAGTTAACACTAACCGAGCTACAAATGGTTGCCGTTCTTCGGTGAACCCTACAAAACCCGAAAATCACGGTTTAGGCTAAACAAGCCCAAACTCGGCCGTTTCTGCGCCAAACGATGTGCAAGGGCAGGGAAAACGGAGAGGAGGAAGTGAGGAACCATCACCCTACCTCCACCGAAGAAATCATGCCCCGAAGGGACTAAACCACGCCGAAATCCACGCCGCGAGCTCAAACGTCGGCTTTGAATCCACCGTTCGGGATCGCGCCAGAACCATTCCATCCTCGCCCTATCGCGCACCCAGTCAGCTCCACAGCATCCCCAACACTCGCTCCTAGGTCCTCCGTCTGCAGCCGAAGCTGAGGAAGCTCGAGAGGAGAGAAAATGGGAGAGAGAGACGATGGCGACGAAATGAGAAGGGAGGAGAGAGGAAGGAAAAGAAAAAGGAAAAGAAATTAGGAATTTTCCTAATTTCTGAAAAATCTGATTTCTGGCCCTATCTCTGAAAAATACGCAAAAATAGTCGAAACGACCGGCTCGAAGAGTACATCGTCGCTGCAGCATCCACGAGTCGAGGAACTGACAACTAAACTCACCGTAGGGTTCCGTAACTAGTACGAGAGAAAAACCCACACGGCTCGTAAAACTCAACTCGGAAGCCACAAAAGCGAACCGAAACTCACCGAAACAGATCCGAAAGATCCAATAAAGATCTAACAATGATCCAGGGCATTACATCCTCCCCTCCTTTAAAAAATTTCACCCTCGAAATTTAAGGACTAACAAAGGAGAAGCAGGGAAGAACAATCCAACAACACAAACACGGAAACGACACAAATCTCGAAAAATGCTGTTCAGAGGAACATCGTCAGACCATAATCACCGGCACACGCTCTGGATCGAGCACGGCACCCAAGTGAACACAAGTCCAACACCTCCGAAAAAGGCAACGTCGCTCACGTCTCGCAGGGAAAGAGACACGACTGCCACAACCACATCACGGCAAGCAGCAGCTTACACAAGGAGACACAGTTCTCACAGCTGACCACTCGACCACATTATCGGCTCCAGTGCCAAAGGCAACAAGAAACACCCGGCACACAGGACGCCAATGACAACACTGGACCACAGGCACAACCAAGTCAGTCCTTACTCAGATATCACGTCTGATCTAGTCGCAAGCTAACTCTAAGGAAAAAGAGTACAGCAAGGCTAACCGACAAGACCTGGTCCAAAACAGAAGCACAAAATCATAGAGAAATAGCACTCACAGAAACACCACAACGGCAGCACCTGCAGGTTTCCGGTTCCACTCTAAACACAGAACTATGGAACACAACTGCAAGCAGGGTCACAACAAGGCACAAGAACAGCTGAGCACACGACCACAAGGGATGGGTCACGCATCAGACTGCTCACCAAGAAAAGACCCACAATAACGAGAAACGACAACAATCTCGGGGAACGCAACTCAAGGACCACCAACACGCCTCGAGAGCACAACACCCAAGAAAGAAATGTAGAGCAAAGGGTACTCAATTAGCAGGAATGCCGACAAATTCCCCAATACTCGCAAATGCCAATGCCAACACCAGAAAACCACCAACACAGCACGGCAACAACAACGTCAAGGCACGGAAAGCCAAGACGAAGTCACATCGAGAAAAAGTAAATCTCTCGACCAGTGGGTAGCCAACCCACACGCTTCCGCTGCGCACTCAGCAACGCACACAGGCAACAGAGTAACCTCGGTAGTCGCATCTCAGCACACACCAGACGCCTTCACAATCAATGAAGATAGAAAATAACACGCCACGAGTACCGATCTCACGAACAACAGATCACAAGGAGCCTAAGTGCAACAGAAGAAGAGCACCAGCTTCAGCACAAAGCACAAGGAAAGCATCAATCTCAGCTTACTTTCACGTCCCGAAAATGATAAATGAGCCTTCACGATACATCGGCCGTTGGTCACGGCACGACAATACGGTACACAACAGCTCTTAACACCATCATGGAGTCTAAAGCCAAGCAACCGTATAGCAGAGAGCAGATCAGGCTCAACACAAAAGCTATCCACACTTCAGCAGACACAGGACAAAGGCATCACTAAGACAGCAATTCCAAGGCAAACCTCAAGAAAGATTCCACCAGAAGGGACGAGAAGCAACAAGCTCAATCACAAAAGCTCACTAGGAAGGGAAAATCCTAGCTTGCCTGAGCAACTTCTCCAACACGGAATCTAATCGAGCACTTCAACAGAAGCGAAACACATCAGGAGCTGAACAGACTCAAGCCGGGATGACCAAGACAACGTGAGAACGTGTACGGTCATTAGACCAAGGCTAAATGTCAATAGCAACCTGAACAACACACGAAGAAAACCTTGAACAACGTACTACAGATTCAAGCCTTCCGGCGAACACTGCCAAGTACAACATGATCGAAACAAACACAACGATGAAATGAAACACCTCGTCACATCCTGACGAGAGTAGGACCATCTCGCACAGTGCCTGAACAGCACACACAAGACAACATACGAAGAAAACAACGCGATAAAGAAATCGCAAACCGAAGCCAGCTGAAGACTATACTGGACCTTCACGACTCTGGAAACTGTATATCTCAGATTCCCATGTACTTCACACGACAATGCTCTGATAGCTCAGAAAAGAACTCCGAACATCTCAGAACACTGCTCTGATACCACTCTGTAGCGACCCGGATTCTGGATACCCGGTGTACCCGGTAGGACTACCGAATACACGTGATACCGCTTGGAACCCGCGAGGCCTCCCAAGAGCGGGAAAGCTCCGAAGGGAAAAAGGCATGTGTAGAGTACATTGAAGCCACAGAGATATAACAGAAGCAATTAAATTTCATTAGATTGGTTTGCTAAAGTAGCAGAAATGAAATTACTTTTTAATTAACAATTTCAAATTAATGATTATATCCCAGAGTCAGTCCAAAGCTAAAGACAACAAGTCTAGCATAGTACAGTCGACAGAAAAAAAAGACGTACCAAGAAGTCGGGGGAAGCCCAACGCAGGTACCAGCTGGCAGCAACTGCACGCACACAAGGAACCACGCGGAAGCAGACGAACAACGCCACCCCACCTGAAAAGCAAGGGTGAGCCACGCGTCACTGGCTCAGTAGGGGTCACGCGGATCCCCGCTGAAAAATACGCAGTAACACGGAACAACAACAACAAAAATAGCAGGTGTAGTAAAGCAGGAAACTACACTACAAAGCTGTAAAACTACGCTACAAGCAGTAGTAAACAGACGGGAAGTAGGAGTAGGGAACAAGTAAGGAAGGGGAAGAACCCGCGCTAGACAAGCGGTGCCCGAACTACCCTCGGCACCCCAAACTACTCCAAGCAACGACAGAAGGGCGACTCTGATCTAACAAAGTCAGAAGTTACCGATCTGCCGACCCAACACCAGGTCTAAGACAAAGACCTGCAAGAACAGACAAAAAGGTCTAGAAAAGACCACACAGATGACCGACAGACTCGATCACACAAACACGACTAGAACGTCGTGCACACTGTCCCACGCGCGACCAGAACATCATCCATGTGACAGAACACTGACCTCGGGCACAACCACGGAAAGGCCAACCCAGAAAGGTCACGACGCGCAAGAAACGTTGAGAGTCACGTGCCACGTGACGGAAGCACCTCCTCCTCACAAGAGGAACAGCCAGCTGCGTCCACTGACGTCTTATGCTGCGCCACAAGTGTCTCGCCTACAACACCACGGAAGCCACGGCAGAGTCGCAGACACGAGCTGAACCAAACAGGAACAACAGCAACAACAGAGCAAGTAACTAGTCAGGGTCACACCCGTCGGCATAGGTCCTCAGTCCCTGACAACGTGTGCACACACTGGCTCTAGCCTAAGCCAGGTTCTCTAGCTAGTTTTCCCCCTCGGTAGGATGCTACCGTTGGCTGGGAGCCCACGGAACTAGCTTACAAACCGTATCTCGGGAACACCCCTCCGCTATCCGCTAGCGGATTGGCACTCAAAGACCTCAGGGTAACAACAAAAAGGAGGCTCACAAGACACAGAGACTCTAAAACACAAGTGCCGAAGTATAAGTAGGCAAGACCGCCCCACGACACGTACTTCAAGGCACCAATGGCAATACAACCACTACCAACAGACTCCGGACAAGGGAACTAGACCTACCGTGTAACGATCCTGAGTCGAGCGACTCAAGGCAAGATCGTCATAGACAGCGGAACAAGCCGCTAATCGGTCTAATCCTAAGCCACAAGAAACGACACTCCGCAGAAAACAACTCACGGAGACCTGAGGGAACACCGAAGACCCTTAGACACGCCTGGACACGCAAACCAAGGTAAGACGATACCTCGAGGCATCCAGAACTAGTGTCTCGGATTGGACAGAACTGCCAAGACACCTACACACAAGGTCGCCCGTCAACCGCTGGGTCACCCCGGGTTGACCGGAACCCGACCAAAGACACACACAAGAGTAGGATAGAGAATCCTACCACAAGCAAGAAGACTCCTGGCTACCTTACAACGTAGTCTTAGCCCTCATAGGATGTCAGGAGACATCCACGGAACACCGGGCAGACAACAAGGACAAGCCAAGACAAGCAGAAACCAAAACGACGGCAATCGGGGCAGAAGGATTGTAACGCACCACCCCTAGACCGTTACACGAACGTGACGGTCTAGCTCAGGCCGTTACACTCCAACCGTGACGGTCCAACGCAGACACGTCACACACACGTGACGGTCACAGGGGAGCCGTCACACACACCGCCCTAACCGACACCTAGAACACAGAAGGCACGTAACGGCCTACACCGGGCATGTTATACAGCTCTGACGCGCCCGACCCGGGCCGTCAGGGCCAACAGACCACAAACACACAACGAAACTCGAGGCACGTAACGCATGAGACCAAGCGCGTTACACCGGCCTAACGCAGCAACACAGGCACGTCAGGGTCAACAGACCTCAAGCCAAAACAACACTCGAACCACGTAACGCACGAGACCAAGGGCGTTACACCGGCCTAACGCTCCAAGACAGACGCGTCAGGGCCAACAGGCTCAAGTCAAGAAAACACTGGCCGACAGGCACGTAACGGTCCATCTCGGACGCGTTACAGACACCTAACGCACAAGGGTAGGGCCGTTAGAACCAACGACACAACACCCACTCATCTAGAACAACATGTAACGGCCTGGGGCAGGCGCGTTACGACGCTGTGACGCACGGGGACACCACCGTTACACAAACCGACTCACGGTCAAACACAAAGTCAAACAGAACGTAACGGCCTACACCGGGCGCGTTACACCCACCTGACGCACAGGGGCAGGCGCGTCAGGGGAACCGACTTAACCAAACTATTAAACGACAAAATAGGCGTAACGCGTCTCACGGGACGCGTCAGAGGGCTGTGACGCGCCACTATTGGGCCGTCACACCCTCAAAACCATCAAGAACTAAAAATCGCCCAGACGCTGTGACGGTCTGTCGTGGGGCCGTCAGGACATGTGACGGTCCCTGGAATGACCGCCACACGAGTCACGGCGGGAAAATAGAGGAATGGCCAAATCGGCCCGTTCCACGCCCCATTCACGCCGAAGCGCAGGGGAAACAACCCTCGACGATGAAAAATTACATAAGGAGGCTAAAAAGCCCACATGCACGGGTTAAAACGCTAGATCGGGACGATTTTAACAACTCGACCCTAAAAGAGTCAACGAGGTTCTCGGGCTCCTACCGGCCTCAAATGACCACCGATCAACACAAAACTAGCAAGAATGGGATCCAGACATCCCAACAGTCAGTTCAACAATAACCGAGCTACAAATGGTTGCCGTTCTTCGGTGAACCCTAAAAAACCCGAAAATCACGGTTTAGGCTAAACAAGCCCAAACTCGGCCGTTTCTGCACCAAACGATGTGCAAGGGCAGGGAAAATGGAGAGGAGGAAGTGAGGAACCGTCACCCTACCTCCACCGAAGAAACCGTGCCCCGAAGGGACTAAACCACGCCGAAATCCACGCCGTGAGCTCAAACGTCGGCTTTGAATCCACCGTTCGGGATCACGCCAGAACCATTCCATCCTCGCCCTATCGCGCACCCAGTCAGCTCCACAGCATCCCCAACACTCGCTCCTAGGTCCTCCGTCTGCAACCGGAGCCGAGGAAGCTCGAGAGGAGAGAAAACGAGAGAGAGAGATGACGACGGCGAAATGAGAAGGGAGGAGAGAGGAAGGAAAAGAAAAAAGAAAAGAAATTAGGAATTTTCCTAATTTTTGAAAAAATCCGATTTCTGGCCCTATCTCCGAAAAATACGCAAAAATAGTCGAAACGACCGGCTCAAAGAGTACATCGTCGCTGCAGCATCCACAAGTCGAGGAACTGACAACTAAACTCACCGTAGGGTTTCGTAACTAGTACGAGAGAAAAACCCACACGGCTCGTAAAACTCAACTCGGAAGTCACAAAATCGAACCGAAACTCACCGAAATAGACCCGAAAGATCCAATAAAGATCTAACAATGATCCAGGGCATTACACCAAGGGAGCAGCAGCGAGCCGCTGCTGTGGAGCAAGTAACACGGGGTGAGGCGAGTACTGCTTCACGGAGTTCCAGGAGGCCACTGAGGGACCCTCACCTTAAGGGAGAGGAGAGGGACACCTATAGGGATGAGTGTGAAGATGATGGCGAGAGTTGGGGAGCTAGCATACATGCCTCCTCTCTATGATTGTGATGTTCATGACTGTGATGTTTATGATAGTTTATGTAGACCTATGAATGCAGTGATTTGGTTTCCTGTTGCTTATTTATTCTCTTGCGCGTTCCTTCTTCCCTACGCTTCTTCTCCTTTACACTGTTCCCATGTGATGTGCTTGTCGAGACCCCGTCCGAAAATGGGGAATCATATCTCGCTCCGACCATCTTTCGCACGGAAATCTACCGCCGAAGTCAATAATGATGGCTCTAGCCCCTTCTCCTTGATGACCTTTCAATCTTCCCGGACGACCTCTACAACATGACAGGGCATCCCTAGGCTGCGTAGGGAGAGAGTCGTCATATCCAATCAATCATTCTGCGCGAGCGGTGAAGTGACACATGGGACCGCAAGGAAGGTGCCCTATCACGAGGGTTATCGTTAACAGTGATGGAGGCAGTCTTGGCTCGCACTTCTCCCATTTCTATAAATACCTCCCTCGTTCGTTCTCCCAGGGGCATCGAGAGCCAACTCGAAGAGTACAAGTTTCCACGGAAATGGAAGAACTAAGAGTTCTAAGGTTCAAAATAGAGGGCGAATCTTCCCACTCCTCGAAGAGAAGCAGGTCCAGCGGTAGCAGTTCCAGGAGACTCTCAGACCTCGAAGGGCACTTCAGTGAAAGGACCCAATCGTAACTCGTAAGATGAGCTTTCTTGTCCTTTCTCTCATTCTTTCTTCCTTTCTCTCTTTTGACAAAACCCCTCTCCATTCCTTGCAGAGCGTGATGAAATCACATATTTCATGGGAGTTAGTAGTGGCAGCATACAGGGGCCTCCCGGATTTTCAGAAGGCCAGGCTAGATGTGATGGGGCTTGGAGCCTTTCTCCGGATCGAGCCCGTCAAGCTCGCCCTCGTCCAAGCATTGCGTGAAAGGTGGTGTGACGACCCGAGAATCCGATTACCGGGAAGGCCCGATAATCCGAGACTCGAACCGCCGCCCACGAGTCGGGAGGGCTCGGAAGCGCTAAAAGGAGTGTGGAGGCACAAAGAAATAGGAAATAAAGCAGGACAACCCAACAATTAACATAAATAAATAAACAACTACAGCTACAACAGAGTCCAGTCCAACAGAAAGTACAGTCTAAAGCAGTAAAACGTACCACGTGCCAAGTGAACACTCGGCCCGGCAAGCTGGCAACTGAGAACCTCCGCTCCGCACCCTCGAACCTCGAGGAAGAACCGCTACTCCTGAAAGCAGGGAATGAGTCTCCAAAACAGAGACTCAGTAGGGATCCCGCGGAATCCCAACCGGAAACAACGGCGGTAGCGGAAAGGAGAGCTACAACTACAGCAGGAACAGCAAACCGGTGGCCGGTCAAAACTCGGCACTACAGCTACTCCTACTGCCAGAAGGCACACCTCGATCACGAAGTCGAAGCTACCAAACCACACTAGTACCACCTACCGAAGTAAAAACACACGGTAACCACGCCGTAGAGGCCTGTCCCCCGGACAGCCAACCTGGACACGCTGTCCAAGGTGCAACCTCGGTAAAGCCACTAGCACTAATCTCATGAGGCGAAAACCAACACACGCGTCACAGCGAACCAACCGAAACTCAACGGTCAACATGATCGAAAACCCGAAGGTCAAAGACACAGAGACTGACAGTCTGTCACTCCGTACTCGACAGGAGTACCACCCACTAGAAGCACAGCCGGTAGCGTCCCCTGACGTCTTACACCGCACCGCAGGTGAACCGCCTGACGTGGTAGGTCCTACCCGAGGTGTAGACACCGTACAAGTAACCACAAACACGTGACTAGCTGGGGTCACGCCCATTGACGTGCGTCCACTGTCCCCAACCACGTGTGCACACACAGACCACGCGTCCTAGGTCTGGCCCTCTGACTGGTTTTCCCCCGCAGCCGGACTCTGGCTACGACGAGGGGCCCGACGGAAACCAGTCTAACCGTCCTCAGGGTAAGCCCGTACACCACTTCCTGGTGCGACCAGCACCGCGTACTGGTAGGCTACGACTAGTGGAGGGTCACTGAAGGAGTAGACTCTCAACTCAATGGAAAACAACGTCCGAATCCGATGACGTACGGGGACAACCCTGCGTACCGGCCCCGTCGCACGGTGACCACAGTCGGAGAAGAAACATGACTCGCAGTCCACGGCCACGCACGCACCGTGCGCTAGAGTCGAGAAAACTCAAGTGGCACTAAGCCACTGGACTCTGGACAGTCCTCCAGATGCACTACACCCAACGGTCCTTGAGTCACAAGACTCGGGGTCAAGACCATTGTACGCAACAGCACAAGGCTGTCAATCTAGTCTAATCTCTAGGTCTAAAACCACGGTAGCACGAATACCGAGATAACTCACGAGTCGCCAAGACCACTCCCTCGGGAAGGGAACGCAAGGGACCAAGGCCACCCACACGGGCCACAGGGAAAACACAGAAGCACGATTCCCAGGGCAGCACACAAGCCACCACGACGATTTCCCATCTTGTAGCAAGCGGGAAACCTCCAGCCCCAGGCCGGACAACTGGACTCGCAGTCCAAGGCCAAGCACATGGCCCACATGGGAATCGCCTTCCAAAGGAAACCCACGACATGCGGGGGAGACCCCACCGCACACCCACGGATGCACGGTGACTCGATCATGCGTAACACGAAAGCCCGGAACACGTGGGGTCACCCGGACCCACCACACCTATGGGCACGCTAATCGAGGCAACACGGTCCCTCCAGACACCCCAAAAACACAGACACAGAACCCATGGGGTGTCCGGGACACTCACGAGACCTAAAGTCAACCACTGGGTCGCAACCGGGTCGACCGGATGTCAAAACAGCGCAAACAGGAACCAGAACGTGGTAGTGGTCACCTGGTGACCGCGACCAGATGGTAGCGGTCGACCGGCGACCGTGACCATGCTGTCACGGTCATCTCGCGACCGCGACCAGCCACGCGCAAGCCTGATGGTAGCGGTCACCCGAGGACCGCGACCACACAGTAGCGGTCATCCCATGACCACGACTAGGCCAAAGTGGTCTATCGCACGATCGCGACGCTCGAAGGCCTTTCCGACCCAAACACAAGGGTGAAAGCGGTTCTCCCAGGACCGCGACCAGATGGTAGCGGTTTCTGGTAGACCGCGATCATTTCGGAAAATCGGGAACGGTGAGAAAATACCCAAAAATCCACGCCACGCCCCAATCATCCACGGATGCAGGGGGAAACACTGGGGAAGCTCCCCAACAACCCCTAGCATGCATCTATGGCCTCGGATCGGCCTAAAACGCAACGAATCGCTAGATCGGGCGATCACTCCCCAAAACATGATTTTCCCCAAAACGCCCCAAACGGCCCGCTCGGCTCACCACGGCCTACGAAACTCGCGGGAAATGAAGCGCACGAGCTGGGGGTCCATCACCCTACCTCCACCGAAGATTTCGTGCACCGTGGACGCCGATCCACGAAGAAAACGCCGTTGAAGCCTCGCCGTTCCACGAACCCACGGCCGAGCTTCACCACGCCTCCACCGCCTCGATCCTCATCCATCCTCACCCGCGCCTCGCCCGCGCCGTCCCAGCCTCGCCCGTACTCCGCCCCGTCGGCTGCCGGAGAGAGAGGGGGAGAGGAGAGAGCGTGAGAAGAGAGAGGGAGAGAAGAGAGAAATGAGAGGGGAGAGAGAGGGTGGGTTAATATATAGGAAAACCCGAAAATTCAGAAAAATCTTGAAAAATAGAAAATCATACCCTCGCGATCCTCGGAACGCACCGATCGCAACGGTACCACACTCGCCTAGGTGAACGACCCGGTTCACCCGCAACGAGGTTCCGAAGGGAAAGCTGAAACCCACGCCGGGAATCGGAAAACACACGCGGAAAAAGCCGCGGAACGCCTCCGGGCCTCCGAAACGACTCCGGATCGCGCCGATCCGAACACGAAAGATGTCCGAAACAAAATTTCGGACACAATGGAGTCGGACGGTCCGAAAAACCAGATCTGGGACCCACGAACGAGGATCCGAAAAACCCCGGGGCATTACAGCCCTCCCCCCTTAAAGGAATTTCATCCTCAAAATTCAGGACCTAGCACGAAGTCCCAGGGGAAGAACACTGAACCAACTGACACGCTGTCAGAGCCCCAGCACAGAAAATCTCGATTCTCATGAAAACACCAGTCCTGAGGGACACAGCCAGACTTACAATCACAAGCAACACCTCGCTCCTCGCGCCGAGCACATTGGCCAATAGAGCAGGCATATACCAAAGGACACAGTCCGGCATCACCTCAGACAACGCGAGAATCAACATGGCACTGCAGCCACAATCTCGCTCACCGCGGAAACACAACCCTCGACACGAGCAACAGCTACCGATTCATCCAATGGTCAGCAGACAAATCGCACATCAGCTTCGCAGCCAGCTGACAGGTCGCACGCCCTCCTCAAGGGAGCAGCCAAAACAGAGCTTCCACCAGCTCAAGCAGTCCTCTCCGCAGACCGCAACCAGAACATCGGCTCAGCACCAAGAAACACCTCCCACATGGCAAGCCGAAAGCCGGATATAACACCATGCCAACTCTGTTCAGAAGACAAACTTCGACAAAGTCCAGATCCCATCCGGAAAGGCACATCACAGAAACGACCACCAAAGGTCTCGCTGGCACACGGCTCTCGCCACGCTCGAGCCCCAACAACCAGCATCTTCTGTCTCAGAAAAGACCATCCACTGGTCACCAACTGCTCGCTCAGCTTCTTCCTTCTTTCCTGGTCCTCGACCGGGTCCAAAGGAAACATTCCAAACCTCGGCAAGCCATCCGTCGACTCACACACAGACTGATGCCACATCTCGAGCAGCACTCCTCTCGGACTCCGCATCCGAACGCCAACTCAACCCTCTCGGGGAGCACGACGAAACCAAATGACGGATCCTGGTGTCTTCAATCATCACCTCACTGGACTCAGACTCATAGGGAATCATCCCATGCTGGTCACCAAATCAGGGGTAACCATTGTGACACCAACGTCCTAACAAGGACCATCCTCTGACGCCCATCTCACAAAAGGCCTCCGCCCACAGGCGTCACTCATCCATCTGGTCTCATCAAATCCTTCGATCAATGCAAGTGGACACCTGCCAATCCCGATTCCGCCCTTACCACAGAGCCACGGGACACCACCTGAATAGTGCTCACGGGTCCCTAAGCAACAAACATCTCACCGTCACAATCCGACAAGACCGTAGAACCAACAGACACTGCTGTGGTCGGTCACACGGTTAGGCTCACCAGCCACTCATAGCCGTCAACCGGGGCCCATAGCCTGCCAGAGACCACTTCCCCAAAAATGATCTCATCCGAGGACACGACTGGGAACACAAGTCGGGCGCCAAGCCACCGACTCTGACCAGCACGTCCTCAACCATTGTCAGGCGACATCCTCAACAACCTCATCTAGGTCCAACACTGACACCTGACACGGCTTCCATTACAGGAATAGGGTACTCATGCGGCGCACTAGCCAGCACATTCCCCAACACTCCATCCTGCCAGTGCCAAGAACCAGAATATCTCGAGTAACGGCACGGCAACAACACGTTTCACACCGAGGAACCAATCCTCCAATGCTCAACGCAAACTCAGGAATCCGCCCGTAGCAACCAACGCTACGATCCTGAACCAATGGGTTATGGGCCCACCACGCTTCCGCTGCGCACTCAAATCCGCGCGCACGGCTGAGAACGCAAACACCGCCCAACCGGCATCGTCCTTCCGGAACAGCACCAGCACCCTCACATGACAAGGGAAAGGGCACAGCTTCTCACAGGCAACCACCTTGCCAAGACAAGGAGCACGTCTCGCACAGACTTCACGGCACACAAGGCCAACCAATCTGAACACACAATGCAAGATGATGATCCTTAGCCGAACGCAATCTCTCCAACCAAAGGAGAAACCAGCGCACTTTTGACCAACGGAAGATCTCCACGCTCGACTTGACCCCGAACCTCATGCACGCTGGAAACAGCATCATCCAGCACCGAGAAAACCATCACTTCCATCAGGTCAGCGCCTCCGACACACTCGACGAGTGTCGCATCGGACCACAATCACAGCATCTCTCGATGCATCACCGCTGCAATTTCTCGAACTGCAACACGGCATGCCAAGAGCCGCAACACGAGCCATAACAACAACCGCCGATGCTCATCCTCGAGTCCCGAACTCGCCGCGGAGCCTTCACATCTAAAACCAACTCCATGGCGAACACACCCCATTCGCACACAAGAGCGCAGGAGCAAGACTTACTGGGACACCACAGCCCAACCCTACCTCAAAATCCATAAAACAATCGGGACCGACACGTCATTTCTGACGCCACAGAGCACGACAAGGACATCAGGCTCGACAAATCAGCAGCTCACCGAGAAGACATTCCGCTCACCGGAGCACACTTCTCGATCAGAACACCCGCTCTGCCACCTTAAACCACGACCTGAAAACCTCAGGGGCTGGATAAATCTCAAGCTGGAATGGCCAAAATCGACAGCAGCTCCCTTAGAGCGCGCTCACGGCCACTTAACCACGAACAGTCCTCTCCAGCCACCTGACCACGCCGCAGATTCCTCGAACGCAGCATCGCGAAATTACGCCTGCCAGCAACCTCTGCCCAACGCCGCACAACCAGGGCCACCACCGATGAGGGAGAAGACTCTCGACCTCGATCCTTAGACCCCATGCTGGCACGAAAGCCGCGGACAGCAACCACCTTCACAGCGCCACGCAGCGCACTCAAGCTCTCAAGCGAGAAACTAGGCGGAAAGTGAACACAAAACCCTAAGCCAACTGCCGACTGTACTGGACCTTACGGACTCTGATCACTGCAACATTTCGAATTCCTATGTACGTCCACAACCACCGCTCTGATACCAGTTGTGACGACCCGAGAATCCGATTACCGGGAAGGCCCGATAATCCGAGACTCGAACCGCCGCCCACGAGCCGGGAGGGCTCGGAAGGGCTAAAAGGAGTGTGGAGGCACAAAGAAATAGGAAATAAAGCAGGACAACCCAACAATTAACATAAATAAATAAACAACTACAGCTACAACAGAGTCCAGTCCAACAGAAAGTACAGTCTAAAGCAGTAAAACGTACCACGTGCCAAGTGAACACTCGGCCCGGCAAGCTGGCAACTGAGAACCTCCGCTCCGCACCCTCGAACCTCGAGGAAGAACCGCTACTCCTGAAAGGGAATGAGTCTCCAAAACAGAGACTCAGCAGGGATCCCGCGGAACCCCAACCGGAAACAACGGCGGTAGCGGAAAGGAGAGCTACAACTACAGCAGGAACAGCAAACCGGTGGCCGGTCAAAACTCGGCACTACAGCTACTCCTACTGCCAGAAGGCACACCTCGATCACGAAGTCGAAGCTACCAAACCACACTAGTACCACCTACCGAAGTAAAAACACACGGTAACCACGCCGTAGAGGCCTGTCCCCCGGACAGCCAACCTGGACAAGCTGTCCAAGGTGCAACCTCGGTAAAGCCACTAGCACTAATCTCATGACGCGAAAACCAACACACGCGTCACAGCGAACCAACCGAAACTCAACGGTCAACATGACCGAAAACCCGAAGGTCAAAGACACAGAGACTGACAGTCTATCACTCCGTACTCGACAGGAGTACCACCCACTAGAAGCACAGCCGGTAGCGTCCCCTGACGTCTTACACCGCACCGCAGGTGAACCGCCTGACGTGGTAGGTCCTACCCGAGGCGCAGACACCGTACAAGTAACCACAAACAAGTGACTAGCTGGGGTCACGCCCATCGACGTGCGTCCACTGTCCCCAACCACGTGTGCACACACAGACCACGCGTCCTAGGTCTGGTCCTCTGACTGGTTTTCGCCCGCAGCCGGACTCTGGCTACGACGAGGGGCCCGACGGAAACCAGTCTAACCGTCCTCAGGGTAAGCCCGTACACCACTCCCTGGTGCGACCAGCACCGCGTACTGGTAGGCTACGACTAGTAGAGGGTCACTGAAGGAGTAGACTCTCAACTCAACGGAAAACAACGTCCGAATCCGACGACGTACGGGGACAACCCCGCGTACCGGCCCCGTCGCACGGTGACCACAGTCGGAGAAGAAACATGACTCACAGTCCACGGCCACGCACGCACCGTGCGCTAGAGTCGAGAAAACTCAAGTGGCACTAAGCCACTGGACTCTGGATAGTCCTCCAGACGCACTACACCCAACGGTCCTTGAGTCACAAGACTCGGGGTCAAGACCGTTGTACGCAACAGCACAAGGCCGTCAATCTAGTCCAATCTCTAGGTCTAAAACCACGGTAGCACGAATATCGAGACAACTCACGAGTCGCCAAGACCACTCCCTCGGGAAGGGAACGCAAGGGACCAAGGCCACCCACACGGGCCACACGGAAAACACAGAAGCACGATTCCCAGGGCAGCACACAAGCCACCACGCCGATTTCCCATCTTGTAGCAAGCGGGAAACCTCCAGCCCCAGGCCGGACAACTGGACTCGCAGTCCAAGGCCAAGCACATGGCCCACATGGGAATCGCCTTCCAAAGGAAACCCATGACATGCGGGGGAGACCCCACCGCACACCCACCGATGCACGGTGACTCGATCATGCGTAACACGAAAGCCCGGAACACGTGGGGTCACCCGGACCCACCACACCTATGGGCACGCTAATCGAGGCAACACGGTCCCTCCCGACACCCAAAAACACAGACACAGAACCCATGGGGTGTCCGGGACACTCACCAGACCTAAAGTCAACCACTGGGTCGCAACCGGGTTGACCGGAGGTCAAAACAGCGCAAACTGGAACCAGAACGTGGTAGTGGTCACCTGGTGACCGCGACCAGATGGTAGCGGTCGACCGGCGACCGCGACCATGCTGTCACGGTCATCTCGCGACCGCGACCAGCCACGCGCAAGCCTGATGGTGGCGGTCACCCGAGGACCGCGACCACACAGTAGCGGTCATCCCATGACCGCGACTAGGCCAAAGCGGTCTATCGCACGACCGCGACGCTCGAAGGCCTTTCCGACCCAAACACAAGGGTGAAAGCGGTTCTCCCAGGACCGCGACCAGATGGTAGCGGTTTCTGGTAGACCACGATCATTTCGGAAAATCGGGAACGGCAGGAAAACACCCAAAAATCCACGCCACGCCCCAATCATCGACGGATGAAGGGGGAAACACAGGGGAAGCTCCCCAATAGCCCCTAGCATGCATCTATGGCCTCGGATCGGCCTAAAACGCAACGAATCGCTAGATCGGGCGATCACTCCCCAAAACATGATTTTTCCCAAAACGCCCCAAACGGCCCGCTCGGCTCACCACAGCCTACAAAACTCGTGGAAAATGAAGCGCACGAGCTGGGGGTCCATCACCCTACCTCCACCGAAGATTTCGCGCACCGTGGACGCCGATCCACGAAGAAAACGCCGTTGAAGCCTCGCCGTTCCACGAACCCACGGCCGAGCTTCACCACTCCTCCACCGCCTCGATCCTCGCCCGCGCCTCGCCCGCGCCGTCCCCGCCTCACCCGTACTCCGCCCCGTCGGCCGCCGGAGAGAGAGGGAGAGAGGAGAGAGCGTGAGAAGAGAGAAATGAGAGGGGAGAGAGAGGGTGGGTTAATATATAGGAAAACCCAGAAATTTGAAAAAATCCCAAAAAATAGAAAATCACACCCTCGCGATCCTCGGAACGCACTGATCGCAACGGTACCACAGTCGCCTAGGTGAATGGCCCAGTTCACCCGCAACGAGGTTCCGAAGGGAAAGCCGAAACCCACGCCGGGAATCGGAAAACACACGCGGAAAAAGCCGCGGAACGCCTCCGGGCCTCCGAAACGACTCCGGATCGCGCCGATCCGAACACGAAAGATGTTTGAAACAAAATTTCGGACACAACGGAATCGGACGCTCCGAAAAACCAGATCTGGGACCCACTAACGAGGATCCGAAAAACCCCGGGGCATTATAGGTGGGATCCAACGAGTCGTGCCTTCTTGATGCCTTGGGGGCACATGGTGCATAGCCTGGAAGATGTGATCCAAATTATGGGCCTCAAAGTGGATGGCGAGGAGCTGACTGGTGTCACATACTTCTACTACATGGAGGCTGCTCAGAGGTTATTAGGAGTGGACCTGGATGATGGCAAGAACAGATCCATAGCCAAGACGCCTATCATAGAGACGTTGGGGCTTACTGACGTTCATCCATGTGATGATGAGTCCTTGGAAGAGTTCATGGAGAGGACTAAAAGAGGGTGCCGCGTCGTCTACTGCGTAGATGCGAGCAATTGGGAGAGAGCCAACATGGATTTAAGGAGATTCCTCTTTTTCCTGTTGGGGAAATTGTTGCTGGGCTCGAAAGGAGACAGCATTCATTGCCGCTTCTTAGAATTCCTGGTAGACCCTGAGAAAGTGGGGCGATACGCCTGGGGAGCAGCCATTTTGGCGCATCTATTTGCGGGTCTATCTGAAAGAGCAGACCGAGAGATAACAGTGAGTGGTTTCACGCCGTTCATCCAGGTATCCCCCCTATCCTTTTTCTTTTCCTTTTTTTTTGATGACATTAACGACATATGATGGTGCAGTTGTGGAGCTATTATTACCTCCCAATGGGAAAAACCCGTCATTGGCGTCCAATGGCGGTGCCGCTGGCAAGGCAGTGGCAACCCATCACGAGCCCAGCCCCTCTATCCTACCAGCTGATGATGTTACGACGCGAGTTGCAAGAGTTCCCTGCGGTGATGGTAGTTATTATTCCATCATCTTTTTTTTCTTTCTCTCTCTTTTTTTTATTATTAAGAGGATGTGTGTGACCTGACCTAGGTGGTCTGGAGGCCTTATGCGGGCATGACCGACGCCGTTCAGCCATGGGTCATAACTAGCCGTGCCCGGTTTGGACGTGACCTCTGGATGCACTGTTTGAACGAAATCGAGCCACTTCGGCTACGATTGGCCATGAGGACCCTAGGGCTCGCCCAGGAATGGGTGGACATGACTACAACACCACGTTTCGGGAGGAAGACGCGTGGGCCGGCAACCTCCGTTGATTGGAGAGTGCGGTTCCCCGAGCAATATGAGGACTGGCAACGGGGTGGCACTCCCGTGGAGTCACATGCTCAAGACAACAAGGATTATCTACGCCTCTATAAGGTGATGTATGCAGAGCGACTTCATCCCGGGGGGACTGTGGAGGTGAACACATTTTTTTTATTTTTTTATTTTTTATATTAATTTATGCCCTGATCACAGGATGCTCGCGACACCATGATAGCGAACCTGCAAGCTCGCCTGACGGGTACGGAGGGGCAGTTACGTGATACTCGTGCAGCCTTGAGTTCTTCGGTAAGCCTGCATACACATGATCATGGACCAAGATTCCTGGTGCTAGGTCCTCAGTGCTACCTTGTATGTGTTGCAGCGCGCCCAGCTTGACGCAGCTTCCTCAGCAATGGGGGCGGATGGTGTCTCTTCCAGTTTATGGATCCCCACTTCTGAACTCGATTTACTTCATGAGCAGCTTGCTCATACTACATAGCGAGCCACGGAGGCAGAAGGAATGCTCTCCGCACAGGTGAGAGTCTCGCCATTGAACTACACTTATTCGTGCCTCCAAATACCTGAAATGGCGGACATGGCCGACGAAAGAGGTGCAAGATGCACTTGCTCGTACCGCGCAGGGGGAAGCCAGAATAGCAGAACTGGAGGAAGAGTTGCAGCATCGTCCAGAGGATGGCCCTTCTCGGGACGCCGTGGAGCTGAGGATTACCCTTCAGCTGGAAAGGGAGGACAGAGAGAGAGAATGCGCAAAAAGGGAAAGAGACACCGAAAGAGAGAGAGCTGACAGATTGGCTGAGAGGGAGGAGCGGAGGGCCATGGAGGCCCAACTATTTAAAATCTGAAACAGCCTCGGTCTTGCTGAATAATGGCTGAGAGATGGCGAAGAGCGCTACCGAAAAGCACGAGAGCGTGGCTTCCGTGTTAGTAGCTTCTTTGCCGCCCCTGTCGATCGACGGGGAGTAGAGACGGGAAGGGGGGTACAGAGCAGTAGAGGCTCTGTCTTGCACGGTTTAGCAACACCCTCCAGGGTTCCTCGCCTGGGGAGTGGAGAAAGGGGTAACACTGAGAGAGAGGACGGAACTTAATGTACAATTTCTAGAAGGAAATAAAGGAAGGAATGTTCAGTTTCCTGTCTTCTGTCTTCATTCCTATTTTTTTTAAATCCTGTACATTGCTTAATGAAACAAGTCAATTTTTCCGTTCTGACTTGGCCCCTTGCTCAAAGAGTGGGTGATTGTTTTGAGACTAGCCTTGTTAACGAGTCAAGGGGCCAAGTCTTTATCAATTAAGGCAAAAGCAAGGATGGTGAATGCAACATACGGACATAGAAATGGGAACAAAATGTAAAATGTAGCACAGAAATGAGATCACACGGATGTAATTTTTAATTTTTTTTGTTTTTTTTGTTTTGTTTTGTTTTTTTGTTTTTGTTTTTTTATTGTTTGTCTTTTTTTGTTTTATTTGATTTTTTTGTTTGAAAGACACTTGTTATTACAATCGGCATGGTTCTTGGACCATGGGTGTTTAAATCGTTCTTGAGTAGCTCAAAACAGGGTTAACGTGCTCAAGAGAATTCCCACTTGGGGACTCAACTAACGGCGTCTTCCGAGGGCCATTTCAAATTTTTTTTTTGGATAACTAGTGCCTAGTGATCATTCTTATGGCACCTGACTCTTATGAAGACAGAGTTTCTTACTAACCTTTCAGGTATCCTGTGTGCACATCTAGATTGATTTGGGCCCCTGGACTCCTCAAATGATAATCCTACCGGTTAAGGCTTAACCTGATGATAAAACCGTCATGCCATGCTTAGGCTCCCAGTTGCTTCCGACCGCAAGGATACACCGAAAGAGCGTTCAGGGTAAAAGATTTGCCTGACCCGGGTCTATTTCCTCACAACTCTAGGTGGTATATGATGGAACACCCTGGAACCCTAACGGACAACCGACGCTGACCCGGAATCAGACGTCGTCGCACCTATTGGTGACGCGCTTGCATTGACCTAAGCCCGAGGTTAATGTAAGAAGCCACCGAGGTGGTAGATAGAGGTCTTGACCAGCCAGAAACACCGAGACTCCTTCACGGTAATGGCTTTTGCTTTTCGAAGTAGATAATTACATGTGTGTTTTGCTAAACTGAGGTCGCTTGCCTTAGCGGGGCGCGCCTTTCAGGATTTCCACTGAGCTTTCATCTTTGAGGGGAGAAAGAAGAGTACAGTGGGGTAAACCTTCCGAGAGGACCAGCAAAACCATTAACCCGACGAGCTAACCGGGATCTACTCGACCTTTCCCTTTTGGGCGATTTCGGACCAAGCCTCGAAAGAATTACGTTGCCCCTTTGTGGAATTTAGCTTTCGTTTGGAGGGGTTTTGCTTGTTGAAATCAGGCACGGCCACGACCAGGCTTTCATTCGACTTTGATTTATCTCTTCTCTTCTTTTCTCTCTCTTTTTTTTTGAGGGAGACATGATAATTTGATATGTGAGAATCCCTCTTGTATGCCTGCGGGGACACTGCCCTCTTCTCGTGCTCTGACTCGAGTTCGAGTAGATGAATCCTACTCTCGCCTTCAGGGTATAGTATTTTGGATCCCTTATGCTCAGCGTTTTAAGGGTGCCGGCTGTCTCATTGGGTCGAGAAAGAAGAGAACAAAGATTACGACTTTCCTGGAGACCTTCGAGTACAGCCCCACAATAAGCAATACTACCAACTTTTGGCAAAAACAGCTGCGTGTGTGCATGTTGTCTTCTTTTAGTGGGCGTAAGCCGACATGATCGGACAGGAATCTCCGCTGTTCTGGCGGGCCAAGACCCGAGACCTACCGAGCCTTAATGGGTCCTATCCTACATGAAGGACAGATGCAAAGACTTGACTATATGATGAACACTAGGCACTCTCCTCTTTTGTTTTTTTTTTGGAGCTTTCCTCGAGTTCCGCTTCGTTTGATCCCAAAGCGAGGTGTGGGAGTATGCGCAGGTTAACCCTGAGTTAGGCTACAAAGACTGAAGAGTGAATTTTCAGCTCCGATGGTCCTCGTACCATGCCAGTTGTTACACTTATCTAAGGGTGGTATTTCTTAAGATAAAGCCCGTTCCAAGGGTGGGATAACTCGGTCCCTTCGACATTGACTAACTTGTAGGCGTTGCTAGGGTACGTAGCCTGAACCATATATGGTCCTTCCAAATTGGGTTGAAGTTTAGAACGCGGCCCTCCAGGTTTGACAAAAATTGTTTTCACAACCATCTCGTCGACTTTGAATTTTCTCTCAATGACTTTCGTTTGGTAAAAGCGAGCGAGTCTATTTTGATAAACACGTGCATGTTCGGCAGCGGCCAGCCGCTTCTCGTCTAAGAGTTCCAACTGGGCAAGGAGTGAATTACGACGTTCGTCGAGGGGAAATTCCTCATCCAATTGTACCCTGAGAGAAGGAATCAAAGTCTCATACGGGACTACCGCTTCCATCCCATAAGTAAGGGCAAACGGAGTCTGCCCGGTGGGGGTACGGATTGAAGTGCGATAGGCCTATAGAGCTTCGATAAGCTTTTCTGGCCAGTCTGAGAACTTACTAGGCTCGCAGGTTTTCTTTATGATCTTGATCAATGTTTTGTTAGTGGCCTCTGCCTGGCCATTACCTTGTGGATAATAAGGTGATGAATGATGTAATGGAATTGCGTACCTTTTGCAGAGGTCTTGAAGGTCCTGAGAAATGAACTGTGGCCCATTATCGGTGACGATTGTGCTTGGGATGCCGAACCTGGTGAGGATGTTCTTCATGATGAACTTGCAGACTGTTGACGCCTTGATTTCTGTATAAGCTTCGGCTTCGGCCCATTTGGTGAAGTACTCCGTCGCAGTGAGGATGAAGGATTTCTGCTTGGTGAGGGAGTTGGGATCACCTAGGGGACCAATGATGTCGAACACCCACATGGAAAAAGGCCATGGGGAGGATATTGGATGAAGTGAGGAAGATGGGGAATGAATTTTATCGACGTGAAGCTGACACTTGACACACCTACGGACATAGACATCACAATCTTCTTCCATAGTGGGCCAGTAAAAGCCTTGCCTAACGATCTTCTTAGCGAGCATTTGGCTATTTACGTGGCCGCCGCACACACCTGAGTGTGCTTCCTTCACACATTTCCAGACCTCATCGTCATCAAGACATCTTAATAGGACACTAGTAAGGCTTCTCCTATATAGTAGACCTCCAACCAAGGTGTATTTCTAGGCCACCCTTCTTATGGCTTTCTTATCTTCTGTGGTGGCTCCCTCAGGATAAGACTGATCTTTGCAATATTTGGCGATTTCATAGAACCAAGGTTTCTCTTCGTCAGTCAGTTCTTCTTCAAATTCTGCCAACATGATTTCCCTCTTCTCAAGAATTTCCCCTTCTTGAACCTTCCGTAGGACTCTTTCTTTGATTCTTAAAAGGTAAGGGTCCTGAACGATAGGGACGAGGCGCTTGTAGATGGTGATGGATTCAGACCATACACCTAAAGGGAACTTAAAAGATGACGCCAAGGAGGCGAGGGCATCGGCCAGAATATTCTGTTCACGAGGAACATGGACAAAGATCAACTTGGTGAACAATTTTACATAAGCGGAGACCAGCTCCTGATAGGGCTTGAGCTTGGGATCAAGGGTGCGATATTTGGTCAGCACCTGGCGGAGAACAAGTTGACTATCACCCACAACTCGCAATTCGGTGATATAGAAAGAATGGGCTAGTTCCAGACCAGCTAGAAGAGCCTCATATTCAGCAATGTTGTTGGTGACTGGGAATGCGAGATGAAACGCCTCTGGGATGATAACGCCCTCGGGCGTCAGAAGGATAATGCCGATACCCTTCCCTTGGGAATTCAAAGCTCCATCAAAATATAATGTCCACATTGGCTCATCGGATTGAGTGACAAACATTATTTCCTCATCTGGAAACTCTGATCGGACAGGATCGAACTTGGGAAGAGGATGGTGAGCGAGATGCTCGATTATAGCATACCCTTTAATTACCTTTTGCTGGATGTAAGTGATGTCAAACTGAGAGAGGAAACTCTGCCAGCGTGCTAGCCTATCAGTAAGGACAAATTTTTTCAGGAGGAACTTGATAGGGTTCATGCGAGTAATCAAATGGACCTCATGAGCCAAGAAGTAATGCTTTAATTTCTGCACTACCCAAACGAGGGCAGCACAGATTTTCTCCATGGCCGTGTACTTCTGCTCACAGGGATTGAGGAGTTTGGACAAGTAATAGGTTGCCCGTTCCTTGCCTTCTTCATCGGCTTGTGTGAGGACGGTCCCCACGGAGTCATCCAAGACTGAGATGTAAAGGATCAGAGGTTTTTCGGGCTTGAGTGGAATGAGAACGGGTGGATTAGCCAGGTATTCCTTTAACCTTTCAAAAGCTTTCTGGCACTTAGAATCCCAATGGAATTCTACACCTGGCTTGGTCAACTCGTAGAAAGGTCTACACCTTTGTGAGTGCTGAGACACAAACCGACGAATGAATTGCAACCTCCCAATTAAGCCTCGGACTTCCCTTAAGTTTTTGGGAGGCGGCATGTCCCTGATGGCCCTAGCTTTGTTGGGATCTATCTCAATCCCCCTTTTACTCACAATGAAACCCAGTAATTTGCCCGATGATACGCCAAACACACACTTCTTCAGGTTCATTTTCAATTGGAACTCCTTTGATCTCTGCAATACCTTTGCCAAGACTCTTGGATGTTCTACCCAGGTTCATGATTTCACCAATAAATCATCCACATACACCTCCAGATATATATGCATCATGCCATGAAATATGGCCATCATAGCTCTTTGGTAAGTACCTCCAGCATTCTTTAACCCAAACGGCATAACCACATAACAATATATTCCCCATGGTGTAGTGAATGACGTCTTCTCCTGATCCTCTTCTACCAAACGAATTTAATTATATCCTGAAAATCAATCCATAAATGAGAGGGTCTCATAGCCTGCTGTGTTATCGATTAACACATCAATATGAGGCAGGGGAAAATCATCCTTTGGACACGCACGGTTAAGGTCCCAGAAGTCGATACAAATCCTGACTTTCCCATCCTTCTTCATGACCGGGACAATGTTCGCCACCCATTGAGGATAAAGGATGACTCTAATAAACCTAGCTTTGTGGAGCTTGTCGACCTCTTCTTTCATTTTCAAAGCCATCTGAGGGTGGAAACGCCTTAACCTTTGTTTTACCGAGACGGACTCTGGTTTTAGAGTTAAGCGATGTTCGACCAAGGTGAAATCCAGACCCGGCATATCCTCGTAGCTCCATGCAAACCTGTCCTTATACTGTTTAAGAACTTCAATTAATGCCTCTTCTTCAGAGGGTGGTAAATTTTCACTTATGAGGATGATCCTAGGGTCTTCCTCAATTCCCAAGTTTATCTCCTTGGTAGACTCCTCTACAGCGGCTGACGGTTCATCAAATCTTCTCATTCCACTAGCATACGCGCCGGCCGCGTCCTCATATTCTTCATCCCCTTCTTCAATAGGGCATTCTTCATCTGTGATCTCGTAGACTCCATACCCATCATCAATTGTGCAATTCTCCTCACAATCTATCTCTGGCAGTTGGACAGAATTTTCTAGCAATTGAGGAATGGATAGACACGCTCGACACCTACTGGCTAGATCAAGAAGGAATCGACGAGGGATCTGCTTACCCTTGGATTTGCTTTTGGGTACTACCCTTGACCCATTATTCCTAGATTGACTGAGCTGTCCTACGGACGAAGAAGCTAAAGAAGATGTCGAAGAATGTACAGGGAAGGACCCCTCAGAGGAGGGGTTGAAAAGGTCGCTCATGGGACCTTGGATGAGTGGCCCGTAGGTCGGGACGCACTCGTGGGAGATGTAGGAGGTTTCTTCAACGAAGATGTGTTGTTGAGGAGTTTGAAAATTGACGTTTTTTTTTATTTTCATTTTTGACGACAAAGCAATGAAAAGAAATCGGAGGAGGGGGAAAAGTGATTATGGCTAAAGGGTTGGGAGGCTAGTAGAGCAGATCGTGATTGAAAACCTGGCGCGGGTTGAGAAACCCGCGTAGGTATGTAAGTAGAGAAGGGGACTTGGGAAGATCATCAGACAATTATCTGACCCAGGAAGAAGACATCAGCGAAGGCTGAGGTGAGTGAATGGAGAAGGCGACGGCTAATGAGCCGTCGATGGCAATGTTGATGACGGATGAAGATCCGCCGATGACAGAGTCCTCTTGGCGAGGATGGTTTGGAATTCTGGCAACAGTAGTGATATCCCCTGGCATTTTAGAGATCAATGGCGGTCCTTCCAACTGCGGGGGTGAGAACATTCTTTCTAGTGCAATGGAAATATCTTGTATGTCAAACCATTTGCCCCATTCACATTCCGGATCTTTGATCTTGCCTCTCTTAGCGGCCCTTGAGTATTTTTCAGCCAAGTATACAACATGCAATCCCCCATGTGTTTCTTACGGATAATCCCCCATTTGAACAACGGGCCCCTTCTTGAAGTGAGAGGATAGGGTCCACGTAAGGGGTTTCTCATCCGCCTCGAACGGTCCTTTAAAGCCTAGGCCAAACTTGTGGCTCAACCTTATTTTCTTTGGCGGTTTCAGTCTTCCTTGCAATTGCGCGCCCAAGCCTTTGCCCTGTTGATAGTCGATATTCTTCATTATCTCCCATCCTTTAGAATGGGAAGGGAGACGTGACATTGGTACTGAAAGTGACTTCTTTGGTGTTGGCGGAATGCGGGATGGGTCATATACATCCAGTAGCGATAACATGGGCCGATGAGACGGCCAAACAGATGGCAGAGAGATGTTAATAGCATCCACTGAATGAAGGACATGCGTACTGATCACTTTAATAATCCTCCCCTTGTACGGAAACTTTAGGCGTTGGTGGTTGGTGGAGGTCATCCATGGCTTCAATATAGGGGCGACCCAGTATAGCCTTAAATGTGGGATCCACGTCAAGGATATGAAATTCTGTAGAGACTGATGCATGGCCTAATTCTGCCTTCAGGACAATCATTCCTTGTGGTGGCCTTTTGCTATTGTCATATGCTGTGACTGTGATTGAGGACGGTCTTATCTGTTCCTCACCGACCCCACATAACTGAAGGGTGCTCATGGAGATCACGTTTATGGATGCGCCCGTGTCCACCAAACACGGGTGTATGGACACTCCATTGATTTTTATTGAAACACACAACGCATACTTTCGAGCTTCCTTGGGGGCGAGCTCGTAGTTGTGGAATACAATGGCTGGCTGTGTGTCCGTCGGCGTCAGAACGGCCGAAATCTTCTCTACAGGGAGGTCATCATTCACCATGACCTTTTGAAGATATTTCATTAAGGCTGCCTGATGGGATGTGGATCTCTGAAGCAGCTCAAGGATGGAGATCCGAGCAGGTGTCTTGTCCAAGTGTTTCAACAAATCATACTGTGTTCCAGGGATGGATTTTTCTGGTTGTTCTCCATTGTCCTTCTCTGACTGAGCCTGATCGGGGTTCTGACTGTTCTGGGAGAAAACTCTGTGGAAGATCCTTCCACTCCGGAGCACCATTGCCTGTAGCTTTTGTACCTCTATGGGGGTAGCTGTGGGTTTTAACAGAGGTTTGAGAGGTAGCAGTGGAGGGATGGTTGATGAAGCCGGGGTAATGATGGGAGCAGGGATTCTGATGAGGGGTTTGTTAGGTGGAGGCATGGTGGAGGTAGAGGGGATATCATATGGGTTATATAGGGTAAGGGGTTTGGAAGGTAGAGGCGGAGGTGAAGTGGAAGTAGAGGGGATCTCATGTGGTCTATGGAGGGAAAAAAGTCCGGAAGGTGGAGGCGGAGGTAAAGTGGAAGTAGAGGCTTGCGATGGATAGCAGTTCTGAGATGGATGGTGGGTGATGAGTGGCTTTAAGCGTGTTAGTGGAGGCATGGCGGGGGTAGGCGGGGTCGCGTACAGTTGACGGATGATGAGAGGTTTGGAAGGCATAGGTGTAGGTGTAGTTGGGGTGGATGACAAAATGGAGGGATGAGAGAGGATGAGAGGGTTCGGGGGCATAGTGGAGGTCATTGGCTGATAGGTCATAGGTGAGTTAGTGGGAGAGGTGCGGATGAGAGGGCGTGATGGCTGTGGAAATGGTGAAGGCCGTACTATAGGTTGTGATGCAGGCTGATGAGAGAGAGGTGCTATCTGGGCAAGGCGAGGGGGTTGCCTGACGATAGGGTTGACGGTAGCAAGAACGGAGGTACTTTCTGGGTGCCACACCTGCTCTCTCCCAACTTCCGGAAAGGAGGAGATGTGGTTGACCTGGTGATTGGGTTGTTGGTGCTCCGGTAATGGATTCCATGTTTGGTTGTTGTGGTTGTGCTTGTTGAGGCTGTTGTGGTTGTAGCTATGGCTACTGTTGTAGTTGCTGTTGTTGTTGGAACTATGGCCTAGGAGAAGATCTCCTGGCTTTGAGAGTGGCGATGTATCGCCTCATTTCATCCCAGTCAATTACGCCTTCATCATTCATATCGTAGATGTAATCTTTAAACTGGAAACAATTCTCTACTGTGTGTCCTGGCTGCCTGTGGTAGACGCAGTATCTGGAGGTATCAACATTCGGGGGCCACGCGAGCCTTTCCCTGGGTAGGATGAGTGTGTTTGAGGCTATGAGGGCGCTGAAAATATCTACCAAAGTTTCTGGCAATGGTGGGTAATAGGCTCTCTTGGGGCCAATCGGCCTCCTTTGTTGCTGTGGGGGCCATAATTCCCCGGGGGTGGAACTTGGTGGTACTGAGGTGGTGGTTGTTGTTGCTGGGGTCGGGGTTGTTACTAGGGTTGAAATGGTTGCGGCATATTATTCTAGGGTGGAGGACGAGAGGGGAAAGGACCCTGCTGGAGGGGAAGTCGGGGCATTTGTGGAGGCCTTGGGTTGGCTGCATAGTTGGCGTTGTTGACTGCACTTACTTGCTCATTTCTTACGACCCCTTCTGTCGCTCCACTTGGGACACTAGTGCCTATCTTTCTGACCACCTTGGGCTTCGGCGACTCAAACATGTGCATAATGGGGGAGTCTTTTAACTGGGTCTGGATATACCGGGCCCTCTGATAGAGTTCCTCCATTGTGGTGAGCTTGTTCATGGCCAGGACATGTTTGAACTGTGGGGTTGCATTGGACACAATCATTTTCACTTGTTCAGGCTCTGAAAGGGTATCTCTTATCCTTTCTGCAAGGGACCTCCATCTATCAGCATAGCGGATAAAATCTTCACCCGGCCTCATTTTCTCGGCCACTAGGTCGGTAATGGAAAGAGAGGGACCAACCGTATCCCGATACTTTCTGTATCAAAATTCTCAGCCTCGCCGGGTTCCAAAGAATAGAACTACTCTAGCGTAGGACCGTCCAATGATCTCCGAAAGAGGTATGCCAGGGATCTCTGGTCATTTTGCCAATAGGAGGATTCATACATGAAGTCCTTGAGGTGAATAAAGGGGTTGTCAGTGCCATTGTACCTGCGATACGTAGGCATTTCAGAGGGAGGAAGATGGATCACCGGAAGCATTGGCAAAGCAACCTCCGGGGTAGATTTTACGTCCACCATTTTCTTCAAATTCTGAAACTGTTCATCCATTCTATTGAACCTGTTGAGGAGCGATTGGGCAAGCTCCTCGGGAGGTGACGGTGGCACCTGCCACTGGGGAGGAAAATATCTCCTGGAGACTTAAGGAAGGAGCCCCGAATGGGAGGGAGCTGCTGGGCCGCCGGCAGTTGGCCCTGGCTGGAGCGGTGTTTGGGGAATAGCGGGGGTTTGAGATTGTGAAAGGAACGGGAACGAGGGTGGTTGTTGACTCGCCTGTCCTTGAAGTGAGGGAGAATGGATGGCTTGTGCCAATGAAGGAGATGGGATGGCCTGCACCGACTCTTGGAGGGGTGCGATGGCTGGAGTTGACTCCTGGGGGGCGGGAGAAACATATTTCCCTTTTAGAATAGCATGGAAGGCTTGGAGTTGCTCAGAGGTGAGCTCCGTGTTGGCGAGGACACCTAACAAAGAGGAGATGTCTTGTGGTGATGATGTGTCCCTTGTGGTAACCTGCACCTCGCGTTAGGGCTCGTAGGAAGGGCCCGAGTCCATAGCATGGACACGCGGCTCGACTAACTGACCACGACCAGGGTGATTCTCCTCAAAAGACTCATGGGCCATTTTCAAAGTTGTTCCGGAACGCAAAAATATACACCAATAAACAGATAGCAGAGATTATCAAACAAGTAGATGCCTTTACGCCCTTTTTTTGTTTTTGTTTTGATACTTTTTTTGTGTTTTTAACCAAATCTGAAGTTCACACAAAAGGAAGGACCCTGATTAACTTTGTTTCACCGTCGTGTCAACTAGGGTCACTCGTCTCACCACGAATGGGTCAACTAACTCCGGGGAACTTCAATGGTACAACCAGCCCAGTGAACGAAGAGGGAATCCTTCGCTGTCGGGGACTTACGGAGGTCCCGGTGGAGGAGATCCTAGTCCGTCGAGAGGAATTCCCAAACAGAGAGTCCTTCCTTCACCGAGAAAGGGTGATCCTTAAAAAAAATGAAAAAAAATAGAAAAGGAGTGGATGTATGCAATGAAGTGCTGAACAGATATATAGAACATAACAAAAATAACAAAGATAGCAAAGGTATAATCAACACCTAAGAGAGATAATAATGTAAACCTCAAGGAACCACAAGGGATTAGGGGTGAAGTGCACGAGGTGCACGAGGGATAAGAACTGAAAGTACTACTGTGAGCACAACTGGAGCGCGCGAGGGTGCAAAGGTGGAGGGGCACACAGCGATGCCAAGATTGTAAGAGTAACCAAGAGAAAGTGAAAGAGGTCCCACCGTGATCGCCAAGATGTGAGCGACGTCACGCGGAATGCGGCGGCGAGTGGAGCGCGCGGGCTCGTTTTGCTGCGACACAGAAAAAAGAAAGAGAAGCAGAGGAACCACCACGGGAGATTGCTCCGGCGGGGTGTGCAGAATAGATACAACGTAACAAGATATGGGGATTAAACGGCCATAGCAGGAAATGACTCTCCGCGACCTCGGGGGATGGGAATAGTGCAGGATTTAAATGACAGCAATTTAAATGGCCATTGCGGGAAGTGACTCGCCGCGGCCTCGAAGATATGACAGATATAAAGATAATACAGAATATGAATAGTAGAAATTTAAATGGCCATTGCGGGAAATGACTCGCCGCAGCCTCGAAGATATGGCAGATATAAGAAGCACAGAATATAAGTGGCAGAAATTTAAATGGCCATTGCGGGAAGTGACTCGCCGCGGCCTCGAAGGTATGACAGATATAAGAACAGCACAGAATATAAGTGGCGAAAATTTAAACGGCCATTGCGGGAAGTAACTTGCCGCGGCCTCGAAGATATGACAGATATAAGAATAGCATAGAATATAAGTAGCAGAAATTTAAACGGCCATTGTGAGAAGTAACTCGTCGCGGCCTCGAAGATATAACAGATATAAGAACAACACATCACAGAATATAAGTAGTAGAAATTTAAACGGCCATTGCGGGAAATGACTCGCTGCGGCCTCGAAGATATAGAAGATAGATATAGGGATAACACAGAATATGAATAACAGAAATTTAAACGGCCATTGCGGGAAATGGCTCGCCGCGGTCTCGAGGATATGATGTGATCGCCAGGGGCCGGAGACCCCAAAATGAAAAGAGTGATCGCGCTTACCTCAAAAGCAGGAGATGGTGGGCTACTTCTTCCTCGCCCTTCGGCCGGCCGATGGAGAGGGCCTTCCTTGGTTACCCTTGCAAAAGAAGAAATAGACAGATAACAAACGAATCAGAAAAATGGCAGTGTAGTATTAGTTCCTTGTGATGAAGAATGATGAAATCGTGGCAAGACACACACTTGGTTGATGTTATTTTTAAACCCCTCTCGGACACGAGTAGGAGGAAAATGCTATGATGAATGGGGGATCGTGCAAACGTACGTAAAAATAGATCTCTCTTATGAAAGGAGATGACAGATGACGGGATGATGCATGCGACAGAAATGACAAAAGAGAAGGGGAGAGAATGGCTTATTGAAGATGCCGATGGCGGGATCCGGCGGAGCTTCGGTAGCGTAGGGACGACGTGGAAGCAGAATGGACAGAGCTAGCCTTCCTCTCGCGAGTGCGGGCACCCGGGAAGCCAGCAGAACCCCCCTGCAAAACCCACGGGTTAGAAATGAGATCCGGCAGAGTCTCTCCTTCCTCTATCGAATCTGAAGCCCCCTCTCTTCGAGGGAGGGGGTCCTCTATTTATAGAGGAAAAATTGATTGAGGCGTCCAGGATCCTGGACGCCTCAATGTTGAGGCGTCCAAGTCCCTGGATGCCTCAATATTATTTTTTTTATTTTTTGTTTCATTGAGGCATCCAACCATCTTGACGCCTCAATACTAAGGCGTCCGAGACCACAGACACGCCTAATTTCGCCCACCGATACGTCGTCAAAAGCCGTTGATAGTGGAGAAAGCGCGTGGTTTCGGCGCGTAACCGTGACTCTCGAAGGGCGCGTCTGGCCAGCAAGACGTCTTTATGATTAGATTTATTCGAAACGTCAAACTAAACGGCCGAAACAGCGCCGCGTACGCGCTGCATGAGCCTTCTGAAGAAGGCGTCTAGGGTCCTTGACACGTCAAAGTGAGGCGTCTAGGGTCCTTGACACGTTTAAAACTTTTCACGAAAAAAATTTTAAAAATATAAAAAAAATTCAAAAAATAGGAAATCACCAAAGTAATTAAAAATGTGAAGGCAACCATGGGGTATCATAGTGTAATATGAGATTTACTCACGGTAATGTCAAAAACGGCGTGTCTACAAAAGGCAGACTGGTGGAAGGTACCTTAAAGATTTGTTCCAAGTCTGCTCATGTCTTGTTTGATACCGGCACATCACATTCTTTTGTTTCCAAGAAGTTTGCTGATCCATTACCTATGGAACCGGAATGGATAGATTTAATTATTTCAAATCCTCTCGGAAATGAATCCGAGATCACACACCATTATCTGAATTGTGAAGTTTTGGTGAAAGGGAAAAATCTACCTGCCAACTTAATATGCTTAGACATGAAAGACTATGATGTTATACTAGGAGTCGACTGGCTGTCCACATACAAGGCAGTTATAGATTGCCGTAACGGCATGGTGACTTTTAAGGAGTTCCCGGAACTTGTCTACATTAGCCCTAAGGGTCGGAACAAGTCACCCATTATTTCGGCTCTCCGAGCTAGTAAGCTTTTAAGGAAATGGTGCATGGCTTTCATAGCTTTTGTGACTACCATGGAAGTTAAGGAGTCCAAGATAGAAGACATCCGAGTAGTTTGAGAGTTTCCTGATGTGTTCCCGGAGGAATTGCCTGGATTACCCCCACAAAGAGAAGTGACATTCACCATCGACCTTATCCCTGGTGCGAGTCCATTCTTTAAGGCACCTTATAGGATGTCCCCTGCCGAGCACAAGGAGTTAAAAAAGCAACTGATGGAGCTTTTGAAGAAAGGATTTATCAGACCGAGCGCTTCCCCGTGGGGAGCGCCCGTGTTATTTGTAAAGAAGAAGGATGGATCGATGAGACTCTGCATCGACTATCGACAGTTGAACCATCTTACTATCAAGACCAAGTATCCACTGTCGAGGATCGATGAGTTATTTGATCAGATATCTTGATCCAAGTATTTCTCAAAGATTGATCTCCGGTCAGGATATCACCAATTGAGGATCAAAGATGAGGACGTTTGTAAGACCGCTCCGGAGCAGGTATGGGCACTACGAATTTGTTGTTATGCCTTTTGGACTAACAAATGTCCTTATAGCCTTTATGCAGTTGATGAATAGCATATTCAGACCTCATTTAGATCAAATTACAGTGGTCTTCATTGATGACATATTGATTTATTCAAAGATCGGAGAAGATCATGAAGAACACTTAAGGATTGCATTACAAATATTGAGGAAAAATCAACTCAATGCCAAACTCAGCAAGTGCGACTTTTGGCTCGAGGAAGTGTCCTTCCTAGGACATGTGATCTCGAAGGATGGGATTTCTATTGACCCGTCAAACGTCAAGGCCGTGAAGAGTTGGGAAAGGCCGACCAATGCTACCGAGATCCGTAGTTTCTTGGGTCTAGCTGGATATTACATGCGATTCATCAAGGATTTCTCCAAGATCACCATTCCTCTTACTAGGCTGACCCGTAAGGAGATTCCTTATAAGTGGGATGAAGAATGTGAGAAGAGCTTTCAAGCCTTGAAGGATCATCTAATAACCGCCCCGGTATTGGCATTACTAACTGAAGGGGAGAAATTCGAGATATATACCGATGCGTCTGGTATTGGCCCCGGATGTGTGTTAATACAACAAGGGAGAGTCATTGTCTACTCATCCTGATAATTAAAGAAGCATGAAGAGAACTACCCGGTGCACGACTTAAAGTTGGCCGCGGTGGTATTTACTTTAAAGATCTGGAGACACTATCTCTATGGAGAACAGTTCACTGTGTACTCCAATCACAAGAGTTTTAAATATCTATTCTCTCAGAAGGAATTAAACATGAGACAAAGGCGTTGGCAAGAGTATCTCAAAGACTTCGACTTCAAAATATAATATCATCCTAGAAAGGGTAATTCCGTAGCTGATGCCCTCAGTCGAAAATCGAGAGCCATATTAGCCAACTGTATGATCCAAGAGTGGAAGATACTAGAATAATTCTCTAAACTTGATATAAGTACGGACCAAGAGAAAAGGTGTATTACTCTATCACACATGAGGATACAATCGGATCTGCTCTCCGAGATGAAGGAGCTTCAAGACAATGACCCGGTGTTAGTAAAGAGATCAAGGATAAGCTAGAAGAACGACTAGACTTTGAGGTAGCATCAGATGGAAGATTATTATTCTGGGAAAGGACTTGTGTACCGGATTGCCCGGAATTGAATAAGAAAATTTTAGAAGAAGTTCACCGATCAAGGTACACAATTGATCCCAGATCTACCAAGATGTACCAAGACTTGAAACATACCTTTTGGTGGCCCAATATGAAAAGGGAGGTAGCGGACTTTGTGTCTCGCTGTCTCACATGCCAACAAGTCAAGGTGGAACACCAAAAGCTAGCCGGTAAGCTACATCATCTAGATATTCCCAAGTGGAAGTGGGAGGATATCGACATGGACTTCATTATGGGTCTATCTAAATCTAAAGGAGGACATGATGGAATATGTTCATCATAGATCGATTGACCAAGTCAGCTCACTTTCTGCCAATAAAGAGCTGATGGCTAGTTGATGTTCTTGCTGTCTTGTACATTAAAGAAGTGGTCAGACTGTATGGAGTTCCTATTTCGATCGTGCCTGACCGAGACCCACGTTTTACTTCTCATTTCTGGAAGGGTCTACAACATTCGTTGGGGGCAAGACTCAACTTTAGTACAGCTTTTCATCCTCAGACGGATGGTTAGACCGAGAGAACGAATCAAGTTGTGGAAGACATGCTACAAGCTTGTATCATTGATTTCGATGAAAGCTGGCATGATCACTTGCCTTTGGTCGAGTTTGCATATAACAATAGCTATCAGACAAGTATTCAAATAGCACCTTTCGAAGCATTATACGGAAGGAGTTGCCGATCACCCTTGTGTTGGGATGAAGTTGGCGAAAATTGAAAAATAACTACTAGGCCTAGACATGGTGAGTGACACCACAGAAAAGATTCAACTAATTAGGGAAAGACTCAAGACGGCTCAGTCTGGGCAAAAGACTTACGCCGATACTAGAAGGAGAGATCTTGAATTCCAAGTCGGAGATCACGTCTTTCTTAAGGTTTCTCCAGGACGAGGTATCCGAAGATTTGGTGTTAAAGGCAAGCTTACACCAAGATATATCGGCCCCTTCGAAGTGTTGGAAAGAGTTGGCGAGGTTGCCTACCGCATTGCCTTACCTCCTCAACTGTTTGAGGTTCACAATGTGTTCCACATTTCCATGTTGAAGAAATATGTGCACGATCCGACCCACGTTATAGATCATGGCGACCTGGTGATACAAAAGGATCTCACATATGAACAAAAGTTTTTAAAGATCCTTGATCGCGAGGTTTGTGCACTAAGGAACAAGACAATTCCCATGGTCAAAGTTCAATGGAGCAAGTGCTCAGAACAAGAAGCCACATGGGAGACTGAAGAATCTATGAAGAAAAGATTCTCGAGTTATTTCCAAATAGTAAGTACTCTACACCCTCCATATTTCTATACAATTGAATTTGGGGACCAAATTCTTTTAAGTGGGGGAGGGTGTAGCAACCGAGATATAATTATGGGAATAAAAATTCCTAAATAGCTAAATCCTCCAAAATAAACTTAATAGTCAAAGAACCCAAATAAATGATAAAAGCCCAAACCATAACCCTCATTATTGGGCTTAAACTCAAACCACAAAGGCCTCAGCCTTTATACAAAAGCCTTAATTGACTATGTATATATATGGGCTTAAAAATGGCAAAGAAGGCCCATAGCCTTCTATACGTACAAAGGAATTATGGGAATGATATATTATTCCAAAAACTATCTCACGTTCGAAGCTTGCATGCGAAGAGGATTAGGGTTTTTGATTCAACTAGGAAGGTGGCTGCATATATGGATATAAACGAATAAGCAAGGGAAACTTAATTTAGATCTATTAGGATTGTTCATTAGGATCCATACGTGGAAATTTATATACCATTAGGATTCTAAATCCCAAATCCTTTAAATAAACCCCCTCCTGAACGTGCAAAGGCTACTGCCTCTGTTAGTTCATGAGCCCTGTGTCGACGTCGTCTTCCTCTACGACATATCTTTATCCATCGAAGTGTTGCATCTTGCTGCTGTCTCTGCGGCGGTGTTGCTATTGCCCGCTGCCCTTGCCACGAAGGAGAGGGCCTTCTCCCTCTTCCTAGTCCTGCCGTTACGGTCATACAAGGAAGGGCATCATCTGCTTCTTCCTGTATTGTCCCTGTTGTGGCTACAGCCGTGAATAGAAGCTGCAGTTGCTGTCATAAAGAAGCTTCATCTTCTTCGTTTTCCTGAGCGAGCTACTGCTACACGAAGGAGAAGCCTCTCGTGAAGAAGCCTTGTTCTTCTTCTGCAAGCATCTCTACTATCGGGCGTGAAGAAGGACCTGCCGTATTCCACTTCTATCCGGCAGTGCAGTTGCAGTTGCTGCTGTAGTGCTTTTATTTCATCTCCGTCATCGTTCAACCTAGCCAACGAAGGTAGGTGTTCTCAAGATATGAAGCCCAACCTAATAATCAAAGTAAAATCATGCATATAGGTCATATAGTATGATACCATGATTTCTGTTTCAGAGCCTGTAGTTTTTACTGCATTTCAGTAAATAGCGACCTTGGCATGGGCGCTTATTTAATGAACGCCCGCACGCGCTGTCGCTAATTCTTCTGAAATAGCGACAGTGGACAGGACGTCATTTAATGAACGACCGTTCGTCAATCCGCTATTTCTTTTAAGAATTTAATAAATATCACCTGCCTAAAAATTTATATCTACAAAACCTGACGTTAAAATTAATGCATGAATATGATTTTGGATTCTTGATATTTTTCTCTGTCTACTCATGTCTTTACTTTCCTGATTTTGTAAACTTCCAGTCTGTGAATAGTAACATGTGTCTATGAACGTATCTGCCCGATGCGTATCACCAGACAAAGATGGGCGACATTCCCATAGTCGCTATTTAAATAATGAACGCCCTCACACAAGGGCGCTAATTTGTAAATAACCAATAAAAGTAGAATATATTGAAAAATTATAAATTCACGACCGAGGTCAGCAGTCGCTATTTGAAATCATAGATATTAATTTTGTAAAAAAAAATCCTGGAATTAACGCCCTTATACAGTGTCGTTAATTTTCGTTATATTCATGAAAATTCTGATATAAATTCTGATTGAACGACCTTTCAGAAGGTCGCTATTTCATTAAATAGCGACTTCTGTACAGGCGCAGATTTCCTGTCTCACAGTTTTATCGCGTTTTCTGGCCTATATCACGGGTCTATTGACACTCTCATCTCACATCCATAGATGGGGTTTCTGTTTTGATTTCATCAATTACACACTCAACTCTCGGTGATGTTTGAGCCCTCCGCGGGATATTCCTTCCTTCGGACTGGTGATTACATCATAGAGACCTCCGTAAGTCTACGCTAGCCTTGGATTCCCTCAAGGCAGCCGAGCAGGTTGTACCCTAAAAACCCATGACACCGTGTCTTGTCACATCACTCTAAAGAAACATGATGTTGTAGCCCTCTTAGAGTGCTGTTCTTGGCCTCTTTGAGAAGTCTGTTCTCTGTCAATAATTGGCGACATTGACTTGGGCGCCAGAAGGAATTGGTGACCTGTCTAGTGCCGTTATTTCCCTGATATAACGACCTGAGCCTGGGCGCTATTTCATCGAGCCTGTACTGTAATACCCTGAGTCTTTCGGATCTTTATCGGAGAGTTTCGGATTACTTTTGTGGGTCCTGAGTTATGTTTTACGATCCGTGTGAGTTTTTCTCTCGTACAAGTTACGAAACCCAGTGGAGAGTTTATTATTCAATTCATCGACTCGAGGACGCTACAGTCGTGTTGCATTCTTTCCGAGGATCGTTTAGACTATTTTTTCATATTTTTCTGAATTGGTCCATTTACTGACCAAAAATTGGATTTCATGAAAAATAGGAAATTCTTAATTTCCTTTTCCTATTTCTTTTCCTTTCTCCTTCCTCTCTCCTCATTTCTCACAGTGCCTTCTCTCTCTTCGTTCTCTCTCCTCTCTTCGCGGGGCGCACGACCGTGGCGAGATGGGTGAGGCAGGAATGCCATGGAGTTGACTTGGCGCGTGATGGGGCGATGAAAGGAGCGTAGCGTTGGCGCGATCCCTCGGTGGATTCAAAGCCGGCATGATGGATTCGTGAGATGGTTTTCGGCGTGGTTTAGTCACTTCGGTGCGCGATAACTTCGGTGGAGGTAGGGAGATGGATGCCCTACTCTTCTTCTGCATTTCCTCGCGATTTGGAGACGAACGGTGCGAGAACGAGCGTGTTTAGCCTTGTTTTGGGTAAAACATGCTTTGGGGGGTGTGAGACGTGTTTGCCTTTCTTGGCGACGGTTTCTAGCCTAGTTAGTTTTATTTCAATCCCTGGCATGTCTGCATCCCATTCCCGCCAGTTTCATTATGATTGGTGGTCATTTGGGACCGGTGTGAGCCCGGGAACCCATGTGACTCATTTTGGGTCGATTCGGTAGAATCGCCAGTTTCTTACATTTTTGGTGTCGTTTGGATCCCTTTCGGTCTATGGAAGGCTTGTATCATGTTTAGGGTTGTTTCCCCTTCGTTTAGAAGTGAACGGGGCGTGGAACGGCCGAGACCGGCCAATTTTCTATTTTTCTCATCGTAGCGATTTAGTGGTCTTACCAAAGATCATTTTTAGGCATTTAGCGGTCCTTGGGTGACCGTTTATGCTTTTCGAACAGTATGTCGATTCAGGTCTTTGCGGTCATGCGATAGACCGTTTCTTCAGAATAGCGGTTCAGTGGATGACCGCTAATCCATGTCAACGGTCGTACGATAGACTGCTAAGGGGGAGGTGTATGTCGGTTCGGATTCGCGGTCGTGCGATAGACAGCTAATCCGGCAGTGGCGGTCTAAGAGAGGACCGCTAACCGTTGTTTGTGTCGGTTTAGTAGTTTTAAGTCGGTTGGGCTAGAGGTCCTAGCCTTGACCGCTATGTGTCCTTGGCGGCCCTAAGGGAGACCGCTAGGAGGTTTGACTGTTTTATGTCTGTTCGGGGGTTGACCGGTTCGAGCGGTCATATGGATGACCGCTACCGTCTCCCTTGCGGTCCTGCGATAGACCGCATACCCCTGTGGATTTGTAGTTTTGTCCGTTCGAGTCTCTGAGTGTAGCGGCCATATCCTAGACCGCTTATCTCAGTGAGACGGCCTATGAATAGACCGTTTATGTGTTGGTGCGGCTTCTTCTTGACCGCCTAGTGTCTGTATTCTCTGTGTGAGGGTAACGACTCATTAGCTGACTGCTTGGTTTACCTGGCGGCCTGGCATATGATCATTTACTTCCCAGAGCCTTGTTTTCCTGATATTTGGCCTCCATTTGTCTTGGCCTTACCTTGTGGTTTGCCTGTAATCCCGTGGATATCTTGGATATCCTATGAGGGCTGTGACCATGTTGTGAGGTGGCCGAGGAGTGCCCTTATATCGCGTGGTGTTCCGTGTTATTTTAGAGTCATTATTGGTGTCTGGTCAACCCGGTGTGATCCAGTGGTTGACATGTGACTCGTGAACGTCTCGGTGATCCGGTATGGATCGAGAGATGATGTTGGACGCCTTGAGGTGCTGTTTTACCTCGACTTGCGTGTCCACGTGCTTTGAGGGTCTTGGTGATTCCTCAGGTCTCCGTTGTTTGTATTATGCGGAGGTGTGGATCAAGGGATCCTATGTCATTTCCTCTATCGGTGTTTTCCCGTGACATGGCTTAGGGACTAGGCTGATTGGCGGCTTGTTACTGCTATGTGCGACGATCTTGACCCCGAGTCTTGTGACTCAAGGATCGTTGTTGTTGATTTATTTGCTTCCTTCTCTTTGTGGGTTTGTGGTATGATAAAGATGATAAGTAAAAATCAATGATCTCAATCAACCCAAGGACATGTGAATCATGAACCTAGACAATCAGAAGAAGCTCTAGCATGGGCATGCTATCTCAATCAAACTAAGCTAAAGAAAGAAAAGAAAAACACACGCCGGAGCGTGGAGCAAGGAGCAAATAAAAACACACCGCGTGGGTGGAGCAAATAAGGGAAATAAGGGATATGAGAGAGAAATCAATGCCCAATACTAAGAAAAGAACGTGATTGCCACCAAAGTAAACACAAGTCAAGGACTTGAAAATACCTTGGAAATAGGTGGATGAAGCACCTGCCCACGGGAGAGAGAAACCAGTGAAATCTGCAGATTAACTAAATGTAACGGCCCAGACCCTGTGCGTCACAGAAGTGTGACGGTCGCACGATGCACTGTTATATGAACCTGACGCGTCTCCTCAAGACCGTCAGATAACCTGCAGTAAGAGCTTATGAATTCTTTGAACTCCAAATCTTCCAGCCGGCCAGAAGACTTGGGCCTCGTGTAATGAGCCTGTAAACCTTGGAAATAGGTGGATGAAGCACCCGCCCACGGGAGAGAGAAACCAGTGAAATCTGTAGATTAACTGAATGTAATGGCCCAGACCCTGTGCATCACAGAAGTGTGACGGTCGCACGATGCACCGTTATATGAACCTGACGCGTCTCCTCAAGATCGTCAGACAACCTGCAGTAAGAGCTTATGAATTCTTTGAACTCCAAATCTTCCAACCGGCCAGAAGACTTGGGCCTCGTGTAATGAACCTGTAAACCTGCCAAAGAACGTAAAACACAAGAAAACAAACCCAGATCAGCCCTTTAAACAAGCGTAGTATCAATTCTTAAGGAAATTAAGATCATTCAAAAGGAAAGGGAAGTACCGGGAAAGTTATGGTTTTTTCACCCCTCTGGGCATTTTTAAAAGATAGGAGGATGTTTAGATGATGAAAAACAGATGCAGAACGTGGAAACAAGGAGAGGGACAATGCTTTTGATGAGAGGAAGAAGAAGAACACAAGATAATGATGATGGAAACTCAAACACAATGAAACGAATACTCCCTTCACCGTGAAGCAGATGGACGTGAGGAACAGTTCTCCCTGGTTGTATGTGGCTCCATGATGCGGCAGCACTTCGACGTAAACTCCAGATCTTCCTCTCTCTGGCCATGAAGTTAAGGGTGCTATTTATAGGCCCTCAAATTCTCCGGTCGAACAGAGGATAATCCAGCAAGAAAAGAAGATAACTCTTAGCAAATCCTCGAAGATAATATCACCAAGAGTCCATAGAAACAAACAGAAAGTTCTGAGGATCAGATTTGGAAGAGAAATCACAAGATCAAACTCTTATCTCGACCACGGAGTAGCAGAGAAAAGGCCTGAACTGCCAGGACTCTCTGTTGGATGTAACGGCTGCTCGACAGACCGTCACAGGTAAATAACGCGTTTGGGGGATACCGTCACATTCAACCTTATCTCAAAAGAGATAAGATCAACGGAAGAAGATCAAAACAATAGGACTCTTGAATGAAAGTAATGGACATGAGTGAACGCGTCAGAGTAAAGTAACGGCTGCACGACAGACCGTTAGAATCAATGGGCAAGCCAACAGATAAGGATTGAAACAAAGGCCTTAAGTCGTAGGACTCTTCAAGATGTAACGGTCCAGGGATAATGCGTTAGAAGAAAGTAACGCCCCATGTGCAGACCGTTAGAAACAATGAGGATCCAAATGATAAGAGGGCTTGCTAAGCTTCATTCAAGGCGAGACATCACAGAACCATACTCAACCAAGGAGCTAAGACCTATGAAATAAGCTTCAAACTGATAAAGGAGACTCAAGGAATGAATGAATAACTGGGAGCATCACATAGAGTGAACAAGGAGATGACCCGACTTATCGGTCATAAAACGGGTGTCAACAGATGTCCCTCCTTAATGTCCTCTTTGCAGGGGAACGAGCGGAGGTGAAGCGAAAGTGAAATGGAACATGGAGATGAAGCGGAAATGAAGCGGAGTGGACCAAAAAGTGGCCGTTAAGGTAAACGACACCCGTTCTTTACCAACAAGCGATAGGAATTTTCTGGAAAACTTCGAACTGATCACAAGGAAATAGCCGACCAAAGGATGCAAGTCTGGAGGATCTAACAACTAAGGAAAGGAAACACTGCTAGCCGCAGGAGGCAACGGAAAGGAAAGAGAACTGACTAAACTCCAGACAAGAATCTTCAGCCAACCAAATCAAGCGAAAAGATCGAAGGAAACCTTCTAATTCAGAGTGGAATGACTCTCCTCATTCGAGATCAAGAACACAGCTCTTCACCATCATTGAGATACCTCGAACAGATGAAGATCATGAATGCTCAAATATGTGTATGATGCATGCTGGGCTAAATGAAAAAGAAATCGTAAAACAAATGCAAAGAAGGAATAAAATAACAAGATACTCGAGAATAGTATTGCTAGACCGGAGAAATCAGGGTCAGGATACTATCTGCAACCACGGCGTGCAAGATAGAACCATCGTCCCCAAAATTTTCCAACCTAACGGCATATCCAACGATTAAACATGTGTACTTAGATCATCATCATTTTTGTTTAAGGGGAACATCAGATCCCAGAACACATGAATGACTAGCCAGTTCTCGAGATAATATGTCATAGATAATATATAGTAATGCATTAAAGGGATAAGGGAACGAGATATAATACTTGACTTACCTGTCTGAGGAACGGCAAAGCACGATGCTGTTCATAACTTCATTCATGAGAAAGAGGTTAGCCAATAATAATATGAGCATAAAACAAGGCATAACCATTTATACGCGTGAGAAGTATCAATAATGAACATCATAGCAGAAAATGTGGTCATTCAAGCATCAAATAGACCATTTTATTCATCAAGAAACTTGCAAGCTTTAACGGTCTATGGAGATGGCGTTACATAAAGTAACAGACCAGGGAAGGGCCGTTAGAGACTGGGCGGTTCACATTCTTCAATAAAACAGTTCAAATTCATGTAACGGTCTCAGGAGTACGCGTCAGAGACTGTAATGGTCGGACGACAGACCGTCATATTTCCTGAGCGTTCAAAAAAAATAAACCGAACGGTCACAATCTTCATTCATTCATTCATTCAACACTCAAACGCCAAAAACCCCAAAACCTCAACCGAGAGCAACGACCGGCAACCTCCGTCATCCACCCAAGATGGCCGGCGACGAGGGTTCCCAGCCACCGAAGAAGAGAGAGAGAGGGACGAAGAAGAAGGCGATTCGCCGCCTTCACCGCCGGATAGAGCGAGAGACCGTCCCGCCCGCGGAGGAAGAGACTAGGGCGAGGAGAGAGCCAAGGGTAGAGGAAAATGTTCCCACGGCCGAGGAGGATCAAAAGGAGACACCCTTGGACGAAGAAGAACCCAAGGAACCAGAGAAGAAGAGGAAGAGGGGCCAAGACCGAGAGGTAGGCCGCCCACCCCATTTTCCAAAATTTTAATTTTTTTGTGTTTTTATGTGCATGCATGTGTGAATGGGGGGTAGAAAATGGGTCTATGAACCCATTAGGATCCATTGTAGGCCTTTTGGCCAAAGTGGGAAAGCCACGGAATGCGAGGGAAAAACGCCCTCTAGCAGAGAATGTGACGGTCCTTCCAGGAACCGTCACAAGCCTAACGCGCCAACATTGATGCATTAGAGACAAGTAACGCCCCATCCCAGGGCCGTTACAGTCACCAGAGGCCAGAACTAATTTTTAGATTTTCAATTATTCAATTTTTTGTTTTGTTTTTCACTTTAAATGCTTATGCAATGATTCTATGATGCAATTGACTAACTTATGTTCTGAATGCATGCAGGGAAAGAGACGGACGAGGATCTCTTGGCTTCAGATCCGGGCGGTGTATCAGGCACTGCCCGATTACCAGAGAGAGAGATTGGTCGGCATGGGGTTCGCTGAGGTGCTGAGCATCGAGGTGATCCGGATGGATACGCAACTGCTATACGCTTTGCACGAGAGGTGGGATCCGATTAGCAAGGTGTTCATCTTTCCGTGGGGTCACATGATCCCGACGCTGGAAGACATAGCGAGGATCGCCGGACTGAGAGTCCACGGAGCCGCAGTGACAGGATGGACTTACAGAGACTACCGAGAGATGGCCCAGGAGCTGCTGGGGCTAGATTTGATCAAACCAGGGCAGACGTCATCCCAGCTCTCACGATCAGTACTGTAGGAGAGCTTAGGACTGAGAGGAGCGGCGATAGCCGTGGGTGAGCTACCAGAGGAGCATCTGGGTAGAGTGATTGACCAGGTGCGCCCACGAGTGGCGGCAGAGGCGGGACCGGAGGGAGATCGCATCCTGAGACGCTTCCTCATGCTACTGTTTGGGAAGCTCCTATTTGTGACTCGGGCAGATGTCATCAGCTGCAGGCTGCTGCCGATGATCAGAGATTTAGGCAGAGTTGGGAAGTACGCCTGGGGAGCGGCAGTGCTAGCCTTCTTGTTCGAGTCCCTCAGCACGACGGACCGACAGACGATGCTGGGCGGCTTCTCGCCTTTCCTACAGGTAAATGCAATTTAAATGCCTTCTATATGATTATGATTATGCTTATAAAAATGATTAACCTGACTTCTAAATGCAGATCTGGAGCTACATGTACCTCTCGGGTATCGGGAGAGGCACGCTACTCCACGCCGGCCGCATCCCGATCGCCAGACGATGGGTGGTCTCAAGGGACCCGGGGTCGATCATCAGATTAACCCGGGCGATCCAGGATGACTTGGATTCCTTCCCGCACACGGCGGTAAGCCCGAAACTTCAAAATGCTTTCTAAATGCTTCAAATGCTTATAAATGATGATAAATGGACTAACATGTTGATGGATGGACTAATATGCTTTCAGGTGAGATGGATCCCGTACAGAGGCGAGAGCTACGAGGGACAGCCATGGGTGGAGGCAGCCCTTTCGTACCGGGGACGAGACATATGGTTGCACTGCATCCATATCATCGAGCCACTCCATTACCGACTGATCCTGCGGACTCGGGGACTATACCAGCCTGAGGTGACCTTTCCACGCCGCAGTGACGACCGCCCAGGCAAGTCAGCGAAGGGAATCAGCGGCGACATAGATTGGTGCGCCCGGAAGGCGAAGTACGTCCACGACTGGAACAAGCGGGGTAGAGCAGTGAAGGAGCGGGACGAGAGCGACGAGGCATACTTGAAAGCCTTCGCTCGACTGTACGGGGACCGGGTGTACCGAGGTACCCGACAACCGGTATGCAACTTCTAAACTCTAAACTCTATCTATACGAAAAAAAATGCTAGATGCACTGACTCATATGCTTTCTAAATGCAGCTAGACCCTGAAGGAAGGATAGCCGAGCTTGAAGGGCTACTCCACTCTACCGTCCAGCAGCGGGACGAGTACCGGGCCGCTCTGGAGCTTCTGGTAAAACTCTAAAACCTTGGACCTAAATGATTATGTTTATGATTATGATGTGAATGCGATTGACTGACCAATGATTTCTAAATGCAGCGGGCTAAGGGAGCCCAAAGAGTGGGACCGGATGCCCCATCATCGTCCTCACAGCCTGTCGGGGACAGAGCTGAGTGGGACGCCGAGTTTGCTCGAGCGGTTGCCCGGGCCGAGGAGGCGGAGGCCACCCTCGCGGAGCGGGTAAGATGCTAAATGCTAGACTCAAAAGAAAATGCTTATGCTTGTGCAAATTAAATGCTTATGCGGCTAACCATGCAAACTACAGGCGAGAGAGCTAGCCACCGCAGCGGCCGAGGCAAAGCTGGCCCGAAGGGAGGCAGAGCGTCTCCAGGCAGAGATGGAGCGGGGACAATCGGAGGCGGAGCTACTCCGGGCAGAGCTAGCTCGGTCACAAGCTGAGGTGGAGAGACTCCGAGCCGGGACGTCGGACTTGGATCGCTACCGGACCGAGGCACGGGACACGCGGCGTCAGATCTTCGAGTTGAAGATCGAGCTGCGGACGATGGAGCGGACGGTGAGAATGATGGGCTGGGGACCGGAGCGGAGTGCCTCCCAGAGTGGGGCACGGAGGTGCGTTGCCCCGAGCGGCTCGATAGGGGACTTCCTCGCTAGCTCTTCTGGCCAGCGGAGGAATGAGAGGGCAGAGAGAGGACAGGAGGAGGAGAGCGCCTCCATAGCGCCACCTGCGCGGAGACCCGAGGGCGGAGATGATGATGGCGGCCAAGCAGATAGGCCGGCCGAGTGATGCACTTTATTTTTTTTCTTTTTGCTATTACTTGTACATGACTTATATGGAAATGAAATTAAAAAAAAAAGCAAATCTTTTTTTGTGTTTTGTTGTGACTTTTATGTGAATGAATGGATGTGTATGCAAACAGGTAATCATGTGAAAATGAATGGGAATGAATGCAAGAAAATGTATGTGAGAGTATGGTTGAAATGCAGGAAATGCCTGTGGATGTGTGAAAGAATTGATGAAAATGAATGCATGTGAGGGAATGGATGATGGCGTGGATGAAATGTGAATGATGTGGATGAGATAATGTGTGGATGAACAGGATGACTGGAATGACAACCATGTAAGACTGCCAAGTCTAAACCGGGGCAAAAAAAAGAATAGCTCGATCACAGCAGCAAACCAACGTAACGGTCTAGGTTCAGACCGTCAGGATTAAGTAACGCATGATACAGAGGCTGTCAGATAGGTCAGAGACCCATTTTTGCAGAACTGAACAGCAGAGAATATAATGGCTCAGAGATGGTGCGTCATATATAAGTAACGGCCAAATGCTAGACCGTTAGAGATGGCAGAGCAGGATTGAACCATGAATGTACAGACCTCGTCCAAGTGATGTATAGACTTGGAGTGCAGATGACCAAACGATGTATAGACTTCGTTTTAGCCAAAGAGTGCTCAGACTTGAAGGATGTATGGACTTCGGACAAGGAATGTACAGACTTGGGGCTGTGCACACGTTGGGCAATGTATAGACTTGGATCAAGAATGTACAGACTTGATCGACGTGTGGACTTTTGGATGAAGACTGTACAGACTTGGAGAATGTATGGACTTGAGACTGTGGAATGTACAGACTTGAGGAATGGATGTATAGACTTGACAAACGTGCAGACTTGGGGAGAATGTATAGACTTCAACGAATGTACAGACTTGGGGAGACATGGAATGTATAGACTCCAACGAATGTACAGACTTGGGGAGACATGGAATGTATAGACTTCAACAACGGTGTATGGACTTTAAAATGTGTAGACTTGAACATGATGTATAGACTTGAGGCTGTGTAGACCTCAACATGAAGAATGAATGTGCAGACTTTAAAAATGCTGTGCAGGCTTCAAAGTAATGCATAGACTTCAACATGCTGTGTGGACTTCAAAATGAAGAATGAATGTGCAGACTTCAAAATGATGTATGGACTTCAACATGAAGAATGAATGTGCAGACTTCAAAATGCCGTATAGACTAGGATGATGAATGGGATGTATAGACTTTAACCAAATGTGCAGGAAATGTGACGGTCCAATCGCAGTGCGTCGGAGATAGATAACGGTCATGAGCAAGACCGTTGAGAATGATTGACTAAGAAGAAGCCAAAACTGATCAGCGGAGAATGTAACGGCTCAGAGAGAACGCGTCATAAGAATGTAACGGTCTGATGCCAGACTGTTAAGCTTGACAGAACAAGGTTGGACCAAATTAAACCCACAAGAAAATGTGACGGCCCAGAGCTGGCGCGTCAGATGAAAGTGACGGTCCGACGACAGACCCGTTAGAGAATGAATTGTACTCCGAGACGGATTGAGCCGTGAGAGGCAAAATCCGAGATAAGAAGCCTCCAATCCGTTCTAGACTTCTCCCAAACTTAAGATAAAGCCTTCCAATCCAAATCTTATCACCTTAAAGCCAAAGCCAAACCTTTAAAACTTGGAAACCTAGCCAAAATCGTATCTTTCTGAATTTCTCTGCTAGAAGGGCTAAAAAAACCTCTCCTAAAGGGCAGGAAACAAGATGAAGAGAAGCTTCGAGGCGATGGCTATGGAGGAGAAAGTCTACACCGGACCCAAAGCTGCAAGAAAGGAGTATGGAGAGTTGCAAAGGCTAACCTTAATTCCCAAGCATCTAAGCTCTAATGCTCAAAGAGTGGTAAGCTTCCATAACTTAACCAAGTTCAGAAATTTCTGCACTTCATCTTCTTCCTCATGATTTTCTTTTTTTCTTCTTCTCTTCAAGCCTCTCCCTGGTCCAAGATGCTATTCTAATTTGAAGTGGGTGGCTCCCATGGTAAAGGCACTCCCTTTAGAGGTTACATCAATCCTTAAAGCATGGCACCTTCAACCTCTCTTGGTTTTAGGTAAGAATTTCCAGAAATTGACATTAGATTGGCCTAGTATTTCAGCCCTCATAGAATTGTGGCATCCACAAACACACACCTTCATCTTCCCTTCCTTTGAAGCAACAATCCTATTAGAGGAGGTGGAAACCTACCTAGCCCTTCCTAAGACTAAGGCGGGGGATGGAGATCTAGTTTGCTACACGGTTGAGCCTATTGACCCGTCCTTGATCTTGAGTGATTTCATCCATAATCCAAAAAACGTGAGGACCATGATCAGCCCACACCACATTCATTTGATACCCTTAGCACAATGGATAGTCTCTCATTGCAAAAACAAGTGGGAGAGACATGAAGCAATAGCCAAGGCGGTGGCGGTTTGCTTATGTGGAGTCTTCCTTTTCACTACTACCGACCACCTTTTAGATACCCAAAATCTCAGCATTATTAGTGGGTTGTGGCGGGGAATGTCCATCTCTCAAGCGATCCTCTCATATCTCTATGAAGGACTAAGCTCGGCTTGCCTAGGAGGACCTCTGTTCGGCTCCATGATACTCCTTGAGTGTTGGATGGGAGTGAGAATCAAATTCCAACCAAAGGAGGATATTACTTCTTCTAGCCGAATCTTCGGGAGCCACCCTCTCTTCTTCATTGGAGGGGCATCTGGTTTTTCTTCACAGGTTGAATGCAAGACGGCGGACAAGAAAACACGGGATGAATGGCGACTCTTCTTCAACACTTTGCCAACTGACAAATTCATCATGCGACCAAGAATCCTTCGGAGCACTCTTCTTAGAATACCGCGGCGTCAAGACCTGGACCTCCAACTAGTGGGAAACACTACAATGGCTATCTACAACCCACACCGGTGCCATCTTCAGATCGGACTACCTCGAATTGAAGCTCCTGCACTATCACATTACCCTCCCCTTCTACCTAGGAAGATGGGGACCGAGGAAGATGAAAGAGCGGTCCGGAACGTGCTGACCATGTGGGAGATCAGCAAGGTGGGTCTGTGGCAAGAGGTAGTGGAAGAGAATGATGAAGCGCGCCGTGGCTACCTCAAAGATTTGAGGAAGATCCGCCCTCTTTCGGATAAGAAATTGAATGTAGCTTGATTTTGCTTTTAAGAAAGGTGTATTTGACAATCAGAGTTGGAATTTTATCAATCTTATGTTGCATTAAGTTTATATGGGATTTGCCTTAATTGAATGGCCATGGCTTGACTTGGCTTAAAACGGCCTGGAAAACAGAGCCTCTGGAGAATGCAACGGATCTGAGAAGGGCCGTTAGAATGATATAACGGTGGGGAGATAGGCCGTCGGGGTGAAAGACCTGAGAGTTTGGGTTTCTGGAGGAAGTAACGGTCCAACGATAGACCGTTAGGAAGAATAGCGGTCGCGCCCCAGGCTGTTAGAGAGAGAGCTGCTGAGAGAATCAAAGTGAAGGCCTGAAGGAATGTAACGGTCTAGCATGGACCGTTAGATGAGTTTGACGGCCTGTACCTGGCGCGTCACAGTCTTGAACCTGCATAGTTGTGAGATTTGAGCTTTGGTCTTGACCCTGCATTCTGCACATACTTAAACATGGAACAAGTTAGATCTGTTCTTAGACTCAACCCCTTGCCTTGACGCAAGTTAGATAACGACCGCTTCTTGATATTTGGTCAAGGGGTGGAGCCTTATTAAATAGGCGGAAAACAAAAATAGAAATAATGCGATGCATGCGGTGCATATGATGGTATTTTTGGATTTTGAAAAATATATTTGAATTTTGTGAGATTTTGGAAAATAGTTGATGTTTTTGGGTTTTGAAATATGTGATTTTTTGTTTGATTTTGGACTTTTGATGTTTTTTGGTGTTTTAAATATGTGTTGTTTTTGGATTTTGAAATATATGTTGTTTTTTTTTAGATTTTTGAAATATATGATGTTTTTGGATTTTTGAAATATATGTTGTTTTTAGATTTTTGAAATATATGTTGTTTTTTTTTTGGATTTTTGAAATATATGTTGTTTTTGGATTTTTGAAATATATGTTATTTTTGGATTTTTGAAAATCAGTGCTTTCCCCTAGCAATGTGAGCCCTCCGTATCGTGTTGAGAGTCCCGAGGTTGGCGTGCAATGAGGTGACAAACCCTGGCCAAGGCCCAGATTTTCATGACAGTGTTTCTACCAGGGCCATACCCGGGGTACTAGTTTCAATCCTAAAAAGGAAACTAGAATGCGGGGGTAAGCTTAGGCCAGATCTAGAAGTTTTTAGGACTTGGGTTCCTCTCCAGACAACCCATTAGAAATTTGGTCTGTTGCGCCGGGGCTTTGTGTCCGTCATCGAACCTTAGTCCACTCTAGGCATGCGTGCGACCGGGCTCATTCATCCCGCGGGGAACTGTACTACCACTCTTGTCATGCCTAGATTCTTTTTCTTGCCTTTCTGGAGCTTTGGAATCATAATTCAATAGACTTCTGAGATAATGCTTTTGATTTTTATCTTTGCTTTCTTTTTCTTTCTTTTTCTTGTGGCGTCAGGTCATAACGGACTGCCCCTATTTGAGACCTCCTCTCGTTAGGGTGCCTGGGTTGGTCATCGCCTCCTTATTCACCTCTTGCCCCTGGATTCAGCCGAAGGAAGAAACAGACATGGACTTCGACTTTCCCCCAAAGCATGGCCAAGGAGAAACGGTGTCTTTTAAAGTGGAAAACCTGACCAGGGACGTCGTGTGGTGTGTGATTGCCTCACTCGGGACTCTTTATCGTAAAAGGGAGGGAACACCTCGCTGCCGGGGTGGCACTGATTAGACTCTAAGGAAAGAAACGCTTAAGATACAACCCATTCCAAGCGTGAGAGAGCTCCTCACCTTCTGCGTTTACTAAGCGATAAGCATTCCCTGGATAGGCCTCTTTTACAACGAACGGCCCTTCCCAGTTAGGTTGTAATTTAGACCTAGGACCTGCAGACCGAATGAATTTTCGTTTCAAAACATATCACCTTTTTAAACTTTCGTTCGATTACCTTCTTTTGAAAATAACGCGAAACTCTCTTTTGATAAACGGATACGTGATCGGCCGCGTTCATCCTCTTCTCATCCAAGAGTTCCAACTGACGAGCAACGCCTCTCGACGTTCATCGAGATTAAGTTCCTTATCGAGCTGCACTCTAAGGGAAGGGATCAAATCTCATATGGGAGCACCGCCTCATCCCGTAGGTAAGAGCATAGGGAGTTTGTCCCGTAGGAGTACGGACGGAGGTGCGGTAAGCCCACAGAGCTTCCACTAATCGTTCTGGCCAATCGGAAAACTTATGAGATTCGCATGTTTTCTTAATGATTTTGAGAAGGGTTTTATTAGTGGCTTCGGCTTGACCGTTGCCTTGAGGATAGTATGGAGATGAATGATGCAATGCAATATTGAACTTCTTACATAGGTCCTTGAGCTCTTGAGATACAAACTGGGGTCCGTTGTCGGTGATGATGCAGCTTGGCACTCTGAACCGTGAGATGATATTCTTCATGATAAAGCGGCACACCGTTGAAGCTTTGATCTCTGCGTACGCCTCGACTTCGGCCCATTTGGTGAAGTACTCAGTGGCGGTAAGGATAAAGGATTTCTACTTGATCTGAGAATTAGGATCGCCGAGCGGGACAACAACGTCGAAAGTCCACATAGAGAATGGCCAAGGAGCATAAAAAGGATGGAGAGATGAAGCTGGAGCATGGATTTTATCAGCATGGAGTTGGCATTTAAGACACCTCCGGACATAGATGGAGCAATCTTCCTCTAGAGTGGGCCAATAGTAGCCCTGCCTAAGGATTTTCTTCGCTAGAGCCTGGCCATTGACATGACCTCCACACTCACTAGAATGGGCTGCTTCAGCCACCTTCCAAGCCTCATTATCATCCAAGCATCTCATGAGCATTCCATTAGTAGCGCGCTGTTGACACCCGTTTTTTACCGATGAATCGAATCAGTTCCTGCGTCTCAGTTATTGATGTCCCGAACAGTCAATCACATGAAAGATTATTCCTCTGGCAGTATTTTGGGCTCTAACCAGCAAAGAAGGCCTCCCTCCCTCTCATTGGATTTAACGGTCTGTTATAAACCATTTTTCTCAATAGAACGGTCCCCACTGGGCCGTTGTGTTCCGCTGCCCCGGGTTATTTGTATCTCGTGATACGCTTTGTATAGCGGCTCAATGCCAACTGTTATAGTCAATATAGCGGTCGTCCCTGGGCCGTCATTGTTTGCCGACAAGAAAAGGGTTCAGAGGCCCGACAGTCGGTCATAGCCACGTGCTTCACGAAAAGTTGTTTGTCTGGGCGTTGACTCCTCTTTACGTATAACGGTTTTTCCAGGACCGTCATGTATATTGAACGGCCCCTCCCAGACCGTCATACATGTTTGGCGGCCTTCGTAAGACCGTCATTGTTAAGGCCACCCAGATTAGACCCCCGTGATTCCAGGCGGATTAAGAGGAGAATGTCGTTGGCAATATTGACACGATGCTCTCATTTACCGGCCTTTGACCGACCGTCATTCCCCTTAACCCCTGATTAAGCTCGAAGCCCTGGGCTCTATATATATAGCTCACGGGTTCTGACAAAAGGGGGGACCATCACGAAGTGCTTTCGAACTCCATCGCCAAATCTCATACAGCGTCCGTCCGTTCTGACAGAGGAAAGGGGAAAACCATCACGAAGTGCTGTCGAACTCCATCGCCAAATCTCATACAGCGTCCGTCCGTTCTGACAAAAAGGGGGGGACCATAACGAAGTGCTGTCGAATTCCATCGCCAAATCTCATACAGCATCCGCCCGTTCATCAGGGAGTGGGGGCCTTCTACATCCCTCGCAGGCCCCCGGTGCAGGGAACTTCACGCTTCATGTTTCTGTGTCTCTAGTCCTTCTCTGTTTGCTCACCACACACACGTTTTTTCTCCACTGCATCACACATCACATACATCATTTCGTTGGCATTTATTATCTTTCCTACTGTTTCCGGCGCCCTAAACGGGGTTTCAAAACCTCCAGGTATCGCCGGGCCATGTTCTTCCTTTGCTTTATTTCAATTAGTACACCTACTACACTATCATTTAGCTAATCTCCGTTTATCTGTGTGTTTCACCGTTTGCTTTCAGGTCAGCAACCAAAAGCACGAGGCCCGCACCTTCTGGCCGGCCAGGAGGAGTGGAGGAACGGACCCGCATTCTCCCGTAGCTTCCGAGTCCCGGCGCTTTCACCGGGTGGCGATCACGGTCAACAGCTTCATCTTTCCTCCTATTTTTTATCTCTTCAATATTATTTAACTCGAGGAGGAATAACATATCAACACCTCTCCTTTTTTGGCGATCACGGTGGGACTTCTGATGCCCGTCGTGCTTCTGGTTTGCTGACCAATCTCTGTCTCTGTGAAGTTCAGCGGTTCTGTATCAGCCGTCATTCTGTGTACAACGGTTCTCTTCCAGCCGTCGTTATCTGGTATTCTCCGCAATTATCACTGCCGTGCTCTGCTCATTTAACGGCCTTCATAGTGCCGTCATACTTGTGTAGCGGTCATCATCAGGCCGCCATTCCCGTTCTGCAGCTCTGTACTTTAGCGGCTCTTCCAGAGCCGTTATAGTCATTTCCGCGGTCTCCAGTAGACCGTTATTGTGGCGCAGAGTCTGCGGCTGGCACTTGTTATCCCTAATTGTTGTTCCCAGCATTGGTCCCCCTGCTGTCCACTTGTTATTTTCTATCATATTATTGATTGCTTCATGATTTTATCATTTGATTTCATATGTGATTGCTAGATTTCTAGGTTAGGCTTTGCATGCACTCCGGTGCACCTAGGATCATTCACTTCATACTGTAGTTGCATTTCCTACCGAAGTAGGATTTCCTCTCGTCTCCATATTCCTTGGAGCCGACTAGGGAATCTTGCCGAGGACCTCCGTGAGCCCCCGTGAGCCGTGGATTCCCACACGGACGCCGGGCCGGTTGTACCATCGCCACACCGTGTCTAGGTTCCGCATACGTGGAGAGTGATCCCCCTTAGAGTCAGCCAGTTCCCCCATCATACCGTTATTAGGCTCCCAAGTGTCCGAGCGAACTCTACATTTTAATCAAAACACTAAGCCTAAGAGAAAAGAATTCTGAAAACTTGTGGTATCATTCAAAGTGTGTGCATACTTGGTTGACTCCCTTCTCGTCTCCACCTTTCATTGTGTGATTGTTTTGCTTCTACTTGTGTACTTTGGTCTTAAGTCTCTCTAGTTTGTGCATCCCATTGCATGCAGCATTGTTCCCCTCCCTCGGGATCATCTCCTAGGGACGGTTCTCTACTCTCCCTCTATTGCAACCCTTTATTCAACTCATCATCATCCAGCATGTCTTCTTTCGGGTCCATCCCCGCCCGCGAGGATTCTCTTCCTCAGGGGCTCCTCGAGGACGTCTCCGGGGTCGCCTCCTCCCTGAATGGGGAGGGGTTCGTCTTTGTTCCCCCTTCCTCCATCGCTGAGGTTGCGCCACCCACGCTCCCTCAGTTTGGCTCCCCTTCGGCGAGCCAACTACTCCAACTCATGTCCCAACTTGACCAGGATCAACTCCAGATATTCAAGCAAGCCCTCGGGGCAGAGGTCCCGCCCGCTGTAACCCTTCCTGTCTCTTCCACCCATCCTGCTGAGAGGTCCGGAGCACCGTCTGTTGCCCCAGTGGACCATACCCCTCTTCGCCCACAGGTCCTCCAGTTTCCAATATATCAATCTGGCCAGGCTTCTACCTCAGCCCACCCTCCTGCAGACAAAGGGAAGAGTCAAATTCCCTTATCTCCTCGTGCTAGTGCCCACGCGGCCGTCTCATCAGCACCACCGGCCCCTCTGGCCCAAGTGGATTCTACTCGGCTGCAGCCCGGAATAGCTCAACTCGCTTACGCTGATGTGGGTCCTTTTTGGACTCAACATCCATCTTACGGGCTCATGGCCCCCACTATCCATCCGGCTGTCTCCCATTATCCCTCGGCTTCTACTGTCCATCCAGCTGCCTCTCACTACCCTTCGGTTCCACCTCAAGTCCCTCTACCTCAACAAGGAAGTGACGATCGCTTGGCAGTTCTCCAACAGCAGATCGATCTCCTCAATAAGAGGGTTGGCCCACCATCCTTCGCAGATGCTCTCACTCCTAATTTCCGGGACATCCGATTCCCTTCTCAGTCAGAGCTCCCGACATACCGAAAGTACAACGGGAACGGCAACCCGTTCATCCACATCAAGGAATTCCTGTACGAGTCGGGACCATACCAGCATGACGATCACCTCCTTGCATATCTATTCCGGCGATCCCTGGACGGGGTGGCACTCGAATGGTTTTACGCTCTGCCACTGGAGGAGGTTGGGAGCTTCAAGACGATCAAGGAGAAATTCGTGCAAAAATTCCAAGATCGGGTCGGACCCGAATACTCATTCACGGACTTAGTGGCCGAGAAGATGAAAGCTGATGAAGACTTCGCTACCTATGCCGATAGGTGGAGGCAGATAGCCTCCCGTGTGCCCGGGCAGATTCCGGAAGAAGAAAAGATCAAACTGCTCATTTCTAATGCAACCCCTCTCTTCCGGAATGTCCTAATGTTGAATGACATCACCAGTATGCATCAACTGTACAGTCGGGCCCGGTTTATCCAGACCCAGTTTAAGGATTCCCCCATTCATTCTCTCTTCGAAGCCTAGAAGCCCAAGAGTTCCAGAAAACCACAGGGCCCTGTTACCGAGGGAGTCCAAACAAACGAGCAGGTGCAGGTAGTTAGCCAGACTGCCACCTCCCACTTCCCCCAGCAAAGCAACCCCCATTTCTCCGCATCACCTCGCCCTTCCTTTCCCACGCAGCAACACCCTCAACAACAATCTCCGCCACCACCACAACAGCCCCAGCAACCACTGCAATACCATAACACTCCCCCGCCTGCTACCTACGCACCTGCTCGTCCGGTTGCTAAAAGAGCCAACTATCCTCCTCTCCCAGAGACGCTCACTAATGTCTTTGCAGCGCTGATGCATACTGGCGATTTACAATTGCCACCTGAGCGCCCGAACATGAATCCGGCCGCCGATCTGTCCCGATATTGTGTATATCACCGGCAGCCGGGGCACACCATTGAGAGGTGTTATCATTTTAGGGACCTGGTATACGACCTGCATGAAGGTCACAGGATCGATTGGGCTCAGATGAGGAAGCTGATTGAAGATCTGAGAAGAGGGCCAGCAAGGCCGCAACAGGCAGCACCACAGCAACAGCAGTTTCAGCAACAACCTCAGCAATTCCAGCCACAGCAGCCACAGCAACAGCAGCAGCAGCCAAACTTAGGGATCCACCAAAATCCCATGCCAGTACATGCACCCGCTCCTCAACAACAACAGCAGCCGCCGGCACCGGCCCAAGTCAACATGTTACGCCACCCGGCTCCTGACGCAGGGTGGACCATTGACGATCCCGCACACCTGTTAACCTTACGCCACATCCCTACGCACTCTACCTCACCCGCCGTCTTTTCCATCCTTCGGCCTTCCATGCCTTCCACAACTTCCCCCGTCATCCATCCTTCCACCATACTTACCACTCCGAGAAGCCATATTCTCTCGCCTATCCCCCCACAACATTATACTTCCCCACCTACTATACCTTCCACTATCTTGTCCACCAATCACTGCAGTCCACTAACCGCCCCTTTACCTCACCCATCGCCCATTTTACCTTCACCACAACCTTCGCTTACTATGCCTATCATATCCCCCATCACCAAGACTGCCATCCCTTCCATTCTCATTCACCCCACTGGGTCAAGCGGGAGCCCACCTACAGCCATGCCAGCACAAAACCTTGCCCTCAGGAGCGGGCGGTTATTTCAAAGGACTTACCCCTCTACCAGTGCACCTCCCCAAATACCCTCCATCTCAGCATCAGCAGCACAAGACAATGAAGTTGACCCCGCGCCCGGTTCCACATACGACCTGTTGCAACATCTTGACCGGATGCCGGCAAAGATCTCTGTCTTGGAGTTGATCAGACGTTCACCTCTACACCAAGAAGCATTAAGGACGTTTCTGCAAAAGGTCATAGTGAACGAAGATGTGGCGGTAGACAGCTTGCCGTCAGTGTTGGCTACTGTTACCAAGGGGCCCGCTATCACATTCTCTGAGGCCGAACTCGCGCCCCCTGAAGCACGCCAAATGCCGCTATGCGTCACCATCACCTTGAACCAGGTAGTGGTAGACTCAGTGCTAGTGGACACTGGGGCTTCAATAAATGTTTGTCCATTAAGTACTCTGCGTGCCTGCAACATTTCTGAAAGTATGCTGAAGCCGACACCGACAACCATTGCCGCCTATGACAATTCCAGAAGGGCATGTCACGGGGTCATCACATTACAGGCTGAGCTAGGGCCGTTACAAATAGAGGTGGAATTCTACGTCCTAGACATAGATCCGATGTTCAAGGCTATTCTGGGTCGTCCATGGATAAATGCTCTGCAAGCGGTACCTTCCACCGCCCATCAGTGCCTGAAATTCTCCTTCCAGGGGCGGGTGGTCAAAGTCAAGAGTGTTTCCACCGTCCAGGCAGTGGACGCCATCACTGACCAGGTTCTCCCCACTCTATGGCCGAGCAATAGGCCAGTATTGTCAGTCATGGACATAAATTACCCATGGGCTTATGCGGCAGGCAAACCCATTACAACACGCAAGAATGCCGGAGCTAAGTCTAAACCCAAAAATTCTAAAGGCTGGGACATGATCATGAAGCTAGGCTATCAGCCAGGCCTTGGTCTCGGCGCGCGGTTACAGGGAAAGACCAAACCCATCTCTGAAAGCAAGAAGATGGGTCGTCAGGGCTTAGGCTATCATAACACTACCATTCAGGCAGATTCTGGGCCACTAACCTGGGACTACCGGCAACACTTTGTAAAGGGTCCACTACAGCCCGGCACCGCAAATAAGCCACAACCCAAGGAAGAAAAGAAAGATGCTCCCATTGTTAATATTGTTGCTGACCCACCGCCGCCTCTGCAGGGGTTGGTGGGAGATCTTGAAGATTATTTTGCTGAAATGTCAAGTCTGTTTACTGATCCAGCCACTCAAATGAAGGAGACAGAGATGCCCATGGTTAGGCATGCTCTGATAAGGCCACAGAAGATACAAGAGGCAGGAAGCTCCGACATTTCCTTCTTTATTCCTCCTGCTCATTCGGCCTCAACAGTTTACCCAAACTTTGTGATTCGATCCCCTCCAATACTGGTCAAACCGTGTTTCACGGGGAGACCGTCAAAAATTCTATTCATTCCCTCCAATTGCGGGCACTGTCCGCCCATTGATCTACTCGATCTATCTTCACCTCCTTCTCCTAATCCCCGAGTTCACGGGATGTGGTTCTCCCCCGATACCTTCTTCTCTCTCTTTCCTCAATTCTTCACAAAACAACTCCTTCCTCTGCCTCCACCTTCTGATTTTCTTGCTCTCTTCTGGTAGTAGAAGATACCCAAAAAAAAACGTCAACTTTCAAACTTACATTTCAGTCGAAGACTATGCTGTCTTCTGCTCATCCACTCCCCAGGGGCACCAAACCCCTGCTCCTTTTCCACTAGATTTTCTGTCTCCTAGGGTAGATGTACAGGTAGTTGAGTCTCCTAGGTTAGTCGAGTCAGTCAGGGTAGAAGCATGTTCTCCCTTAGATAGCCCATCCACCTCTGCAACGCCACCACTGGCATGTCACTCCCGTTCCATTCCCGATAGGTTCCTACAGGATCTGGCCTTGAGATGCCAGGCCCTCCTCAGATGCCCAGAATTCATAGCCACCACCGTCTCCTTGAAAGAGGATGAGGATTCAGAAGGCCGGGTGTGGAGCAATGACGGACTAGGAGTGTATGAAATTGTAGACGAGAAAGACCCAGCGGATGATGAGGAAAGTGATGTGGAGGACATTCCTGACCTATACGCACAAGGATTGAGAAGATTCGACAAACCCTCGTCAGCAGTGGATGAACCCACTAAAGAAATCAATTTAGGAACCGAAGAGGATCCCAGGCCCATATCTATTGCAGCTGATCTCCCTCCTAAGGTAGAAGAGGAGCTCATCAAGGTTTTGAGAGAGTACAGCGATTCTTTTGCCTGGTCCTACGAGGACATGCCGGGTCTCGACCCCGCTTTAGTGGAACACAGGTTAATCTTAAAGCCAGGGGCGATTCCTGTTAAACAAAAGCTCAGAAGATTCCACCCACATATGGCCTTGAGAATGAAAGAAGAGGTGGACAAATTACATAAGGCCAGATTCATCAGGGTTGTGCTTTATCCACAGTGGGTGGCCAATATAGTCCCGGTAATAAAAAAGGATGGCAAAGTCAGAATTTGTATTGATTTCAGGGACTTAAACAAAGCATGTCCGAAAGACGATTTCCCGCTTCCTCACATCGATGTTTTGGTAGATAATACCGCTGGGTTTGAGGCTCTCTCGTTCATGGACGGGTATTCAGGATACAACCAAATCCGTCTTGCTCTAGAAGATCAAGAGAAAACCTCCTTCACCACGCCTTGGGGCACCTACTGCTATGTCGTCATGCCATTTGGATTGAAGAACGCAGGTGCTACCTATCAACGGGCAATGGTGGCCATCTTCCACGACATGATGCACGTCTACATGGAGGCCTATGTGGATGATATTCTGGTGAAGTCGAGGACAAAAGAAGAACACCCCGCCATTTTAGCCAAAGTGTTGCAAAGGGCTAGGGAATACCAATTGAAGATGAATCCTAAGAAATGTGTCTTTGGAGTCGCATCCGGGAAATTACTTGGGTTCATGGTTAGCAAACGAGGGATTCAGATTGATCCTAATAAGGCAAAGGCCGTAATGGAAATGCCACCGCCTAAGAATCTTAAGGAGCTTCGTGGTCTGATTGGGCGTTTGCAGTTCGTTAGAAGATTCATATCTCAACACTCTCAAAGATGCCGCCCATTCTACGACTTATTAAAGGCGGGGGCCGAGTTTAAATGGAACGAACAATGTCAGAAGGCCTATGAGGAGCTTAAGGTTTATCTGTCCAACCCTCCTGTCTTGCAACCTCCTGTCCCCGGAAAGCCTTTGATCCTATACATTTCTGTCGCTGAGGATTCCCTAGGTGCTGTCCTGGCACAAGTGGATGATGAAGGAAGAGAGAGGGCAGCATATTATCTCTCCCGATTGTTCAATTCTGTCGAATCCCGGTACACTGCCATGGAGAAGACTAGTGCAGCATTGGTATGGGTAGTTCAGAAGTTAAAACACTATTTCCTAACCCATGAGGTAAGGTTGATCTCTATAATGGACCCAATCCGCTACCTCCTCGAGAAACCCGTCCTCTCTAGTCGATTAGCTCGCTGGCAGAGCTTTCTCTCTCAATTTGATATCACCTTCGTCGTCCAGAAGGCCATCAAGGGGTATGCTATTGCTGAGCATCTTGCTCATTCTCCTATCCCCTACACTGATTCAATCCAGGACGAATTCCCTGATGAACACCTTGCAGTTATCTCTCATCCGCCTCCCTTTTGGTCTCTACATTTCGATGGCGCGCTCAATTCCCAGGGCCGTGGCATCGGCGCTGTCCTCCTTACTCCCGAAGGTATCACCGTCCCTTTTGCCTACCAGCTCTCTTTCTCTGCCACCAACAACATAGCCGAGTATGAGGCTCTCCTAGCTAGACTAAAGCACGCCTATCTCTTAGGCGCACGATACCTCAACATCATGGGAGATTCTCAATTGGTGCTGCGTCAAGTTTTGTCAACTTATCGCACCCGTGACCCCAAACTAAAGCCATATCAAGATTTGGTCACACTCTTGGCTAGACAATTTAGCAAACTCATCTACGTTCATGTTCCCCGATCTCAAAATATTCTTGCTAATTCATTAGCATCTCTCGCTTCCTCTTTATCCTTCTCCCTTAGTCGTTCCACTGAGACCATTGTGGTCCAACGGATGGACGCTCCCTCTCTGCAAGATCCTTGGTTTGCTAACCTTAGGAAGATTATGGAAGAGAAAGCGGCTAAAGAAGAGGTTAAGGAAGTATCCTTAGCAGAATTGGAAGAAATCTTGGACGAAGATGAGTTGCCATGGTTCCATGAGATTGAGCAATATTGTCGGGATGGTTCTCTCCCGGAGGAAGCCAATGCGACACAAAGAAAAGCCATCAGAAGAGTCGCCTCGAGGTATACAATCGTCGCAGGAGAATTGTACAGGCGCGCTCTCAATGGAGTTCTGATGCGGTGTTTAGATGACGATGAAGCTTGGAAAGTAGTGGAAGCTGCTCACTCCAGTGAATGTGGAGGTCACGTGAATGGACAGGCATTGGCTAAGAAGATCCTTAGGCAGGGCTACTACTGGCCAACCCTAGAGGAAGATTGCTCTACCTACGTCCGTAGGTGCCTTCAGTGCCAGCTCCATGCTGACAAAATCCGCGCCCCTGCTTCATCTCTTCGCCCACTATCCGCCCCATGGCCTTTCTCCATGTGGGCCTTTGATATTGTCGGTCCGTTAGGTGACCCTAACGCCCAAGTAAAACAGAAATCCTTCATCCTCACCGCTACAGAGTATTTCACGAAGTGGGCGGAAGCTGAAGCCTATGCAGAGATCAAAGCTACCACAGTTTGCCGCTTCATCACAAAGAACATCATCTCGCGGTTCGGGGTACCAAGCGACATTGTCACCGACAATGGGCCACAATTTGTGTCTCAAGAACTCCAGGACCTCTGTAAGAAATTTGGTATTGCATTGCATCATTCATCACCATATTATCCACAAGGCAACGGTCAAGCCGAAGCCACCAATAAAACCCTTCTTAAAATCATCAAGAAAACGTGTGAATCCCACCGGCACGCTGATTGGGCTGATAAATTGATAGACGCTCTATGGGCTTATCGCACCTCTGTCCAAACTCCCACAGGGCAGACTCCCTTTGCCCTCACCTATGGGATGGAGGCGGTACTCCCGTATGAGATTCTCATCCCTTCCCTAAGAGTGCAGCTAGATAAGGAACTTAATCTCGACGAGCGTCGAGAGGCGTTACTAGCACAGCTGGAACTGTTAGATGAGAAGAGGTTAAATGCGGCCAATCACGCTTCTGTTTATCAAAAGCGGGTCTCACGTCATTTTCAAAAGAAGGTAATCGAAAGAAAGTTTGTAATAGGTAATATGGTTTTGAAAAGGAAATTCATCCGAACAGGTGGTCCAAGGGCTAAGTTGCAGCCAAACTGGGAAGGGCCGTTCGTCATCAAGGAAGTCTATCCAGGTAATGCCTATCGGTTGACGAACTCAGAAGGAGAAGAACTGGCAAATCCGTGGAACGGGTTATATCTCAAACGCTTCTATCCCTAAAAAAAGAGTCTAACCACGTGCTTCCCTAGCAATGCAAGCTTCCCCTGTTCATAAGAATCACTGAGAGAAGCTGAACACACAAACACGACCCTTTGGTCCTGTCCCCAGTTCCGCCAAACACCGTTTCCCGGGGCCACACTCTGGAGGAAAGTTGTAGTCCCTGTACGTTTCTTGCTTCGGCTGAACCCAAGAATGAGGAGTAAAAAAGGAGGCGATGCCTGACCTGGGTACCCTAATACGAGATAAGTCTCAAATAGGGGCAGCTCGTTATGACCTGAAGCCACAAGAAAAAGAAAGAAAAAGAGAGAAGAAGAACAAAAAGAAAAAAATGAATAAATGAAAATATTTGGGAAATTGGAACAACTAGGCATAGCAAGAATGACAAATGTGGTGGCTTAAGGTTCGATGACGAACACCAAAACCCCGACACAACAGACCGAAGCTTTGAGGGGCACCCAGGAAAGAATTCAAGTCTTAAAAACTCACATGACGGGTGTAAGCTTGTCTCCATATTCTTTTTCTTTTCAGGACAAAGCTGAGTACCCTGGGGGTGGCCCTGGCAGAACACCGTCAGGCAAATATAAGTTCGGACCAGGAGGGTCCCTTCAATCACACGCCAATCTCAGGAGGAATCCTCAGGTTACGAGGGAGGCATGTCTTGTTACGGAAGCATCGGTTTTCAAAACCCAAAACAATGAATATTTCAAAATCCAAAAACATTGAATATTTCAAAATCCAAAAAAAATCAAATATTTCAAAATCCAAAAACAACAAATATTTTTTTAAAAAAAAACTTAAAACCCAAAAACATTGAATATTTCAAAATCCAAAAATATTGAAAACATTAAAAAAAAAATCCAAAAATATTCATGACTTGCATTCATGGCATGCATGCATTGCATTGTTATCATTTCTCTTTTCCTTCGCTTATTTAATAAGGCTTGCCCCTTGACCAAAAATCAAGCACTGGTTACCTCCGCACTTGTCACAAGGCAAGGGGCTAAGCCTAAAACAGATTTAACCTGTTTCATTGCTACTAATGTGCAGGACGATGGAGCAAGAAGACGAAGTAACAACAGAACAACTGCAAGGGGCAAAATTAGTCACTCCAACTTTTATTCCTGATACAAACAATTCTCACTCTCAAACAAGGCACTCTCACTTATCAAGCATCATAAAAAGGAAGGGAAAGTACAATCACTCAATCCTCCGCTGGGCATTCCCGCAGGGGCACATCTCTCTCAGTTCTCTGATATACGCCTGGCGAGTCTCGATCGCCTCTTCCACCTCTGCTGGCAAGGCACGCACCTTGCTGATTCCCCACATCGCTAGTGCACTCCTCACACTCTGCTCATCGTGCTCAGTGCCAATCTGTCTAGCCTGAAGAGAAGGGAAGTGCGACAACGGAGGAAGCAGGGTCCGCGGTACCCCGACCTGCAAATGGCACCTGTGTGGATAATACACGGCCAGTACGGTATCACTCACTAGCCTCAAATCCAGACCCTGTCCTCTGGGCAGTCTGATCTCCGTAGTCACCAAGAAGTTAGGCCGCATCACGAGCCTCTCCACAGGTAGCCGACTCAGGTACCTGCGCCATTCTTCTCTGGTCCGCATATCCCCCGTACGGCACTCCACCTGCGAAGAGAAACCAAACCCGCCACCGATAAAGGAAAGTGGATGGCTCCCGAAGATCCTACTCTCAGTCTCTATGCCTGCCCTAGGGATAAACTTCAGTCTCACGCCCACCCAACACTCTAAGAGAATCATAGAACCAAACAGTGGACCACTCAGGGCAGCAGAGCTAAGCCCTTCATAAAGATAGGCTAAGATAGCCTGGGAAATAGAAAGCCCTCTCCATAAACCACTGATGGTGCTAAGGACGGGAAGATCTAGCACGTGGTCGGCTGACGGAAAGAGGATAGCACCACACAAGCAAATGGATGCAGCCTTGGCAATAGCCTCATGCCACCCGCATTTGTTCTTACAATGTGCCACCACCCACTGGCTGAGAGGAAGAAGGTGAATATGACGGGCTCCCACAAAGGTCTTGATCTCACTCGGGTCTTCTATGAACTCGCTAAAGATGGCAACTGGATCTATAGGGGCAACTGTGTGACACACTAGATCCTCCTCCCCAACCCTAGACTTAGGGAGAGACAGATAAGCCTCTACTTCCTCTAAAAGGACGGTGGCCTCAAAGGATGGAAAGATAAAAGTGTGGGTCTGTGGGTGCCACATTTCTACAAGGGCTGAAATACTGTGCCAGTCAAAGGAAATCTTTTGGAAGTTACGACCTAAGAACAGCAAGGATTGTAAGTGCCAAGAACTAAGGATGTGGGTTACCCCTAGGGGCAAGGCACGAACCATGGGAGCCACCCACTTAAGAGAAGAGTATCGGCGAGAGCCAGGAAGGAGCTAAAAAGGAGAAAACGAGGAAAGTAATGCAGAAAGAAAGAGATATTAGACGTTACAGAATCAAATGAACCAAGTTTGAAGTGATTTAAACATACCTCTCTAGAAGGATTTGAACTGAGATGTCGAGGAATAGAACCCAAACGCGCAATCTCCTCTCGCTCCTTCCTCGCAGCCTTAGGGCCTGAATGGTCTCCCTCACCCAAAGAATGCTCACCAAAACTCCTCTTCATGATGACTTGGTGGTGATTTAGAGGGAAGAAACTTAAGAAGAAGAAGAAGAGGTTGGGTTCAGGCTGAAGGCAGAGCACCCCTTACTTATAGGAGGTCTCATCCCGTGTTTCGCTCCACTGGAACGCATGATGCGCGAGAGCACACCAGGATTGAATGGGCTTAAGGGAATTCAATTTGGCTTCTAAGATCGTGCTGATTGGCGGTCGTACGATAGACCGTCATTCATTTTTGAACGGCCCAATGGAGACCATCATTATCATGTCCACGGTCTACCCTGGACCGTCATTTTTAGTCGGCCTGCGCCAATTAACGGTCCACACTTGACCGTTATATTCAATGACGGCTATGGCGTAGCCGTCATTCTTAAGCAACCCACGGCCCTGTCTTGGCCGTCATTCTTTCCAAAACGGTTTTTGCCTGGCCGTTTTTCTCTAAACTCATGAGCTGCCTCACCTCCACTCGCGTCGCTCGCCCTGAGTCGGTGTGCCTCACCTCTACTCGCGTCACTCACCCTGAGTCGGCGTGCCTCACCTCCACTCGCGTCACTCACCATGAGTCGGCGTGCCTCACCTCCACTCGCGTCACTCACCCTGAGTCGGCGTACCTCACCTCCGCTCGCGTCACTCACCTCGAGTCGGCGTGCCTCACCTCCGCTCGCGTCACTCACCTCGAGTCGGCGTGCCTCACCTCCACTCACGTCACTCACCCTGAGTCGGCGTGCCTCACCTCCACTCGCGTCACTCACCCTGAGTCGGCGTACCTCACCTCCGCTCGTGTCACTCACCTCGAGTCGGCATGCCTCACCTCCGCTCGCGTCACTCACCTCGAGTCGGCGTGCCTCACCTCCACTCGCGTCACTCACCCTGAGTCGGCGTACCTCACCTCCGCTCGCGTCACTCACCTCGAGTCGGCGTGCCTCACCTCCGCTCGCGTCACTCACCTCGAGTCGGCATGCCTCACCTCCGCTCGCGTCACTCACCTCGAGTCGGCGTGCCTCACCTCCGCTCGCGTCACTCGCCCCGAGTCGGCGTGCCTCACCTCCGCTCGCGTCGCTCACCCTGAGTCGGCGTGCCTCACCTCCGCTCGCGTCGCTCACCCTGAGTCGGCGTACCTCGCTACCTCTCACGCAGCTCACCCGAGTCTGTCATCGCCTCCCTCACCCATTGTCATTCATACATACACTCATCCATTTGCATACATTCATACATCCATACAAAAACTAAAAAAGGGGTGCATCATATATACATATCATCATCCCAAAAACATAAAAATCTCATAAAAAAAAAAGGAAAAAAAGAGAGGAAAAAGTACAAAATCAGGCCTCACCCTCTGGCCTGTCACTGTCTCCACCTCCCTCCTGTCTCTTCGCTGGCGGGGCCATCGAAGAAGTCTCAGCATCATCGCGACGTCGTCGTCGCTCATCACTCTCGTTCCTCTCCCGCTGAGAGGAACTCGCCATGTAACGTCTCACCGAGGTGTGAGTAGCCTGGCTGCCACTCGGTACGACCGATCGGCTCCTCGAACGGCTCATCGTCATACCCTGAACCTGGCCCCGCAGCACAAGGGCCTCGGTCCTGAAAAGCTCCAGCTCCGCTATCGTCACTCGGTGGCGCTCCACCTCCTCTCGGTAGGGCTCCACCTCCGCTCGGTAGCGCTCCACCTCCACCCGGAGAAGTCCCGTCTCAAGAGCGTCGGCCGGCTGAGCTCGCGCAAGCTGCTCACGCAAATGGGCCGCCTCCCTCTCAGCCATGAGCCGCAGCACCTCTCGCTCCTGAGACGCTGCTCGCTCTCGCTCCAGCTCTGCCTGTGACTGCTCCAGCTCGGCAGTCAGCATAGGATGAAGTCCTCTCACCTTCTCCCGGAACTCGGCAGCCTCTGCCGACTGGAGCCGCCTCACCTCCTCCTGAGCCTCGGCTAACTCCGCCCTGGCTCGAGACGCCGACCTCTGGGCGCTCACAGTCGCCTCCTGGGCCCGAGCCTCAACCTGCACCAACTCAGCCCGTAGGTGGGCCACCTCCTCTCTGGCACGGGTAGCCTCCTCCATAGCAACCCTCACGTCGTTCACCTGCATGCATCAAACATTAGCACATTCCATTCATATTATGCACAAATAAACAAAGGAAAGCGTCAGAAGTGTACCCGCACGGCAAGCTCGCTTTCCTCTGCCTCGGCCCGCTCCACCATCCGCTGGAACTCGGCATCCCGGGCTGCTCGGTCGGCCGGTGTCTCAACAGAAGAAGAAGAAGGAGCCTCCGCTCCACGCCTCTGAGCAGCCTCAGCTCTCTGCACCCAAATATCCCAGGACAGTCACATGCATAAACATCATATAGAAATGTAAGAGTCCAGAGTTTAGGAACATACCAGTAACTCGAGGGCTCGGCGAGCCTCATCCCTCTCCTGGATGGTGGCATGAAGGAGCCCCTGCAGCTCCGCTAAGCGTCCCTCAGGGTCAATCTGCATGTCGAAAGGAAGTCAGTACAGCATATAGAAATCATAAAGCATGTAGATTAAGTCTGAGTTTAGAATTGTACCGGTCGGCGTGATCCTCGGAACACGCGGTCTCCGTAATGCCTGACGTACGCAGTCACGTACGCCGCATCACTGTCAGCACGAGCGGTCACCACACGCCCACCTGCCTGCCAGTCGGCAACCTGCTCGGCGTTCCGCGCCGCCCAATCGCACTGCTGAGTCAGCCCTCGGGTGCTCCGCGTCACCCTCTCCCTCGCGCTCTCCTGCGCCGGGAAGTCTACCACGGGCTGAGAGACGCCGATCGTCCTCATCACCAGCCGGGAGTAAAGGGGCTCCACTACATTCATGCAGTGTAACCACACATCACGCCCGGAGAAGGTGAGACCTCTCACCACCCACGGCTGCTCTGTCACGTCCTCATGTGCATAAGGAGTCCACTGCACCTGCATACATCAGCAATCACATCAACATCATATAAAACAAGCATTTTCCAAATAAAGGCTAAGGTTTAGAAGTCGTACCGAGGCGCGAGGAAGCATGTCGACATCGTCCTGCAGGTCGCGCACCTGCCGTGTCAGGGTCCCTGACCCCCGAGTCGGCTCCCACCGTCGCAGAATGGGGAAGAGCCCAGGGCGGGACTCTAGTCCCCTGTACAGAGAAGGCAGCCGCACGTAAGCCCATGCCTGCATCATGCACAAGTCGTCAGCATCTAGAGTCTAGGTCCTAGGAAATTGCATGAGTTCTGAGTCAGAGTCGTACCTGGAGAAGGGGAGAGAAGCCCCCCAACATCGTCCGTCGGGACGTCGAGCTGAGGCTCTCAAAAAGGAAGGCGAGTACACCAGCACCCCACGCGTAGTCTCCCACGTGCTCTAGGTCCTCGAGGAACGGAAGAAGTCGGCAGTGGATGACGTCCGCACGCGTAGAGAAGAGGAGTCGCCCGAACAAGAACATCAGGAACCGCCGAAGAACCATGTCTGCCTCTGCACCCGGTCCTGCTGCTACTCGAGGCCGCACGCGCGTCACCAGCCGGTCCAAGTGCTCCTCTGGACGCTCGCCCACTGCAAGTCCGGCCCGTCGCAGCCCTAGGCTGTCCTGGAGAGCTGCCCACGGAAGAAGCGTGGTCTGCCGACGTGTCGTCTGAAGTGCAAGCCCCAACAGCCTCTCGGCCATGCCGCGGTAATCGGGGAAGGAGATCCCAGTCACCGGTAGACCGTGCACCTGCAAACCAGTGAGCCTGGCCACGTCCTCTAGCGTGGGGACCATGTGACCCCACGGGAAGAGGAATGTGCGACTCGTCGGATCCCAGCGGTCGTGCAGGGCATAGAGAAGAGGTGTGTCAAAGCGACACACCTCAACATTGAGGAATGGGGCGAACCCCATGGCAGCCAGCCTCTCCCGCTGAAAGTCCGGCAGTGCAAGATACACTGACTGAACCTGCAGCCAAGAGATACGGGTCCGACGCTTCCCCTGCATTCATTCATTCATCTCATTAGTTTCATATTTCTTAATAACCAAAAGAAGGGGGGGTTACCCTGTGATGTTCATCATTTTAGTTGTTGAGTGTTCAACGGCCTTCCCCTGGCCGTTTTGTTGCCTATGACGGCCGTCCATGGACCGTCCTATCCTGTGATGTTTTGAATAAAACGGCCATTCCTGGGCCGTTGTTCCATTCACAACGGTTGTCCGTGAACCGTTGTTCTGAGGTTTGTGAATCATTCAACGGTCCAATGGGGACCGTATTGTTCTGAATGCCAAGGGTTGCTACGTTAGGATCAACGGCCACTCCTGGGCCGCTGTTCTGTTTGACGGTCCGTTGGGGGCCGTTTTGGTTGACCTCGAAGACCGGGTGTGTTTAACGGCCTCTCCTGGGCCGTTTTGGTCTGATTGGCGGCCCGATGGGGACCGTCATTCCGTCATCTCTTCCGACGATGGCGAGTTCCGCCCCGCACGCCGTGGACAGCCCCCCATTCCCCCATGCTATGCAAAAAGAAGGCGAGAGGGACCTACCTCCGAGCCCCGACGCCTCTTGGCCGGGCGTGGTGCTTCCGCCGCCGCCTCGCCGCCTCCCGCACGATCGCCGTCGGTGCCGGTCGCGCCCTCCTCAACGAGCATGAGGGCGAGGTCGTCGACGGAGAAGTTCTCTCCGGCCGAGGTCGCCTCTGCCGCCGCTCCCGCCGTCTCCTCGGCCGCCGAGGGGGTCGTCTCTGGCGAGGAATCCGTCACGTCTACCGGCCGCTCGCCGCCGTTACCACCGCCGGTCACCATCGCCCGAGAGAGAATGAAGAGGAGGATGATAGAGAATGAGAGAGAGAGAGCCGGGGAGGCCATCATGAGCGAGAGAGAGAGAGAAAGAGAGAGAGAATGAGAGTATGGGAGAAGGGGCGCCGCTGCTGCTATCCTTCCTCTTCTCCTCCTCTCTTCCTGCCGTTACGGTAGGAGGAGGGAAGGGGAAGAGGTTTATATTTTTGAACCGACGTTGAGAATGGCGGTCTAGCGATAGACCGCCATACCATAAGAACGGCTACCTGAGGGCCGTTATTCTTCAAACGGTTACTTAGCATTGAACGGCCTTCCTATGACCGTTAAAGGTCCATATGGCGGTTTACCATGAGCCGTCCAATTTAAGAACGGTCCCCTCTGAGCCGTTGAACTGTTGAATGTATCATTGTTGTGAAATTCATGTGCCAATGAGTTTTGATTGCAGTTAAAGCTAAGCAACATCAATGTCCCGCCGTTACGCCTGCACAGGTAAGTCAGGTATGGCCCTCAATCCCTCAAAACTCTTATTGCATTACTATATGGTAATAAACATCTATCTCGAGAACCAGTCGATTCTTCACGCATTCCAGGATCTGACGTTCCCCGTCAACAAAAACACATGATGATCTAGGTATGCGTATCTAATCTTCGGAAAGGCCGCTAAGTTGGAAGAAGTCAGGGGACGACGGTTCTCTCTTGCACGCCGTGGTTGCAAGAAGTGTCCTGACCCTGACTCATTCAGTTCTGCAATAATATTCTCGAGTATTTTGTATTTTTATCCTTTGTTTGCATTCGATTTTACATGTTTCTTTCTTTTAGCCCAGCATGCATCACAAGCACATTTTGAGCATTCACGACCTACGATCTGCCTGAGAAATGATCTTGCGTATGATTGACTGTTTTCTGTGTTCCATGTCCCACCGAAGGAATAATTCCACTCCAAAATTAGAAGGTATTTCTTTGGACCTAATTGTTCGGTTCTGATGAATTAAGTGTTTCACTCGTCTGGAGTTTTAAAATCCTTTTAATTTCGCTATTACCAGCTTCTATATCGCCTCATTTAGGACCACAGCTTGTCCGCCGACGAGGCCGCTCCTTGCTCTTTTACCTTAGTTCCTCCAGATTCAGGTTTAACACTCAGTCCCACAGTACCTTGCAAATTGGTTCGAAGGTTGCCGGAAGATTTCTATGGCTTATTGGTATGAAACGGGTGTCGTATTGCCTTAACGCCCGCTTTTGCAGTCCACTCCGCTTCATCTCCGCTACAACTCCATGTTCCATGACGCCTCCACTACACCTCCGCTCGTTCCCTTGCAAGGCGGACGTTAAGGAGGGGCATCTGTTGACACCCATTTTTTACCGATGAATCGAATCAGTTCCTGCGTCTCAGTTATTGATGTCCCGAACAGTCAATCACATGAAAGATTATTCCTCTGGCAGTATTTTGGGCTCTTCCCAGCAAAGAAGGCCTCCCTCCCTCTCATTGGATTTAACGGTCTGTTATAAACCGTTTTTCTCAATAGAACGGTCCCCACTGGGCCGTTGTGTTCCGCTGCCCCGGGTTATTTGTATCTCGTGATACGCTTTGTATAGCGACTCAATGCCAACCGTTATAGTCAATATAGCGGTCGTCCCTGGGCCGTCATTGTTTGCCGACAAGAAAAGGGTTCAGAGGCCCGACAGTCGGTCATAGCCACGTGCTTCACGAAAAGTTGTTTGTCTGGGCGTTGACTCCTCTTTACGTATAACGGTTTTTCCAGGACCGTCATGTATATTGAACGGCCCCTCCCAGACCGTCATACATGTTTGGCGGCCTTCGTAAGACCGTCATTGTTAAGGCCACCCAGATTAGACCCCCGTGATTCCAGGCGGATTAAGAGGAGAATGTCGTTGGCAATATTGACACGATGCTCTCATTTACCGGCCTTTGACCGACCGTCATTCCCCTTAACCCCTGATTAAGCTCGAAGCCCTGGGCTCTATATATATAGCTCACGGGTTCTGACAAAAGGGGGGACCATCACGAAGTGCTGTCGAACTCCATCGCCAAATCTTATACAGCGTCCGTCCGTTCTGACAGAGGAAAGGGGAAAACCATCACGAAGTGCTGTCGAACTCCATCGCCAAATCTCATACAGCGTCCGTCCGTTCTGACAAAAAGGGGGGGACCATCACGAAGTGCTGTCGAATTCCATCGCCAAATCTCATACAGCATCCGCCCGTTCATCAGGGAGTGGGGGCCTTCTACATCCCTCGCAGGCCCCCGGTGTAGGGAACTTCACGCTTCATGTTTCTGTGTCTCTAGTCCTTCTCTGTTTGCTCACCACACACACGTTTTTTCTCCACTGCATCACACATCACATACATCATTTTGTTGGCATTTATTATCTTTCCTACTGTTTCCGGCGCCCTAAACGGGGTTTTAAAACCTCCAGGTATCGCCGGGCCATGTTCTTCCTTTGCTTTATTTCAATTAGTACACCTACTACACTATCATTTAGCTAATCTCCGTTTATCTGTGTGTTTCACCGTTTGCTTTCAGGTCAGCAACCAAAAGCACGAGGCCCGCACCTTCTGGCCGGCCAGGAGGAGTGGAGGAACGGACCCGCATTCTCCCGTAGCTTCCGAGTCCCGGCGCTTTCACCGGGTGGCGATCACGGTCAACAGCTTCATCTTTCCTCCTGTTTTTTATCTCTTCAATATTATTTAACTCGAGGAGGAATAACATATCAACACGCGCCTGTATAGTTCTCCTGCAACAATAGTATACCTTGAGGCGGCTCTTCTTATTGACTTGCGCTGCTCGGCGTTTGCCCCTTCTAGGAATGACCCTTCTTTGCAAAACAACTCGATTTCGTGTTACCAAGGCAATTCTTCTTCGTTCAGAATCTCTTCTAGCTCCATTAGAGATACTTCCTTGAGATCTTCCTTCTCAGCCCTCGCCTCTACAGCTTTCCTAAGGTTGATGTACCAAGGATCTTGAAGAGAGGGTGCGTCCAATCTCTGAACGACGATAGTCTCAGTGCTCCGACTGAGAGGAAAAGATAGGGAGGAAGCAAGTGATGCTAGAGCATCGGCTAGAATATTCTGAGAACGGGGAGTATGGATATAGATTAGCTTACGGAATTGCCTCGCCAGGAGCGTGACCAAATCTTGATAAGGCTTGAGTTTGGGGTCACGAGTGCGGTAAGTGGACAGAACTTGCCGCAGGACGAGCTGAGAGTCTTCTATGATATTCAAATAACGCGCACCCAAGAGATAGGTGTGCTTCAATCCAGCCAGGAGAGCTTCATACTCAGTGATGTTGTTGGTAGCAGGAAATCGAAGTTGATAAGCAAAGGGAATAGTCACTCCCTCTAGAGTGAGCAGAACAGCGCCGATCCCTCAGCCTTGAGAATTGAGTGCACCATCGAAGTGCAGAGACCAGAAGGGAGGATGGGTGAGGACAGAGAGATGCTCATCGGGGAAATCGTCCTGAATAGAGTCGGTATGAGGAATAGGAAGATGGGCAAGATGCTCAGCGATGGCGTACCCTTTGACCGCCTTCTGAACGATAAATGTGATATTGAATTGAGAGAGGAAGCTCTACGAGCGAGCTAACCTACTAGAAAGCACAGGTTTTTCTAAGAGATAGCGAATCGGGTCCATTCTAGAGATCAACCTAACTGGGTGGGCAAGGAAATAATGTTTAAGCTTCTGAGCTACCCATACTAAGGCGGCACAAGTCTTCTCCATAGCGGTGTATCTGGACTCAGCTGGGTTAAACAATCGAGAGAGGTAATAAGCAGCCCGTTCTTTTCCTTCATCATCTACTTGTGCTAAGACTGCCCCTAGGGAGTCCTCAATAACCGAGATGTATAGGATCAGGGGTTTCCCAGGGACAGGAGGTTGCAAAACTGGGGGATTGGATAGATATTCCTTTAAGTCCTCGTAGGCCTTCTGACAATCTTGATTCCATTCAAACTTGACCCCCGCCTTAAGCAATTCATAAAACGGACGGCACCTTTGAGAATGTTGGGATATGAATCTTCTAATAAATTGCAATCGACCGATCAATCCTTGAAGTTCTGTAATGTTCTTAGGCGGAGGCATGTCCATGACGACCTGTGCTTTGTTAGGATCAATCTAGATCCCCCGTTTGCTCACTATGAAACCTAGCAGCTTCCCTGAGGAGACTCCGAATACACACTTCTTCGGATTCATCTTAAGCTTGTACTCCCTGACTCTTTGCAGCACCTTAGCCAGAATAGAGGGGTGTTCTTCTTTGGTTCTTGACTTCACCAGAATGTCATCCACGTAGGCTTCCATATAGATATGCATCATGTCGTGGAAGATGGCCATCATCGCCCTTTGATAGGTGGCACCTGCGTTCTTCAAACCGAATGGCATGACCACGTAACAGTACGTGCCCCAGGGCGTGGTGAAGGAGGTTTTCTCTTGATCTTCCGGAGCGAGACGGATCTGATTATAGCCTGAGTAACCGTCCATAAATGACAACGATTCGTACCCGGCAGTGCTATCGACCAGGACGTCTATGTGAGGCAGCGGGAAATCATCTTTGGGACATGCTTTATTGAGACCCCTGAAATCGATGCAGATACGTACCTTCCCATCTTTCTTGATAACAGGGACTATGTTCGCCACCCACTGAGGATATAGAACAACTCTAATAAATCTGGCCTTGTACAACTTGTCGACCTCTTCCTTGATCGTTAAGGCCATGTGGGGGTGAAATCTTCTTGACCGTTGTTTCACAGGTGTTGCCCCTGGTTTAAGCACAAGTCGATGTTCCACTAAAGAGGGGTCAAGACCTGGCATGTCCTCATAAGACCAGGTGAAAGAATCGCTATACTCCCTCAGAACCTTAATTAAATCTTCTTCTACTTGTGGAGGGAGATTAGCGGAAATAATGATGGGCCTTGGGTCTTCTTCAGTTCCCAAATTGATTTCCTTTGTAGGTTCATCCACTGCCGACGACGGCTTGTCGAATTTCTTAAGTCCTTGTGCATACAAATCAGCAGTGTCATCTACGTCGCTGTCCTCATTGATCGGATCTTTTCCATCCATGATTTCATAGACACCGAGTCCGTCGTCGCTCCATACCTCCTCTATTTCATCTTCAATCACAATTGCTGTAGCAATAAATTCTGGACACTTCAAAAGACCATGACAACGCTGAGCTAGATCTTGCAAGAACCTATCAGGGACGGATTTGGGAGGACACGCAAGCGAGCGCGGCTCAGAGGAGGAAGGGTTGGACGACCTAGAACAAGACCCTACTTCTCTAGACCTACCTGACTCTACTTCCCTAGACGCGATAGACCCTAATCCTAACCTAGGAGAAAGAAGACCTAGTGGAAGGGAAGGAGCAGGGGACTCGTGCCCCTGGGAGGAGGACGGAGACAAGGTAGCATAATCTTCCACAGAAATCTCCGTTTCGAATTTGACGTTTTTTTTGTTTTTGGGATCAGTAGAGACTACACAACAAGATGGAGGAGGCGGGAGTTGCATGGGGAACAGCTCGGGGAAGATGCAATCGAAGAATGGATCGGAGGAAGAGAACCACATCTAGTGGAGCTGGGCGTTGGGAGGAGGAGGAGTAAATAGAGTGGATAGATCAATGGGCGGGCAATGCCCGCAAGCACAGGGAATAAATAGAATCTCTGGTGGATCAATGAAGGATGGATTTATCATGATAGGAGGAAGACGGGGTAAGAACTCCCATTGTTGGAGGAGAGACTGAAAGCGGGAGGGAGACCAAGAAAAGACAATCGGCGAGCTCCCCTTTTCCCGTGGATACTGAGCTGGCCGCTTCTTCAGCCTCCATTGGACGAGCCGTACCTCTTGATGCTGCTGGCAGTCGGCTTCATGAAATAGCCCCTGAAGGGTTTGACCATAGTCAATCATGTCATTAACCGGCCCTCTTAGCACTGGGGGTGGACTGGCAATCGGACAGACTGTATCTTCCCTTGGCGGAGCTGGCTGTGGAGTTAAGGTGCCAGGCTGGAGAGGCCCTCTAACGAAGTGTTGACGGTAGTCCCAGGTGAGTGGCCCGGAATCACCCATCATAGATAATGCGGTCTCTCGGTAGCCGAGACCTCTTCTGTTCATTTTTCTGCCATTAGGGATGGGCTTAGTTCATCCCTGCAATTGAGCACCGAGGCCTCTCCCCGGTTCGTAGCCTAGCTTCAATATAATGTCCCATCCCTTGGAATCTCGGATCTGGGGCTTCACCTTGATGTCAACTGCTACGGTGATGGGCTTGCGAGGTGCGTAAGCCCAAGGAAAGTCGAGATCTAGCACTGACATAACAAGTCGACTGCTTGGCCACAATGTGGGAAGAATCTTCTCTGAAATAGCTTTCACTGATTGGACCGTGGATAAGCTTTTGACTATGACGACCCTCCCTTGGAAAGGGAATTTAATGCATTGATGTGCAGTAGAGGGCACAGCGCTGAGTGTATCGATCCACGGATGACCCAAGATAGCTTTGACCATAGGGCCAATGTCCAGCACATAGAATTCCACGGGCATAGTAAGGGGCCCAAGCTCAGCTTGAATGGTGACAATCCCGTGACATGCCCGCCGAGAGTTGTCATAAGCAGCTATGGTAGTTGGAGTCGGGCGTAACAGTTCCTCTGACAGATTGCAAGCCCTTAGAGTGCTGAGCGGGCATACGTTGATAGATGCCCCTGTGTCAACTAATGCCGCATCGATGCTGACTTTGTTCAGAATGATAGTAATGCATAGCGGCATTTGCCAAGCTTCTGGTGGTGCTAGCTCGGTTTCAGAGAAAGTAATGGCTGGCCCCTTGGAGATTGTTGCCAGTGCGGTAGGTAAGTTATCAACTGCCATGTCTTCACTAACCATCACCTTTTGAAGAAAGTCTCTTAATGCATCTTGGTGAAGGGTAGATCTTTTAATCAGTTCCAGCACAGATATCTTGGCGGGCACCCTATCCAAATGATGTAACAAATCATATTGGGTCCCGGGTAGTGGCTCGGCCTCTTCTTGCTCGGCCGCCGGTTGGGAAGACTGGGGATTGGAAGTGGAAGGATAGTTTCGGTGGAACATGCACCCGCTCCGTAGGGCGAAGTTATAAGCTGCCGCGGCCTCAGATGGGCTTAGGATAAGTGATTTAGTAGGCCCAGTGGGATGGATGAGCGGTGCGGAAGAGGGTGTGGTGGAAAGGATGATAGGCGCGGGGTTAGTGGCAGTGGGTGCGAGCTGAAGCAGGGATATGAAAGTGGGCGGAGGTGTGATGAGTGGAGGGTTAGACGGCGGTATGGCGATAGTGGATGTAAGCGTGAGCGGGGAGGGGGTGATAGTAGCGGATGTGAGCAATGGTGAGTGCGACGGAGGCGCGGGTGATGGTGCGGGTGATGAGATAGGGGTGAAAGGAAGGACGAGTGGAGGAGGGGTTTGGTGTGTAGGTATAAGGATGGGGGAAGCGGGAGGATTATGGTAGTTGTGGTGAAGGGCCATGACCTGCGGCATGGAGTTATCGTCGTCGAAGGACCATTCGGGGTTGGGAGTCGGGGGTGGGACGACATTGACCTGAGCTGGTGCCGGCGGCGGAGGCTGTAGAGCAGGAGGATGGTTTGGCATTGGGTTTTGATGAATACCCAGGCCTTGAACCGGCTGCTGTTGCTACTGCGGCTGCTGCTATGGCTGCGGTACCTGTTGCTGCTGTACTTGCTGCCTCGGCAGTTGCCTTCTCTTTTCTTTAATTTCTGTGATGGCCCTGTGCATTTCGGCCCAATCTATCCTCTGTCCTTCATGAAGATCATATACTAGGTCCCGGAATTGAAAACACCCTTCAATTGTGTGCCCCGGCTGCCTGTGGAACATGCAATATTTTGTTTGGTCAACGGCCGGGTTCCAGTTGGGCCGTTCCGGAGGAAGTTGTATAGCGTTCACCGACATAAGAGCCGAGAAGATGTCCGTGAGTGTTTCTGGCAAGGGAGGGTACTGAGCTCTTTTAGGAGCCGGGCACTTGTTGTTAGGGTTGTTGTAGCCGTTGGGTGGAGGAACGTTGTGGTATTGTGGAGGTGGTGGAGGTTGCTGTTGTAATGACCCGAGAATCCGATTACCGGGAAGTCCCGATAACCCGAGACTCGCACCGCCGCCCACGAGCCGGGAGGGCTCGGAAGGGCTAAAAGGAGTGTGGAGGCACAAAGAAATAGGAAATAAAGTAGGACAATTCAATAATTAACAGAAATAAATAAACAACTACAGCTACAACAGAGTCCAGTCCAACAGAAAGTACAGTCTAAAGCAGTAAAATGTACCACATGCCAAGTGAACACTCGGCCCGACAAGCTGGCAACTGAGAACCTCCGCTCCGCACCTCGAACCTCGAGGAAGAACCGCCACACCTGAAAAGTAGGGAATGAGTCTCCAAAACAGAGACTCAGCAGGGATCCCGCGGAACCCCAACCGGAAACAACGTTGGTAGCGGAAAGGAGAGCTACAACTACAGCAGGAACAGCAAACCGGTGGCCGGTCAAAACTCGGCACTACAGCTACTCCTACTGTGCCAGAAGGCACACCTCGATCACGCAGTCGAGGCTACCGAACTACACTAGTACCGCTTACCGAAGTAAAAACACACGGCAACCACGCCGTAAAGGCATGTCCCCCGGACACAGCCGACCAGGACACGTTGTCCAAGGTGCAACCCCGACCATCCGATCGCATGTACCGCACAACAAGACACAACCTCGGTAGAGCCAGTAGCACTAGTCTCACGGCGCGAAAACCGACACACACGCCACGGCGAAACAACCGAAAACTCAACGGTCGACACGACCGAAACCCGAAGGTCAAAGTCACAGAAACTAACAGTCTGTCACTCCCAACTCGACAGGAGTACCTCCCACTATAAGCACAGTCGGTAGCGTCCCCTGACGACTTACACCGCACCGCAGGTGAACTGCCTGACGTGGTAGCGCCTACCAAAGGCACGAACACCGTACAAGTAACCACAAACAAGTGACTAGCTGGGGTCACACCCGTCGACGTGGGTCCAACCACCCCCAACCACGTGTGCACACACAGACCGCGCGTCCCTGGTCTGGCCCTCTGACCAATTTTCCCCTCAGCCGGACTCTAGCTGCAAGACATGGGGCCCGACGGTAGCCGATTCACAAACCGTCTAGAAGGGTAAGCCCGTACACCACTCCCTGGTGCGACCACTACCGCGTATTGGTAGGCTACGACTAGTGGAGGGTCACTAAAGGAGTAGACTCTTAAGTCAACGGAAAACAACATCCGAATCCAACGACGTACGGGGACCATCCCACGTACCAACACCGCCGCACGGTGACCACAGTCGGAGAAGAAACATGACTCGCAGTCCATGGCCACACACGCACCCTGCGCGAAAGTCGAGAAAACTCAAGTGGCGCTAAGCCACTGGGCTCTGGACAGTCCTCTAGACCCACTACACCCAACGGTCCTTGAGTCACAAGACTCGGGGTCAAGACCGTTGTACGCAACAGCACAAGGCCGTCAATCTAGTCCAATCTCTAGGTCTAAAACCACGGTAGCACGAGTACCGAGACAACGCACGAGCCGCCAAGACCACTCCCTCGGGAAGGGAACACAAGGGACTAAGGCCACCCACACGGGCCACACGGAAAACACAGAAGCACGATCCCCAGGGCAGCACACAAGCCGCCTTGTCGATTTCCCATCTCAGGGCAAGCGGGAAACCTCCAGCCCCAGGCCAGATAACTGGACTCGCAGTCCAAGGCCAAACACGTGGCCCACATGGGAATCGCCTTCCAAAGAAACCCACGACATGAGGGGGAGACCCCACCGCACACACACCGATACGCGGTGACTCGATCGAGCGTAACACGAAAGCCCGGAACACGTTGGGTCACTCGGACCCACCACACCTACGGGCACACAAGTCGAGCTAACTCGGAATCTCCCGACACCCAAAGACACGGTCACAGAACTCCATGTGGTGTCCGGGACACTCACGAGACCTAAAGTCAACCACTGGGTCACAACCGGGTCGACCGAAGGTCAGAACAACGCGAACGGAAACTGCAACGTAGTCACGGTCACCTGGGGACCGCGACCACAGTCACGGTCGACTGGGGACCGCGACCACACAGTAGTGGTCGACCGAAGACCGCGACTACGCAGTCACGGTCACCTCCCGACCGCAACTAGCCACGCGCAAACCCAATGGTAGCGGTCGCCCAAGGACCGCGACCACACAGTCACGGTCACCTCATGACCGCGACTAGACTAAAGCGGTCTATCGCACGACCGCGACACATGCCGACGCTCTTGGGCAAACGTGGTTCTCCCAGGACCGCGACCAATGAACGCGGTTACTGGTAGACCGCGACCATTTCGGAAAATCGAGAACGGTGGGAAAACCCCAAAAATCCACGCCACGCCCCCAAACATCCACGGATGAGGGGGAAAACATAGGGGGAAGCTCCCCAGTAGTCCCTAGCATGCATCTATGGCCTCGGATCGGCCTAAAACGCAAAAAAAATGCCAGATCGGGCGATCACTCCCCAAAACATGGTTTTCCCCAAAAACGCCCCAAACGACCCGCTCGGCTCACCACGGCCTACGAAACTCGCGGGAAATGAAGCGCACGAGCTGGGGGTCCATCTCCCTACCTCCACCGAAGATTTCACGCACCGTGGACGCCGATCCACGAAGAAATGCCTCCGAAAACCCCGCCGGTGCCTCCACGCCCGCGAACCGGCTTCACCGCGCCCTCGAGCCTCGATCCTCGACCCATCCTCGCCATCCTCCTCGCCCGCGTCGCCCCACGTCGCCCCTGCCTCGGTCTGTCGGCCGCCGGAGAGGAGAGAGTGAGAGGAGAGAGTGGGAGAAGAGAGAGAGCGTGAGAGTGAGAAATGAGAGGAGAGAGAGAGGGTGGGGGGTTTATATAGGAAAATCCGGAAATTCAGAAAAATCTTGAAAAATAGAAAATCACACCCTCGCGATCCTCGGAATGCACCGATCGCAACGGTTTCACACTCGCCTAGGTGAACGGCCCGGTTCACCCGCAATGAGGTTCCGAAGGAATTTCCGAAACACACACTGGGAATCGAAAAACACACGCGGAAAAGCAGCGGAACGCTTCCGGACCTCCAAAATAACTCCGGATCGTGCCGATCCGAACACGAAAGATGTCCAAAACGAAATTTCGGACACAACGGAGTTGGACATTCCGAGAAACCAGATCCAGGACCCACGAACAAGGATCCGAAAAATCCGGGGCATTACAGCCCTCCCCCCTTAAAGGAATTTCGTCCTCGAAATTCAGGACCTAGCACAAAGTCACAGGGGAAGAACACTGAACCAACTGACAACACTGTCAGAGCCCCAGCACAGAAAACCTCGATTCTCATGAAAACACCAATCCTGAGGGACACAGCCAGACTTTCAATCACAAACGACACCTCGCTCCTCGCGCCGAGCACACTGGCCAACAGAGCAGGCATATACCAAAGGACACAGTCCAGTATCACCTCAGACAACGCGAGAATCCACCATGGCACCGCAGCCATAATCTTGCTCACCGAGGAATCACAACCCTCGCCACGAGAATCAGCTACCGATCCATCCTATGGTCGGCAGACAAATCGTACATCAGCTTCGCAGCCAGCTGACAGGTCGCACACCCTCCTCAAGGGAGCAACCAAAATAGAGCCTCCACCAGCTCAAGCAGTCCTCTCAGAAGACCGCAACCAGAACATCGGCTCTGCGCCAAGGAACGCCTCACACATGGGAAGCCGAAAGCTGGACATAACACCATGCCAACTCTTGTCAGAAGACAAACTTCGACAAAGCCCAGATCCCATCCGGAAAGGCACATCACAGAAACGACCACCAAAGGTCTCGCTGGCACACGGCTCTCGCCACGCTCGAGCCCCGACCACCAGCATCTTCTATCTGTGAAATGACCACACGTCGACGACCACCAACTCCTCGCTCAGGTTCTTCCTTCTTTCCTGGTGTCTTTAGTCATCACCTCACTGGACTCAGACTTATAGGGGAACCATCCCATGCTGGTCACCAAATCAGGGATAACCATTGCGACACCAACGTCCCATTAAGGACCACCATCCGACGCCAATATCACAAAAAGGCCTCCGCCCTTAGGCGTCACTCATCCATCTGGTCTCATCAAATCCTTCGATCAATCCAAGTGGACATCTGCCAATCCCGATTCCGCCCTTACCACAGAGCCACGGGACACCACCTGAACAGTGCTCACGGGTCCCTAAGCAACATACATCTCACCATGGTCGGCTACGAGACTAGCCTTACCAGTCACTCGCAGCTACCAACAGGAACCCACAGCCTGCCAGAGATCACTTCTCCAAAAATGATCTCATTCGAAGACACGACTGGGAACACAAGTCGGGCACCAAGCCACCGACTCTGACCAACACGTCCTCGACCTCCGTCAGGCGACATCCTCAACACCCCATCCAGGTCCAACACCGACGCCTGACACGGCTTCCAACACAGGAACAGGGTACTCATGCGGCACACTAGCCAGCACTTTTCCCAACACTCCATCATGCCAGTGCCAACAACCACGATATCTCGGACAACGGCATGGCAACAACACATTTCACACCGAGGAACCAATCCTCCGATGCTCAACGTAAACTCAAGAATCCACCCGCAGCAACCAACGCTACGATCCTGAACCAATGGGTCAAGCACTCGTCCTTCCGGAACAGCGCCAACACACCCTCACACGACAAGGGAATGGGCACAACTTCTCACTGGCAATCACCTTACCAAGACAAGGAGCACGTCTCGCACGGACTTCATGGCACACAAGGCCAAGCAATCCGAACACACAATGCAAGACGATGAACCTTAACCCAACACAATCTCCCCAGCCAAAGGAGGAACCGACACACTTCCGACCAACGGAAGAATTCCACGCTCGACCTGACCTTAAACCTCGCGCATGCTAGAAACAGCACCAAGGAAAACCATCGCTTCCATCAGGTCAGCGCCTCCGACACACTCGGCGAGTGTCACGTCGGACCACAATCACAGCACCTCTCGGCGCACCACTACTGCAATTCCTCAAACTAGAACACACCACACCAAGAGCCGCAACACGAGCCATAACGACAACCGCCGATGCTCATCCTCGAGTCCCGAACTCACTGTGGAGCCTTCACATCTCAAGCCAACTCCAGGGCGAACACAACCCATTTGCACACAAGAGCACATGAGCAAGACTTACTGGGACACCACAGCCCAATCCTACCTTGAAATCCACAAAATAATCAGGACCGGCACATCGTTCTGACGCCACAGAGCGCGACAGGAACATCAGGCTCGACGAAACAGCAGCTCGCCGAGAAGATCCTCCGCTCACCCGAGCACACTTCTCGATCAGAACACCACAGGGGCTGGACAAATCTCAAGCTGGAGTGGCCAAAATCGACAGCAGCTCCCTCAGAGCACGCTCACGGTCACTTAACCACGAAAAATCCTCCCCAGCCACCTGACCATGCCGCAGATTCCTCGAACGCAGCATCGTGAGCTCGCGCCTGCCAGCAACCTCTGCCCAACGCAGCACAACCAGGGCCACCACCGATGAGAGAGAAGGCTCTCAACCTCGATCCTTAGACCCCATGCTGGCAGGAAAGCCGCGAACAGCAACCACCTTTACAGCGCCGCACAGCGCACTCAAGCTCTCGAGCGAGAAACTAGGCGGAAAGCGAACACAAAACCCTAAGCCAGCTGCCGACTGTACTGGACCTTATGGACTCTGATCACTGCAATATCTCGAATTCCTATGTACGTCCACAACCACCGCTCTGATACCAGCTGTAACGACCCGAGAATCTGATTACCGGGAAGGCCCGATAACCCGAGACTCGCACCGCCACCCATGAGCCGGGAGGGCTCTGAAGCGCTAAAAGGAGTGTGGAGGCACAAAGAAATAGGAAATAAAGCAGGACAATTCAACAATTAACAGAAATAAATAAACAACTACAGCTACAACAGAGTCCAGTCCAACAGAAAGTACAGTCTAAAGTAGTAAAATGTACCACATGCCAAGTGAACACTCGGCCCGGCAAGCTGGCAACTGAGAACCTCCGCTCCACACCTCGAACCTCGAGGAAGAACCGCCACACCTGAAAAGCAAGGAATGAGTCTCCAAAACATAGACTCAGCAGGGATCCCGCGGATCCCCAACCGAAAACAACGTTGGTAGCGGAAAGGAGAGCTACAACTACAGCAGGAACAGCAAATCGGTGGCCGGTCAAAACTCGGCACTACAGCTACTCCTACTGTGCCAGAAGGCACACCTCGATCACACAGTCGAGGCTACCGAACTACACTAGTACCGCTTACCGAAGTAAAAACACACGGCAACCACGCCGTAAAGGCCTATCCCCCGGACACAGCCGACCTGGACACGTTGTCCAAGGTGCAACCCCGACCATCCGATCGCGGGTACCGCACAACAAGACACAACCTCGGTAGAGCCACTAGCACTAGTCTCACGGCGCGAAAACTGACACACGCGCCACGGCGAAACAACCGAAAACTCAACGGTCGACACGACCGAAACCCGAAGGTCAAAGTCACGGAAACTAACAGTCTGTCACTCCCAACTCGACAGGAGTACCTCCCACTAGAAGCACAGTCGGTAGTGTCCCCTGACGACTTACACCGCACCGCAGGTGAACTGCCTGACGTGGTAGCGCCTACCAAAGGCACGAACACCGTACAAGTAACCACAAACAAGTGACTAGCTGGGGTCACGCCCGTCGACGTGGGTCCAACCGCCCCCAACCACGTGTGCACACACAGACCGCGCGTCCCTGGTCTAGCCCTCTGACCGGTTTTCCCCTCAGCCGGACTCTGGCTGCAAGACGTGGGGCCCGACGGTAACTGATCCACAAACCGTCTCGAAGGGTAAGCCCGTACACCACTCCCTGGTGCGACCGGTACCGCGTACTGGTAGGCTACGACTAGTGGATGGTCACTAAAGGAGTAGACTCTTAAGTCAACAGAAAATAACATCCGAATCCGACGACGTACGGGGACCATCCCACGTACCAACACCGCCGCACGGTGACCACAGTCGGAGAAGAAACATGACTCGCAGTCCACGGCCACACACGCACCCTGCGCGAGAGTCGAGAAAACTCAAGTGGCGCTAAGCCACTGGGCTCTGGACAGTCCTCTAGACCCACTACACCCAACGGTCCTTGAGTCACAAGACTCGGGGTCAAGACCGTTGTACGCAACAGCACAGGGCCGTCAATCTAGTCCAATCTCTAGGTCTAAAACCACGGTAGCACGAGTACCGAGACAACTCACGAGCCGCCAAGACCACTCCCTCGGGAAGGGAACACAAGGGACTAAGGCCACCCACACGGGCCACACGGAAAACACAGAAGCACGATCCTCAGGGCAGCACACAAGCCGCCTTGTCGATTTCCCATCTCAAGGCAAGCGGGAAACCTCCAGCCCCAGGCCGGATAACTGGACTCACAGTCCAAGGCCAAACACGTGGCCCACACGGGAATCACCTTCCAAAGAAACCCACGACATGCGGGGGAGACCCCACCGTACACACACCGATACACGGTGACTCGATCGAGCGTAACACGAAAGCCCGGAACACGTTGGGTCACTCGAACCCACCACACCTACGGGCACGCAAGTCGAGCTAACTCGGAATCTCCCGACACCCAAAGACACGGTCACGGAACTCCACGTGGTGTCCGGGACACTCACGAGACCTAAAGTCAACCACTGGGTCACAACCGGGTCGACCGGAGGTCAGAACAACGCGAACGGAATCTGCAACGTAGTCACGGTCACCTGGGGACCGCGACCACAGTCATGGTCGACTAGGGACCGCGACCACACAGTAGTGGTCGACCGAAGACCGCGACTACGCAGTCACGATCACCTCGCGACCGCAACTAGCCACGCGCAAACCCGATGGTAGCGGTCGCCCAAGGACCGCGACCACACAGTCACGGTCACCTCATGACCGCGACTAGACTAAAGCGGTCTATCGCACGACTGCGACGCTTACCGATGCTCTTTGGCAAACGCGGTTCTCCCAGGACCGCGACCAATGAACGCGGTTACTGGTAGACCGCAACCATTTCGGAAAACTGAGAACGGCGGGAAAACCCCAAAAATCCACGCCACGCCCCCAAGCATCCACGGATGAGGGGGAAAACATAGGGGAAGCTCCCCAGTAGTCCCTAGCATGCATCTATGGCCTCGGATTTGCCTAAAACGCAAAGAAACGCCAGATCGGGCGATCACTCCCCAAAACATGGTTTTCCCCAAAAATGCCCCAAACGACCCGCTCGGCTCACCACGGCCTATGAAACACGTGGGAAATGAAGCGCACGAGCTGGGGGTCCATCTCCCTACCTCCACCGAAGATTTTGCGCACCGTGGACGTCGATCCACGAAGAAACGCCTCCGAAAACCCCGCCGGTGCCTCCACGCCCGCGAACCAGCTTCACCGCGCCCTCGAGCCTCGATCCTCGACCTATCCTCGCCATCGTCCTCGCCCGCGTCGCCCCGCGTCACCCCGCCGCCGGAGAGGAGAGAGTGGGAGAAGAGAGAGAGCGTGAGAGTGAGAAATGAGAGCAGAGAGAGAGGGTGGGGGGTTTATATAGGAAAATCTGGAAATTCAGAAAAATCTCTAAAAATAGAAAATCACACCCTCGCGATCCTCGGAATGCACCGATTGTAACGGTGCCACACTCGTCTAGGTGAACGGCTCGGTTCACCCGCAACGAGTTTTCGAAGGAATTTCCAAAACACACCGGGAATCAGAAAACACACGCGGAAAAGCCACGGAACGCTTCCGGACCTCCAAAACAACTCCGGATCGCGCCGATCCGAACATGAAAGATGTCCGAAATGAAATTTCGAACACAACGGAGTCGGACATTCCGAGAAACCAGATCCAGGACCCATGAACAAGGATCCAAAAAATTTGGGGCATTACAGTTGTGGTGCGGCGAAGGTGTTTTGTGGAATGGTGAAGGTGGGCGGAGGGTTTTGCGGAGTGGCCTGGTAGTTTTGGGGAGCGGGATTCTGGGGAGTGCGGGGGTTCTGAGGGAAGCGGAAAGGTGCGGCTTTGAACGGAATGGCAACGGCTTGAATCTGCTCGTTTGTTTGGACCCCCCCTGTGACCGGCCCTTGAGGTTTCTTGTGGTACTTGGGCTTTTGATTCTCGAAGAGCGAGTGAATGGGAGAATCCTTGAACTGAGTCTGGATGAACCGCGCCCGGCTGTAGAGTTGGTGCATGTTGGCTATGTCATTCATGGCCAGAATATTTCGGAAGGTCAGAGTAACATTAGAAATAAGTAACTTGACCTTCTCTTCCTCCGGAATATGGCCGGGCACTTTAGCGGCCATTTGCCTCCACCTACTGCGTAAGTAGCAAACTCCTCATCCGGTTTCATTTTTTCGGCCGCCAGATCTGTGAATGAATATTCCGGGCCAACTCTGTCTTGGAACCTCTGAATAAACTTATCCTTCACTGTCTTGAAGCTCTCGACGTCTTCCAGTGGCAGAGAGTAGAACCATTCCAACGCAACACCGTCCAATGATCGACGGAATAAATACGCCATAAGGCGATCATCATATTGGAACTGAGCCGATTCATACAAGAAATCCCTCACGTGAATAAAGGGATTGCCGTTCCTGTCATATTTGCGATAGTTGGGGAGCTCGGACTACGGAGGGAACGGGATGTTCTGAAAGCTAGGAACTGGAACATCTGCCAAGGACTGTGGGCCAACCCGTTTCTGGAGGAAATTGAGTTGCTGTTGCATGGTGGCCCATTTATCAAGTAATTCCTGCTCTCTAGAGGGAGCAGGGGTAGTGAGAGGTGATGACTGAAGTTGAGGAGCGGAAGGGTGAACCGCAGCAGAAGGTGGGAGCCCATAAGATGGAGCAGAAGGATAAATAGCCAAGGCAGGGGGCCCATAAGAAGGATATTGGGTCGGAGACTGACCCAGATTAGAGTGGGCTTGGACAACCCCTGGCTGAGGGCGCAAGAAATCTGAAGGGCCCATAAGGACTTGTGGAACCATTGGGCTAGACATATGATGATCCAACTGAATGAAAGAAGGGACGGCAGACTTCCCTTTGTCAAAAGATTGCTGGGCCGAAGTAGAAGATTGGCCCGTCTCCATGCCAGCAAAGGTGATGGTCCGGGGTTGGACTGGAGTAAGATCAATCGGAGTGGGCTGGATGGAAGGCCCACCAACTCTAGGATGGTCGATGGAGGGATTGGATTGACCCTGCATAATCGTGGGAGGGGAGATATTGGATCCTTGCATGGCCTGATAGATAGTTTGGAGTTGGGCCGGATCCAGTTGGGCCATCATTTGGAGAATGGAGCCCGCAGAAGGAGAAGAGAAAGAAGGGGTAGCTTGACCACCTTTCATGGGGGTGGAGGATGGAAGAGGGGCTGTCCCCTCTCCAGAAGAGAATGAGGTAACCCTAGCAAGGTTTTCCATAAGTTCTTGAGGAAGGGAATCCTCTTGGGAACGGGGAGGATTGAAAGAAGCCATGGTGGGTTCGAAAAGCGGATTTGAGTAGAACCTGGAGAAGGAATTGACTCTAGGAGGTGCTTCCAACGAATGAAAACAACTCCACATGCAACGAACAACCTTGACAAGATGCAAACAACACAAACAACCACACAATGAGTAACCAAACTTAGATGATTTCTAACAAAGATGTAAGTGACAAGAAATGAAAACACTCCAAGTCAACCAAGTTGTTTAAGATGATGCGACAAGATTTTTATGATTTCTCCTTTGGAACTTTAGTGGATTGATTGATGTGAGCTCTCAACAATAGGTTCCTGATAGGAGAGGGTGTAAAGCTTGATTTGACTCTAAGTGTGATCACTCCTTCACTTATGCAACCCTAGACACGGGGTGGGAAAGGTACAACCGGCCCGGCGTCCGTGTGGGAATCCACGGCTCGCGGGGACTTATGGAGGTCCCTGGTGCGATTTCCTAGTCGGCCCCAAGGAATATGGAGACGAGAGGTCCGCACACCAAGGTAGAAAAATGCAATCTAATGTATGAGAATATGAATGAACCTATGTGCACCGGGGTGCATGCAAATTCTAACCTAGAATCTAGCAAGCAATTATGCACACAATGATGTAGATATGTAAACCAACCAAGGAGGAAGTCAGATAACACCCAAGCAAGAATATCACAGCAGAAACTACGAAAAGAAAATGCACCTCGGGATGCGTACCTGTCTGGAGTATATAACGGTCTATGAGACCCGCGTCAGAAGTATGTAACGGTCGAATGCCAGACCGCCAGAAGCAATATAACGCAGGGAGCCAGGACCGTCAGATGAGCCAGAGAACCAAAAACAGCAGGAAAATAGAAGGGAAATCCGGGGAAAACCAGAAAAGGAAATGATGGCAGGTATAATAGAGATCAAAAAGCACGATTGGCACAAGCCGTCCCACCGTGATCGCCAAAAAATTATCTGTTGATTTATTTGCTTCCTTCTCTTTGTGGGTTTGTGGTATGATAAAGATGATAAGCAAAAATCAATGATCTCAATCAACCCAAGGACATGTGAATCATGAACCTAGGCAATCAGAACAAGCTCTAGCATGGGCATGCTATCTCAATCAAACTAAGCTAAAGAAAGAAAAGAAAAACACACGCCGGAGCGTGGAGCAAGGAGCAAATAAAAACACACTGCGTGGGTGGAGCAAATAAGGGAAATAAGGGATATGAGAGAGAAATCAATGCCCAATACTAAGAAAAGAACGTGATCGCCACCAAAGTAAACACAAGTCAAGGACTTGAAAATACCTTGGAAATAGGTGGATGAAGCACCCGCCTACGGGAGAGAGAAACCAGTGAAAACTGCAGATTAACTGAATGTAACGGCCCAGACCCTGTGCGTCACAGAAGTGTGACGGTCGCACGATGCACCGTTATATGAACCTGACGCGTCTCCTCAAGACCGTCAGACAACCTGCAGTAAGAGCTTATGAATTCTTTGAACTCCAAATCTTCCAGCCGGCCAGAAGACTTGGGCCTCGTGTAATGAACCTATAAACCTTGGAAATAGGTGGATGAAGCACCCACCCACGGGAGAGAGAAACCAGTGAAATCTGCAGATTAACTGAATGTAACGGCCCAGACCCTGTGCGTCACAGAAGTGTGATGGTCACACGATGCACCGTTATATGAACCTGACGCGTCTCCTCAAAACCGTCAGACAACCTGCAGTAAGAGCTTATGAATTCTTTGAACTCCAAATCTTCCAACCGGCCAGAAGACTTGGACCTTGTGTAATGAACCTGTAAACCTGCCAAAGAACATAAAACACAAGAAAACAAACCCAGATCAGCCCTTTAAACAAGCGTAGTATCAATTCTTAAGGAAATTAAGATCATTCAAAAGGAAAGGGAAGTACCGGGAAAGTTATAGTTTTTTAACCCCTCTGGGCGTTTTTAAAAGATAGAAGGATGTTTAGATTTTGAAAAACAGATGCAGAACGTGGAAACAAGGAGAGGGACAATGCTTTTGATGAGAGGAAGAAGAAGAACACAAGATAATGATGATGGAAACTCAAACACAATGAAACGAATACTCCCTTCACCGTGAAGCAGATGGACGTGAGGAACAATTCTCCCTGGTTGGATGTGGCTCCAGGATGCGGCAGCACTTCGACGTAAACTCCAGATCTTCCTCTCTCTGGCCATGAAGTTAAGCGTGCTATTTATAGGCCCTCAAATTCTCCGGTCGAACAGAGGATAATCCAGCAAGAAAAGAAGATAACTCTTAGCAAATCCTCGAAGATAATATCACCAAGAGTCCATAGAAACAAACAGAAGGTTCTGAGGATCAGATTTGGAAGAGAAATCACAAGATCAAACTCTTATCTCGACCACGGAGTAGCAGAGAAAAGGCCTGAACTGCCAGGACTCTCTGTTGGATGTAACGGCTGCTCGACAGGCCGTCACAGGTAAATAACGCGTTAGGGGGATACCGTCACATTCAACCTTATCTCAAAAGAGATAAGATCAACGGAAGAAGATCAAAACAATAGGACTCTTGAATGAAAGTAACGGACATGAGTGAACGCGTCAGAGTAAAGTAACGGCTACACGACAGACCGTTAGAATCAATGGGCAAGCCAACATATAAGGATTGAAACAAAGGCCTTAAGTCGTAGGACTCTTCAAGATGTAACGGTCCAGGGACAATGCGTTAGAAGAAAGTAACGCCCCATGTGCAGACCGTTAGAAACAATGAGGATCCAAATGATAAGAGGGCTTGCTAAGCTTCATTCAAGGCGAGACATCACAGAACCATACTCAACCAAGGAGCTAAGACCTATGAAATAAGCTTCAAACTGATAAAGGAGACTCAAGGAATGAATGAATAACTGGGAGCATCACATAGAGTGAACAAGGAGATGACCCGACTTATCGGTCATAAAACGGGTGTCAACAGTTGTGTTAGCAGGTCTAGTTGTCTGTCCTGAGTCCGGTGGCAGTCTAGTATGCTACCCTCTGTCTCGGTGCTTCGTAGTACGTGCGACAGTGTATGCTTAGCCTGTCTATACTTTAGTACTAGTATTTTGGAGTCTCTGTGTCCAGTGAGCCTCCACTAGTCGTAGCCTGACGACACACGCATTCCAGTGTGTTGGCCCACCTCGGAGTGGTGGCGAGGCAGTTCCTGATATACGGTTCCTAAGCTAGTTTCCGTGGGCTCCCTTGCCTTACAGTAGCGTCCTAGTGTGGGAGAAAGCTAGCTAGAGGTCTGGCTCAAGGCATTGAGCTTGTGTATGCACACGTTGTAATGTCTCAGACTTTTCGGATATTTTTCGGATCATTTTAGTGGGTCTCGTAGTGTATTTTATGTTTTACACGTGTTTTTCCCTGATGCGTCTTCGGAACTCTGTGCAGGGCAAATCGTGGCGTTCTCCGACTCCGGGACAGTACCGACGCGTTGTACTCCTCCCGAGGATCCGGGAGGTAATTTTTAGTATTTTTCTAAATTTTTGGAATTTTTGGGCTTTTCTATATATTAACCTCCTTTTTCTCTCTCTCCCTCACTCTCATTTCTCACTATCTCCCTCTCTCTTCTCTCACGCTCTCCCTTCTCACCCTCTCTTCTCGATCCGGCGGCCAACGGAGCAGGGCGGGGGCGCAGCGGGGAGACGCGGGCGAGGAGGATGGTGAGGATGGGTCGAGGATCGGGGGACAGAGGCGCGGTGAAGCTCGACCGCGAGTTCATGGAACGACGAGGGTTTCGTGGCATTTTTTTCCTGGATCGGCGTCCACGGTGCGTCGAATGTTCGGTGGAGGTAGGGAGATGGACCCCCAGCTCGTGCACTTCCTTTCCCGCGAGTTTTGTAGGCCGTGGCGAGCCGAGTGAGTTTATTTTCACATTTTGGGCAAAATGCATGTTTTGGGGTGTGAATCGGATCTCCGGTTTTACATTATTTTTGGTCGATCCAGGGGTTTAGATGCATACCTAGGGGCTTGGGGAGGGTTTCCCCTTTTGTTTCCCCATCGCCCGGGGGTGATTGGGGCGTGGAATGGATTTCTTCGCGTTTTTCGCCATTTTCGGGCGCGGATTGAGAATGGGCTCGCCAATGTAGGCGCGTTCTTGGAGGTCACGCCGCCCCGATAGGGCATGTTCATCGGAGAAGATGAACAGTAAGGTGGTTCTTGTCGCGCTGTAGGTGGGTAGCGCGTTCCGTCTTATCGCGCTATAGGGGCATAGCGCGTTCATGCTTGTCGCGCTACGGGTTGCCAGTGCGTTCTGGCCTGTCGCGCTATATGTCTATAGCACGTTCTTCTTTGTCGCGCTACAGGGATATAACGCGTTCTGACTGAACGCGCTATATAAGGGTAGCGCGTTCTTAAGGGCGACCAGCCGGGCTGCCTAGGACGGGTAGTCTACGGATGATCGTGCCTCCCTTGACCGTGTGTGTCTCAGACATCCCGTGGAGTTCTGTGACCGTGTCTTTGGGTGTCCAGAGGATTTGTTTCTCTCGATTAGCGTGCCCATAGGTGTGGTGGGTCCGGGTGATCCCATGTGTTTCGGGCTTTCGTGTTATGCTCGACCGAGTCACCGTGTATCGGTGTGCCTGCGGTGGGGTCTCCCCCGCATGTTATGAGTTTTCCCTGGAAGATGATTCTCAAGTGGGCCATGTGTTTGGCCTTGGACTACGAGTCCAGTCATTCAGCCTGGGGCTGGAGACTTCTCGCTTCCCCTGGGTTGAGAATCGACGTGGCAGCCTGTGAGTTGCCTTGGGAATCACACTTCTGTGTTTTTCTCGTGGGCCATATGTGTGGCCTCGGACTGTGAGTCCAGCTGTCCAGCCTGGGGCTAGAAGGCTTCTCAGTTCCCTTCCCGAGGGAATGGTCTCGGCGGCTCGTGAGCTGCCTCGATATTCATGCTACCGTGGTTTTAGACCTAGGGATTAGGCTAGATTGACGGCCTTGTGCTGTTGCGTACGACGGTCTTGACCCCGAGTCTCGTGACTCAAGAACCGTTAGATTTAGTGAGTCTAGAGGACCGTCCAGAGTCCAGTGGCTCGTCGCCACTTGGTTCTTCTCGACTTTCACGCAGGGTGCGTGCGTGTTTCTCGGAGTTTCTCTTCGGAGAGTGGTCACATCAGTGACTCCCCACTAGTCGTAACCTTTCGACACGCGAGTGGTCCCACCAGGGAGTGGTGGCGAGGCTACCCCGAGAGATGATTTTTAGAATGGTTTCTGTTGGGCCCCACGTCTTGCAGCCAGAGTCCGGCTGAGGGAAAAACCAGTCAGAGGGCCAGACCAGGGACGCGCGGTCTGTGTGTGCACACGTGGTTGGGGGCAGTAGGACCAGCGCTGATGAGCGCGACCCCAGCTAGTCACTTGTTCTGTGGTTACTTGTACGGTGTCCCCATTCCACCAGGTGTCGAGGGGGACACCTAAGACGCGGACTAAGACGTCAGTGGACGCATCCGGCCTTGCTTCTGGTAGGCAGGTACTCCTGTCACGTGAGACGTGACTCTCCTATTTTCGGGTTCCGTTTCCCGTCTGTGAGATGTGGTTTTCTAGACCGACTGGTGTTTCTGAGTTAGTGGCCAGGGTGCTAGTAGCTTTACCGAGGTTGCGTCTTGTTGGTGCGGTGTCCGCGACCGGGTGGTCGAGGTTGCACCTTGGACAGTGTGTCCAGGTTGGCCGTGTCCTGGGAGACAGGCCTCTATGGTGGGGTTACCGTGGGTTTTTACTTCAGTAAGTGGTACTAGTGTGGTTCGGTAGCCCCCGACCGTGAGATCGGGGCATGTTTTCCTTGTACAGTAGGAGTAGCTGTAGTGTCGAGTTTTGACCGGCCACCGGTTCGCTGTTCCTGCTGTAGTTGTAGCTTTCCTTTCCGCTATCGCCGTTGTTTCCGGTTGGGGTTCCGCGGGACCCCTGCCGAGTCTCTGTTTGGAGACTTATCCCTGCTTTTCAAGTGTGACGGTTCTTCCTAGAGATTCGAGGGTGCAGTGTTGTAGAGGTTCTTAGTTGCCAGCTCGCCGGGCCGAGTGTTCACTTGACATGTGGTATGTTTTACTGCTTTAGACTGTACTTTCTGTTAGACTGGACTCTGTTGTAGTAGTTGTTTATTTATTTCTGTTAATTGTTGCATTGTCCTGCTTTATTTTCTATTTCTTTGTACCTCCACACACCTTTTAGCCCTTCCGAGCCCTCCCGACTGGTGGGCGGCGGGCCAGGATTCGAATGGTATCGGGCCTTCCCGGTATCCAGATCTTGGGTCGTCATACACGTGGTTAGGGGCGTTTGGGTGAGCGCCGACGGGCGTGACCCTGACTAGTCACTCGTTACTGGTGTTCCTTGTACTCGGTTCTGTGAGTGTCTCAGTTACCGTCGTTCCAGACGTGTGGGAGATACTTGTGGCGTCATGTAAGACGTCAGTGAACGCATCTGGCTGTTCTTCTAGTGAGGAGGTGCTCCTGTCACTTGACGCATGACTCTAGTGATTCTCGTGTCTCGTGACGTGTCTTTTCGTCATTGAGTTCCGAGTAGCCTGTATGTGGCTTTACTCGAGGTCCAGTCTTCTATAACGTACACGATGATCTAGTTGTGTATGTTCGTGCCTTTGACTGTGTAGGTCTTTTATAGGGCTTTTGCTTATTTTGGTATACTTTTAGCTTTGGATCTTGTGCTTGGTCGACGGATTGGTAACGCCTGACTTTGTGAGATCAGGGTTCGCCTTTCTATTGCCGTTTGGAGTAGCTTCGAGAGCCGTGGTTTGATCGACTGCCGTGTTTCTGGTTAGTACGGCTTTACTCTTTCCTTTAGTTACTTTTACTCCTATTTTTACAGCTTTACTGTTGTAGTTACTGCTGCTGCTCCTGCTCTTTCCTGCTTTACTGTTTAGCGTGTTACTGTGTTGTTTCCAGTGTGGATCTGCGTGACCCCTACTGAGCCAGTGACACGAGTCTCACCCCTACTTTTCAGGTGTGGACTTCTTCTTCCTCGTGGTTCGTGGCGTGGAGCGCCTATTGTACTTGTCAGCGTTGCATGCGTCGAGCTTCCCCCCACTTCAGTGTACGTTTTATTTTCTGTTAGACTGTAATTGTCTTTATTTGGACTGGACTATGTTAATTTAAATTGTTAACTGAAAAAGTAATTTTATTTCTGCTACTTTAGCAAACCTGATCAATGAAATATTAATTGCTTACTGCTTTATTTGGGACTTCAATGCACTTCACACACTCCTTTTATCCCTTCGGAGCTTTACCACTTTTGGGAGGCTTCTCATAATCCAAGTGTTATCGAGTTTACCCGATATTCGGAGTCTGGGTCGTCATAGGTGGTATCAGAGCTATGTTGTGTGTAAGGTACATGAGAATTCGAGATATTACATTATTCAGAGTCCTTAAGGTCCAATACAGTCGGCGACTGGCAATGGTTTTGCGATTGTTTGTCACTTTGTTTCCATTTGTGATCTTGTGCGTGCTGTGTTGGGACTGTGCGAGATGGTTTTGCTCTCGTCAGGATATGACGAAGTGCTTTTCTTTTGTTATGGTGTTTGTCTCGATTGTGCTGTACTTGACGAATTTCATCGACAGGCGTGAATCTGTGGTGCGGTGTTCGAGATGTTTATGTAATTTGTTCAAGTGGCTGGTGGCTTTCTCATTGGTGTGATGACCGTGCACATTGTTATGTTGCTTTGGCCATCCTAGCTTGAGATTTGTTCAGCCCCTAAGGTGTTAAGCTTGTGTCGTGGTGGTCGATTAGATGCCCTATTTGGAAGAATGCCTGAGCAATTCAGGAGCGAACCTAGGATTTTCCTTTCTGCTGAGCTACTGTTGATCGAGCTTGATTCTTCTCATCCTGTTTGGTGGCGTCTTTTCGAGGTAAGCCTTGGAAGTGCTATCTTGGTGGAGCCTTTGTCCTGTGTCTACTTAAGTGTGGACAGTGTTAATTCTGAATCTGATTTGCCTTTGTTCGATGGTTGCTTGGCTTTGGACCCGGATTTTGTGTTTGGGAGTCGTTGTGCACCATGTTCGATGTGCCGTGTTTGGCGGCTGTTGTATAATGAAGGTTCAGTAATCGTTCCCGGACGTGAGGATAAGTTGAGATTAGCGTTCCTTTGTGCTTTGTGCTGAAGCTGGTACTCTTCGTGGTTTGCACTATGGCGACTTGTGGTCGGCTGTTAGCAAGATCGGTACTCGAGGCGTGGTATATTGCAATTTCGTATATTGCGATGGCGCCGAGTGTGTACTGAGATGCGGATGCCAAGTTGTCTTTGATGCATGTGTGCTTGTGTTGAGCGTGCAGCGGAAGCGTGTGGGCTGATGACCTATGGTTCAGGATCGTGAAGTTGGCAGATTCTGGCTGGCTGAGAAGTTGTTTCCTCGGCATGTTTGTCATCTTGGCTGTGTGTGCCTTGATGCTGTTGGTTGCTATGACATTTGCTGGAGGCATTATGGTTGTTGGCACTGGCATGTTGTGAGGATTAGGGGAATCTGTCGGCATATATGCTGGCTGAGTACCCCTTCTCCCTCTGTATTTTTCTTGGATGTTGTGCTCTCGGGACGTGATCGTGGCCCTCGAGGTGCGTTCCCCAAGATTGTTGTTGTTGTTGTTTTGGGTCCTTGTTGGTGAGCTGTTCGTGGCATGGCTTGTGCATGTTAGCCGTGTGTTCAGCTATAATTGTGCCTTGATGTGACCCAGCTTACAGTTGTGTCCCGTGGCTCTGTGTTCAGAACGGCGCTGGGATTATGCAGATGCTGCTGTTGTTGTTGTCGTCCGTTGGTGGTTGTGTTCAGCTTGGGAGGATTTCCCTGTGAGTCTGATTCGACACTGTGTGGACCGAGGTCTTGTCGGTTGGTTTTGCTATACTCTTCTGGCATGATAGAGTTAGCATGCAACTCGAATCAGATGTAATGTTTGAGTGAGGACTGACTTAATTGTGCTCGTGGTCCGGTGCTGTCGTTGGCGTTCTGCGTGCCAGTCTTGTTGTTCTTGGCGCGGAAGCCAATGTGGTCAACTGTCAGCTAAGGACTATGTTTCCTTGGGTAAGTTGATGCTTGTTGTGTTTTCCGAGCGTGTTGTCGTTAGCTGTTTTCGTGGCATGAGTTGTGTCTCCTTTCCCTGCGAGACGGAAGCGACGTTGCCTTTTTTCGGAGGTGTCAGACTTGTGTTCACTAAGGTGCTGTGCTCATTCTGTGGATCGATTTGTCTTGAGATCCAGAGCGTGTACCTGTGATTATGGTCTGGCAGTGTCCCTCTGAATTGTGTTTTTTGAGATTTGTGTTGTCGTGCTCTAGGTGTTGGTGTTGGCTGATGCTTGGAGAGCGTAGCCAGCGTTTGGGTTTGTTCTTCCCTGCTTCTTCCTTGTTAGCTCCTTTAATTTCGAGGATGAAATTCTTGTAAGGAGGGGAGGCTGTAATACCCTGAGTCTTTTGGATCTTTATCGGAGAGTTTCGGATCGCTTTTGTGGGTCCTGAGTTATGTTTTACGATCCACGCGGGTTTTTCTCTCTTACAAGTTACGGAACCCAGTGGAGAGTTTATTATTTAATTCATCAACTTAAGGACGCTACAGTTGTGTTGCATTCTTTCCGAGGATCGTTTAGACTATTTTTTCGTATTTTTCTGAATTTGTCCATTTTTGGACCAAAAATCAGATTTCACGAAAATTAGGAAATTCTTAATTTCCTTTTCCTATTTCTTTTCCTTTCTCCTTCCTCTCTCCTCATTTCTCACGTTACCTTCTCTCTCTCCGTTCTCTCTCCTCTCTCCGCAGGGCGCGCGACCGTGGCGAGATGGGCGAGGTAGGAACGTCGTGGAGTTGACCTAGCGCGTGATAGGGCGATGAATGGAGTGTAGCGTTGGCGCGATCCCTCGGTGGATTCAAGGCCGGCGTGACGGGTTCGTGAGATGGTTTTCGACGTGGTTTAGTCACTTCGGTGCGCGAGAATTTTGGTGGAGGTAAGGAGATGGATGCCCTACTCTTCTTCTGCATTTCCTCGCGATTTGGAGCCGAACGGTGCGAGAACGAGCGGGTTTAGCCTTGTTTTGGGTAAAGCATGCTTTGGGGGGGTGTGAGACGTGTTCGCCTTTCTTGGCGATAGTTTCTAGCCTGGTTAGTTTTATTTCAATCCATGGCATGTCTGCATCCCATTCCCACCAGTTTCATTGCGATTGGTGGTCATTTGGGACCGGTGTGAGCCCGGGAACCCATGTGACTCATTTTGGGTCGATTCGGTAGAATCGCCCATTTCTTACGTTTTTGGTGTTGCTTGGATCCCTTCCGGTCTGTGGAAGGCTTGTATCATGTTTAGGGTTGTTTCCCCTTCGTTTAGAAGCGAACGGGGCGTGGAACGGCCGAGATCGGCCAATCCTCTATTTTTCCCGTCGTAGCAATTTAGCGGTCTTACCAGAGACCGTTTTCAGGCATTTAGCGGTCCTTGGGTGACCGTTTATGCTTTTCAAACAGTATGTCGGTTCAGGTCTTTGCGGTCATGTGATAGACCGTTTCTTCGGAATAGCGGTTCAGTGGATGACCGCTAATCCCTATCAGCGGTCGTACGATAGACCGCTAAGGGGGAGGTGTATGTCGGTTCGGATTCGCGATCGTGTGATAGACCGCTAATCCGGCAGTGGCAGTCTGAGAGATGATCGCTAACCGCTATTTGTGTCGGTTTAGTAGTTTTAAGTTGGTTGGGGTAGCGGTCCTAGCCTTGACCGCTATGTGTCCTTGGCGGCCCTAAGGGAGACCGCTAGGAGGTTTGACTGTTTTATGTCGGTTCGGGGGTTGACCAGTTCTAGCGGTCATATGGACGACCGCTACCATCTCCCTTGCGGTCCGGCGACAGACCGCATACCCCTGTGGATTTGTAGTTTTGTCCGTTCGAGTCTCTGAGTGTAACGGCCATGTCCTAGACCGCTTATCTCAGTGAGACGGCCTATGAATAGACCGTTTATGTGTTGATGCGGCTTCTTCTTGACCGTCCGGTGTCTGTATTCTCTGTGTGAGGGTAACGACTCATTAGCTGACTGCTTGGTTTACCTGGCGGCCTGGCATATGATTGTTTACTTCCCAGAGCCTTGTTTTCCTGATATTTGGCCTCCATTTATCTTGGCCTTACCTTGTAGTTTGCCTGCAATCCCGTGGATATCTTGGATATCCTATGAGGGGTGTGACCATGTTGTGAGGTGGCCGAGGAGTGCCCTTATATCGCGTGGTGTTCCGTACTGTTTCAGAATCATTATTGGTGTTTGGTCAACCCGGTGTGATCCAGTGGTTGACATGTGACTCGTGAATGTCTCGGTGATCCGGTATGGATCGAGAGATGATGTTGGACGCCTTGAGGTGCTGTTTTACCTCGACTTGCGTGTCCACGTGCTTTAAGGGTCTTGGTGATTCCTCAAGTCTCCGTAGTTTGTGTTATGCGGAGGTGTGGATCAGGTGATCCTATGCCGTTTCCTCTATCGGTGTTTTCCCGTGATATGGCTTAGGGACTTGGCTGATTGGCGGCTTGTTACCACTATGTGCGATGATCTTGACCCCGAGTCTTGTGACTCAAGGATCGCTGTGTTAGCAGGTCTAGTTGTCTGTCCTGAGTCCGATGGCAGTCTGGTATGCTATCCTGTGTCTTGGTGCTTCGTAGTACGTGCGACAATGCATGCTTAGCATGTCTGTACTTCAGCACTAGTGTTTTGGAGTCTCTGTGTCCAGTGTGTTGGCCCACCTCGGAGTGGTGGTGGGGCAGTTCCCGATAGACGGCTCGTAAGCTAGTTTCCGAGGGCTTCCTTGCCTTACAGTAGCGTCCTACTGGGGGAGAAAGCTAGCTAGAGGCCTGGCTCAAGGCATTGAGCTTGTGTGTGCACACGTGGTCAGGGGCGTTTGGGTGAGCGCCGACGGGCGTGACCCTGACTAGTCACTCGTTACTGTTGTTCCTTGTACTCGGTTCTGTGAGTGTCTCAGTTACTGTCATTCCAGACGTGTGGGAGATACTTGTGGCACAGTGTAAGACGTCAGTGGACGCATCTTGCTGTTCTTCTAGTGAAGAGGTGCTCCTGTCACTTGACGCATGACTCTAGTGATTCTCGTGTCTCGTGACGTGTCTTTTCGTCATTGAGTTCCGAGTAGCCTGTATGTGGCTTTACTCGAGGTCTAGTCTTCTGTAGCGTACATGACGATCTAGTTGTGTATATTCGTGCCTTTGACTGTGTAGGTCTTTTATAGGGCTTTTGCTTATTTTGGTAGGCTTTTAGCTTTGGAGCTTGTGCTTGGTCGACGGATTGGTAACGCCTGACTTTGTGAGATCAGGGTTCGTCTTTCTATTGCCGTTTGGAGTAGCTTAGAGATCCGTGGTTTGATCGGCTGCCGTGTTTCTGGTTAGTACATCTTTACTCTTTTTTTTAGTTACTTTTACTCATGTTTTTACAACTTTACTATTGTAGTTACTGCTGTTGCTCCTGCTCTTTCCTGCTTTACTGTTTAGCGCTGTTGTTTAGCGTGTTACTGCATTGTTTCCAGTGGGGATCTGCGTGACCCCTACGAGCCAGTGACACGAGGCTCACCCCTACTTTTCAGATGTGGACTTCTTCTTCCTCGTGGTTCGTGGCGCGGAGCGCCTGTTGTAGTTGCCAGCGTTGCCTGCGTCGGGCTTCCCCCGACTTCAGTGTACATTTTATTTTCTGTTGGACTATACTTATCTTTATTTGGACTGGACTTTGTTAATTTAAATTGTTAATTGAAAAAGTAATTTTATTTCTGCTAATTTAGCAAACCTAATCAATGAAATATTAATTGCTTACTACTTTATCTGTGACTTCAATGTACTACACACACTCCTTTTATCCCTTCGTAGTTTTACCGCTCTTGGGAGGCTTCTCAAAATCCAAGTGTTATCGGGTTTACCCGGTATCCGGAGTCTGGGTCGTCACATGTACTGTTCACAGGAATAGGTGACCACGTATGTGGGCGCTATTTCTGTAATTGGTGGCGACTGAGTGGACGCCAATTACCCAGTTTTACGTCATGCGTTGGTTTACGTGAGGATTAATGATGTGTCATACTTGTTCAAAGTTCAGCCCTTGAACTCCTTCATTCGTGAAATCTACCTTATCATCCTACAATGATTATTCCTTTGGAACTCTATATTGATTATAACTATAGTGGATGTCTAAAATATACATGACTCAATGCTTGTGCATATAGGGCCCGATCTGGTCCTAAGAGGAGCACCAGAAAGTACTTGTGCCCATGGGAGCTATATTGATCACTGTGTGGCATTGCACCGAAGTGCATGACTTGCTAGATTGACATTCCACGACTCGTACTTGACTTGACTTGACATGACTTGCGTGTCCCGGAACGGGTATTTACTTGCTTGATAATATAATAGCCAATTCACGTGACATGACTTGATATGTTTACATGTTGTCCACCTTGATACATTCTAGATGAATATCTTGAAATCTTGCTAGTTCGTTAACTCTTGATACTCTACTTTCTCTTGTCATCGTCATGCATACATGTGTAGCTAGACTTGCATCCATGTAACATGTAATTACTTAAAGTAAGCTTGTACTTGAGATATAATTCCTACTGAGCGTTCGCTCACCTAGTGTTTTCCTCTATTTTTCAGGTAACTTCGATGATGATAATCAATCGGATGGGATCGGGAACGAGTAAAGAGCGTAGAGCCATCCAGTCATAGAAGCATCTATCTATCCGTGTCTTTTTCCTATTTTTTGAGTCAATCATTGTAATTTTCTTTTATTGAGTCAAGGTTGTCATTTAGTACTCTTTTATTGAGATTATGCAATAGAATTACCTTAATGGTTATTATGAATAAAGGATTTGGTTTATCTCTACTTTTACACGCTCTGTCTGTGTGTCGAATACACTTATGCTCTGATTGACATGGTTGATATAACTCGTCACGCATACCGGGTTCCTTCCGCTCTCGGGGCGTGACATGATCAAAATGACTTAGTTGATATTGTAAATGATATCAATGTCTAATTGACTATGTCAAATAAAAGAGAAAAATGATTAAACAACTATTTATCTTAAGTTACAAGGAACATCAGCCATCCTAAAGACTAAAGTGCTCTTATAAATATGATAGTTGCAGCTCAAAATAACTTAGTCGATGTAGTAAATGAAATTTCATTCCTTAATCGACTAAGACAATGTTTAAGTGACTAAGACAAACTATTTATCACTGTCTAATTGACTATGTCAAATAAAAGATAAAAATGATCAAACAACTATTTATCTTAAGTTACAAGGAACATCAGCCATCCTAAAGACTAAAGCGCTCTTATAAATATGATAACTGCAGCTCAAAATAACTTAGTCGATGCAGTAAATGAAATTTCATTCCTTAATCGACTAAGACAATGTTTAAGTGACTAAGACAATGAAATTCAAATTTCAAATGTATTGAATGCGACTATGCACATTAAATGATGTTCTTACAGCGTATGAGCCAAAATGATACTCTCTTTCTTCTTCTATTATGAAATATATCTGACAGACGACCTGGAAAGGTCAGTTCTTATAATCCATTTTAGGAAGAAATAGATTGAAAGGAAAGTGCAACAGTCAAGACACGTATCAGCATCTACAATAAGAAGGGAGTATTTATATGCAGTCTTATTTGACTTTATTCTTTCATAATATATACAAATACTTTCTGCAGTCTGATAGTACTAGGAAAAAGGGGACACCTTCAAAAAGGACTCTGCTACAGGGACATGCGCCAAAAGGAAAGATCTTCTCCTTAGAAGTACAAGAAGTAAAAAGAGAAATCATCAAGGAAGATATGCTACTATCTTTTCATAAAGAAAGAATGTCATTTTTCAAAGACAGAAAGTGTGATCTGGCAGACAGCTACAAAGCTCTAAAGGAAGAAATCTAAACTCTCTCTGTAATGTATATAAAGTCTGGGTCTAACGGACATCAAAATGTGTCTAACGGCTTCCAAGTGTCTAATGGCTTCCTGGATGTGCCTAACGGAACAAACACCAGAGAGCTATATTTATGGAGTTGTTGAACATTAGAGAGCCAGCTGAGCAGACTGAGCGTACATACACACACATGAGCTAAGTGATCTACAGTACAAACGAAGCAAGCAATCCAGCAAACCCATTCTCCAACATAACTTTCATCGCAAGAGTTGAGAGAAATTCGAGTCCAATCCTTTCTCAACCACACAAGTTGCTGCGTACTCATGTAAAGAAGAAGAAGCAACCACAATTTCTCTACTGCAATCTTTCTACTTCTTCTCAAAGCCTTTTGTGATTCTTTGATCTTTTCTTTGAAGGCTTATCCATTATAGTTCAAGATAGCTGCACTTTCATTCTAATATTTTTATCTTGAACGATCTATAATTCATTGTACACAACCTATCTAACTAAGAGGCAAACTCTGTGCAAACCCCACTTGTAAAAGTGGTTAACTTCTCCTTGAGGGGAGAAGTCCTTGCTCAAGGACAAGAGTACCTACAGGAGGTCGATATCATGGGTTTAATTGTACTAGTGAAATCAGATAGGGCTCTAGTGAGGTTGTGCCCGTGGTGTGGCTGAACACCTGATCAAAAATAGCTGGGGCTCCAATGAGTGAGTGCCCATGGTGTGGCTGAACACCTAATCAAAAATAGTCGGGACCTATAGGAGGTCGATATCTTGTTGTTGTATTATTTCTTGAGGGGAGATAGTGGAAAGCCCAGTGGTTGTTGGGGACTTGACGTAGGACTGACTAGAGGTCAGGGCCAAACCAGAATAAAATCTTTGCGTCTATCTATGTGATTGTTCTTGCATCTTTATCTCTGCTTGCTCCACTACCGCTGCACTCATACTTACATTTGAGTGACTGATTATTCTGCCTATTGCGCTTGAGTTTCTTTTCACATCTGTTTAAGCGCTATACCTCTGTCACACATCATTCTAAAACGCGGTCTATCAATATCGGATTTCTATTTCTGTCCACGATACTGCTGTAGCGTTTCTAGTTTTGTTCAAATTATTACTGTAGCACTAATATTTCCAGTCATATAAATTTATAGACGTTGTTTTATCATGATCAATTTTTAATTACTCATTCACCCCCCCTTGGGGTCGACCATTTACTGGACAGCAAGTGGCATCAGAACCCAGGCTCTCTCTAGTTTAAAGATCTAACGATCTGAGAGCAAAAGGTCATAGATGGTTGGAATGGCAAAATGTCAATATGTCAACCATCCTCCACTGTTTGATTGATCTGACTATTCTTACTAGAAAACTGATATGGATTTCTTCCTTAAGGGTCAGAAGTATGATCTGTGGTCGATAGTTGATGAGGGTGACCTCATTGTCACCAAGCCTCATTGTCACCAGGCCTAGAGAAGAATGGACAACTACTGACAAGGCTAATTTATTTTTGAATGCTAAGGTCAAATACTATCTATGTTGTGCGTGTAGATACGGTGGCGCAGGGAAATGGATCCAGAGGGGGGGTGAATGGATCGTTCAACAAATACGCCCAACTTGAAATGATTGCAGAATAAAACCTTTGCCTACACTCAATTAAGTCGAATGAGACCACAGACCTCTCTTCCTCAAGAAATTAAAAGTGTTGAAGATAGATATCTCAAGGAATCGAGCAGACTCAACTCACAAAATCGCTCACGGGACGAGAAGCACTAAGAAGCATAAGTTTCTATTAAGCAATCAGTCGAACACTTAACATCAATACTAAATTCAAAGTGAAATCACACAGGAAGGCTTCTATCAGAGAACGCCCAAACAACCAGTGTAGGGGGAGGGTCAAGAGATAGGTAAGTGAACGCCAAGCAAACCACGAGAGACAGGTTTTAAGGTGGTTCGGCCAGACCCACAGTCTGCCTACGTCCACCCCTCACTCTAACTAGAGTGACGATTCCACTAGCAAGAGCTAGAATGCAACAGACGCTGCCAAACATCTTGGAGACCGAGGGAGACAAATCCCTCAATAAGGTTCAACAACTCACAAAGCCAGAACCGGAGGCGAACCTCCCTTCCTCCAAACCGGAGGGGAACCACAAGCGACACCCAGTCACTTGCAAACTAGAGGACCAATCCTCCCTTCCTCAAAACCGGAGGGAACCCACTAGTGGCACTCCACCACCAGTGACTGGAGAGACCAACTCTCCCTTCTCCTACAGCAGCAGAAGGAAACCTAGTGAGCAACACTCAGTTGCCCACAGTCAGAGGACCAATTCTCCCTTCTCCTGAACACCCAGGAGGAGCCTCGACCTCAAACCAGAGAATCGGAAAAACATTGTTGTGTCTCTGAGGTCATTTGAGTCATTCTGTGGTCTCTTGGGTCATTCGACATCATTCTATAGTCATATGAGTTCTGTGGTATTCTTGGTTTTGATAATGGCTTAACACTATGAGTCATTGTTGTTTATCACTCTCCATGTATTTGGTTTCATGATGCCCATTCACAACTTGCCTTATATGTTCTCACATTGCATTAATACCAAGGAACATGTGATTCTTGAATGCTCACATCAATCTTGAAACTTTGGGTTACTTGATGATCATCCATTCGTTTAAATTCATTGTCATATGAACTTACTCTTTTGATATGGATGGTTAATTTGGGAATGAGCTTTTCTATCCTTCTTGTTATTGAAATTCCATGAGCGTGTTTCATGGATATTTTACTTGGGGTGGTTGAGCTCTTATTTCTTGATCTTTAGCTCAGAACACTTGTGATTCAAAGTGTTCACATATAACTAATTCATGAGATTTCATATGTGTATTTCATACATTTATTATATGGATTATTGAGCTAAAGTTCTAATCCTTTTTATATGATTTTGCAGGCCAAAACACTCAATATATATTCCCCAAGATCAAAGGAGTTTGATGCCACAGAGTTCGGAAGGGTTACAATGACATTTGGGGCTGAATTGTGTTAATCTGGAATTTACTGTAGCTTTAGGTCGACCGGCGGCACTGTAGCTAGGTCGACCGAATTTCCCAGAACCAAAAGGTTCGGGGTCTGTGACATTCCGGTCGACCGCCCCATGAATTCGGTCGACCGGTTTTGCCAGAGCCGAAAAGTTCTGGCTGCAGCAGGTTCCGGTCGACCGGCCCATGAATTCTGGTCGACCGCCAGCCCCGATGCAGCCATGTTTGACTTGAAATCCACCTCGTGGCCAGCCCCTTTCCATGGATTTGTTTAATCAAACCTTACCTAACTTCCCATGATTTGTGGATCTGGTCTGGAGGGTGTCCAAGGACCATTCCAAGGGTTATAAAACCAACATGAGAGGGTTAGAAACCCTAGTTGATGGAGTTGATGAAGTGAATCAAGGGAGGCCATTTCGAGAGCACTGTAGCACCTCTGTGAACAGTGTTTCGGGCAGGAGTTCTTCATCCTTCCAAGGTGATTCAAGGTGAGATCTGAAGCCAAGCAACCTCCAATCAAGCAAGAAGCATTCAAGGCTTGCAAAGGTGATCAAAGCTACATCCATACACCTCTTCATCAACTCAAGGAGATTCAAAGAAGATCAAAGCTACATCCAACAATCTCTCCATCAACTCAAGGTGATTCAAGCTCATATCTCAATCCAGCAACCTCCAAGGAAGAGTAGAAGAAAGCAAGGCTAACAAGGGAAATCAAAGGAGGCTGCAAGGGTGTGTTCAAGGAAGAGGAGTTCGAGTTACTGTAGCTGTGAACAGTACTCCGGGAAGAAGTTCTTCATCAAATCCTCAAGAGATTCAAGCTCCAACAAACCTCAGACAAGATCTTTTCTCTTAAGCATATTCTTTATCTTGTTTGAGTGATTTCATATTTGTTCGTTTTCATTTCATTCAAACATTTGGAATTGAGAATCGTCCCTACCGGTGGTTAGTAGGAAGGCAATCGGGAGTTCTCCGATTTGCGGTGTAGCCGTCCCTGCCGGCTTTGTGTGTAGGAAGACAGAAAGAGGGGTTTCTCTGTTCTGTGGTTTGGGGCGTGTCCCCGGGTCAAGCTGTGTGTCAGCAAGGAAGCCTCACCGGGTTTTGGTGAGGGGTGGACGTAGGTTGCGGGGTTGCAACCGAACCACCTTAAAAATCCCTGTGTTGTGGGTTGTTTATTGTGTGTGATTGCTCTGTATCTTCTAACCCCATTCACAGGTTCGTGTGCTTCCATACTTGGTTATCTTGCTCACATACATATGCACTTTGAGTGATTAACATAGCATACACACACACGCACAGTTGTTGCAAGCTATTGCATGTTCATCTATGTGTTATGCTTTGTAATTCACTTAAAGAAGTGTGGATGTTTCATAGCTTGTAATTCAAATCTTCCATTTGAGCCACTCTACTTAATTCCGCTGTGCATTGTGCCTAAGTGATTCATTCACTTTATAAGAGTGGTTTAAGCTTCCGCTAGATAAGAGTTTTTAAATAGGCCATAATTTGTGATAGGATCTATTCAACCCCCCCTTCTAGATCCGTTTACACCTCACGGGACCCAACAAGTGGTATCAGAGCAAGGCTCTGTCATTCCAGATCCAACGATCTGCAGGGAAAGATCCCGGTGTTTGTTATTTAGATGGATTCACATGCTACACTTACTTCGATGGCTTCTCCACCCATTTATGATGGTTCAGATTTTTCTACATGGGTTGGAAGAATGTTCATCTATGTTAGCTCCATAGATCCACAATTGTGGACTCTCATATACAATGGTCCTCATGAGCTGTCATCAAATTCAATTGATTGGCTAGCCGAACATGAGACCAAACATAATGATAATCGTCTTGCATATAACTTAATTACAGCTGCAGTTGATCTAAGACTAACTCATCTTGTGTCCTCTTGCAGCATAGCCAAGCAAGTATTGGACAAGTTGGTTAAAATCCATGAAGGGAAGGAACAAGAACAAGAATGCTTCATGGCCGACCGTATAGAACAGTCTAGCAATGCATCTTCATCACAGGAAAACTCTGACTCTGAGGAATTCACTTTTGAAGAGCTTATGGAAGCCTATGGTGAGTTGATTAATCAATACAAAAAGGTCAAATCAGAAAATAAAAATTTGAAAAAGGATCTCAAGAAAATCAACCAAAATGAAAGCTTGTTTTGTAAAAAGTGTTCTATTGTTAAAGAGCTTAACAATACTCTCTCAGTTGATCTAGATACGCATAAACAAAGCATTGCATGTCTAAGGGAAGAAAATGAAAATCTTCATGATGAAATCACTAGGTTGGAAGAAATTGTAATAAAACTTCAAAACCAACCTAAGTCAATCTCTAATGATCAAACTATGGCCGATGGGCTAATCTATCATGAGAGGTTGATTGAAGAAAATAAAAATTCTGTTTCATACTCTGCTAACTTTGTATGTGAAAATGTTCATTCTTGAGAAACATAAATGTTGGTCTCATGATGATCTTGAATGGCAACAAAATCTGATTGATTCTCTGAAAGAAGAGAATAGAGAGTTGTTGGAAAAGAAAATTGAACTTGAACAAGCTGAAGAAGAATTGCATGAAAAACTGGCTGCACATGAAAAAGGCAAATCTGTCATTGATGATCACTCTGAAACTTTGCATGCTTTAGAACAACAAAATCAAAATCTTAAAGCAGTAAATGCCATGCTCAATGAGCAATTGGCAGCATGCGAAGAGGGCCTTGTTGAATCTAAACAGCACATTTTCTCACTTGAAAATGAAATTCAAGGTTTGAATGATTTCCTGTCAATGTTTGCCCAAATCCAAGATTCTGGATCACCGGAAGCCACCACTTCCTGTGGTCACCAAAAAGGGCATACTGCTCGAAAGAAAAGTAAAATTCAGCATTCTCATCCAAACATGCACCATAACATGCTCAATGCTAAATATCATGTTTTCCACAAAAAGAATGTCCATTGTTATTATTGTGGTAGACATGGTCACACTGTGCATGATTGTTTTATCTTGAGAAATGATGAGCTTAGAGCAGGACAGCTAGTGAAAGAACAAGGAAAGAAAGAAAGACACCACCCTCATACCATGAAAGGTAAGAATCATGCTCGCCCACAAAAACATAAGCCACATGCACACGCACATGAACATAAAAAGAAAATCAATCTTTTGTGTGTTGTTTCTACTGTGGTAAAAATGGGCATGAGATATATGATTGCCTCACAATGAAGGAGGATGATGTGATTGCCCTGAAAAAGGTGGGCCAAGATGCTAAACATGTTGCTAACCCACAAGGACCCAAGCAATCTTGGGTACCTAAAAATTCAAATGAGAATTTTGGGTGCAGGATGCCTTGGAGCTGAACAAATGATGTCATAGGTAAATAAAAGCTCAAGGCACATGTATGTACATAAACCTTTTAAGTTTCAGTCATCTTGCATGTTTAGTCTAACATGTAGATAGTGCATCATAAGTCTGCCAATGTCATTAGATTCTGCAAACTGAACTGCTCTTTGAAATACAAAACCCCCATGGTGTGAGATGAACTTTTGAGCTAGATAACTTGTTCACACCATGCTTGATTTCAGCTATTTAATTCATGAAAAATTTGTTATGCTGATGAAGTTGATGTGATAATGAGTTGCACAAGTCTTGCTATCAGCCACATGAAATGCTTGGACTTTGGTTTTGATGATGCAAACCATGGTTGCATTTTCAACTCGTTATTCATATTAGCATTGTTCAAAGGGGGAGTCTAGCAATTGGCATCATCATGTTGCATTCAGTTCAAAATCAATTGTGAATGATTTGTGTTTGCATCATCTTGTAATCACACATGCCTTAATGCACATCATGTTTAGAAGACAAATGATAATGCATAATCATTTTGCAGCATCTTAATTGCATTGTGCATTCATATAAATCTTAGGCTGCATAGTTCATTGCCAACCCTTGCATGTATTCAGGGGGAGTCAACATCAACCTAGCTTGAATCATTTTACATCATATCATTCGTGCATGGCCAGGGTATATCAAATGTTGATGTATGGAAGGGCAGGTTATGCTTGCCTCGAAGCACTCAACATGCGTGAGGTTTCACCTCCGCCAAGTACCATGCGTCACTATCGCATATAGGCCATATAGCTAGGGGGAGTTGTCTTCTTAAGGCATTCGTGCATATGGTTCATATTCATTATGTTGCATTTCATAAGTGTAAAATCATGCATTATGTTGGTTCATGCATTTCATGTTTGATCAGGTCAACCCCTGCATGGGTCAAGTAAACCTCTCATTGACATTCGTCATTCTATGTGACTGCAAACATCACTCCTTGCATGCTTTCATTGCATATTCATAGGGGGAGTCGTGTTGTTCTTCTTGGTTCATTCGTCCTTTTTACATCTGAACCTCAATGGCCTCCAGTGTGATAATAAGTTCAAGAGACAGACATCACTACAGTGTAAGAGCTTTCTATTATATGAACTGATGATTGTCCATTCAATGAAAATGGTTCAGATTTAATGATTTCCTTGAAGTTTTGATATATCTTTTGAAATCATCCATATTTTGTGGTTTTAATAGACCTTAACTAGAGATTGCATGTTGTGCCTTGAATAACTATTCTGAAATCTGAAAATCCAAATGTCTTGACAACTTTGGTGATACTCTAGAGCTTAGTATTGTTTCTAAACATCTTGATGAGCTGGAATTCTTGAAAATCAATTTGCAGAGCAATGATAGTGTTGCACGGAGAAATATGTCCCGTCATCAAATCAAGTGACGAATGATATGTCATGATGTGCCTCTGTTATCTCTGTCTTAATTCATTTGGACTCTAGGTAGAGCAATGGCATAATTGCTGAGAAATATATCTTCTCATCAAAGAAATGAGTTTGGATATGTCATGACGTGATGTTGCTATCTCTGTTCATTCTGAAGCATAACAGTCAGTCTTGCCAAATACCTAGGGATACTAGCGTCTAAACAACGTGTATTCTTACGGCTAGGAGGCATGTACTAGACTTGATTGCTCGTAACATATGAGTCATGTGCCTTCAAATTCAAACGATATTGAAAATCAAATTTGTTAAACTCATAAAATTCCATGCTTTAGTCATGCTTGTTTAGCCTCAATACTAGTTTTTGTGTTATTCCCTTTGTGGTTATTGAATATGGATGTATAAGACAAGGGAAGGTTAAACACTGTCAAGATATGTGCTTCTGGTTCATTTCTATTAAACCATGGATGTCGATGCTTTTTAAACTCTATTGATGATCTTGGTTTTCATTAGCTTTGAACCATATATATTGCTCCCGGCATGTTTCTAATTTCATATAATGGCTTGCTCTTCCACTACCATTCCACTCTGATCTCTAGGACCTTTGTCAACCACTGTGCCGTATCCCTCCTTTTTGCTATTGGCAAAGGGGGAGAATGTCTTGTTGTGAGTCCTTGCTATGGACTTGGGAGAAAGGGGGAGATGTTGCCTTTGTTGCCTTTGTGCGTTGTCAAAGGGGGAGAGTGCATTGTGGATATGGGAGAATCCAAGGGGGAGAGAACCTTCATTTATCATGAGGGTTAATGCATAGCATTCATACACTTTACTTCTCCATGCATTTGTATATCCATGCATACATATCTGCATTCACATGCTTCACTATCATGGATCTTGAGCTGCACATGTTACATAAACTTTGTTGTTTGCCTTCATCTGCCATATCTACATAAATCATTCAGGCTGCCATGATTACATCATCATACTAAACAAGTGGTATCATCTAACAAGTGGTATCATCTTGATGCACCTTTCAAGTCGCATCCAAAATCATTGGTGTCCTCTGTCAAGTGATATCACATTGCTTTCTCATTCATTGGCATGTGGCATAAGACCTAGCATCATTAGCATCATGCTCTCATGCTAATAGGGAGGCATGCGCATCTTAACTTCATACAATTGTAGCTTGCATCTATCATTTCCATGCATTGCTTAGCAAATCCAAAAAATCTGAAAACTAGAAAACCACTAAAAATCTGCAAAATTTGAAATCAAAATTTGCTCCTTGGCTGCTCTATCCATCTCCTATTTGAGGAATTGAATCATGCTGCTGTGGCTCCACCTCTCACACTACTTTATCTTTGCCAAGTCACGGGACACCACCATGTTCGATGCCTCCATATCATTCATTGGTCTCAGTCCTATAACTGGCTTTCCACAATTGGTTGTTCTCTTTGGTTATTTTGTCAATCTTAATAAGTGTACATCCATTGGCATGTATTTCCACATCATTTTGTGTGCGTCATTAATGTGCGTCTCTCTTTCTCTTTTCTGGATCTTTTGATGTTGTCAAAGGGGGAGAAGATTATGTGAGTCATTCATCAAAGAAGATTATGTGAGTCATTCATCAAAGGATGTGGTAAGGTAAGAAGGTAAGATTATGTGAAGTCATTACTCAATGCATGTGGTGAATGTGGTAAGATTCCTCTTCTTATTCTTCAGACTCATAGTTGCCCTGTGAGTTTATAATGACTCATAGTTCAGAATGACTCATAGTTGCCATCATCAAAAAGGGGGAGAATGTTGTGTCTCTGAGGTCATTTGAGTCATTCTGTGGTCTCTTGGGTCATTCGACATCATTCTATAGTCATATGAGTTCTGTGGTATTCTTGGTTTTGATAATGGCTTAACACTATGAGTCATTGTTGTTTATCACTCTCCATGTATTTGGTTTCATGATGCCCATTCACAACTTGCCTTATATGTTCTCACATTGCATTAATACCAAGGAACATGTGGTTCTTGAGTGCTCACATCAATCTTGAAACTTTGGGTTACTTGATGATCATCCATTTGTTTAAATTCATCGTCATATGAACTTGCTCTTTTGATATGGATGATTAATTTGGGAATGAGCTTTTCTATCCTTCTTGTTATTGAAATTCCATGAGTGTGTTTCATGGATATTTTACTTGGGGTGGTTGAGCTCTTATTTCTTGATCTTTAGCTCAGAACACTTGTGATTCAAAGTGTTCACATATAACTAATTCATGAGATTTCATATGTGTATTTCATACATTTATTATATGGATTATTGAGCTAAAGTTCTAATCCTTTTTATATGATTTTGCAGGCCAAACACTCAATATATATTCCCCAAGATCAAAGGAGTTTGATGCCACAGAGTTCGGAAGGGTTACAATGACATTTGGGGCTGAATTGTGTTAATCTGGAATTTACTGTAGCTTTAGGTCGACCGGCGGCACTGTAGCTAGGTCGACCGAATTTCCCAGAACCAAAAGGTTCGGGGTCTGTGACATTCCGGTCGACCGCCCCATGAATTCCGGTCGACCGATTTTGCCAGAGCCAAAAAGTTCTGGCTGCAACAGATTCCGGTCGACCGGCCCATGAATTCTGGTCGACCGCCAGCCCCGATGCAGCCATGTTTGACTTCGAAATCCACCTCGTGGCCAGCCCCTTTCCATGGATTTGTTTAATCAAACTTTACCTAACTTCCCATGATTTGTGGATCTGGTCTGGAGGGTGTCCAAGGACCATTCTAAGGGTTATAAAACCAACATGAGAGGGTTAGAAACCCTAGTTGATGAAGTTGATGAAGTGAATCAAGGGAGGCCATTTCGAGAGCACTGTAGCACCTCCGTGAACAGTGTTTCGGGCAGGAGTTCTTCATCCTTCCAATGTGATTCAAGGTGAGATCTGAAGCCAAACAACCTCCAATCAAACAAGAAGCATTCAAGGCTTGTAAAGGTGATCAAAGCTACATCCATACACCTCTTCATCAACTCAAGGAGATTCAAAGAAGATCAAAGCTACATCCAACAATCTCTCCATCAACTCAAGGTGATTCAAGCTCATATCTCAATCCAGCAACCTCCAAGGAAGAGTAGAAGAAAGCAAGGCTAACAAGGGAAATCAAAGGAGGCTGCAAGGGTGTGTTCAAGGAAGAGGAGTTCGAGTTACTGTAGCTGTGAACAGTACTCCGGGAAGAAGTTCTTCATCAAATCCTCAAGAGATTCAAGCTCCAACAAACCTCAGACAAGATCTTTTCTCTTAAGCATATTCTATATCTTGTTTGAGTGATTTCATATTTGTTCGTTTTTCATTTCATTCAAACATTTGGAATTGAGAATCGTCCCTACCGGTGGTTAGTAGGAAGGCAATCGGGAGTTCTCCGATTTGCGGTGTAGCCGTCCATGTCGACTTTGTGTGTAGGAAGGCAGAAAGAGGGGTTTCTCTATTCTGTGGTTTGGGGCGTGTCCCCGGGTCAAGCTGTGTGTCAGCAAGGAAGCCTCACCGGGTTTTGGTGAGGGGTGGACGTAGGTTGCGGGGTTACAACCGAACCATCTTAAAAATCCCTGTGTTGTGGGTTGTTTATTGTGTGTGATTGCTCTATATCTTCTAACCCCATTCACAGGTTCGTGTGCTTCCATACTTGGTTATCTTGCTCACATACATATGCACTTTGAGTGATTAACATAGCATACACACACACGCACGGTTGTTGCAAGCTATTGCATGTTCATCTATGTGTTATGCTTTGTAATTCACTTAAATAAGTGTGGACGTTTCATAGCTTGTAATTCAAATCTTTCCATTTGAGCCACTCTACTTAATTCCGCTGTGCATTGTGCCTAAGTGATTCATTCACTTTATAAGAGTGGTTTAAGCTTCCGCTAGATAAGAGTTTTTAAATAGGCCATAACTTGTGATAGGATCTATTCAACCCCCCCTTCTAGATCCGTTTACACCTCACGGGACCCAACAAACACTACTGGAAGATGGAAAGAGCAAACGAAAAATAGAAACAGAAACAAGAACAAAAATAGCTCCAAGGGAGCAACTTGGCTTGGATCTGATCCAGAGGCCAATACAACTCTGATCTTCAGGAAAGACTCTCTCTATCATTCTCTATTCTCTTCTCAGCTCGTTTCTCCTTCTTTCTCTTTCTTTCTTGCTGCTCACTCACTTGTTCTTCTTCTTCTTCTCTCTCAGCTCCCACTCTCTTCCATTCTTGCGCCTCACTCTTTTCTTTTCTCGATTGGGTTCTTCTTCTGCTGGATGCACTCTTTTTCAGATGGGCTCTAGCGGCACCCTTTTTCAGCACCAGCTCTCTTCTTCGAAGGGTAATGTAGCTTTATATAGGAACATGGGTTTCGTATGGATCAAGCAGCAGAACCCTACTGAAATTTCATTGGTCCACGTGTTGAGGAATAGAGATTTCCTCTCCTCGGATCACATGCCTATCATTTGCCCCCTTTATCCACGAGCCAGCTTTCTCCCATCTTAGAGGACACGTGCCTCTTCTGCAACCTAATTTGTTCCCTGCAAAAGACATAGTATCGTTTTAGGATCACTTGCAGAATATTCGAGTTCATCATGTGGAAGAGCAGACCTTGTCCAGACCTTAGGCTTAATTAAACCAGATGTGCACTGACCGTGAAATGCGTAAGCAGACATATGCACAGACCTAAACTAAGTGTGCTACAATGCATTGCACCGACTATGTCCCTTGATCGTGCATGAACCGACATAGTGGAATGCACAGTCCTTGTAAAAGCTTACACCGAGTTCTGCTTAGTGTAATGCATAGAGTTGCCTATGTAAAGTGCTGCACAAACCTACAGGTCGGTGCAAGATTGCACCGAGGCAGAAGTTTTACAAGCTAGGTGCAAAGATTACATCGAGGTAAAGAATACACGGACCTCCTCCTCTATGCTAAAGAAAAAATATGCACCGAGTTGTAGGTTGCACAGACTTGGGCGCTGGCAGCAACCAATATGCACCGACGTCTACAGTGATTGCATCGAGTTGCTATCTGCACCGACCCCGCAGGGCAAACTATGCACCAACCTGGTGAATGCCTTAGGCATATTTATGCATGGACCTTATGAGTGCTTTATACAGGAACTTGCACAGACGATGTATGGTGACACAAAGCGTGCACTGACCTAAATCTGCACCGACTAGGAAGCTCGTGTACACAAGATTTGCACCGAGTTCATCTTTATCCCTTAAACAAAATATGCTCCGACTCTAACATGCTTGCATATGCACTGGCCTATATTAAAATGCTACAGGACTTGCACCGACTCTAACATGCATGCATATGCACTGGCCTATATTAACATGCTACAGGACTTGCACCAACTCTAGGCCACATGTGAGGCGCACTGTAAGATGCACCTCCTATATGCGTTAGAAAAAGATGTACCGAGGCAAACTTACACCGACCTCTATATGAGTAAGTGAAAGTATGCACTGAGTCAAAGTTTGCACTGACCTCAAACAGTGATTGCACCGACCCTACAATGCACTGACCTTGCTACATGCATTGACCTACACAGTGTTTGCACCGAGCTTCTATATGTTCATGGACCTTCAGATGCTCAAGACAAAAACTTGCACCGAGTTTCAAGTGTACGCAAACGGTGATATGCACTGAGCAAGGTGTGCACTGACTTTAGATGTGCACTCTACAGTGTTTTGTATAGACTTTGAATGCAATAGAGCAAAACATGCACCGAGTATATGAATGCATAAGGCTGAAATCTGCACCGAGAAAGAATAAGCACCGACCTCTTATATGCTTGGAAAAGACATGTATTGACCCAATGAGCAAAACTTGCACAGACTCTAGTATGCACAGACTTATATGTTGCATTAGCCCAATGAGCATGAAAATGCATCAATTCTAAGAGAAATATATATCTTGCAAATGAATATGACGACAACATAAATGCGCAAAAATCAAGGCCCAACAAACAATCCTCATCACTGCACAGTGAAATGACCAGATGCATCATCATTCAAACTTTCATACAAGCACATGATGACTCATAGTGTTTGCTATCATCAAAACAACAGGAGCACAACAATCTCTCCATTTTTGATGATGGCAACACTATGACATTAGAATAAAGCAAGATAAAGATGCAAACACGCATGTCACATGTCAAACTTTTTCTCCCCCTTTGACGTCATCAAAAAGAAAGTAGTTTGATACGAGAAATACAAACATGCATGATATGAAGGAATCAAAATCTCCCCCTGAGCTAAATGGCACAATAAAACGTTTTCTCAATAACACACCCCTTGGATGAATGAATCAAATCAGCAAAACACAGGGGCAATCAAAGATGAAATCGGCCCATGATCGATTCTATGGGACAAGCTGACACCAATGGAGACAAATTTCTGGAAGAACAAGGATAATCGGAATGAGCAAGGTTAGTTAATAGTTCAAGAAATACTTATGCTCCCCCTGAATTCAAGACAGTGTGAAGATTAGTCAGTGAGCAATGATAAAGACTAACCACAGGGTTTACAATGAGGTTCATTCAAGATTTTCAATGAGATACCAAAAACATAAATCTAGGAGAGTGAATATTTCAGAGTCTTCTATTATAAGGGCTTATGAATGAACTTTATTAAACATCATGGTTTAAACATGATGCATATACAGTTTGTCAAAAAGATCTTTACTCATATCTGAGTTCAGATTTAATAAAAGTGAACCAAGCCCTCATGCTAACATGTTGATAAACCTCCCTACATCTTACTCAATCTATTTCAATGACTTCTTTAGGAAAAATAATCATGAGTATTGAGGTTAAATAATTTGACATTTCTAAAATAAATAACCATTTGGATTCAGCAAAGTTTTCATTTCTTTTCATTTTCAGAACAGTCAGGAATAATTCATGCCTTCCGTCGTAAGGGTAGACGCTGATTAGACGCCAGTACCCCTAGGTTACTTAGCAGAATGTACCATTCTGTTTCAGGTATAGATATCACCTTTTTACGTAAGGGTACACATTTACCAGACGCAGGTACCCCTAGATACTCAGTGAGACTAACCTTTGTTAATTTTCTGAACAGAGTTAGCTAAGAAGCATCATGACTTTGGGTCCATTGTCTTTGACAAGGATCTTAGTTTCTCAGCGCATTTAGCCATTGCTCTGCCATTTACATTACAGAAATAACATTTAGATACAGCTACCCATAAGGTTTTGAAAGAAAAGACTTGTTTAAAGACAATACAAATTTCATGTATTTCAACCAAAAAGGTCATGATTTCATAATTTCAGATTACAGAAGGTTTTTCAAGGTATAACATGAAACAGTTGGTTAAAGTTTATTAAAAAAAACTGATTCAGATATTTTCATGGCATTTAAGAGGCAAGCTAAAAATACATTAAACTTAAACTAATTTGATCTTTTCAGAACATTCATAGTTCCATATAATGGAAGATTCCTAGTACAGATGTTTTTCAGATTTATGAATGAGGTATGCATATTGAAATCTTCCTGAATTTCAGATTGAAGAGAAGAGAGAGATTCAGATTGAAGAAGGAACAACTCAATTCAATGAGGTGAGCAAACAATTCGGACTATGACAAGAGCTCCCCCTAAGAGTATGCATGGCTATTGCTCTTTTTGGTATTTTTAATATGAATGATATGCAATAAACAAAGTGTATGCGAATTCATAGAACCATCACATATGACATGAGGACCATCCAGGAGAGGTTTAAACTAACCAAGTGTGCGTGAAGCACAGAAATTATCTAGACAGACTCCCCTTATCTATATGCCAAACGAAACATATGCATGAGGCACAACCAATGCAATAATCAAATGCAGGAATAGACATTTAAGCATGAGGGTTCTAACTAACAGATCAGGAATGGTATTTAGCTATCTAAAAGGAATTCAAATTACCAAACCTGCAGAGAGCAAAATTTGGGGTTTTACCATACTCAGGTGTCTTGGCTTATTGAACTCCCCCTTTTTGTTTCCAAGGCACTCCTGCAAAACAAAAAATCTTATTTTGGAGTTTTAGGTACCCAAGAGTTCTTGGGTCCCGAAATGTTAGTGCCACTATCTAAGGAACCTTTCAGAAGTCTTTGGGCTTTCAGATCATCATATTTCATAAGATGACAATTATCCATAGAATGTCCAAACCGACCACAGTAATGGCAAGATGAAGTGAATTTTAAACTCTTTTCACGCACATTGGTATTAACATGGAATCTAAGCGCATGTTCATGAAAATTTCTATATTTATCATGGAGGATATTTCTTTTATTGCCCCCAAACACATTCTCATTCACGGGAGATCTGGGATATTTAAAGTTCACATTTCTTCCCTGGACATACCAACAGTCCTTGACTGTATGGCCAAACTTCTCACAATTAAAACAAGACGAGTAGTTTCTCTTTTTAATGACAGACCAGCATTCACTAGCCAGATAGCCTGAGTTCCAGCAATTGAAGCACCTAGAAGACTTTCTTTTGAAAGCAAATTCATCTCTACCGAAGGCATTCTGATTTGCAGGGAACCTAACATGTTTAGAGTGAACTTTTCCCTGAGCATTCCACCAATGGGCAGCAATGTGGCCCATCTTGCCACAATGAAAACATTGAATTTTTTTATTTTGAAATCCATGATTCTCGAGATGAGTTTTCTTAGTATGCATTTTACTGGCATTCAGATCATCTAATTCTATTAATTCACATTCATGCATTTGATGACCAGCCTTGTGACAGTAATGACATGCCATGGTTTTCTTGCGTGCATATGTGTATGTGGGTGATTTATGAACAACATGCACAGGGTTGGCAGAGTCCTTTTTGTTCTTTTCTTTTTGTTTTTCAGTTGTCTTCGTGGATTTTTGTTCAGAAAACTGGAAGACAGATAAGCTCGGAGAGTTGTGATGAGCAGAACTAGAGACAAAAGATGTTTGAGGTTTGTTTTTATAGTTTTTTTCATCTGCAGGATTATAGCCCAACCCTTCCTTCTGAAAGTTAACCTTTGTTCCAAGAATCTTGTTCAGATTGTCCTTACCTTTGACAAATTTTGATATAGAATTTTTTAAATCTTGAATCTCAGAACTTAAGGCAACAATATTAACCTCATATCTAGAGTTTCACAGGAAATTACTTGTTGATGTAAGGCATCATTCAGACTTTTGAGTTTTTCAATTTCCTGTTTTAATTTTGTTTCATTGTTAGCTTTGACTTCTTTTATGACACTGTTGTAGCCCTGCCCTTCCTTCCTGGCATTAGTCTTGATTCCTAGCAGCTTGTCAAGATTCTCTTGCTCATCAACAAATTTAGATAGGGACTCGTTAAGATCATCAATTTCTTGTCGAAGGGATTGTAGATTATAAGAAATCCACTTAAGGAAAACTAAGAATAATTAAAAGGGAAAAAGAAGAATGGAATGAAGATCGGAGAAGAGGGTAGCATGCGAGGATGCTAAGGGGAACGTGATCGCCAGAGACGTGAGGGCCTCAAAGGATATAAACAATAACAATATGGAGGGATCGCGAATATAAATACCTCAAAAGGATGCGGGGGAGATTGTGAGTGCTTTCCTTCTCTTCCGATCGGCCGGCCGATGAAGAGAGTTCTTCTTATTGATTACCCTTGCAAAATAATAACAAACACCAATAAAAGATATGGATTAGAACCAATGTGAGTGTAGCATCAAATTCACAATAAAGATGAGCATGAAAATCATGTATAAGAACACATCTTGTTGGGTGTTGGCCCTTAAACCCCTATGCAAAAGGGTATGGGAGATTATGATGAATGATAAGATAAAGGAGGGTGCAAGTGTTGCACTAAGGAGATCTCAACATGGTTGAGATGATAAAAATAATGAAAGAAGAGAAAATAACATGATGCATGCAAACTACTTCATGAAAGAAACAAAAGAGATTAAGAGAGGGATAAGCTTATTGATATGTTTCTCCAAAAGGGGCTTTATATCTTCAATTTGCTCCAAGGAAGAAGTGGCTCCAAATCTTCAAGAGGGGAAGAAGATCTCCATGGATGAAGCTTTAAGCATGTGGGAGTCTTCTCCTTGAGCCTCCAATCTCACAGCACCTCCCCTTGAATTAGTGTTCATGCCCTCTACACAAGGGAGAGAGGGTTCCTATTTATAGGGCTAAAATTCGGAGTTAATTCCAAGGGAAATTATGAAAACATGTTTTCGTAGGATTTGGAGGGAGATGTTCATTAGACAAGTGTCCCCTCGATATTAGAAAGCCTTAGGAGTCCTTTCCCAAGTGAAAAGGGGCTCAAAATGGGGAAAGAATGAGGTTCTGTCGGAGTTCGAAATTGAACCAGAATTGACGACTGGACAGATGGTCGCTTCTTAAAATAACGTCCGCGGAGGCGTCGTCATTTTGGAGGCATTTCGAGACAGATACGGACTTTCCGAAATTTGAAAAGAATTGACGACTTTTAGGGGGGCACTATTTATAATTTAATATGAATTTCAGGCGGATTTAAAATCTCAAAATATGGCAATGAAAATAACAACCTGACTATGGGCGTCAATTTAAAATGACGACATGCACCCCGTCGTGAATCAAAAATAATAAAAAAGCCAAAGGAAATGACAACCGCGCCCTCGGGCGTCAATTGAAATGACGTCCGCGTGGGGGCCGTTATTTCAAAATATGTAAAATAGGGCCATTTTTCATTTCTTAATATTATTTTCTTATATTTTAGGGGGACGTACATCTTACTGTGCTGATTCCAATTACTATTTTTTTGTATTTTTCTGACACCCGGAAGGCCACGAAATCACTCCTGGAAGTTGGCAAAAAATAATATTAAAATATTTCAATTTGAAATTGACGACATTTACAATGTCGTTAATTTCATTTTTTTTAATTTTTATTTAATTTAAATCAAAATAACGCCCCTTTACATGTCGTCAATTCATAAAAAAAAATTCAAATAATTCTCAGAAAATCCAAAAAAATAGGAAAAGAGAAAGAACGGACGCTTCCTCAAAGAGGCGTCATTTTCTTTTTTATTTTCTTTAATTTTCTTAAAAATAAATGACGCCCCCTCTCACGCCGTTAATTTTGAAAAATCTAAAAAAATAGAGAAAAATACCCAGAAAAACCAAAAAAATATGAAAAAAATAAGAAAAGTGAGAAAAAAGGGAGAAATTCAAGAAAAATAGGAAAAACCACTCAAATAAAATTAATTTGAGGATCAAATTGGGACATTGCGAGGTAATACGATATGTACTCACAGTAACGTCAATTTTGGCGTGTCTACAGCTGCCCCACCTTGGCGTCTGCTTTGCAAGGGAGCAGAGCGAACTGAAAAGTAGATGCCAAGGTGTGATGAGACACGCGATCAACATCACCTGATGAGAATTGAATCCAAAACTTGAGACGAAGCAATCTCGAGAAATTCAATGAAATCAACGATGTTTGGATAAAAGAGGGAGTGCACGCGGGCACGAAAAGGAATGATCAACTTCCAGCGCGGTGGAAGTACCCAGGTCACAAACCTGTAGGTTTCACCATTGGGGAGCGGTTACCAGCCAATGTGGACGTGCTGCAACCAAGGTGGATCAAATGAAAAGGATTGAAATAAGAGGATAGAAATCCAAACAAAGAGCTTACGAGAAAATGACCCAAAACAGCGACAAAACGAACTGAGGATTCCATTCAGCAACGAATATCTCATATCTGGAAAGATTAAGATCAATTTGACTCTCCAAATCAGCTTATCAGAATGATTTTCCGACGTTGATTCAAAGTCCTACATGAATGCATGCTGGGTTAAAAGGAAAAATTAAAACAAATAAAAATATAAGATAATCAAGGATAATATTGCTAAGCTGCCATGACTGAGTCAAGAAACTGATTTTGCGAGTTGATACTGAGCCGAAGCCCGTTTATCCGCGCACCAACTCGCAAAAGGGAACCATCGTCCCCAGTCTTGGACGGCTCAACGGCCTATCCGTGTGACTATGATTCCTCTAGAATCATCATTGTTTTTGATGAAGGGGAACTCAAATTCCAGATTTACCAAAGTCACAAGGTCCTTGATATAATCTAGTAGCGTATGTAACATATAGTAAAAATACATACAAGGGGATGGTGATAGCAATGAGCATATGGTGAACTGAGGGATGAGATGCAAGCACCATGGGACTTGAATGTTGATGCCCAGTCGGTGAGACCACAGAGCTTCTTATCCTGTGCTCAAAATGTCATTAGCCAAGATATAAGGGAGATAATAAGTAATGAATAAGACATTTAAGCATAGCAAGTATAGCATGAATCAAAGTATCAATAAGCAATCACAACATAGACATCAAAGCGATCAAAGTTTGGTGTGGATAGCATTCAAACATGTATTTAGCAAGGCGAAGCATGTTTAGCATGAATAGCATGAGTTGAAACATAGCATTGCAAAGCATCATTGTTTGTTGTTTGTCATGAGGATGACAATCTTGGCATGTGAGATTGAGATTGGATGATCAGGATCAAGTAATGTCCAGTGGCAGAGTGATCAGCAGGAGTTTATTAAAAGATTTTGGAGATGAACAATCAATTAATGCCCAATATAGAGAGATGATAATCAAGAGTGCCCATAGTGACAAATCATGATGATATTGGGAAGAATCAAAAGATTGATAACGGTGAATGGAGAGGACTCATCCCGTGCTCTTGGTCCTTGCAAAATTATTGTCCCTGCAAAAGCACCATCAGAAAAAATACAATGCATTTTTTTAGATTTTTGGAATATGCAAATTTTTATTGGTTTTGAAAAAGATATTCAAAATTTTATGGATTTTGGACAATATTTGAATTTTTTATGGATTTTGAGAAACATTCATTTTTTTTGGATTTTTGTGAAATATTCAATTTTTTTAGATTTTGGTCCGGAAATATTCAACTTTTTTTGGATTTTGGTTTAGGAAATATTCAACTTTTTTGGATTTTGGTTTATACTTTGTTAATGCAGCATCAAATGGTGTTTTTGAACCACTGGCTAGGGGTCCTTGTTCCTTCCCCTTTCGCTAAAACTGTCCAAAGCCGAGCGTGCATTAAAGAGTGGCGCCCTATAATCGACTGCCCTTGATTAACGGTGCCCCTACCAAGGCCATACCCGAGAAACATTCGGTCGTAGAAGGAGAAGAGAAGAATAATTGAGGATAAGCTTTATACAGGATGGGAGATGTCGGGACTTGAATTCCTTCCAAGGTATTTTCCCTCAAAGAGGTAGTCTGTTGTGCCGGGGCTTTGTGCCTTTGATTTTTAGACCCTTGACATGCATACGACCAAGGTTTTCCCTGCGGGGATTTTGCCACTCTTGACATGCCATAATTCTTAATTTTGCAATTATCAAAATTTTGACTTGATTTTCATAATAGCCCTTTTGGCTAGATGTATTATGAAAACTCATATTGATTTTGGGTCAAGACTGCCCCTATTTGAGACTTCTCTCGTATTGGGGATTACCTAAGTTGGTCATCTCATCCGTCAACCTCTTGCTCCTGCATGCGGCCGAGTAAAGAAGAGAAAAGACTTTCAGATATACTCATGGCATGGCCAAAGTAGCAACGGTGTTTTATCAAGGAGCCGGCTAAGGACGCCGTGAAGTGTGTGCGGTGCCCAGCTAAGGGTTATTCTTAACAAGCGGGGAGATACAGTCGAACTCCCAGCGCGGGGTTCTTATTAACCAAAGTGCTGCAGAAGCAAGCCTAAAGACTTTTTTGATGATGATTTAATTAAACAAAAACCTAAGATAAAGGTCTAAAACACCACTTTTAATCTTGTTAAGAAGCACTTTATTTTGAAAATCATGTGTGAAGAACGTGACGAAAATGCATAAGAGTGCATACTTACGCCAACATATTACCTTGCGATCTTTGTTTAAGCAGCTGCAGAGGCGAGGTTGATCAACATGGGATTTTTCCTCAAGTAGCAGACAAAAGGATTGGAAGCAAAGGTTTGAAGTGGCTTAACAAGAAGGAGTGGTATTTAGACCAGACTCAGACGAATAAGGAGAAAAGGAAGAGAGGTGAGGGCTAGAACTCCCTCGCTAAGGCGCAGAGACCTTGATCACAAAGAACGGTTTACAGAAGAAGCGGAGAATTAGAAGGAGGGGTGAGGACTAAAGCCTCGAAAGTAATGAGAGAAAGGGCAGATGCCCAAGGTAGTGGATGCGGAAGAAGTCGGGTTGGACCCATGATTAGGAGGAATTAGAAGAAGAAATTGATAAATGGAATGAGGCGGATCCGGAGGGTCTGGAGGCAGAGGAGGAGAATCATGAGAGGAAGAAGAATCTGGAGGCTCCGGAGGGATAAAATATCGAGGGACGCGGTGCCTTGGGAAGAAATAGGGAAAAAGATGATGGAAGAGGAGGAAGAAAATGAAGAACGCGATGTCCTGGAAGAGTAATAAGACAAATCGGAAGAAAGATGGAGGGTCCGGAGGTTCCGGAGGAGGAAAATGCCGAGGGACGCGGTGCCCCGGGAAGAGTGGATGAAAAGGGTCAGGAGGGTCAGGAGGTTCCGGAGGGGGAAGATACCATGGGACGCGATGCCTAGGGAGAATCAGTGGGAAGTCTACAAGATCCGGACGTGAGGGTGTGCAGGGGCACGATGTCCAAAGAGCAAGATCCGGGGGTTCCGGAGGAAGAAGACGGAAAGGGGCGCGATGCCCAAGGGATAGAGAGATGGATGAAGGATCCGGAGGTTCCGGAGGAAGAAGATAAAAAAGGGTGCGATGCCCTGGGTGAAAGTCCGGAGGTTCCGGAGGAGTAGAATCAGAAAGAGCGTGATGCCCTAAAAGGAGGGATGAAACACCTGGAAGTTCCAGGGAAATAGCAGGAAAGGGGGCACGATGCCCCGAGAGAATTAGGGAGGAAAAACTTGGAAGGACGCGATGCCCTAGAGGGAGTGGATTAGAAGAGGATGAAGGATCCGGAGGTTCCGGAGGACGGGGAAAATACGGTTCTGGAAACCTCGAAAAAAAGGAATGCAAATGCATGCGAATGCAACAAAATGGATGCGATGAAGACATGGATGCAACAGAATGCATGAGATGCAAAGAATATGAAGGGCGAGAGGATGAGATCCTCCTCCTTACCCCTGGAGTGGCCCATGAAGAATTAGTGATAGACAGGAATATGGATGGCGTTGAATAGAAGGTGGATAGAATAGTGGAAGGCCCCTTAGCATCAAGATAATCGCCCCTCCATGGCAGTGAAAGTGTATAGACAATTGGCCCAGTGGATAAAGCAAGAGCCCGTGACGAAGCTTCAACAATAAACGACAACTTCCTTGGAGGGCAAAGAATAATAATGTGAGGGTGTTGAAGAGTTAGAACATGAAGCATCGTGTTGCCCAGGGATTGTGACATATAAAAAGTGTTGAACAGAATGGGCATTCGTCCCTTGTATGGAAGAATGGGTTCAAGATTTGAAAGTTGGAACAAGGGGTGCCCTGCCCGGCCTTTGGGCACGAACTTACACGGCATCAAAGCTTGACATTCTCTCTTAGTGAGTAGTGGCGGGGACTCGGCCTCTTCAACCATGCTCGGCACGACAACACGGATCGGCATCCGGCAGATAAATTCTTGTATCTTGAATAGCATGGCCGTGGCCAAATCCTTCTTGCCCGGCTCTTGACCATCTTCGGCACAAGTACTTGCAGAAGTACTCCCATTCTGAGTGGTAGAGGAAGCGGAGGCGGAAGGCTCCATGGATGGTGGAGGTGTAATGGAAGGTGTTGGAGAAAGGGTGAGTGGAAACAGAGGTTCAAATACGTCGAGCTTCTCCCTTTGCCCAGAAGTAGTCGGGGTTGGCTCGAGTGCAAAAAAGGGTGGATCCTGCTCAGGACTAGCCATGGGTAAGGGTGAATGGATAGATGAAGGAACAGGCAAAGTGGGTTTTGGGTTTAAAGGGATAATGGAGGGCCGAGATGGCGGTGATGGAAGGTTAATTGGGGAAGGTTCGATGGTGGGCTCGGTGGAAGCCGATGGGGTAGAGGCTAATGGCGGATTGGGTGGAGGTTTAGTGGAAGGCCCGGCGGAGGCCGGTGGAGTGGAGATAAGCTTGGATGGCTTGGCGGGAGTTAGTGGAGTGGAGATTAGTGGAGGTTCGGCGAAGGCCGATGGAGTAGAGGTCGAAGGTGTAAAAGGAGAGGGTTTGGTGCGTAGGAAGCGTCGGATGATGCGAGAAGTATTAGGTATAGGGGAAGGCGCATGATGCACCGGTGTAGGTGACTGGAGTATCGACCCATCATCATAGCACCAATTGGTCTCATAAATGGGGTTAGGGATAGTGGCTTCACCCTGAGCAAGGGGTTCATCGGGTGGCAATGGAGGGAGTGGGAAACGAAGGAAACTTGAAAGGGGTGCCTGTGGAATTTCAACATTTCATGCCGTCTCCAAATCTTCATCTTCATCAAAAACATCAAGTGGACACCGTGGTGGAGGCATAATAATAGGTGGTGGAGGATTTTATGGAGGATCATGTGAAAGTGGAGGCAGATGGTCATGATATTGTGAAAAATTCTGTGGAGGTAAATGCGAAGGTGGAGACGGAGGGCCAGATAAATGAGCAGGGTGGATGAGTGGAGGGTGAACGATGTCCACTTGATTTTTGATATCTTGCTCACACGTGTTATTAATGCCATTCTCTCTTATCTCCTTCCAATCTTTTTCTAACTTAGCGATGTTATTCATGAAATCATGAAGAGGATTGACTTGAGATGGAGGAGGAGCGGGCCGCGGGCTGGTGAGCCTCTTAAGTTGTTCTTTCATGGAAGAAATTCTATCAAAGATACTTTGCTGGAGGGGTGTAACATGAACATTGGAAGGTTGGCATGATTGCCTTGGAGGGGTGGCTTGATGTGACGGCCGTGGAGGAGGGTTAATAGGACGACCCGCTAAAGGACCCGGACGGGTCGGATTACAAGGAATAAATGGACCTTGGGGCCGTGAAGGATGAGAAATAGAAGGAGGCGGGTGATGGGCCACTCTAATAGGAGTATGTGTCGATGAAGGAGGCGGGTGATGGGCCACCCGAATAAGAGTAGGTGTGGATGGAGGCGGGTGATGGGCCACCCGAATAGGAGTAAGTGTGGACGGAGGAGGATGAGGAGAGGATGTGCCCTCAACAATAGCCTTAAGGACTTGGATTTGTTGAGGGGTGAGATGATCCAATGCACGGAGGAATTGAGAGACCTTCTCGTCATTGGGAGGAGACGGTCCCGAGGGGGTAGTGGCTCGTGATTGAGGCAAGGGACCATGAGATTGGACATTGCCCATGGGTCGGGCAACACTATAAGAATGAGGGCGTGGTCCCCTAGAATGATTGTGGTGAGAATTATGGAATTGAGGATTATATGATATGCTAGGTTGTGCATCCTCATGAACATAATTAAGATTAAACATGTTATTTTGTCTATCAAGGTAAGCCATTATGCAATCAAAGTTCAAGCAAAATAATTTGCAAAGAAGCACACGAGTTAGAATGATTACCGTTGATTTTTATTTATTTGAACCTTGGTGAATTAATGACTTTTAACAAACTTCGGAGTGATTCACACAAGGGAGGAACCTAGTTTCAATGTAAGTTCACTTCGATGCCAACTAAGAACACTCTCTCACCATGCATAGGCCAACTAAACCCGGGACTTCAAAGGTACAACCTGCCCGGCGTCCGTGAGGGAATCCACGGGTGCGGGGACTTACGGAGGCTTGGTTTAGGAATTTCCGGTCCAATGAGACGGAATGCTCAAAGGAGGGTCCTTCCTTCACCAAGAGGGGGGTGTGACTCCTAAAAGTGTGGGGAGAGGAGGTCTCCCAAACCAAATGCAAAGATGAATGCAAGCATGCAATATCAAGCAGACAGTATCAGCGTGAACATCACAGAACAAAATGACAACCTGGGAAAGGTCGCTATATCAAGAAGCAGCGCCTGAGTGTCAGTCGTTAATTACTGTGAATAGTGCAAGCAGAGTAAAATATCGCCTTAAGGTGAGGCGCTGTATCTAGAATGGACGCCTGTGCACAGGGACGTCAAATAGCAGTAATCAACATGAATAAACAATGATAATCAAAATGACGCCTTCCAGTAAGGCGCTGTACGAGTGAAAGACGCCTCTGACAGGGGCGTCAGAATGTAATGTCAAAGAAAATGACGCCTTGGTATGAGGCGTTATACTGGAAAATGACGCCTCTGTGAGGGGCGTTAATTATAAAATGATGAAAAAAAATCTTGCCAATAAAATGGAAGCGACGCCTGTTCAAACGGTCGCTATATGCTGAAATGACGCCTCTGTGAAGGGCGCTAATTCCTCTCCAAGGGCCAGAAAGCTCAAACAGTGACGAAAATACCAACAGGGAGGAAAACACTCACAATCACAGTATAAGAATCATGGTAATCAATAAAAACATGAAAGGGGATATAGCATGCTCATCATTTTTTTTAAGAGATGGATAAATGAAATTTCTAAAAATCTATCAAACTAACCAATCACATAGGGAGAATACTACGTGGAGCATAAAAGGAGGTGCACTGTGGGTGCAAAAGGGGAGATGTCACACGTGGGTGCCCAAGGGGAAGGGTAATCAAAAAGAAAAATAAAAGGAGTCCCACCGTGATCGCCAATTTGTAGATTCTAAGAAATCCACTTAAGGAAAACTAAGAATAATTAAAAGGGAAAAAGAAGAATGGAATGAAGATCGGAGAAGAGGGGAGCATGCGAGGATGCTAAGGGGAACGTGATCGCCAGAGACGCGAGGGCCTCAAAGGATATAAACAATAACAATAGGGAGGGATCGCGAATATAAATACCTCAAAAGGATGCGGGGGAGATTGTGAGTGCTTTCCTTCTCTTCCGATCGGCCGGCCGATGAAGAGAGTTCTTCTTGTTGATTACCCTTGCAAAACAATAACAAACACCAATAAAAGATATGGATTAGAACCAAGGTGAGTGTAGCATCAAATTCACAATAAAGATGAGCATGAAAATCATGTATAAGAACACACCTTGTTGGGTGTTGGCCTTTAAACCCCTATGCAAAAGGGTATGGGAGATTATGATGAATGATAATATAAAGCAGGGTGCAAGTGTTGCAGTAAGGAGATCTCAACATGGTTGAGATGATAAAAATAATGAAAGAAGAGAAAATAACATGATGCATGCAAACTACTTCATGAAAGAAACAAAAGAGATTAAGGGAGGGATAAGCTTATTGATATGTTTCTCCAAAAGGGGCTTTATATCTTCAATTTGCTCTAAGGAAGAAGAGGCTCCAAATCTTCAAGAGGGAAAGAAGATCTCCATGGATGAAGCTTTAAGCATGTGGGAGTCTTCTCCTTGAGCCTCCAATCTCACAGCACCTCCCCTTGAATTAGTGTTCATGCCCTCTACATAAGGGAGAGAGGGGTCCTATTTATAGGGCTAAAATTCGGAGTTAATTCCAAGGAAAATTAGGAAAATATGTTTTAGTAGGATTTGGAGGGAGATATTCATTAGACAAGTGTCCCCTCAATATTAGAAAGCCTTAGGAGTCCTTTCCCAAGTGAAAAGGGGCTCAAAATGGGGAAATAAGGAGGTTCTGTTGGAGTTCGAAATTGAACAAGAATTGACGACCGGACAGATGGTCGCTTCTTAAAATAACGTCCGCGGAGGCGTCGTCATTTTGGAGGTATTTCGAGACAGATACGGACTTTCCGAAATTTGAAAAGAATTGACGACTTTTAGGGGGGCGCTATTTATAATTTAATACGAATTTCAAGCGGATTTAAAATCTCAAAATATGGCAATGAAAATGACGACCTGACTATGGACGTCAATTTAAAATGACGACATGCACCCCGTCGTGAATCAAAAATAATAAAAAAATCAAAGGAAATGACGACCGCGCCCTCGGGCGTCAATTGAAATGACGTCCGCGTGGGGGCCGTTATTTCAAAACATGCAAAACATGGCCATTTTTCATTTCTCAATATTATTTTCTCATATTTTAGGGGGACGTGCATTTAACTGTGCTGATTCTAATTACTATTTTTTTGTATTTTTCTGACACCCTGAAGGCCACCAAATCACCCCTGGAAATGGGCCAGAAATAATATTAAAATATTTCAATTTGAAATTGACGACATTTACAATGTCGTTAATTCCATTTTTTTTAATTTTTATTTAATTTAAATCAAAACAATGCCCTTTTACATGTCGTCAATTCATTAAAAAAAATCCGAAAAATTCTCAGAAAATCCAGAAAAATAGGAAAAGAGATAGAACTGACGCCTCCTCAAAGAGGCGTCATTTTTCTTTTTATTTTCTTTAATTTTATTAAAAACAAATGACACCCCCTCTCACGCCGTTAATTATTAAAAAATCTAAAAAAATGGAGAAAAATACCCAAAAAATCCAAAACAATAGGGGAAAATAAGAAAAGGGAGAAAAAACGGGAGAAATTCAAGAAAAATAAAAAAAATCACTCAAATAAAGTTAATTTGAGGGTCAAATTGGGGCATTACGAGGCAATACGAGATGTATTCACAGTAACGTCAATTTTGGCATGTCTACAGGTATATAATAGTAAGTTCATATTCAACTATTTTCTCTTCACAGGAAGTGACATTTCCACTCAACATTTGGTTAATGATTTTTAGGCTCTCAATTTCTTGTTCAGCATCCACCAACCTATCAGAATTGTTCATGCTCACGCACTTACCTTTTTCAATTGTCAGTAGTCTGTCTGACAGCGTGGTGTTTAGATGTTTCAGCTTGTTAATTTCCTCTTTCAGTTTACTATTTTGCTCCTGGAGTTCATCATCAAACACCAACTCACATAAGGAAGTCTGACATTCATTGAACACTTCTTGTTGATTTTCTGATTGAAATTTGTCAAGGTTTTTCCGAAGCTCTAAGTTTGTAGCTTTAACATCCTCCAGCTCTTTAGAGATCAGTCTATTTTCACTTTCTAGACTCATTATCTTATGTTCAGATTCCTGAACCTGGTTTTTGAGTTTCTTATCTTCAGATTTCAGATAATCAAGCTCAGAGCTAAGAACATCAAGATATGTTAGTTGTCTTCTAAGAACACCATTTTCAGTTTCAGTGTTTCATAGTCCTCTATTAAGGATTCCACTTTTTCAAATTTTTTAAGTTTCCTTTTTAGAGTTTTATTCTGGTTTCTCAGCATTTCAAAAGACTCTAACAGCTTAGCATATGCATCTTCCCAGTCTTCTAAAGTAAAAGAAGAGAAAGGATTGTTTACCTCTTCTTCATCCTTGCCTTCATTTTGATCTTCGCTTTGATCAATGCCATCTGCCACCAGACACTTATTTTTACTATTCCAATGAATTGCTGTCATTTCATCCAAGACCTCCTTGGCAGACCTGCAATCACGGATATGTGGAAATTTGTCAGTATTTATGGTGTTTCTCAAAATACTTAGAACTCTAATATTCTCAGCATTTTTCATCCTATGTTTATCTGTCCATTTGGACATTTCTTTAGGCAGTTTGTGTGGTCCTTTGGAAATAAGGTTCCAGAGGTTGGGATTCACTGTATTTATAGACGTGCACACACTGCCTAACCAGGTAGGGAAATCAGACCCATTAAACACACAAGGATGAGCCATAGGTGAATCGAAAGCAATCGACCAAAAATGATAAATGACCAATCGAAGAAGCACCGAGAGTCACAGGACCTACTGCAGATCGTTGGATCTGTAGAGCCAGTAACCCGCTCTGATACCAATTGTAGATATGGTGACGCAGGGAAATGGATCCAGAGGGGGGGGTGAATGGATCTTTCAACAAATACGCCCAACTTGAAATGATTGCGGAATAAAACCTTTGCCTACACTCAATTAAGTCGAATGAGACCACAGACCTCTCTTCCTCAGGAAATTAAAAGTGCTGAAGATAGATATCTCAAGGAATCGAGCAGACTCAACTCACAAAATCGCTCACGGGACAAGAAGCACTAAGAAGCATAAGTTTCTATTAAGCAATCAGTCGAACACTTAACATCAATACTAAATTCAAAGTGAAATCACACAGGAAGGCTTCTGTCAGAGAACGCCCAAACAACCAGTGTAGGGGGAGGGTCAAGAGATAGGTAAGTGAACGCCAAGCAAACCACGAGAGACATGTTTTTAGGTGGTTCGGCCAGACCCACAGTCTACCTACGTCCACCCTAGAACCAGCAGACTCAGTCTGCAACAGACGCTGCCAAACAACTTGGAGACCGAGGGAGACAAATCCCTCAATAAAGTTCAGCAACTCACCGAGCCAGAATCGAAGGTGAACCTCCCTTCCTCCAAACTGGAGGGGAACCACAAGTGACACCCAGTCACTTTCAAACTGGAGGACCAATCCTCCCTTCCTCAAAACCGGAGGGAACCCTCTAGTGGCACTCCACCACCAGTGACCGGAGAGACCAACTCTCCCTTCTCCTGCAGCAGCAGAAGGAAACCCAGTGAGCAACACTCAGTTGCCCACAGTCGGAGGACCAATCCTCTCTTCTCCTGAACACCCAGGAGGAGCCTCAACCTCAAACTAGAGAATCAGAAAAACACTACTAGAAGATGGAAAGAGCAAACGAAAAACAGAAATAGAAACAAGAACAAAAATAGCTCCGAGGGAGCAACTTGGCTTGGATCTGATCTAAAGGCCAATACAACTCTGATCTTCAGGAAAGACTCTCTCTACCCTTCTCTATTCTCTTCTCAGCTCGTTTCTCCTTCTTTCTCTTTCTTTCTTGCTGCTCACTCACTGGTTCTTCTTCTTCTTCTCTCTCAGCTCCCACTCTCTTCCATTCTTGCGCCTCACTCTTTTCTTTTCTCGATTGGGTTCTTCTTCTGCTGGATGCACTCTTTTTCAGATGGGCTCTAGCGGCACCCTTTTTTAGCACCAGCTCTCTTCTTCGAAGGGTAATGTAGCTTTATATAGGAACATGGGCTTCGTATGGATCAAGCAGCAGAACCCTACTAAAATTTCATTGGTCCACGTGTTGAGGAATAGAGAGTTCCTCTCCTCGAATCACATGCCTATCATTTGCCCCCTTTATCCACGAGCCAACTTTCTCCCATCTCAGAGGACACGTGCCTCTTCTGCAACCTAATTTGTTCCCTGCAAAAGACAGAGTATCGTTTTAGGATCACTTGCAGAATATTCGAGTTCATCATGTGGAAGAGCAGACCTTGTCCAGACCTTAGGCTTAATTAAACCAGATGTGCACTGACCGTGAAATGCGTAAGCAGACATATGCACAGACCTAAACTAAGTGTGCTACAATGCATTGCACCGACTATGTCCCTTGATCGTGCATGAACCGACATAGTGGAATGCACAGTCCTTGTAAAAACTTACACCGAGTTCTGCTTAGTGTAATGCATGGAGTTGCCTATGTAAAGTGCTGCACAAACCTACAGGTCGGTGCAAAGATTGCACCGAGGCAGAAGTTTTTCAAGCTAGGTGCAAAGATTGCATCGAGGTAAGGAATACACGGACCTCCTCCTCTATGCTAAAGAAAAAATATGCACCGAGTTGTAGGTTGCACAGACTTGGGCACTGGCAGCAACCAATATGCACCGACGTCTACAGTGATTGCACTGAGTTGCTATCTGCACTGACCCCGCAGGGCAAACTATGCACCAACCTGCTGAATGCCTTAGGCATATTTATGCATGGACCTTGTGAGTGCTTTATACAGGAACTTACACAGACGATGTATGGTGACACAAAGCGTGCACTGACCTAAATCTGCACCGACTAGGAAGCTCGTGTACACAAGATCTGCACCGAGTTCATTTTTATCCCTTAAACAAAATATGCACCGACTCTAACATGCATGCATATGCACTGGCCTATATTAACATGCTACAGGACTTGCACCGACTCTAACATGCATGCATATGCACTGGCCTATATTAACATGCTACAGGACTTGCACCGACTCTAGGCCACATGTGAGGCGCACTGTAAGACGCACCTCCTATATGCGTTAGAAAAAGATGTATCGAGGCAAACTTACACCGACCTCTATATGAGTAAGTGAAAGTATGCACTGAGTCAAAGTTTGCACTGACCTCAAACAGTGATTGCACCGACCCTACAATGCACTGACCTTGCTACATGCATTGACCTACACAGTGTTTGCACCGAGCTCCTATATGTTCATGGACCTTCAGATGCTCAAGACAAAAACTTGCACCGAGTTTCAAGTGTACGCAAACGGTGATATGCACTGAGCAAGGTGTGCACTGACTTTATATGTGCACTCTACAGTGTTTTGTATAGACTTTGAATGCAATAGAGCAAAACATGCACCGAGTATATGAATGCATAAGGTTGAAATCTGCACCGAGACAGAATAAGCACCGACCTCTTATATGCTTGGAAAAGACATGCATTGACCCAATGAGCAAAACTTGCACGGACTCTAATATGCACAGACTTATATGTTGCATTAGCCCAATGCATGCAGCATGAAAAATGCATCAATTCTAAGAGAAATATGTATCTTGCAAATGAATATGACGACAACATAAATGCGCAAAAATCAAGGCCCAGCAAACAATCCTCATCACTGCACAGTGAAATGACCAGATGCATCATCATTCAAACTTTCATACAAGCACATGATGACTCATAGTGTTTGATATCATCAAAACCACAGGAGCACAATAGTGCGTTGTCCAGAACAGAATTTAACAGAGTCTCAACTTGCTAAACAACGTAAGAAATTTGGATCAAGCTAAAGATCACGTACGAATGGACAGATAAAGTAAAGGAGACAAGAATAGACATTCTCGTGTCTCAGTACGAGCACATTGAGATGGCACCCACATAAACTATCTCCCAGATGTACTGTAGATTCATAGACATCACAAATGGATTCATTGCTCTTGATAAAGAATATAGTTCTGGTGATATGGTAAGGAAAATCCTCAGGTCCTTATCTAACAATTGGACTCCCAAGGTGACTGCCATCGAGGAATCCAATGACCTAACTCAGATGTCACTGGAGAAGCTTATAGGGTCACTTATGACTCATGAAATCAATATGCAACGTCTGAAAGAAAACTTAACCAATAGAAAAATGAACGCTCTCATGGTTAAGGAGTCCGAGTCTGATTTAGAAGAAGAAGAAGAAATTTCTACAGAATCAGATGAAGAAGCTGCCATGCTATCAAAATGACTTCAAAAAATAATGCGAAGAAAGAAGCTGCAGAAGTCAGGACAAACTTCAAGATTTCAAAAGAAGCAGTCAAGGTTCAAGAATCGCGATAAAACTAAAGTGGTCTGATATGAGTACTTCAGACCTAGACATCTAAGAATAGACTGTTCAAGACTCAAGAAGTAGCTCAACAAAGCTAAAGATTGGAAGAAGCAGAAGCGCTTCAAGAAGAAAGCCATGGCAATAGCATGGGACGACGAAGACTCCACATCCAGCTTTTCATCGTCAGAATCAGAGGAGGAGGCCAACTTGACTCTGATGGCCAACAAAGACGAAGAATCTGATCAGGTGTATAACTCCAATATCATATCAGATTCAAATTCTGAATATTCTTTAAAAGAATTACATTAAAATTTTAAAATAGTAAGTAAAGAACTTTAAACTCCTGAAAAGAAATCATCTTTGCACATCTTTGCTAACCCCAAGAGACCTAAGAAGATTTGGGTATCTAAAACCTTCAAGTAAATTATCCTGCAGGTACGCCTTGAAGCCAACGGAATAGAATGACATCTTGACAAATGGCTATTTAAGGGACATGACAAGAGATAGGTCATTATTCACAAGAAATCAAGAACGAAACTAAAGGAACAGTGACCTATGGAGGCAAAGAAAAGGGCAGGTCAAGGGAGAAGGGTCAACTGAATTCAAGACCGCCCAATATGTAGAGAAAGATTTGTATAAGGGCAAAAAAAATCAGGTACACCATTATTTTATAAGAAAACATGCCAATAATGGCGATACCTTTTCAATCTTGTTGACCCATGTCTTAATTAGAAAATTGAATGCATGTCTCTAAATCAATGTTGATAAACTATGAGATATGTAGAGGGGGTACATAGCAGGTAACCTAAAAAAATATTAAGTATAAAAATACCGACTATCTCATTGCTTACGCCTATCTCTTGATGAGATAGCTATTTTAAGTCTACCGCACCTATCTTAGGTTGTTCTAAGTTGAGCACCTATATGCTATCGGCGATTATTTTAAACCGAACGCCTATCTTATTCAGAGCCTATCTCATGGTTAGACGATTATCCGATCAAATAGTAAAAATATTAAAAACTCTGATTATTCAATAATTAAGGGTCTATTCTTCCATAGATACATTATACCTATTACTGTCAAGACCATCAATAGTACCCCTATAGACATGAGGCTCGATAAAACACTTCTCTTTGGTAAAAATAAAAGCCTAACTTTTTATCTTTCCATATTCAATTTTTTATCGAGCCTATCACACTTACTCCCACACTAGCAGAGGTAGTAGCGACCAGTACACACATTAATTCTGTTATCCAAAATTTGGCTGAAATTTTTATAGAGCCATGGATTAAGGGGAGCCCCAAGTTATGGCGAACAAACAATGGCATTATTTGTTGTCCTCCTTTCCGTCGGTCAATTTTTCTTTATTGCATTATAACGTCAACCATTTGTTCGTTAAGGAGTACATGTGGAATTTTGTAATCTGTTTACTGGCAGTTAAAACATTTGTTGCTCCGAGATATCAACACCGGATGTGCTAAGTTGGTCCATTGATATTAGAGAAATCATCTGCGTAGCTAGTTCTTAAAAAATTAGTTGGCTAGTCTATTGATACCATAGAAATCAGTTAGGTAATTAGTTCATGAAAAAATTGACAGGTTGGTATGCTTATAACATATAAATCAGTAGGGTCGTTAGTTCCTGAAAAATTAGCAAGAAGGTTTGCTGAGACCGGTTAAGATTAGTCGGAGAGTTGGCTCCTAGAATATCAACTGTTGTAATCTTAGGTTAGCAGGTTAGTGAAATCTTTGATATCGGATTAGAATAACCCAGCAGATGAGAGAGAGAGAGCGATGGGTCTCGCTCTCTCCTCACACACAAGGCGTCTAATCGACTCTGATTACCTTACTCGACCCTTCGAGAGAATAAACCAACCGCCATTAGACTGGACGTAGGCTATCTACGAGGATAGCTGAACCAGGATAAAACATTTCCCGTGTCTTCGCGTGTTTGCATATTATTTGTGTATTTATATTCGGCTGCGTTTAATGTTCAGACTTTCGATACACGATTATTTATACAAGGCATATCTATTTATCTTGTAAATTTTTATGTCTAGGAACCATGTTCCTTCCATTTATAACTACATATTCTCTTTTTTTAACCGTGGGTTAGCCATGTGGGTTTTTCGGGAAGAGTTAGAAAGTTTCAGAGAGACTTTACGACAAATCGATAGACTTCGGATATTAAAATATATAAATTTATAGGGGTCTAAAAGTAAAAATCTTGAATGTTCATCGTGTCCTTATTTATTTATTTGAAGAGAGGATTTCTTGTGAGAAAATAGACACCAAAAATTAGACTTCTACGAGGCAAATGCATGACTATTTATATCCGCTTTGTTTTAAAATTTTAATTATTTAATTTTGACATGTTGTTTAATATATTATTATATTATTTATATGTATTTGATTCAAATAAAAATTTTAAATTATTAAAATTATTCATTCTAATATTAAAATATTTTACAAATTTAACATATTCTATATGAATTTATTCTTAATTTCATTAAGACAGATGAATAAGAATGAAAAAATAATATTAAATATATATATATATATTTCTTATCAAATTTTACACTTTATAATATCCCTGACAGGCCTATCAAAAATACGACAGAATAAGACGGTTGGGGGAGGAGGGGGTTTGCGTGTCCGAAACAAAGCAGAGATTTTGCCAACCAACTGCCCACGGCAGCAGCGGAAGCGCCTGCCTGCGTCACTGCGTGCTCTCTGTCTTCGATTTGGAGTGGTTTCCAGGTGGGGGGGGGGGGGTCCTCGTCATCACGGTCGCGCCAACTCCTCCACGGCCATTTTGGATCTTCGCGTCTCCGCAGCACGGCCTCTCCTTCTATCTGCTTTCTCCCCATTCGCTTCCGTCTTCCCAATTCCTAGGGTTTCTGGATTCGGACGGGGGGGGGGGGAGGCCTCCGTGGAAAGGTTGTGTGCGTGTGTGTTTGGGGGGGGGGGGGGGGGGGGTTGTTGCGGCGTTGCGAGGTTAAAGCGTCCTCTGGGCTAATCTGGAGGCCCTCGAGTTGCACCGGGAACGGGGGAGGCAGCGGCTCCCGGAGGCACCCCCCGTGCCCCTGGGGTCCATGAACATGGAAGCCGGCGGGAGCACGTCGTCCGGTGGGGGAGGAGGAAGCCATCCTCACCTTCCCCTCCCCTCTAGGCGGCGATCGAGAGGTACCACCGGTCACTCAAAAGATCGCGTCTTTTTCGCCTCTTTTTTTTTGTTCTGTTTTGCTTTGTCTTCTTTTCCTGCTCTGTGTTGGCTACTATTTACTGTTACGAAGTTTAATCCCCCCCTTTTTCTACGGCACTTACTTGGGCTGTAAACTGCGGGTGGGGGAAATGTGGACGAGAGAATGCTGCAAACAAATTGTGAATAGAGGCTCATATGATCCTCACAGAAGCATTCTTTTTGGGGGAATCGGGTGGTACGCAGTTTCACTGATGATCAAAAAGAAAGAAAGATCGGCAAACAATTATTGCTCTGTCTTCATGTGTTATGATTCGAGGCGGGAAGCTGCCTAGTTTGGAACTGAATTTTGGCTTTATGTGCCCGAGTGAACTATCATGTCACCCGGGTCTCTTTTCCAACGTGAAGTGAGGAAAAATAAAATAAGAAGCTACATGTCCTTTACAAAATTGGATTCGCAGTGACTGGCGATGCTTGTGTTCTTGGTGTGGCTTTTGATTGTACAATGTCAGGAGAAGGATAAAAATATATGTAGAGGCTAGACTCAAGGTGTCACAAGCGGGGATTGGCTAGCAACTACACATGCTGTTTACTTATAGTTATAAAACTTGCCCCCACCCAACCCCAAAGAAAAAAACAGAAAAATAAGAGTAGGTGGTGGAATTTGTGATATAATTCAATGCTTTTTTTTTGAGAGTGGTTGGTACCACGAAATTATATTAAAGATATAATTCAATGTTGCAGATATTAAGTTGCACCAGAGTGACCACTGGAGAAATTTCCATACCATCTCATGAGTGGGGATACCTTTCTGACTTGCATTGTTGATGTCTTTGCATTGTTGATGATTCTGTCTCCTTTATTGTTCCCTTTTCTTTTGATTCTGATCCATCCAGTCATCAGGCTGTGGTGTATAAGAGCCTACTCCTCCCCTCCCTCATAATCAATTTGCAGTACGCTCATTCCTATTTGTCCTTAATAAAGTTTCATTAACTTGAACGGACAGCATCTGCACGATATAAGTGTTGCGCCTGCTTCTTTATCCTTGCATATCCTTGGTCTATTTTAATCAATGTTTTCAATATATATATATAGAAAACAATCTTGGCATGGGCATTTTCCTTTTGTCAGGTCATAACATCTTTTAATTTTCTTGTGGATGATATTTTCTTAGTGATTGTATTTCATAGTAGAATGGCTCCGTAATTCTGGAAGCAACAATTTATATGAATTCATTTTGGAAAAATAACTTTTAGGTGCAGATAGATGATCATGACATGTACCATGTATAGCTTATATACAAATACATGCCTATGGAAATGTTTATCTTCTTAATTGGAACTTCATTAATTAATCATCCTCACAAGTCATGATTTTATTTTCCATTTATGCTTAAACTGAAGAAAGTTTTTTTTCCTGCTTCATCTTTCATTTATCTATTGACTATCATTTAATGCACGTGTCTCAGCTTTCCATAAATTCACCCAGCAGAATCTTCCAGCTTGTAAACCTATTTTGACACCAGGATGGGTGAGCAATTTTGCTTGTCAGAGTATTTTGTTCCTTTGATTTAATGCTTAGACAACTTAACCTCTCTTGCTTCTTTTGTTGACAGGTTATTATGGCCTTCCTGCTTACTGGCATTATTTTCATACCTGTTGGTCTTATTGCTCTTCGTGCTTCTCAGAGTGTAATATATTCTTACCCTTGTTTATAGAGGCTTATGCATGTAGTCTTTCACATATTTCATATTTGGTACAACAAAGGTTTTATTTTAATGCTGGTAAGCGACATGCTGATAAAATGTTTTTTTTCCCTATAAATCTCCTGATATGCATAGATTGTGGAAATTGTGGATCGCTATGACAATGATTGTGTGCCTGAGGAATTCAGAAGCAATAAGGTAGCCTACATCAAGGACAACTCAATTTCAAAGAACTGTACCAGAAAGATAAAGGTGATTCAACTCTTTCTCTGTAAACAACATAAGCAGATTTCACCTTCCATGAATGATCATCAAGGATAGGTAATGCCTTTTTGAGAGAAGGATCTATTGTCCCATATTGATGCCTTAAATGTCAGGAGGGGAAAGGAACAGGGAAATGCCACTTCTGCTGAATCAGAAGATTGGATGATGAAGTAAGTAACAGAAGTATATTGAAACTCCTATAGCATTTGAATGAACAGGGGGTAGAAATGAGGAGGTGTTGTTTGAATTTCAGGATCTTCTCAAGTATGCCATTGGTGCAGATCATATATCCTCATTCTCGGAAGGGTGGGGAATCTGCATATATTATTAAATTATTTTTATGAATTGCATAAACATCAATTAGCACATTTTCAATTGTTTATTTGAAAGTGGATGGTACCCCAATTGTATTAAATGTAAAATACGGGATGTACAAGTATAATCAATGTGCTCCCAAAAGATCCCTGTACAACAAAAGGTCCACACGAAGGCGGTGTGATGCACACTAGTCCCCCAACAAAACAAGAACAGAGGAGTTGTGTGAGTCCACATTACATGGATGTTCAACCCAGTCTCACCCTCTCAAAAATGAAGGAAACCACACTCTCATATTGTCAAATTTTAAACCAGATATTGTTTATTTCTTTGGTATAGAGGCAAGGAAAACTCAGTGCACAAAGTTGTTTGGTATACAAATCTGAAAGAGGTGGGTGAGTGCAATATATAATAATAATAATAATAATCAATACCATACAATCATCAATCAATAGTGAAATAAATATGTAGTTCCAACTAAGAGACAGCGTGAGCCTTGTTCCATGCTTGAATATGTGAGTTTAATTTTTAAAGCCAATATGTTCTTTACATTTTCTTTTTCCCTTTTGATTATCCAGATGTGGTGCTTGGCTGGTGGAATGATTGCATCATTATCCTGTAATTGCATTCCCTAATTTCTCCTGCCTGCCCGTGTGTTATAATCCCTATTCCAGCTCCAAACACATAATCTGAATTCAATGTATTCCCCTAATTAACTTTCTGGATATTGAGGAGTTTCCTTGGCCCTAAGGGGCAATTCAGTTGGATGATCCGTACATTTGTACTTAATTTGCATCCACACTGTAGGAAACCAGTAGAAACAAGAGAGGAAGACAAGATGGAGAGGAAAAGATGTGGAGGTAATAGCTTCAACGACAATGGCTGCTGGCTACTTAACCTTTTTTGTTATGTTTTCACTAATTTTTACAATATAATGCCATACCCCTATCCTCTATCCTGAAGAAACCAACCAAGTCACATGCTAGAGATCAGCCAAGAGATATGAAGAGTTTAAATAAAATTTAAAAAATACATAATTTGGAAACATGAGAAAGACTAAAATACCCTTCATAGCATTGACTATTTCCGACGGTTTCCCAGAAACTTAGCATAGATGTCAATCATGCTAAACTTTCCTATCCTAAGACTGAAATTAACTAATCTTTTGATATCCCTTGGGTGAAGAAATTTGTCACTTGATCTCCAGAACAAACATGAGATAGCTATTCAACATTTCACTTTTCCCAAGGGAAATGTCAATTGATCTCAATATGCTATTTTTCTTGTTTTTGTCATGCTAAACCAGATTTAGTTGCAATATTGATGGCAGTGCTGTTGCCATAATACAACTGCATAGGAAGCTATGCTAACCTAGTGGCAGAACGTTTAGCCATATCAACTCAGGTACTCCATATGTCATAGCATTATGTTCAATTTCAACATGATCTAACAAAAATAGTTTATTTCTTACTTCTCCAAGTCACGTTCCCTCTAACAAAAGTATAGTACCTGTTGGTGGATCTGTTGTCATCTCTAGAGTGAGATGATTCTGCATCTTATGCCCTTCAATTCTCGGGTGATCAGTCTCTCAGAATAACAATCCTTTCCCGGACTAGATTTGATGTACTTAAATGTCCAGTCCACATTCTTCAAATATGGATGGGTGTCCTAGGGGCATGCATAAGCTGACCCTCTACACTCCCTACATAGGTAATATCTGGCTGCATGAATGACGCAGAGAGACATGCTTACCAAGCTTTGGTATAGACCCCATTCAGTGAAGCTCCCACATCTGACTCGTTCAGGCCATGACTGGCTTCTGCAGGTGCATATACTTTTTGTAGTCCATTTTTCCTATTTCTTTGAGCAACTCCATGGCATATCTGCACTGGCAAATCTAAATGCCTGTTGTGTGATCTTGCCACTGTGATGCTAAAAAAATAGTTGAGATGTTTAAGATTTTTCTGTCTCAAATATCTGTGAAACTATCCTTCGATACATGAGTTTTCTCCTTGTTGTTATCCTTATCAGAGGAATAACAGCTTGCCCATACATTCACTTGATGAATAAGGTTGAATAATGTGTACTAGTATTGCGTTGCATATAACTAAATTGAATCATGCCCCTTATAACCTTTCTGAGTGGGAGAGGGGCCTAGAAAGATCTTTGTAGTATGTCTTGGGGAATCCTCGTGTGATACTGATGCTCCTTACATTGAAGCAACCATCTCATATTTCATTTCTTCAAGCTCATCGGGCCTTTGCTTTAGTATAATTTATATATGATAAAATCAAAATGATGGGATTTTTTTTACCTTTTTGTTTGAAGTCAACATTTATTCAAACATAAGGGAATAACTAATTGCATTGTTACTAATAACTAATCTTGCTCTTTTACCCGAGGCAAAGGCGAAGGATAACCATTCTTGCATATTCTCCATAGAAAGAATGGTACTCTCTATGGCATAGTCTGCACCTATATAGGTTTGTTTATAACTTTTTTCCCCAGTGTTGAAATGCATTTTTCATTGTCTTTGCATCTATCAGAAGACATTCTAGCAAAACCTGGACATATTTAAAAAATTTCTTTAATTGTTCAGAAAACAAAAAAAACTAAATGGTGTCCGTTTCACTGCTGAAGGTGACTGCATGATATAAGATGTGAAAAACTTCACTAGAGAAATATTGTAGATGCACTATTGTTTTTGTCAGGAGATTCCTTGAAAATTGGTTACCATATCTAAACCAATCTAAGGTTGAGGAGTTACTGAACACTTTTATTAAAAATCTTTAGTTTTTATTAAGTTTTTATTTCATTATTCATTTAGTTTTCACTTATAACTCATTAAGGGAAGGTACAGAAACAGTTTGCAGCTAATTTCATTTCTTATAACAACTACATAACACCTTCATTTAACATATAAACATTGATATATGGTCATTACTGATCCCAAAATATGGAACGGTTCATTTCTTGGATTATCATGTTTTGTTCAATGGAAGTATCGGCATATGATCATTATCCATAATGAACATGGAGCGGTTTATTTCATGGATTGTCAAATTTCTAGAGGTGCTTTGTATGATTGTTCATGAATACATGGTTACTTTAGCAATATGATTCAGGTGAAGTCATCTGATAGATAGGGTTTTTGAATATGTTTGGAAGCTGCCCAATGTTGTTAACCTCATTTTTTTTGTCTGGAACATTGTACATGTTTGTTGGCAAATGAACCTTTAAATTTCACTAATAGAAATGCTGCTTGTATTCCCATTTTTTATTTATCACACATTCTGAGAAAAGTTGATATTTATGCAGTGTGCTTCCGTTTCTGTTTTATTCATCCAGTTTTCTCTTTGGATCAGTTCATTGTTTTCCTCTTTGCAGGTGCCAAAGCATATGAAAGCTCCAATTAATATCTATTATCAGCTTGATAACTTTTACCAGAACCACCGAAGGTTCGTGTATTTCTTCAGTTCCATGTCTAATCAGTTGTAATAGTGAAAAGTGTACTTTTCCGAGAATTATTCACTGTTACCTCTAAATAATTGGAGAGGCCTGAAGGGCTGAGTGGATGCATGCATGACCAATCAACAGAGGAAAAATCTCAGCTGGATGGCAATTTTCAGTCCTATAACATGGGGCATACTGGGTTGGCGATCTGACTGAACTTATATCAAGCATCCACAATAATCTAAACTCCTGTAGTTCTTTTTGGGCTGCACTTGTCAAACCGTTTCATTTTATTTGTTCTTATTTGAAAGCATTTCTTTCTCCCAATCCTTATTGCAGCTTCAAGGTCTCATTTTTTTCCAGGTATGTAAAAAGTAGGACTGATCGACAGCTTCGATATGGACTGAAGCACAAGGATACCAGTTCCTGCAAGCCAGTGGAACATAGCAACGGGCTTCCAATTGTTCCATGTGGATTAATAGCATGGAGTTTGTTTAATGACAGCTTCATATTTGTCCGTGAACATACAATGGTGAATTTTAGCAGAAAACACATAGCTTGGGAGAGTGACCGGGAACATAAGTTTGGGAAAGATGTGTACCCCTTAAACTTCCAGAATGGAACATTAATTGGCGGAAGAAAGCTTGATCCAAATCTTCCTGTGAGTGTTCACATTGGACAACTTTCTGTGTTATCTAGTAATCTAATTGCATTTCAGCTGAATTAATGTGATATCTAGTAATCTATTTGGCTGTGAGCGTTGTAGTTTTTGGATCACATTTAAGGTCATACTGCTTATTTTCTTGTCTGCTTCTGCACTTACCATCCTCTTAATCACTTTTCTTGAGATCTTGAAGAACATGAAACAATGAAGGAAGACACCCAATCTGTAAGAAATAGTGTAAAACATAGCGGATAGATGATTTGAAGTGCGTGTAGATAGACACTTATATCCTTGCAGGGGAGAAAATGCCATTTTTTTTTATGAGATGTAGTTTGTGTTAGACATATTTGTCAAATAAAATCGTTAGCTGAGTTGCATTTTACTTTGTTTCTTTGTTAAATAGCTCAGTGAGCAAGAAGACCTTATTGTCTGGATGCGTACTGCTGCTCTTCCCAGTTTCCGTAAACTTTATGGGAGGATTGAGGAGGATCTAAATGCTGATGAGTTGTTAACTGTACGGCTTGTTAACAACTACAACACTTACAGCTTTGGGGGAAAGAAAAAGCTCGTTCTTTCGACGACAGATTGGTTTGGAGGAAAGAATGATTTTCTTGGAGTGGCCTATATATCTACAGGTTGCTGCTGCATATTCATAGCCATCATCTTTGCCTTGCTTCATGTGAAAAATCCAAGGTAGCTCTTTGATCTTACGTATTATGCTCTGATTACAAATCTTATAGGCTTCCAGGTTCTTTTTGATGCTCTAAAAAAGGAGTAATCTATGAGTGGTATTAGGAATGTCCCCGGCTTCTTTTGTGGGTCTTACTCTTCTATTCTTAAGCCAAATTTGTGCACAAAAGTTATCCAACAAATTGAGGTTTCTGAAGTATCTTTGATTGATGTCTCACCTAACTAAATACGTGGGCTTAAGCAGTGACAATAGTGACAGCCCTTAGTGCATGAACTATTGTTTACCCGGCCATTTAGTTCACTTGTTATCTGCCCATGGCTCCGTCTTGTTTTTCTTACGCTGTGGACGTGCGCTTACCTTGGCAGGCCATATGGAGATCCAGCTTTGTTATCTTGGAACTGGAAGAGTGGTGCGCGTTGAAAATATGCTGTGGTTTTCTCTCCGATGGTCTCGGGATTTTGTTTGTTCTATTTCACTCATGCCTGTTCCTTTGGAGCTGTTAAGAAGTCGGGTTTGACTCCATGGTTTCCCGTGGTGAAAGCACACAACGCAGTTCACTGCTCATCCCGCGATGCGGTCATGCCTAAAGCTTCCCAGACTAGGCAAGATGGATACAACTGCTTATGGGTACACTTCATGCTTTCAAATTAATGGGTTATTCCAGGATCGACTACTTGTTTGTGGAGGAAAGTGGGAGAACGCCTCTTCCCACTAATCTCTTATGTACATCCCAAAATGAACATCTGTGTAACCTGTTTGTTTGCTCACGTGTCAGTGCCTCACAGCTCAGAGTAGAGGAGGACTCTTCAGATACTTGGGAAGTTGATGTATCAATTCTTTTTGAAAATGACAGAGTTTTTGTGGAAGTGGAAGAGACCCACGTCTGTAAACAATGATATTTCGATAGTCCCCATGTAAACTGTGATTCTTTTGGGAGGCATCAATGTAAACTGTGGAGTTGATTTGGGTTTGAGTCAAAATGGTAAGTTATCAGCAAATAGAGAGCATTAATAGACTGTCTCTGAACATTGCCAAGACCTCCATGCAAGACCATCCTTCTTCTAATGGTGGTAGGTTTCCGTGATCATTACTATTCCAAACCCTCCGTTTACATGGAAAGGAATGCACTCACTTGAATCCGTTCTATTGCCTGCTGTGCCCTCCATCCCGGTCAAAAAGCGAAAAAGGAGAGAATCATCATGCAGGTGGGGGTGTGGTACATCCACAGGGCTCCCCGAAGCTGATCTCACCACAAGGTCTCCTTGCTGCTGTCTCCTTAACAGGTGAACAATGATGGCAGCAATAGCAGGTAACAGCCTAACAGGAAGACGATGTAACCGATCCCTCTCACAGAGAGGCCCACCCCACCCTTACATATTCCCCAGGATGAACAGGAAAGGTATCTTTTAAGGTAAGTTGAACGGGGGGCACCTGTGACTGCGGTCGCACCATTTTCTAGTCTGCTCGATCGAGTACACACCCTGGCGTCTCTCTCTGATTCGTTCTTCTGGTCTAGTCTTTTTATGCTTACGAATGCTTACTACCTGGGTGGTGGTCGGAGAAGAACAGTATACCGCCCCCAGCATCATCCACCTCGAGATATCGCCTCTTCTTCTTCAATAAGTTTAGGTAGTGAAGAAGAAGATGACCATGGGTACAGATATATGCTAGACGACGACGACAGGGCTCCACTTGATGGCCGGGCGTTCTTCCACCGTCGACAGATATGATGGGCCTTGCGCGCTCACCCGATCGAGCAAGCATGAAGTGGGCACCATTGGGTACTGTTCCGGGAAGAGAACAACGTTCAAACCATATCAATAGTGCAAGGAGATCGATCGATCGATCGATCAAATAGTGCACGTACTCTTCAGAATATATAAAACAGGAGAGCATAAACTTTCTTGCGCTCCATGCTCTGATCCGCTCAGTCTCCCTGGCTGATCGATGCGTAGGAAGCTAGCGCAGTGGTTCGGTCGTCCAAGAAAACAAGCTACAGGGGGGCATGCAGAACTCGAGACATGCATAGACGAACGACGTTCTCGATCGACTGGTGGTGATGGTAGTTGTTGTAAGATTACTACTACTTAAACTCGTAAGCTACCCTCCGGATCAGAGAGCTACAAAACGATCGAGAGCTAACACTACTCGGTGGGATATGTAATATCTACACGTCGACGCTCCTTCAGCTTCTAATAGCATGCACGCCATTAGTCGACAACATAGAAGGAAGTGAACAAGAAGAGAGACGATAATAAGAGGAGGAAAGAAAGCGAAAACAGAGCAGGGGACCGGCGGCCGGTGACTTCCTCTTCTTCTTGTTCGTGACGTCCGGGAACCTTTGTTTGTCTGTGGCTGATGTGTGAATGTGACACAGACAGGGAGAGAGGGAGGGAGACGCCGGGGGGCGGGGGGGGGCGGGAAGGCTCATAGCCAGAGGGCACCGGCGTCCTTGAGGAGGGGGACGAGGGTCCCGTTGATGTGGCACGCCATGACCGCCTCCAGGCCCCCCACCAGCTCCCCCCCCACGAACACCGCCGGCAGCACGGGCGACGACGGCCGCGCCGCGCTCGACGAGCCACTGCAGGCGACCGTGGCCGACGAGGAAGCCGAGAAGATACTGTAGAGGACGGCCTGGATCTCGGCGCCGCCCTTCTCCAGGTCGAGCTCGTAGACGGCGGGGCCGACGCCCAGCCCCAGCAGCAGCCGCTTCACGACGTGGCACATGCAGCACCCGCTGAGGCTGAACACCACGACGGCGTTCCCCGCCGCCAGCCGCCTCACCCTCTCGTAAGCCGCCGCGCCGCTGCCGCTGAGGATGAGCCCCCTCCCGGGGGCCTCCGCTTCCAGGTCCGCCGGCTTCCCTCCCTCGTGCTCTCCCCACCACTCCTCCATCAGCTGCATCCTCCCCATCGAACCTGGGACGGTGCACTAGTGTGCGGAGAAAGAGGGTACGAAAACAAGGGGAAGGCTCTTGGTAGTGTCCCTGCTTCAAATCCTGTTGGGACCGGAAGGACGGGGAAGACAGGTGTAAGAAGGGGAGCTGAAAAGTTACACACAGAGAGAGAGAGAGAGAGAGAGAGATGAAAGATGCCTGGTGTAATACAGATGGGATCAAAAGGAACCTTATAAAGAGATGGACGGAGAGAAAGAGAGAGAGAGAGAGAGCAGGATCAAACGCTAAAAACAGCCATGACAGAAAGTCATATTAACAAACAGATGGCCAGGTCGGGTCTCCAAAAGGTTACTTACCAGATTCAAATACTTTAAAACCTTCTCGTGGAGAGAGAGAGAGAGAGGGAGCGAGCTTAGGGGGGGGGGGTTGGGTCTGGGTCTTGGTCTTCAAAGATGTGTGCAGAGAGAGAGAGAGAGAGAGAGAGAGAGAGAGGGGGGGGGAAAGGGCAAGATAAAAGGAGAGAACCTTTTCCCTGCCGCTGCTACTCTCACTCCTGCGTTCGCAGACTCAAGCCATGTTGCCTGTTCCTCGTTGCTGCATTTAGGTCGTTTCCTCCGTTCCTCCTCCCTCCTTACTTACTATCGAGGGCCCTCTCGCCAGTGCACACACTAGGTGCTGCCCACCCCACCCCTCTAGGGTTTGCTCCACCACCTTCCCTTCCCGAGCCCGGCAGCCCCTGACCACTCACCCCGCTTCCCCAGGCTTCCAAAACAAGAAGAGAGGAAACAGAGCGGCCAGGGAAGAGGGCCGGCTGGGAGACCGAAAGGAGGAGGGTTTTGTTTGTTTGAACGCCGCAGAGACCAGAGACTACGTGCATATAAAGCTAGGGTACTAAATGGCGGGGGGGGGTTACACCAGGCTTGGGTTTCGAGGGATACGCCCTCCCTCCCTCTCTCTCTCTCTCTCTCTAACAAAGTTGATGACCTCGACGGTTTCCGTGAACGGAGTTACGGCCGCTGACCACGCTAACGGGGAGAGAGAGAGAGAGAGAGAGAGAGAGAGAATGAGAGATGAGTGACCAGTGAGGATACGAAACCGACAGGCCGACATACAACGCCCCCGGGCGCCGCCGACTCCCCGGATTCTCGTCTGCCCCACCAGGTGGCGTCTTACCACCTGGAAAATGTGCTGCCCCCCCTCTCTCTCTCTCTCTCCCCCTTCTAATTATATCTCTACCCTCTCCATCTCTCTCGTACGGCCTGCTCTAGCTCTTCCCTTTGTTGTGTTTTCTTTTCTGTTCTGTTATTATTCCTCACCTTGTGTATCCTGCATGTCATGTGCTCTTCGTGTATGGAGGGAGGAGGGAGCTGACCAGCCCTCTACCGCCGTCGAACGGCTGAGCTCACCCGTCCTGACACCCCCAGCCACCGTCGTAACAGAAGTGCGCTGCGTTCTTGCATGATCATCATTGTACTCACCACAGGGAAAAGGAGGAAGCTCGGACACGGGTCTGTTAACCCACAAAATATTCGCCGGTTAATTAGCTAGGGTCGGTGGCGGCGAGGAATACGCAGATAACTTGTTATCTGCAGCAAGTAATCCGCCGCCACCACCTCCTCCCTCTCACGCCGGAGGTCTAAAAACGTGAAGGGGATCGAAAGCCATCAACAGGTCCGTGGAGGAGGGGCTCACAACAACTAAGTTTTAACAACTCCAACTGTGGATCTGATCAACGTTCGATCAGATCAGACTGATCAGCTTGCCCAGAATGAATGCGTCCTTACTTGGCAGTGAGCGGGGGGGGGGGGGGGGCAGGCGGACATATCACCCGGGGTACGTGGTCACGAGTGGAGGAACTCGGGCGATGTCTGCATAGTTTAGAGAGATTAAAGAACTGGTTGCCAAGAGCTTTTAGTCCCTCCTGCATGGTTTTTGGATCAACGTGTTTGGCTTCTTCTCCACGACGTATTAGGGAACCGGGGGGGAGAGAGAACAACAGCAGGGGGAGCAGCAGCAGGGAGAGCAGTTCTTGTCAGGCACGCGGGTCAAAGGTTGCGGAGCCGGTCGGTCAAACTCAAAGGGAAGGTGGTGGTGTGTGTGTGTGTGGGGGGGGGGGGGGGGGGGGCGGGGGGCGGTCGGGGAGGGGTGCGGGGGATGAGTTATGTCACGCTTCCCCTGCCGCTCTCCTTTGTCCGGCTCCTCATTCATCCATAAGCTCGCGCTTCTGTTAATTTGTATATCCACTTCCAATACCGGTTTAGGGATACCATCAAAGCTCGGCCCCTTATAAATTAAGCCTTCTTGGAATTTTAGGCCCAGTTTGTTATCGGAATAGCAATACGGGGATCTCCCACTCGATGAGAGAGGAATATGAGGGGTTGTTTGCGATGATTTTTATTCATCTTTCTTTTTATTATATATATATAATATATATATATATATATATATGTATATATATATATATATCTTATTTCACGCGTCGATCAACCAATTAACTAACCGGTAATTAACTGACTGATTTACGGCACGGGCGTGCCAGTCACGTACATGACAAATTTATTATGCGCTCATTCTGACCCGTGTCGGGCGAAAGTGAGGTTCGGTCGGGATCAGCAGTCCGCCATACCATAAAGGCTATGGCGTTAATTACATCCCCCGCGAGGAGGAAACACCTTTGATTAATTGCTGAGATAGTGGGCTGTCGAGGCCGGAATAAAAGATGCGACGTTATGAACATGACAAAATCACGTGAGATGCATCTATCCATCATGCAAGAGAGGCATGGTTTATTGAATTGGAGACCCTCGATACGTGGCGGAGGACGTAGGTCCGAAGATCACCATCGCGCATAGCGGAGACTTCCGATCGGGCATAACCCGGCCTTCTGTCGACGCCATTTGATACACCTGAGGGTTGATGCAAGCATGCATGCATGATGATGATAACTATGCTAAGCATGGCAATAGAATTATGAGAGCGAACAGAGCTCAATCACACTTATTAATCTCCGCCAAGTGAGGCAAGGATAGTAGCACAAGCCTGATAGTAAAAGCAAAGTACTAATACACATGATAGCCAACATGATAGAAAGGTTATTCGGAGCATGAACAGCCCTTGCCTTATTCAATCTATTGCTAATTAGGGTTGCCAATATCGACCACAGGAGGCCAAGATTACCCCGAGAGCGAGCAAAGGATCGGAACGGCGTAACGATTTGAAACGGCGCCAGAAAACGTAGGTATAGAACTTAAAACGGCGTGGGAACCGTAAGTGAATGGAGAGGTTAAAACGGCGTGCTCCATTTGGGGCGCGCCGGGAAGGGGCGCGCCGGAAAGGGCGCGCCGTTTTAAGGCGCGCCGTATGCAAACGGCGTCAGTTTAACTCGATTTCGAGGAAACCGAGGTTTTATTCGTTGTTTCTTGGGTTTATTAAAACACTTTGGGAAACTTTGAAAGTTTATTTAAGTTATTTATTCACAGGATCGGCCCCGGGGCATCCGGGAGCCGAGTCACAGGCTCGTGCGAGGTTCACACTCGAGCGCGGCGATTGTTCCGAGTCAGACTCGTTCGAGCCGAAATTTCGGCAGCATATCCCCATCCCGGAGGATTGTTGGGGAGAAGCGGGGAATACTCACGTGGCGGAGCAACCCCTAAGAGCCGGGTGGCCCAACGGCGGCCGGCAAACCCAAACGGAAAGGAAAACCCCGAGGCCTAGCCTGCTAGGGGTACCAAGTCCGTGGGCGAGAGTGAACGAATGAGGCGACTCATTATGGGAGCGAAAATCTCGAGGGCTAGCCTGCGAGGGGCACGCAACCCGAGTCGACACAACGCTCAAATCGGGACGACCGATAGAAGGGAGGAAACCCCTAGGGCTAGCCTACAAGGGGCACACAACCCACGGCCACCACAAAGTCCATTAAGGACCGTGGATTTGAACTGTAGGGCTTAGCCCCGTTACTGTACACTCAATGGCCTGAAGGGATACCCATCATCGATGGATGAGTCCCTGTCGACCGAGTGGCTAGTGTAGAAGATTGGGGGAATATCCCCCTCCCCGGGTACTGGAGCGATGCTACAGAGCAGACTCCCGAACGTTAAAATGCGAACGGAGTGGAAAGAGCGGCGCAAAACATCGCTTGATGACAAGTGGACAAACGAGTTGTTAGACATATATTAGAACAGTGAAGCCCGCGGGCTGAATGAGTTAATACTTATATGTTATATGATTAGCATATAGATCTGGGGAAGGGACATATATATCATGCTCGCAAAAACCAACAGGGGCTCGACACAGGATGAAATGGAACGGCAGAAGCGATCTTCCCCTCCCCTCTGGCCTATGAGGAAGGGCACAGGGGAGGGGAAGGGTTCGCTCCCTAGACAGGGGTAGACAGAGATATGCACACAAGTGCATCTCCAGCCACAAAACCCATAGCACACGTAGTGCAGAGCTCGACCATTGCATTGGAATAGAGAGAGAGAAACCCCGGGGACGGGGGAGAACGATTCATGTAGCCCAAGGGCATATCCAGCGTCGGGAAAACAGATCCGGGAACTATGCACGCCGGGAAACCCTTAAATGCACATTTGAGAAGAAATTAAAGAGAGCACGAAGAGAGATACGGCATCAGGCGCAATCGCATTTCATTCATTCAACGAACGATAGGTAGATGTACACAGCATATGCTCCGGCGCCGGCGTTGTCGCTCGGCCACCGTTTACATTCATAGAAGAAGATCGTTACAGGTGAAGAGAAAGAACATCGATAATGGTGAGGGGGGAGGCCAGGCTCGTATCATCGCCCCTCCCCCCTCTCACTTACATATATCAGGAGAAGGAAACAAAGAAGAAAGGGGAATCGGCCGGAGGAGAAACACGGAAACCCACCTAAACCCTTTCTCCAGAACAGAGTATCGGACCACAGGCTTCTCTTCTCCGGCTCCGGAGGTATTCAGACGAGCAGACGAGGAAGACGGCGGCGAGAACCCTCAGTGGAAACCCTACTTCTCCTCCAAGGCTTTTCTCTCTCGAACGAACGGTCTCTCTCCCTTCGTATTGGCTCTCTTCTATTCTCTTCTCTTTTTTTCTTTTTTTCTCTTCGTTCGTTCTCTCCTTTTTTTTTTGTTCTCCCCCTTCTTCGTTTCGAAGGCAGGGTGTATATGTAGCCTTCGTTAATCCGGTGCCCTGGGAAGGGGCGCGCCGGATTTAACGGGGCCGGGAACACGTCCCCAACTGGAATTGGCGCGCCGGATTTGGCGGCGCCGGATTAAGGGGCGCCGACGTCCCTTTTGTGCCGATTTAGCTTGTTCGCTCGACGCGGGTTAGCCGGTGGGCCCGGGGATGGTTCCGGAGGCTTCCGTTGACTGTTCCTCTTGCCCTGGTTCTTGGAGAACCCTGGCGGGTGTTGACGAAGCTCTCCGCGCGGTGAAAGACCTTGCTCGGAACCTTGTGTGCATTTGGCCCGAGCATACGAGTCTCCTGTCGGTACGGCTTTCGGCACCATGATTTGTGCTTCTGGCTCAGACGGACCTGCGCTCGAAGCTTCTTTACGGGATGGCATTGCTTCCGGGCTAATTCCGCCTTGAATGGCGACCTATCGGCCACTAACGGGCCCACTATGGCGAGAAGCCGAACCCATGTAAGGTGATCGGGGCCTTCTGCTGACAGAACATTCGGCCCCTTGTTGTGAACGGCCGAGGATGTTCTTCCTCCTTAGGAGAGTCACCGGGTAGACCGTCGTCCTTGGTCGGGCGACGGATGTGGGGTAGCGGCATGATGGAATCGATGCCGGATCATTAGGCAGGCTTGGTCGCACTGTCGGTTGGTTGTGGATTCATCTCGACTCTCCTGAGGTGAAGTCCCCATGTTCATACGGGGTGACTCGAGGCTCTGGCAGCTTGAGAAGTCTTCAATATGTTGATCTTTATCGGCTTCTACGCTTCAGCGGGCCGCATCATTCATCTTTATGGCTTGATCACCGACGATTATATTCTGGGTGCCAACAAATGGCCCCCAGACGTGGGTGTTGCAAGCGAGACACGAGTGTCGCAAGGCCGACGGATGAGTTTCGCCCTGAATGATCTTCTCTTTAATTGACGGAAGCTCGGGACGGGCGACGATATCTGGGCCACTATGGATAGCAGAGTGGTGTTTGAACTACCCGAGACGTCGCCGCTTGGTCTCCAGTCTTCGAGTGACCTTGTGTGGCAGTTCTTAGGGACCCTTCAGCAGACCGTAACGGCAGTAGAGATTTGACTTATGTTTAGCTGAGGGGCTTGATAGAGCATTTATCCCGCTGGCTGTTGGCCTTTGGTTGCCCCATGGACGACTGGACTCCACGGGTGATCTTGCTTCTAAAATATGTAAACAGGAGGGAATTCTTAGGACGGGAGGCAGCTGACCAGCTGGCGGCCGTAACACTGGAGCGGGCCGAATGCCGAACCACTCTCATTTCTCTGAAAGGGACTGCGACGAGGATGAGGGATGACGCCAATGCCTCTTTGCAGCGCTGAAGCTTTCTCACGGCCCGCATAGCGGAACTACATGCCGAACTCTCAAGGGCAGAGGCTGAACTTCAAGAGATAGAACGCCTGGAAGTCCAGAGGGTGGAGGAGGCAGAAATGGCCGAGGGGCAAGTTGCTTCCCTCGGGGAGAGACTGTCTCAGCTGGAGGCCACTGAGTTCAGACTGCAGGAGCTGGCCCGCCATCCTTCCCTGGGCATTCCGGCGCTGGAGGACATCTTCTGACGCCCTCTGCCATAGTCCTTTTCTATTTGCCTATTTTTGATGGACTTCATGTATTCCGGGGAATGCCCCGCGTAACATGTACCCTTTATTCCATAGGAATGAAAATCTTCATTTTGCTGTTAAATGACGACTCCATTCTTTCATCATTCTTCCTTTTTCTTTCTTTCCATTCGCCAGTTGACTCTAGTCCGAGCGTGTCGGTCACGGGGGCAGGAGAGCGCTCACGCCTTCAGCAAAGGGGTGAGGTGTTCGCTCCACCGCGCCGTGGCTGTTCTCGAGACTAAACAACGGCCAGTGCAAGCCGAGAGTCCGGAGGACTCAAAAGGGTATATGGAAGACGAAAACTGAAACAGATAGCGAGCGACCTTGCCGATGGTGACAAGGGTCGAAAAGGGTAGACGATCTTGCCGATGATGACAAGAATCGGAAAAAGTAGTGATCGATCTTGCCGATGATGACAAGGGTCGACGGTCTTGCCGATGATGATAAGAACCGGAAAGGGTAGCGACCGATCTTGCCGATGATGACAAGGGTCGAGAAGGGTAGACGGTCTTGCCGATGATGATAAGAACCGGAAAAGGGTAGCGACCGATCTTGCCGATGGTGGCAAGGGTCAAAAAGGGTAGACGGTCTTGCCGATGATGACGAGAACCGGAAAGGGTAGCGACCGATCTTACCGATGGTGACAAGGGTCGAAAAGGGTAGACGGTCCTGCCGATGATGACAAGAACCGGAAAAGGGTAGCGACCGATCTTGCCGATGGTGACAAGGGTCGAAAAGGGTAGACGGTCCTGCCGATGATGACAAGAACTGGAAAAGGGTAGCGACCGATCTTGCAGATGGTGACAAGGGTCGAAAAGGGTAGACGGTCCTGCCGATGATGACAAGAACTGGAAAAGGGTAGCGACTGATCTTGCCGATGGTGACAAGGGTCGAAAAGGGTAGACGGTCCTGCCGATGATGACAAGAACCGGAAACGGTCTTGCCGATGATGACAAGAACTGGAAAGGGTAGCGACCGATCTTGCCGATGGTGACAAGGGTCGAAAGGGGTAGACGGTCTCGCCGATGATGACAAGAACCGGAAAGGGGTAGCGACCGATCTTGCCGATGGTGACAAGGGTCGAAAAGGGTAGGAAATATGTATATATATATATATATATATATATAGGTGGGACATTGGATGAAGACTCCGCTTCGACCCTGTAAAGGGTCTTCAGGACGGAGGATGGATCATCACTATTCATCATTGATTTATAATTTCTTTCTCTTTTTTTATTCACATTACTGACCTAAGCGCCCTTTCGGATTTTCGCCGAAGCCAGCCCCCTCTTGTTTTTGCCAACGCGCTCTCTCGGGTTTTCACGTGGCGGGGTACCCGATTTTGCCTACGACGCCCTTTCAGATTTTCGCCACAGCTGGGTTATAGCCGTTTTTGCAGTTGTCCTAATATGGGAGCAAGTCTGACGGGGTATCTCTATTTTTAACCCCATTTTCTTTTCTTTTTTTTGAATTTTTTTGAATTTGGAGTACAGAAGAACTTGACTGCTAGAACACCGACTAGCCTTGCCGATGGTGACAAGGATTGGTCCCTAGTTTAGTTCGTCGACACTGGTTAAATGTCAAAGCAAAGGACATGGTTTATTAACAAGGACGTAAGATCCGAGTTAAGGGTAGAGGTCGACCGATCTCGCCGATGATACCGAGGGTTGAACACGGGTTTATTCATCAGCATGGGTCACATGTCGAAGCAAAGGTAGGATTATTAACAGGGACGGAAGGTCCAAGTTAGAGGTAGAGATCGACCGATCTCGTCGATGATGACGAGGGTCGAACACGGGTTTATTCATCAGCATGGGTCACATGCCGAAGCAAAGGTAGGATTATTAACAGGGACGGAAGGTCCAAGTTAGAGGTAGAGATCGACCGATCTCGCCGATGATGACGAGGGTCGAACACGGGTTTATTCATCAGCATGGGTCACATGCCGAAGCAAAGGTAGGATTATTAACAGGGACGGAAGGTCCAAGTTAGGGGTAGAGATCAACCGATCTCGCCGATGATGACGAGGGTCGAAACTGGGTTTGTTAAAGGATCTCAGGTGGGACGTCTGATGATTGTCCCTTTTGGAGTTTCATCGGATGGAGAACAAAAGAGGAATTTTTAAATTACCACTTTACTGACTTAAGCGCCCTTTCGGGTTTTCGCCGAAGCCGGCCCCCTCTTGCTTTTGCCCACGCGCCCTCTCGGGTTTTCGCATGGCGGGGTACCCGATTTTGCCTGTAGCGCCCTTTTGGTTTTCGCCACAGCTGGGTTATAGCCATTTTTGCACTTGTCCTAATATAGGAGCAAGTCTGGCGGGGTATCTCTATTTTTAACCCCATCTTTCTTTTCTCTTCTCTTTTTTTTTTTGGATATAAAGGGTGGTAGGTCGAAGTGCGATGTCCGACCCTTGGTTGATAGTAGACGGCTATTGGCCGGATCACCGGGCCTTGTGCCGAGCAGAGCGGTTTACTTGTTAGCAGGGGCTGAATGCTAACGCAAGGGAATGATCTTTCGCCGATTCAGACGTAAGGCCCGTAACGGCAGTATGGTGTATTCTTTTGAGAGCTCGACCAGGGCGGAGTGCCACTAGACCAAGGAAAGGTAGCTTGGCTAGGGCGAAATGTCACTAGACCAAGGAAAGGTAGCTCGATCAGGGCGGAGTGCCACTAGACCAAGATAAGGGTAGCTCGGCTAGGGCGGAATGCCACTAGACCGAGGAAAGGTAGCTCGATCAGGGCGGAGTGCCACTAGACCAAGATAAGCTAGCTCGGCTAGGGCGGAGTGCCACTAGACCAAGGAAAGGTAGCTTGGCTAAGACAGATTGCCACTAGGCCAAGATAAGGGTAGCTTGGTTAGGGCGAAATGCCACTAGACCGAGATAAGGGTAGCTCGGCTAGGGCGGAATGCCACTAGACCGAGGAAAGGTAACTCGATCAGGGCGGAGTGCCACTAGACCAAGATAAGTGTAGCTTGGTTAGGGCGAAATGCCACTAGACCAAAGAAGGGCAGCTCGGCTAGGGCGGAATGCCACTAGGCCAAGATAAGGGTAGCTTGGTTAGGGTGAAATGCCACTAGACCAAAGAAGGGTAGCTCGGCTAGGGCGGAATGCCACTAGGCTAAGATAAGGGTAGCTTGGTTAGGGCGAAATGCCACTAGACCAAAGAAGGGCAGCTCGGCTAGGGCGGAATGCCACTGAACCAAGGAAGGGTAGCTTGGCTAGGGCGGAATGCCACTAGACCAAGATAAGGTATTCCGACCGGTCACTCGGGGAATGTTGGTTGTGCTGCATGATACAGCTTTATATGCTTTCCGTTGAGGGGGAGAACTGGATGACTCCTTTGTGGTCTACCAGGACGTAGGCACCCCCTTCATATACTCGGCGGACGATATATGGTCCGATCCAGTTTTTGACCAACTTCCCTTTGGGGTTGGAGGCCATTACTTCTCTTCTTTTGACCATCACCAGGTCTCCTTTCTTGAATTCTCGACCTTTGACCAGCTTGTCAAAAGCACGGGCCATGCGAGCTTGGTAGAGTTGGATGTTTTGTTGTGCCCGGAGGCGTTTTCCTTCGAGCTCAGCGAGCTCTTCCAATCTTCTTTCTGCATTGGTTTGTTCACCGCTGGCTAGTCCATGCTGGATGGCGACTCGCAGCGAAGGAACTTCCAGTTCAATCGGCACCACAGCCTCTGACCCATAGACGAGGGAGAAAGGCGAACAGCCGGTTGGGGTTTTGTAGACAGTACGATAGGCCCAGAGTGCTTCGTACATCCTTTCTTCCAATCTTTTTTATTAGACTTGACAGTCTTTGCCAGTAACGTGCATAGTGTCTTGTTGAAGGCTTCTGCGAGTCCATTGGCTTGAGGGTTGTAGGGGGATGATGTCCTCCAGTCAATCTTGTACTTGTCGGCTAGCCGATAAACCTTCTGGTTTCTGAAATGGCTGCCATTATCAGAGATGATTCGGTTGGGGATCCCGAACCGGAATATTATATTCTGCCGGAAGAATCTTGCAACTAGTTCTCCCGTTACATCTCTTAGTGCTACCGCCTCCGCCCATCTGAGAAGTAGTCAGTAGCTGCCTAAGATATATTTGCACCCTGATGAAGATGCTGGTAGCGGCCCTACCACGTCCGTGCCCCACTGGGCGAACGGCCAACTTGGCAAGGTGGGATGCAGTGGCACTGGAGGTCTCCTTGCCACGTTAGCGTGTTCTTGACACTTCTGACAAGCTTTGGCAAACTTGCAGCAATCATCAAATATAGTGGGCCAATAGTAACCCAATTTCTTTATCTCAATTTTCATCTTTGGGCCAGCCTGGTGTGCTCCAGCTGATCCCGCATGGATTTCTTGCATCACCTGTCCCGCCTCTGTTGAAGACAAGCAACGAAGTAGGACTTTCCTTCGGGCATCTGCCATTATTCGGAACAGGGTTCCGCTTCTCATCTCGTAAGAGTCCTTGACCCTCAGGAGCTTCATTCTCTGTTCTTTTTCTTTCGGGAGCTGCTGGTGTTGGAACCACCGCAGGAGATGTTCTCGCCAGTCGGGCTGCTGAACCTCCTCGACGGCTACCACCTCAATCTCTTGTTCGTCGGCCAAGACCTCTGTTACACTGGGGACCTGTCGGCGGTTGATCACTGTTATATTCAGGCTTGCGTCTGGCGGGACCGCCAATGAACTGGCCAGCTTAGCGAGGGCGTCTGCCTGAGCATTCTGACCTCGGTTGATGTGCTTGATGCTGATGAAGTAGAATCTTGACATCAGGCGGGTTGCCAGCTGGTGATAGGGGAGAAGCTCTTGCTTTCGCACATCGAACTCTCCTTCCAGTTGTTTTATAACTAGCATGGAGTCTCCGAATGCTTCCAGCATCTGAATTCCCATGGATAGAGCAATTTGCAACCCGATTATCAAGGCTTCATATTCTGCCTCGTTGTTTGTGCAATGTTTGTTTATGAGCAGGATGTGTGCACCACTTCTCCTTCTGGGGATTTCAGGACTATGCCTGCCCCTGCCCTGACCCTTGCCGATCCAGTGGCAGAGGTGTCAATTCTGGAAGCGCCATCGAAATATAGCTGCCATAAGGAGGGCTGCACCTGAACGGCTTCCAGGGTTTCATCTTCAGGAAGTTCCGGTTCCAACGGGCAGTCCCCGGGTACTGGGTGCTCAGCAAAGAAGTCTGCAATAGCTTGGCCCTTGACGGCCTTGCGCGGTACATAGGAGATGTCAAACTCCATAAGGATTACCGCCCATTTGCCCAGGCGACCTTTGTGTGCCGGCTGGGACATAATATATTTCAGGGGATCCTCTTTGGATACCAAACTGATTTCATGTGACAACATATAGTGTCGGAGCTTCTTAACTACGAAGACCAGTGCCAGACAGACCTTCTCGATATAAGTATATTTTTCCTCAGTCCTGACTAGTCTTCGACTGAGGTAATAGAGGGCTTGCTCTTTCCCTTCTTCATTATTCTGGGCCAACATTGCCCCCAGGGAGTTATGTGTAGCTGCTATATATAGTATCAATGGCCATCCTTTCACTGGTGCGCCCAGCACTGGAGGAGTCTTCAGGTAGTCTTTCAGCTTGTCGAAGGCTGTCTGACAATCTTCATCCCAATAAAAGGGAACATCTTTCATCATCATCTTGTGGAAAGGCTGGCATCGCCCTGACAAGTTGGAAATGAAACGTCGGATATAAGCCAGGCGGCCCTGTAGTGATCTCAACTCGGAGAGGTTCCTTGGCGGAGGTAACTCCTGAATTACTTTGATTTTTGCGGGGTCTATCTCTATCCCCCGATATCGGACGATGAAGCCCAAGAATTTTCCGCTTGACACTCCGAACGCACATTTCATGGAGTTCATCTTCAGCTCATGCTGCCTCAGCCTCTGAAAAAAAATCCGGAGTTCTTGCAGATGGTCTTCTTTTCTTCTGGTTTTGACCACCAGATCATCTATGTAGCGCTCGACCTTGTGGTAGAGCAACTCGTCAAAGATTTTGGTCATTGCACGCTGATAAGTTGCGCCAGCGTTCTTTAGTCCGAACGTCATCCTCTTATAATGATAAATGCCTTTAGGGGTTCGGAAAGCAGTATGGACCCGGTCACGCTCCGCGATCCAGATCTGGTTGTAACCGGATGACCCGTCCATGAACGACAGGGCCTCGTGACCGGTTGTGGCATCGATCATGACTTCCGTTATTGGCACCGAAAAGTCATCTTTGGGGCAGGCTTTATTTAGATCTCGGAAGTCGACACATATCCGGATCTTTCCATTCTTCTTTTTCACGGGGACGATGTTCGCCAGCCATGTGGTGTACTGGTTTTCCTCAACAAATCCCACGTCAATGAGCTTGTCGACTTCATCACAAATTTGAGTAATGAGTTCTGACCTCATGCGCCATGGTGGTTGCTTCACCGGCTCGGCCTCAGGGCTGATTGCCAGCTCATGTTGCGAGACAGCGGGGCTTAGACCCGGCATTTCTTTGTAAGTCCAGGCGAAGCAATCCCGGTACTCTAGCAGCAGCTGGACGTACAGCTCCCATTCTTCTGGGGACAGTTGGGCACTGAGGAAGGTAGGTCTAGGGTCCCCCTCATTTCTCAAGTTGACTTCTATCAATTCATCGACTGTGGCCTGGCCTCCCTCTTCTATCTCCGGAGGTGCCGGTTGGAGGTCAACGAAATCTGGAATACCATCTTGAGGGTCGAGTTCTTCGACTTCCTCATCTGACACCACCAGAGCTTCTTGAGGATTCTCTATTTCTTGTGCTAGCGGCTGCGCGGATTGTTCTATCAGCAAATCCACTGCCGTTGTAGCTCCCAAGGGCGAGAGAGTAGCTTCAGTCTTTGTAGATGAGGTTGCAACCGTGACAGGCTGGTAGTTGTTTATCGCCGAGCCTGGATAGCATCCCGGTTTGGTTGCAGAAGTTGAGGAGGTCTCGCCTTCTGGGGCAGTTGTATCTTCTGTAGAAGTGGCTTTTCCTTTCTTGGTAGCTGGTTCCCCTTGATCGGAGTCGACCGAGGCTTCCCTGATTGGCAGAAGGGGTGTTAAATTTATCATCAGTAGGGCTCCACTGGAGGGAGAAATTCCTTCTTCTTCAGTATCTTCAGCTTCACTGCTGCTAGCCGTATCAAATTTGGCTTGAAGGGCCGCCTCTTCAGGGTAGACCTGCTCCCAGCATCGGCGGGGGACCGAGGTCTCTATTTCTTGATTTCCAGGTTGAGCCAGTTCAACATGCTCAGCTTCCACCGGGTATTCATCAAAAGTTGCCCCCAGCGGACTATCTTCAGCAGGATAGAAGGCGGAGATGGTGTCCACCTCGTATCGCCCACTGTAATAATATTCTTCCAGGGTGAAGCCCAACCCCGGATGTTGAGAGACACATCTCATTTCCTTATCCAGATTTGTGGGGTACCACATTTTCTGGAAAGCTTCCTTGCGCTTTTGAGACTGATCGGGGGGAATGTGCTGCTTCTGAAACATCCTGGCCATCCGATCAGTTGTAAATGCCAGACCCTGGACGGGAACCGGTGGGTTGCTTATATCTTCAGGGAGGCTACAGTCTGTCTTCTCGAGTATGGTGCTCTTCAGCCATATAGAACAAGCTGCTAGGTCCATCTTCATGTGTCACCTCCCAAGTTTTGAAAGGCTCGACAGTAGGGTTATCAAGGCCGGGAGTTGGCTTGGTAAGGCCATCCGAGATTTCAATATGATTGTGCCGCCGAGTGACCCGCACTTCATTAGCTTCAGGGTATAATGTTGGGGGTGTTATCCTTCCCACGTCCCCGGATGCTGTGATATAGGAGACCACCTTCGGCTTGATATATCCGCGCGGCGGTGGTGGATACAAACTGCTGCCGGATACGCTTCTTGGTGCCCCCGCAGGGGTCTTAGCTTCAGAGGTCTTCTGGGAAGGCCCTGTATATAGGTTGGCATCCGCCAAATGACATTCAAACACCTCGAATGGGTGGGGGTCTGCAAATATCCTCTCCTCTTTCCCTTGGAGACTATACTTGATGCATTGGTGGAGCGTGGAGGGCACCACCATATTTTCATGCAGCCATGGGTGGCTGAGTAGTGCTTTGTACGAGGTGCGGGAGTCAATGACATGGAACTGCACCGTCGTAGTGAAATCTGCTAAGGTGAGGGTGAACTCTGCCACTCCCATTGACACTTCACATTTTTGATTGAAGCCGGCGATACGCATATCTCCGACTTTCTCGAGATGCACGTTAAAGTGGTGCCTCTCGTATATTCTATAAGGCAGGATGTTGACCGCTGCACCGGGATCAACCAAAATCCTATTCAGCTCCCTTCCATTCAGGTGCCCCTTCATATACAGCGGCATGTTGTGGCTGATGGTGGGCAGCAGCATATCGTCTGGAGTGAAGGTCATGCTAGCCTCCGGCATCACTTCGGCCAGACATGTCTCAAAATGAGCAGGCGTCTGGAGAGCAGTAATAATTGCCTGTCGGGTCTCCTCACTCAAAGAAAGGATCTCCCAGATTGTAAATCGAGCAGGGAGCTTCTTGAGTAGCTTCATTATTCGGCTCCCAGCTCGGACATTGGAGAGCTTCATCTCTTCAGCCCATCTGGGCTTGGGGAGGTTTTGATTTGCGGGCCCTGAGGGACCTGCTTCATCTTCCTCAGATTCGGCGCCCTTCTGGCTGGTACCGACTCCTGGGTTTTCTTTGTCAGCTACTGCAGGGCAAGCTCCATCTGCGTTTGGATCTTCGGCAGATTGTGCTAGCTGCGGGTGAACGGCCCCGGGTGCAGGGTTAGCCTCCTGACAAGGCTGCTTCCCCTTGGACTTCTTCATGAATTCAAGAAATGAAGGGACCCCCTTGCCCCCACTCTTGTTATATAGGCCTGACGGAGGAGGGATTTGGACTCCCTTGACCTCCGGCGGAGGTGTCTTGTAGGGTTGCTACCCTCTGAATATGATGTTGTGATTGGGTGGCGGCTGGCGCCCCCATTTTCGGCCTGACCGAGTGGCATGTGCAGTAGTTGCAGCCTCGGCCTTGCCTCCCCCAGCATGGGGTGTGAAACAAAGTTCCTCTTCTTCCTCCTCTCCGGATAGGTTGAAAAGTGCTGATAGGGTATTACAGGAGACAACCTGTACTTTATCGGCCTCAACGGCCTTCCTTTTCTTCTTCTTTTGTTTCTTCTTCTTTTTTGCTTCTGCGGGCGGGTGCCCCCAGAATAGACTGCCCTCTCTGTCGGGTGCCTCTTCAGTTTCCTCCTTTTGTTCAAGTGAGAGCTGCTCTAGCTCTTGCCATGGGACGTGGTCCTGCACCAGCAAGGGCTTCAGTTCAAGCTGCACGTATTCGTCCAGCCCTTCAATAAGGTTTTGCAGTCGAAGGACCCCAGGATTGGTCTCCTTAACCACCGGCAGTGGAGTTTGTCTCCTCCGATTATGTGTAGGTATCCTGACGGTGGTAGGTGGAGTGACCCATACGGGTGCTATCACTGGCGGAGCAGGCCGGGGTGTGACACCACGGATATGTGCCCCCTCTTTCGGGCGAGGTGCCCTCTTTTTCTTATGCTTCACAAAGGACCTGCTGCCATCCCTGCTGTTCTTTCGCGGGCTTCAAGAAATGAACTTCATAGGTGCTCCGCGTGCTTGTTTCAGAGATCTCCTCGGGCAGTGCCTGGTATAGGGAGATCATGTTGACTCCTGCCCTCCTCCGAAGGGCTTCATGTGGCTGAGGAGGGTCCACTTTGTACTCTCCCAGCTCAATTTCATTCTTCTTCACCATCCCTTCTATGATGTCCTTGAAAACATAGTAGTCTTCGATTGGATGCCCCAACATCTGGTGGTAGGCGCAGAATCTTGGACTGTCTTTTCTCTTTAAGTCCTCCGGCCTCCTTGGCTCTGGCAGGGTGACCATGCTATATTCCGTTACCCAGTCGAACAGGACCCGGGTCTTGTCCTTTGGAAAGGAATAAGCCTTCTTCATCTTGTCCCTCAGCGAAGGACCTTCTTTGCCGTCTGGGGCTTCTGCAGGCTGTGGGGTGACTCCCTTCTTGCCTTCACCTTTTTGTTGTTCGAACGCCTTTATGTCAAGAGCGTTTGCTTTTTTAGGCGAGGAGCGCCGCTCCACTGCCTTGCCCTTCTGGGTCGTGCCGACAGCAGATGCAGGGGCAGGTCTGTCCAGGAAAGCTTCCACCTCGGCCACGACATTGTTCAATCGATCAAACGATTGTATTTCCATTCCGATCATCTTTTCTAGAACCTCCCTTCTGAGATTCTGTTTGCATATTTGCACAGCGTCCTCCTGATGCGGGGGCCGCTTGCACCTCATTCCGAGGTTCCTCCACCTCTTGATATAATCGAGGGCTGTCTCATCGGCCCTCTGCTTTGTTGAGTAGAGTTCGGCCACTGTGACCTCCCTCTCTGTAACATGGAATCTTTCTCTGAACTTCTTCTGCATATCCGGCCAGTCGCTGATCGACCCGGCCGAGAGGCTAGAATACCATTCAAATGCGAGCCCCGTCAGCGAGGACCCGAAGAATTTTAGCAAGTATGACTCGTCGGTGGCCAAGTCACCCATGACAGTCATATAATAGGCAATGTGTTCTCTCGGGGATCCCTTCCCGTTGAATTTGTCAAACTTGGGCGGCTTGCTGATTCCCGGGGGAAGCCGCTTAGCAGCATGGTGTTGCGGGTATGGCACCCGGTGTGCATCAAACGCGACGTAGTCGTCTTCACCTCTTTCTGCGAGCTTCAGCTCGATCATTCTTTCCACCATCATCCGGTTCATGACTGCAGGGTCAACCGGCTCTGGGTAGAAGTGTGCCGGCTGTAGGTACGGGGTGACCAGGGTGGTCGCCTGTGGAGGACGCAGCAGCGGGGGTGTATGGTGCGCTTGAGGGAGCACCGGTGGTAGCAGCGGCCGGAGCTGTGGTGGCCGCTGTTGCGTTGTCGCCATGCTTGGTTCTGACGACTGAGGCAGCGTGTAGAGCGGTAGAGGGCCGTCATGACGGACCGCTCCCCGGGATGATTCACCCTGGACTTCAGGTGGTTTGGAAGCTGAGGACTGTTCAGTTTTCTCCATCAGCTGCTTCTTCAGCAAGTCTATCTCTTGCCGATATTTCTGAAGTAATATCAAGACCGATGGGTCTATAGTGGCCGTAGTGGGGATAACTTCTGCTGTCTCCCCGGACGTACCCTCGGGTAGGATGTCGAGGGGAACGTCGTCTTCTTCCTCTGCCGTCACCACATTGGCGGTCAGGACGGGGGCCTTATCATCCCACTGGTGGTAGACCTGGGGTTGTTTTCCTTTAGTCATCATCAGGAGCTCCCTTGCTGCTTCTGTTCTGCGAGTATTCGGCCCCGGCCGTGCGGCCAACTGAGCCAATTCTCGGGGATCTTCGGGAAGCCCCCCATATCGGTTGGATATATCAGCCATGTTGCAGGTGAAGACCTACATCCTTCTCCTTCGTCGATGGACCCTCCTTTCAGCTTGCTGCGGGAAGGTCAGCCTCTCGAACACAAAAACTCTTCTCCTTTCTTCCCGCTTGGGGACGACTTCATCGGCTTCGATCTCGAAGCCGTTGTCATATCCGTTGTCGTCGACTGACGACACCATCATTCTCTCTCCCACATCTTCTTCATCTGCCGTTGACGGGCAGTAGTCCTCATCGGCGGCGGCTGCTTGCATCAGTCGCTGTTGCCCGAGTGAGGGGTTGCCTAACCCTCGAAAATAGTTTCTGACCAGACATGTCATCTCTTCTTGACCCCGCTCTTGATGTAACACGGGGGATGATTGTCGACCTCCCGCAGGAGGGATATAACCCAGCCGAGCTTTGTCGGCAGGTTGTTGGAATCTTCGTCCCGCAGCTGGGACGTTGGCTTGACGGGCAGCAGCCCGGAAACTTTTGCGGCACGGAGGATCCGCGACCACTTCTTCTTCTTCCTTCGGGGGCAAGCCCCTTTCTCTTCTCTCCTCCGCCCCGTCGTACACAGGACGGCGGCAGATAGGCGCCAGCTGATGGACAGGTTGGGCCCGCTTGGGAACCCACACCTGTTTGAACTTTCTCGGCCTGGGGGCCGACCTTCCTTGGCCATAGGGGCCGATTTCTTCTCTTTCTGCCCTCCTTCCAGCGAGGGCCTGGTATGTGTTGTGGACAGGGATGGTGGGGATGACTCGGTCCGGGGCCACCCGTCCGTCGTGTCCGTTGAGGAAGACGCGCATGCCACCCACCATCATGGACTTCCCGGACTGAGATAAAGTCATGGTAATCATAGCAGCACTCCTTTGGACTTGCCGGCGTTGACGTCCTCCAGGGTGCTTGTTGACAATATTGGGGCGGGCCCCACGTATGGCGTGGTGCACCAGACAGCTAGCGGCCGGGGCCGGACTCTTGGATGAGTCGTTGCAGCAAGGAGCGTTCAGAGGCTCCACTTTCCCCACAACTTCCTCGACGGGTTCTGGGGCTTCGATTTCCAGCATGTCCACGAAGGCCAACCCCAAGAAGTTGGGGAAGCCGACGGCGGCAGGGAAGCTACCGAATTCCATGGGCACCGCGAGGTACCCTTGCGCATGCCCTGCAACGATCGAAGGACCGAAGCCGACGCCAGTCAATCCAGTTGTTGTCATCGTTTGCCTGTAAAGATAAACAAGCCAACGATCAGTAGCCTTTGAGAGGGCCTCGAAGCCCAAGTATCTCGGCAAAGAGATGAAAGGTGACACCGGTCCCAACGGACGTGCCAGACTATTTGCAATGGGTTTTATTCATCTTTCTTTTTATTATATATATATATATATGTATACATATATATATCTTATTTCACGCGTCGATCAACCAATTAACTAACTAGTAATTAACTGACTAATTGACGGCGCGAGCGTGCCAGCCACGTACGTGACAAATTTATTATGCGCTCATTCTGACCCGTGTCGGGCGAAAGTGAGGTTCGGTCGGGACCAGTAGTCCGCCATACCATAAAGGCTATGGCGTTAATTACATCCCCCGCGAGGAGGGAGCACCTTTGATTAATTGCCGAGATAGTGGGCTGTCGAGGCCGGAATAAAAGATGCGACGTTATGAACATGACAAAATCACGTGAGATGCATCTATCTATCATGCAAGAGAGGCATGGTTTATTGAATTGGAGACCCTCGATACGTGGCGGAGGACGTAGGTCTGAAGACCACCATCGCGCATAGCGGAGACTTCCGATCGGGCATAACCCGGCCTTCTGTCAACGCCATTTGATACACCCGAGGGTTGATGCAAGCATGCATGCATGATGATGATAACTATGCTAAGCATGGCAATAGAATTATGAGAGCGAACAGAGCTCAATCACACTTATTAATCTCCGCCAAGTGAGGCAAGGATAGTAGCACAAGCCTGATAGTAAAAGCAAAGTACTAATACACATGATAGCCAACATGATAGAAAGGTTATTCGGAGCATGAACAGCCCTTGCCTTATTCAATCTATTGCTAATTAGGGTTGCCAATATCGACCATGGGAGGCCAGGATTACCCCGAGAGCGAGGAAAGGATCGGAACGGCGTAACGAGTTGAAACGGCGCCAGAAAACGTAGGTATAGAACTTAAAACGGTGTGGGAACCGTAAGTGAATGGAGAGGTTAAAACGGCGCGCTCCATTTGGGGTGCACCGGAAAGGGCGCGCCGTTTTAAGGCGCGCCGCTTTAAAGCGCGCCGTATGCAAACGGCGTCGGTTTAACTTGATTTCACGGAAAGTGAGGTTTTATTCGTTGTTTCTTGGGTTTATTAAAACACTTTGGGAAACTTTGAAAGTTTATTTAAGTTATTTATTCACAGGATCGGCCCCGAGGCATCCGGGAGCCAAGTCACAGGCTCGCGCGAGGTTCACACTCGAGCGCGGCGATTGTTCCGAGTTAGACTCGTTCGAGCCGAAATTTCCGCAGCATCTCCCCATCCCGGAGGATTGTTGGGGAGAAGCGGGGAATACTCATGTGGCGGAGCAACCCCTAAGAGCCGGGTGGCACAACGGCGGTCGGTAAACCCGAACGGAAAGGAAAACCTCGAGGCCTAGCCTGCTAGGGGTACCAAGTCCGTGGGCGAGAGTGAACGAATGAGGCGACTCATTATGGGAGCGAAAACCCCGAGGGCTAGCCTGCGAGGGGCACGCAACCCGAGTCAACACAACGCTCAAGTCGGGACGACCGATAGAAGGGAGGAAACCCCGAGGGCTAGCCTACAAGGGGCACACAACCCACGGCCACCACAAAGTCCATTAAGGACCGTGGATTTGAACTGTAGGGCTTAGCCCCGTTACTGTACACTCAATGGCCTGAAGGGATACCCATCATCGATGGATGAGTCCCTGTCGACCGAGTGGCTAGTGTAGAAGATTGGGGGAATATCCCCCTCCCCGGGTACTGGAGCGATGCTACAGAGCAGACTCCCGAATGTTAAAATGCGAACGGAGTGGAAAGAGCGGCGCAAAACATCGCTTGACGACAAGTGGACAAACGAGTTGTTAGACATATATTAGAACAGTGAAGCCCGCGGGCTGAATGAGTTAATACTTATATGTTATATGATTAGCATATAGATCTGGGGAAGGGACATATATATCATGCTCGCAAAAACCAATAGGGGCTCGACACAGGACGAAATGGAACGGCAGAAGCGATCTTCCCCTCCCCTCTGGCCTATGAGGAAGGGCACAGGGGAGGGGAAGGGTTCGCTCCCTAGACAGGGGTAGGCAGAGATATGCACACAAGTGCATCTCCAGCCACAAAACCCATAGCACATGTAGTGCAGAGCTCGACCATTGCATTGGAATAGAGAGAGAGAAACCCCGGGGAGGGGGGGAGAACGATTCATGTAGCCCAAGGGCATATCCAGCGTCGGGAAAACAGATCTGGGAACTATGCACGCCGGGAAACCCTTAAATGCACATTTAAGAAGAAATTAAAGAGTGCACGAAGGAGAGATACGACATCAGGCGCAATCGCATTTCATTCATTCAACGAACGATAGGTAGATGTACACAGCATATGCTCCGGCGCCGGTGTTTTCGCTCGGCCGCCGTTTACATTCATAGAAGAAGATCGTTACAGGTGAAGAGAAAGAATAGCGATAATGGTGAGGGGGGGAGGCCAGGCTCGTATCATCGCCCCTCCCCCCTCTCACTTACATATATCAGGAGAAGGAAACAAAGAAGAAAGGGGGAATCGGCCGGAGGAGAAACACGGAAACCCACCTAAACCCTTTCTCCAGAACAGAGTATCGGACCACAGGCTTCTCTTCTCCGGCTCCGGAGGTATTCAGACGAGCAGACGAGGAAGACGGCGGTGAGAACCCTCAGTGGAAACCCTACTTCTCCTCCAAGGCTTTTCTCTCTCGAACGAACGGTCTCTCTCCCTTCGTATTGGCTCTCTTCTATTCTATTCTCTTTTTTCCTTTTTTTCTCTTCGTTCGTTCTCTCCTTTTTTTTTGTTCTCCCCCTTCTTCGTTTCGAAGGCAGGGTGTATATGTAGCCTTCGTTAATCCGGCGCCCTGGGAAGGGGCGCGCCGGATTTAACGGCGCCGGGAACACGTCCCCAACTGGAATTGGCGCGCCGGATTTGGCGACGCCAGATTAAGGGGCGCCGACGTCCCTTTTGTGCCGATTTAGCTTGTTCGCTCGACGCGGGTTAGCCGGTGGGCCCGGGGATGGTTCCGGAGGCTTCCGTTGACTGTTCCTCTTGCCTTGGTTCTTGGAGAACCCTGGCGGGTGTTGACGAAGCTCTCCGCGCGGTGAAAGACCTTGCTCGGAACCTTGTGTGCATTTGGCCCTAGCATACGAGTCTCCTGCCGGTACGGCTTTCGGCACCATGATTTGTGCTTCTGGCTCAGACGGACCTGCGCTCGAAGCTTCTTTACGGGATGGCATTGCTTCCGGGCTAATTCCGCCTTGAATGGCGACCTATCGGCCACTAACGGGCCCACTATGGTGAGAAGCCGAACCCGTGTAGGGTGATCGGGGCCTTCTGCTGACAGAACCCTCGGCCCCTTGTTGTGAACGGCCGAGGATGTTCTTCCTCCTTAGGAGAGTCACCGGGTAGACCGTCGTCCTTGGTCGGGCGATGGATGTGGGGTAGCGGCATGACGGAATCGATGCCGGATCATTAGGTAGGCTTGGTCGCACTGCCGGTTGGTTGTGGATTCATCTCGACTCTCCTAAGGTGAAGTCCCCATGTTCATACGGGGTGACTCAAGGCTCTGGCAGCTTGAGAAGTCTTCAACATGTTGATCTTTATCGGCTTCTACGCTTCAGCGGGCCGCATCATTCGTCTTTATGGCTTGATCACCGACAATCATATTCTGGGTGCCAACAGGGGCCCACACTCCTCTCTCACACACATTCATCTTAACCAGAGTCGGGCACCGTGTTCGACCCTCAGAGTCGAACACGGTATCCCAACCGAAAAACAAAGCGGCCCTTAATTAATTACTTGCTAATTAAGAAGTTTGCCACATATCTAGACAATATTGTTCTTAGACAAATATATGTAAATTAATTACAAATAACGGTCTTCTTGTCGAGATGGTTTTGGAAACACCTGGGAGGTGGGCAAAGATGTGGGGGTTGCATGTGTCTTCTTCATGTAGAGCAGTAATTATGTGAGGGCAAGCACAGCCAGAACCGTACACAGGATCTTAGGGTCACTTTAATAATAGGTTAGGATAGATTAACTCTGGGTGGACTCGGGGTGCGCTATTCTTAAGTTTTTTATATTTTTAATTTGGTACCTATCCTACACGGGGTCGGGTAGGATATTCATGTGAGATAGAGTGAGTTACCTTCGGGTTAAGGGCCTTACCCCTATCCGACCCTGAGTGGTATATTCTCACTTCAAAATTTGAATAACTCACTCACCCGTGAAATAACTCATCTTAACTCGCCTTATTTCACTATCAAAATGGCCCTCAGTGAACGATACTACCCTTTTGGTTGTCCGGATTGTTAGAAACCGGAGTACCTGTAGAGATGGACAAACAATAGAGGAGGAAGAAAGAAGGGGGAAGAGAAGATCAAACCACAAGAACACTGGGATTTACGTGGTTCGGAGGCGATGTGCCTTCCTACATCTACGGCCGCACTGAGATCTCTTATTTCGCACACACTATAGCGATTACAAGGGATGCTGCCTTTATATATAAGGAGCCTAGGGCAACCCTCCTGGGTGAAATTACAATAATACCCCCCAAAATTTTTGCCTCGGGGGCTCCGCCCCCGACCCCCGACCTTACGGGCAAGGGGGCGCTGCCCCCCTGCAACCCCCCCGCCAACTTACTGCAAAGTTGGATCCGTAAAAGGACAGGGGGGAGCCTACCAATATCCGGATCAGACTCCACACTCCTCCAACAATCTCCCACTTGGAGACTGATCTTAAAACCAGCAATCAAGTCTTCTAATCCTTGCTCTTTCCACGATTCAGAAACTCAATGCGGCACCTCCAATCTTCATCATCCATGGAGCCCAACTGAGGCCATGCATAGCCTCAGTTTTCCTATAGTCACCATCTTTGTCAACATGTCTGATGGATTTTCAGCTCCACGTATCTTTTCGAGTGACAAAGTCCCATCATCTAGTAGCTCTCTAATGAAATGATATTTCACTTGTATATGTTTTATCCTTGCATGAAATACTGGATTCTTTGCAAGATGGATTGCACTCTGACTATCACAGAAAAGAACATTACTACCTTGTTTTCTGCCCAACTCTTCAAGAAAATTCTTTAACCAAACCATTTCCTTGCTAGCTTCTGTAACTGCAATGTATTCGGCCTCAGTTGTAGAGAGAGCCACAATCTTCTGTAATTGAGAAACCCAGCTCACTGCGGTTTCACCCAAGGTGTAAATGTATCCTGTTGTGCTCCTTCTGCTATCCACATCTCCAGCCAAATCTGCATCCACAAAGCCCTGTAAATTGAGACCACTCAGTGTGAAACACAAACCCATACCTGTGGTACCTCTCAAATACCGTAGGATCCATTTGACAGCCTCCCAATGTTTCTTGCCTGGATTTGCCATGTACCGACTCACTGCTCCCACTGCATGTGCAATATCTGGTCTAGTACAAACCATAGCATACATTAGGCTACCTACAACTGAAGCATAAGGAACTTTGTTCATGTATTCATGTTCCTCCTTTGTCTTGGGTGATTGCTCCTTTGAAAGCTTGAAGTGATTCACTAAAGGTGTGCTTACTACCTTTGCATCCTGCATTTGAAATCTGTTCAGCACCCTCTCAATGTAGCCTTCCTGAGTTAACTTCAAGATTTTAGCCTCTCTATCCCGAACAATCTCCATCCCGAGTATCCTTTTTACGGGTCCCAAGTCCTTCATGTCAAACACCTTTGACAATTGTTCCTTCAGCATGTTGATCTCTTGTATGTTTGATCCTGCAATTAGCATATCATCCACATACAAGAGCAAAATAATATAGCAGTCATCAAGTTTCTTGAGATAGTAACAATAATCAACTTGACATCTACTGAAACCACTGCTGCACATGAAACCATCAAATTTCTTATACCACTGTCTGGGGGCTTGTTTCAAACCATATAGACTTTTCTTCAACTTGCACACAAGGTTTTCTTTTTCACGGACCTGAAAACCTTCCGGTTGTAGCATATAAATATCTTCATCTAGATCACCATGAAGAAAGACTGTCTTCACATCCAGCTGTTCTAGATGCAAGTCTTCAGCTGCCACAATACTCAACACTAGCCTGATTGTGGTTAGTTTGACAACAGGAGAAAAAATCTCAGTGTAATCAATACCTGCTTTCTGCTGGAAGCCTTTCACAACTAACCTTGCCTTGTACTTTTTGTTGCCATCACATTCTTCTTTTAACCTATACACCCATTTATTATGGAGTGCCTTTTTACCCTCTGGTAAAGGAGTCAGTACCCAAGTCTCATTCTTCTGCAAAGAGTTCATCTCCTCTTTCATAGTATGCTCCCACTTGACAGAATCCTTCATTTGTATTGCTTCACTGAAACATTCTGGCTCATCATTATCAGTCAATAACAAGTAATGCAAAGAAGGAGAATACCTTTCAGTGGGTTTGGGTACTCTATTAGATCTCCTTAGTGGTGGTGCCGGTGTATAGGGTTCTGGTTGTGTCATGACATTCTCAGGACTAGCTTGAGTTCTTTTTGGAACATCTTCCTCTAAGATTTCCTCTAACTCCACCTGATCTTTGACTTGCTTTCCTGCATCATCAGATTCTACAACAGATCTGTCTTTGTACAAGACTTTTTCATTGAATATCACATTCCTTTCTCGTATGATTTTTCTATTCTGATCATCCCAGAAACGATATCCAAAATCATCAGAACCATATCCAATGAAAAAACATTTCTTAGACTTAGAGTCTAACTTGTCTCTGTTTTCAGAATTAATAAGCACATAGGAAGTACAACCAAAGACTTTTAGATGTGAAAGAGTTACCTCATTTCCTGTCCATACCTCCTCCGGTAGCTTGCCATCCAAGGGGACACACGGTCCTCTATTTATCAAGTATGCGACTGTACTCACTACATCTGCCCAAAATGTCTTGGGCAAACCAGCATGAATTCTCATGCTTCTGGCACGCTCATTCAGTGTTCTATTCATCCGTTCTGCAACACCATTTTGCCGAGGTGTTCCTGGAATGGTCTTCTGCATTCGAATTCCATTCAGTGCGCAAAAGTCTTTGAACTCCTTGCTGTCATACTCTCCACCATTATCTGACCTCAGACACTTGATTTTCAAACCAGTTTCATTTTCAACTAGAGACTTCCACCTTTTAAAAGTAGCAAACACGTCAGATTTATTTTTCAGAAAATAAACCCATACGTTCCTGGTGGAGTCGTCGATGAAGGTGACATAATATTGTGAGCCTCAAAGAGATGATACCGATGAAGGCCCCCACACATCCGTGTGCACAAGCTCTAGCTTTTCAGACTTGGATGTCCTGCTTACTTTGGAGAAGCTAACCCTTTTCTGCTTCCCAAATACATAATCTTCACAGAACCCGATATCTACAGTCTTTAAACCAGACAACTTTCCCTTCGCCTGCAGTACCTTCATTCCCTTTTCACTCATATGCCCAAGTCTGCAATGCCAAGTTTCTGAATCACCATGAAAATCAGCCACTGCAACTGTGTCTCTTGTATTTGTTGTCATGTACAAGGTACCCATCTTACTGTCTCGTGCTATGATCATAGCACCTTTAGTGATCTTCCAGGAGCCACCTACAAAGGTAGTGATATAACCTTCACTATCAAGCTGCCCCACAGAAATCAGGTTTCTCTTCAGCCCAGGCACATGTCTGACATTATGCAACTTCCATGCAGTCCCATTTGTTGTCATGATTTTCACATCTCCCTTCCCCACAATATCCAAGGGTTCATCATCAGCAAGATAGACCCTACCAAAATTACCAGCAACATAATTTTCAAGGCAATCCTTTTGTGAGGTAGAGTGAAAAGATGCTCCAGAATCTAAGATCCACGATTCTATAGGGCTGTCAACACTCAGGACTAAGGCATCCTCTATTTCTTCTGTTGTTGCATTCACAGACTCTTCCTTTTGGTTTGGATTTTGGTTTCGATTTTGGTACTTCTTCTTCGGTGCTCTGCAATCTCTTTTCAAGTGCCTTTTCTTACCACAGTTCCAACAACCATCACCACGAAATCTCGACTGACTTCTTCCTTTTGACTTAGACCTACCTCGATCTTGACCACGCTGATTTGCTCATCCCCTGCCTTCGACATTCAAGGCGGAACTTGATGATTCACCTGATTCTTTCCTGCGAATGTCTTCGCTTAGAATCAAGTCTCGAACCTCATCCAGCTTCAACTTATTTGAACCTGAAGAACTACTCACAGCGGTCACAGTCGCACCCCAACTTTCTGGTAGAGAGGAGAGCAAAATCAATGCCCTAACCTCGTCCTCAAAGTTGATGTCCACCGAACTCAACTGACTCGTGATCAGATTGAACTCATTGATATGATTTGTAACAGAAGCACCTTCGACTATCTTCAAATTAAATAAACGACGCATCAAATATACCTTATTAGAGGCGGATGGTTTTTCATACATATTTGATAGCGCCTTCATCAACCCTGCTGTGGTCTTCTCGTTCATGATGTTAAACGCAACGTTTCTGGCCAACGTCAACCGGATGACCCCCAGAGCTTGTCTATCCATCAGATCCCAATCTTCCTTCTTCATCCCTTCCGGCATCGTACCAGCAAGAGGTTGATCAAGTTTCTTCTGATACAGGTAGTCCTCCATCTGCATCTTCCAGAAACCAAAATCTTTGCCATCGAACCTCTCGATCCTGACCTTTCCCTCTTCTGCAGCCATCGCTCCCACTACTCTCCCGAACCAGAACAAGGCTCTGATACCAGTTGTTAGAAACCGGAGTACCTGTAGAGATGGACAAACAATAGAGGAGGAAGAAAGAAGGGGGAAGAGAAGATCAAACCACAAGAACACTGGGATTTACGTGGTTCGGAGGTGATGTGCCTTCCTACATCCACGGCCGCACTGAGATCTCTTATTTCGCACACACTATAGCGATTGCAAGGGATGCTGCCTTTATATATAAGGAGCCTAGGGCAACCCTCCTGGGTGAAATTACAATAATACCCCCCAAAATTTTCGCCTCGGGGGCTCCGCCCCCGAACCCCCGACCTTACGGCCAAGGGGGCGCTGCCCCCCTGTAACCCCCCCGCCAACTTACCGCGAAGTTGGATCCGCAAAAGGACAGGGGGGGAGCCTACCAATATCCGGATCAGACTCCACACTCCTCCAACACTGACTCTGATCATCCTTACCCTAGATTTCGATCGATCGAGAGTTCCTAAGAAGAGGATCCGATCATTTATCCATTTTAAGGCGCGGAGACTGTATTCATGCACATGCACAGAACGCCACAAACATAAAACTAGCTGGATATATTCATATGAACTTCCTGAAACTGCGAATACTAATTAAACTTCCAGTAACAACTGGTTTTTTTTATACTGTTTGCTTGATCATGGTTTAGAGAGCATAAATGGTAAGTGGGGAATTCATAGCCCATGCATGAAAGCCTTGGAGTAGTTTCTAAAAACCGTGTTTTAGTGTGATCCAAACAACAAGTGAGAGTGAAGTAATTAATTAGCGGGTTAGCCAGCAAATTAAGGGCCACTCACTAAATATGAAGGCTTGATCAATGGAGATCTTTTCGTACGTAGAAAACCCTAAGAATGTTTGATTTGACATAAGTTCACGCATTCTATCAAGGCGTAGGAATAGTTGAAAGTACGATATTCGGTCTCCCTCTGTCGATTCACAGGGCTCCTACCCCTCATGCACGAACAAAAAGAAATTAAATCCTGTTGTCCAAATCATTGCAGGTGTGGCAAGAGTGTCGATGGAACAGGCTCTTTAGACTGGATGAATGAAGACGTAAGGAAAGACCCGAACCTATCTTTCGGTCATAAACACTTGACTTATAAAGGTGACCTTCAGTTGGAACTTAGTGATCAGCTGGCTAGATCAAACTTAAAAGCAACACATTAGGGCGCAAGTTAGGTTTGAACATTGACTTTCTACCAATCTTGAACCAACAGAAATGATGTTTGGGTCAAACCATATGTATGGTATCTATCCTTATTCAATTTGCACAGGTCCGGTCATTGCATGCTAGTTTTTTACCTGATCAGCTAGTTAAGCCAATGGATGGTTGACATCTTCAAATAATTTTAGGGTCATTTGCAAATAAATCACTGTTTAAGTTAAAATGACAAAAAAATTATGTCCGAAGATGTATTAGCAAAGATATGATCTCTACTTTTGCGCAAATGTCATCGCGGTTAATTTCTGTCAACGGAAAGATGAATATTCTTCAAAGATTTGAATATTCCTCTTATTTTGCAATGAAATGACTACAATACCCCTCTCAAACTCTAAATTTCTCACCCTTACCAAAAAGAATATGAGAGAGATGGAGATAGAGAAAGAGAGAGAGGGTGGCGCCGGAGGTGACTTTCCCCTCTGGCACCGGATATAAATAGAAAGAGAGAAGGGGCCCAGTGTTGCTACTTTGTCTACGGCAGGCGCATCGCAATCTCGGCCTGCATCGTCGCTTGCAACAGGTGTTGCTACTTCTCCTCCACCCCTTGGCAAATCTGGCCGTAGCGAATCCGGCCTTCCTTTGAGCAGCGCCTGCTCCTCCAACGGTCGCACTCATCACCTTAGACTAGGCGCGTCGGTGCTGAGGTGCAGGGCCATCATTTTCCCCCCTACGAGGTGCTATGTTAGGTGCTATGGATCTAGGGAAGCGGCCATCAAACCTTGCTATGTCTTCAAGGACCCCACCGATGACTAACCTAGCATCGACTTGGAAGCTGCCGTAGTGGTGTAGGAGAATAGCGGTGGTAATACCCTCCACCCTACTACCCCCCTCTCCCACTGGAGCTTCTCCCCCACCCCATTGCAACCCCCCTCTAGCTCGTCAGAACCCCGTCCCCCCTGCAACACTCCTTCCGCCGGAACCTAATCGCCCCCCTACAATCCCCTCATGCCGGACCCCCAGCTACACCCTCCCACGTTGGACTGCATGTGTCACAGCCGTTCTCCGGTGGACTGCCTGCATCGCAGCCGTTCTCCGATTATCAATCGGTCTATTGTCACAACAGTTCCCAGTTGAGAGGGGAACAAAGTTGGGAGAGAGACGAGTCTTTTTTTTAACATGAGCATTATCATCTTTTTCACATCAAGTTAAAGTTAACCAGAGTTAGATTCACCTATGGTAACGGGAGGTTACAGTGATGACATTTGTGCACTATTTAAAGAAAAGTAGGGATATCTTTGCTAATGTATTTCTAGGCATGGTTTTTTGTCATTTCAACTTTAATAGTGTTTTATTTGTAGTAAAACTATAATTTTATCATGATAGAACTTGATATCAATTAATTCATAAATTTGGGTAAGTCAAAAGTATGATTTTACTCTCCTTTTCATAGTTTTTGTCCTTTCATTACAAATGTGTCATGTACCACTTTGAGCTATATATGCAGTAAGTGCTTAGTTTCCCCCAACATGTTATGATTTGGGTTTGTTGGATCCAAGATGCATATTGACTTGGATCTCCCATAATCCAGTACAAGTCGATTTGACTCAGATGACTCGGTCGAGTTGCCTGTTTGAGGTTGTTTTTATTTTTTTTTGGTAAAATCAAAACTTCTTGTAATGTTTGGACTATTTATCTTATATTGACTCGTAGAACTACTATTTAATCAATCTAAAGTACGTATTAATTATTCAAAAATCAATAAAATTGAAAAGAGAGTTTTCTGTTTTTTCATCCATGAAATATTATCCATGAGCAAGCAATCTTTTTGCCACTGGATCATGACCCTATGGGCTATTGGACATTATGATCCATGAGCAAGCAATCTAACTTTGCCCTACCCACACACCCCCCCTAGTTTGACTCTAGTTGGTACCCCAAGTCCAGGGATACTCATCATATGACTCCAGATGTGGGTTTCCTTCCCATGCCCCAAGAGTGTGGTGGCTCTGATCAGGTCCTCGTTGGCAATGGTTCAGGTTTGCCCATATCTCATGCTGGCTTGTCTTCGTTATCCTCTGCTTCTCACTCTCTCATTTTGTGTAAATGTTCTCCATGTTCCTACTCTTTCCAAAAGCTTGTTGTCCTAGATTTTGCTCAAGATAATCACTTATTTTTTGAGTTTCACCTCACTTTCTTTGTTGTTAAGGACCTCTCCTCCGGGAAGTGCTTTGCAAACCTCTCATTGATGGGTTATATTGTCCTATGAAAGCTTTCCAAAGTGACTGGGGTGGTGAGTATCGATGTTTGTCCACATTTCTATCTTCTTGTGGAATTCACCATTGTGTTTCTTCTCCACACACGCACCAACAAAATGAGATTGCAGAATGTAAACATCACCATATCGTTGACACTGCTCTGGCACCCCTTAATCACACTCCGGCCTCTCTTCCTTTTACATTCTGGGATGACACAGTCACCTGTGCTATCTATCTTATATATATATTGACCATCTACCAACTCCTCGTTTTGGGGGGTGTCTCTCCCTTTGAGAAGCTTTTTGGCCAATCTCTAGACTACTCGATCTCTTCGCATGCTTGGATGTGCATGTTATCCTTTGCTTTGCTCATTTCGTCCAAACATGTTTAGTTATCATTTATAGTGTTGTGTCTTCGTTGGGTATAGTTCGTCACACAAAGGCTATGGTTGTTTGCTTCCCTCGATCCACAAGTCAGGTCTATATCTTACGTGATGTGGTATTTGTTGAGATAGAATTCCCTTATCCCATCTCAATAGGCCCTCGTCTTCTCCTACTTTGGTGTGCATGCACATCTCTATCCCTACGTCCTTGGTGCCTGTTACTACATCGTGTATGTCATCTTCTCCACCGTCCCTCCGTCTACATCCTATTCACTTGCCTTGTCTTCTATAGATACCAGCACCGCTGTCACCTCCCTCCTCCCATGCTACCCTCACCAGCCCGTGCTGAGGGTTCTCCTTCTTCCCCAACCTCCTCTTCCCCTCTACCCAAAATTCTACCTCTTGCTGAATTCTTACAATGTGCACCACCTATCTTTACACCGTCCTCCTCTACTTCCTCTCGCCATCCCCCACCACATGCTCTTCTTCTTGAAGCAGAGGACACCTTCTCTGAGCCAATATCCTTCACGATAGCCAACGAGACTGTTGAATCACACATAGCCATGTCTGAGGATCGAGATTCTAGCGTTGCAACAGATTAATGGAACATGGATTCTTGTGCCTCATCCTAGGTCAGATGCAAGTGGATTTATAAGATAAGGCACCACTCCAACGACTCCCTTGCACGCTACAAGGCACACTTTGTAGGTCAGAGGTACATCTAGCAGCATAGACTTGACTATTATGAGATGTCTGTCCTGTTGTCAAGCCGACTATAATAATCCGTGCTATGCTTGACATTGTTGTTTCGCATCATTGGTGCATCAAACAATTAGACGTGTCGAATGCCTTTCTGCATGGCTCTCTCGAGGACAAAAATTCTCTGTCACAGCCACTGGGTTTTGTTGATCCATCGGTGCATCACTATGTATGCCACTTGCACAAGTCTCTCTCTATATATGGCTTAAAGCAGGCACCCCGGGCTTGTTTTTTCAAACTCTATTATCACTTAATGGCTTGTGGTTTTCAAGCATCCACTTGCGATCTGTCCCTCTTTCTATTTGAGAATAGTGGTGCGATCCTTTCTTTGCCTGTATATATCGATGACATCATTGTTACTGCGAAGGATTTGGACGCTGTCCATTCTTTCATCAAGGTGCTGTCCTCCAAATTAATGTGCTCTGAAAGATCTTGGTGACCTCCGCTACTTCCTTGATGTTCAAGTTATGCGGCATGCTGATTGCTTGTTTCTCTGTCAATGGCAATACATCACCAAGCTCCTCTGTGCCACCGAGCTAGCAAATGCCAAGCCCATTTCCTCGCCGCCGGTGTCGTCAACTCGCTTGTCCACAGCTGATGGTGATGTGCTACCACATCCTTCTTTTTATTGCAGTATTGTTGGATCGCTGCAGTGCCTCTCCTTGATGCTCCCTGATGTGTCATTTGCTATTACCAAAGTATGTTAATTTCTTGCGGCTTTGGTGAATACTCATTGGGGGGTTGTCATGCGAATTCTCCACCACCTCAAGGGCACTATTTCCTATGGGCTTCTTCTTCACCTATCCCGTTAGAAAAAATATCTTTTTTATAAATTTATTATTTTATATTATGATAAAATAAATAATTATCTTTCTCAGTCTGGTTAAATATATAAGACTACATGTTTAACCTAAGTCATGTCTCCATAAACTTAAATCAAAATTAATTGAATATCTGGGATATATAGACTTCAATAAATTAAACATCGTTTAAGTCCCTAAGATAGACAAAGGGATGGACGATACATCGTCTAAGCCCTTAGGGTGGACAAACGATTAGATGATATATCATGTAGGGATTTTTACACATTCATCCCTGTAAATTTGGTGAATTGTCGATTAATCCCTCGAGTGGATTTATAAAAATTTAGTGTTTTCTGTGATTTGCTTGCATTAATTATCACGTTTATTTTTTGCTACATTATTAAAATTAATTTTAATTAATACACTATTATTTCTCGTCGACACACCTGTTCACCTCCTTCCAAGATGTGTCATAATACTAACACGTCCACCTTTCACCTCGGTGCATTTGCTAATGCAGAGTGAGCTGGTTGCCCGTATGATCGCCGTTCCACAAGTGGCTTGTTATCTTCCTGGGTTCCAATCTCATCACTTGGGAGAGCTCGGAAAAAAATCTACAGTGGCCCGATGGCCAGCACGGAGGTTGAACTTCGTGCCAATATTGCCTTTGCCACCACGGAACTTAATTCCTTTGGACACACCAGCTACTCGGACGGCCTGCTTCGGTCCCCGTTATCTGGTGTGATAACATTGGCCTTCTCCACCTTTGCTGTTCAATAATCCAGCTTTCAAAGCACCGACGAATTGAGCATGTCAAACTTGACTTCCACTCTTTAATTACGTATGTGAATATATAGAAGAAAAGCTCGCTCGCTCGAGCAGTTTTTCCCATCATTATCGACATATGTATTCCGGCCCCTTTAATTACGTACTTTTCTCTCGTACGATTCTTTCAGGCACCACAACCCTTCCTTCCCCCAGGCCGCAGGAAGTTCTGGTTTCGATCCGGTCGTACGTACGTAGATGCATGCATGATCGCTGAAGGCTGCAGTAGCTAGCTAGGCGGGGAGGCGTGCATATATATATAGATAGATGGTTTCTCCGGCCACTGGATATGGAGTCGACAAGGAAGAGTACTGGACCATTCATTCACGCCGCGGCCTGGCCGTGCATGTACTGAGGCGCCGCCGCCCTTCGCCGAGGAAGGAGATATATCGTCATGGTCAGGATGATCGCGATGGATTATGTATACTGTTTCTCAGGCATGCATTGTAAATAGGTATATTTCATTTTTTAGAAGATATATTTCATCCCTCGTCTCTAGTTTTATTTTAAATAGGTATATTCCATCTCTACAAAGCGAGTGCTTCTTCTTCTCTCAAAACCGCTGCATGGATCTACTCAGTGGTCACATATCATACGTACCCTCCCTTTCATATATATCCCTTGCTTCTTTCAAAGTGTGCATCATTCCTTTGAGTGGAGGTAGCCATTTTGTGGAATGTAGATGTACCAGTAACGAGATAATTATTTACGGGATATAATTACAAACCATAATTAGCAACAAATATTATTCAAAAGTACGTCTTGTTTACTCAACAACCTGAAATTAATCAAGGACTAAGTTTGGGCCAGCTTGGCTGTAACCCAAACTCAAAGATTATTCAAAAGTTTTTTTTTCTAAAATTTTAAAAATAACAGTGATATATATATATGTTAATATGTTTTAAAAATAATATATCGATAATTTCATGTAATTTCACATGTAACAACGATGGTTAGGTAAAAAAGCCTTTAATTTTATGCCCATTATATTAATAGATAGGTTAACTTTTTTGTAAATCCCAAAATACTCCACTTGTTGTCATCGTCGCTGCGACAACAACTCAGATGAAATTATCGATATATTATTTTTAACATATCGGGTCCATGTGATGATATATAGCTTAGGGGTAACATGCAATGACTACTGACAAGGGTATTTTCGGGTTTTTTCCGTACATGGTGTTTGGAGAGAGAGAGTGGCATAGAGAGCAGAGGTTGGGGCTGATGCCATCAAAGAGATTATTCCGGGCGAGGTCGGGGGTGATGCCCCTCGCTCTTCACGCACTGCCGCACCAGGGCTGGGAGCGAGGTCGCCGTCGTGGTCTTCTGCCTGCTGCTCTTTTTGGTACTTAACTCTCAAATTAGAGAAAGACAACGAAAATTTTATGAGACCCAGAAATCTGAATCCTTCTCCCATTTTCTCCTCAAACTATAAATTGGATCTTACTCCGTTGAAATTGTGAAAGTTATGGACTGTCAAAACACTTACATCAACTATGAACAAGAAAAGAAGAAAAGAATGATTAAGTAGAGAAGAAGCCTTCAAAGGTCACCAGTGCAAAGGGGCTCTTAGGCTCCAGGGCCTCCCTAGCACACCATCATATTTCTTTCGCCTCTTCCTCCACCACCAACATTGCAATGCCTACCATTCCTCTCTCTCTCTCTCTCTCTCTCTCTCTCTCTCTCTCATATTTCTTTCACCTCTTCCTCCACCACCAACATTGCAATGCCTACCATTCTTTTCTCTCTCTCTCTCTCTCTCTCTCTCTCTCTCTCTTAGGGACTTAGAACTAGGCAGGTTGCAGGGTATACATATACGCAAGACACGAATTGGGGAGTCACCAACTGGGTTTTGGATAACGCCGGGATAAAACCCCTATGGCCTCGATCCGGTGGGGGAAAACCCCCTCTGCCTCCTATTCCCCCCCCCCCCCCCCCACCTTCTCTCCCTCCCGCCTCCGTCTATCCTCTGGCATGGGAAACCCCCACCTCCTCCTACTGCTCTTTGCCCCCCACCCTCTCTCTCTCTCTCTATCCAATCCCCCTCCCCCTATCTTCTGGCGAGCACAGGAGCAGCAGCACCGTCATGGATTAGTGGACGATGACGCCAATTGCCAGGAACGTCACTGGACACTAGGGGTGAGCACTGTTTGATTTGGTTTAGTTTGAAGAGAAATTTTCTCAAATAAAATCGAATCGAATTAAGGTTTCAACCCGAACCAAACTAAACCAAACCAAACTGAATTAATTCGGTTTGGTTCGATTTGGTTCGGTTTGAACCATATTTATCTCTCCTTTTAAAAATTAGATTGGATTCAAATAACAGTAGAGTAAAAGAATTTCTACCAAATAAAATAAATATTAAAAAAATAACATAAACAGTTGTAACTTGTAAGAACAAACTCCATTATATTTTCACACAAAAAATTAAGAAGTTCAGTTACAGTAAAATAGAAGGTGATTTGAAACCTATTTCATAAAGTCGGAAACCCCGTTAAGATGACGGGAATTGAAATTTTTGAATTGAAACTTATAGTTACATATACATTTATATTAATTTGACAAAAATATTCTTAAATTCGAGTTGTTCGGTTCGATTTAGTTTTGTTCGGTTTCTTGAACTTCAAAATCAAACCAAATCAAAATTTTTAATACGGTTCGATTTGAATCCAAAGTGAAAAATTTTAAACTTCAACCCAAATCAAACCGAACCAAATCTATCGGTTCAGTTTGATTTTCGGGTTGAACCCGAATAATGATCACCCCTATTGGACACCGCCACCTCGTCTAGGCAATCGTTGGACATCGAGGACAACCTCTCTCTCTCTCTCACTCGCATAACTAAGGTTAGTTCTATCTTTTCCTATACATGGGTTAAGTTAACCAACCTCTGGTTAACATTTTTTGTACGGAGGGAACAACAAAGACTAAAAAGTGAAACACAGAAGATTTCTGGGACTTTAAAACAAATAGTTGTATTCGAGGGATCCAAATTTTTTTTATACACTTATTTGTAGGGACCAAAAATAAAAATCCCTAAGAAAAAAAGTTTGATCCCTATGCCAAAAGATGTATGACCCACATGAGTTTTTTTTCTCTCACATTATGTCAATCTCATGTGAACCAAAAGGAAGAGGAACTCACTTAGATCTACTCACCTTCAGAGAAGAAGAAGAATAGGATCTGTAATGTCCTTTGTCAAATACTACGAGACCCGTTAACAACAAACTGCATGGTGGCTCTTGGAAGATGACGAGGCAACAACAATGACCATAATAGTGGTGAGAACAATGAGTGCTATTGCCGGTGGACTCAAGTACAATTGTGTAACATTTTCTGAGTATTAATGCTTTAAGTTGGATATCTGCTGGGCTTTGTTGGGTAACACTTAAAAATTTATAGCCGGAACAGAGCAAGAGAGGTTAATTAGATGGTGGCAAGTGGGGTTCCCCACGAGACAAGCTGAGCGTTGAGCGGAGCGTCGGGTGCTAGTCCTCCTTCTGGCGTGAGGAGGAGATGACATCAAAGAGCGGTAGAAGTTAAGGGAATTGAGTGATGACGTCAAAATGTTGAAGTCGATTGTCCTCTTGTAAATAAAAGTTCTTGCTCAGGATGGGGTGTCTCGAGACAACTCTCCGGTGTTTAAGTCAGCAACTGGCAGAGGAAAAAAAAAATAATAAAGTAACTTGATCCTCCGATGTTGAATCTTTTTTGCTCGGAGAGTGATGTAACTATTGTGTCCGTTGGTGCTTTGTAACTTGATCCTCTGAGCTATTATGTCTTTCTCAAGTATTCCATGACCAACAATATCCTAAATTTATGTTTAAAGAAGATTGGTCTCTTCATTACAATCTCATTATAATTCAATCTTGAGTGCATAAGTTTATGAACTTCATTATAAATTGCACAATCATATAGCACAAATATAATGAATATAATTGCCATATATAAATTCGAACAACAATGTACAGAAAGTGTTCCATCATATCTCGTATGATTGACTTATTGGACATTGTAGTAAATTTGCCTCCATTGTAGTACTCCAATATGTTGCTAGTCCATCACTTCAATTATTCATTAACCTAGTGAAGAAATGAAAAAAATACTATACTTATATCATCGAGAGCAAATATTTAATGGGGTGTTCGGTTTCTATACTAAACATGTCCATTAATAGCAAATTGATATTACTATTAATAGTGGGTGCTTGGTTGTATTTTCTCAATTATGATATTTTACATTAAAAGAAGTTGATAATATATCAAACTTAATATAGGTTTACACTTGTAATAAGAATGATGCAATTTAGGTTAGGTTCCGACAATTTCAAGATTCTCTAGTCTCCCATTCTTTTGTCCCTAATTCTATCCTTCTCGTTTAGTTCTGAACCGTATACTCTTATATCATCAATATTGATATTTTATGTTAATATTAAAGTTTTTCAACTTTACTCCATGTCACTACACGATTTCACAATAAAACTCTATTACTTACATATTTAATTTTGACCCCAATAAACATAAGTTTGAAAAGTATTTATTCTTTATTTTCCAGTAATTTAATTATAGTTTAAAATTAACCATGGATATCTTGGGACAAATGACTATTTTACCGTCTAGACAAAAAGACTGTGTGCGTGTATGTGTGTGTGAGAGATAGAGAGAGAGAGAGAGAGAGAGAGAGAGTTGGAGTATGAAGAATTGGGAGAGAAGACATCCTCTATCATATTGTCCTCCTATCCTTTCCCTCTGATTCTCCCCTCTCCCAATGCCCTCTTAGCCCCTCTCTTTGTGTGTGTGTGGGGGCACATTGTGGCGCCCCTAGATTGGCAGTGTTACCATCTCATAGGGGAACCCTCTCTAGCATACAAATTAAGTGAGTCCTCTCTCTCTCTCTCTCACACACACACACATTCTTTCTTTATTTTATATTTAAAATTTAAATGTAAATTTTGACATTCCAAATGTTTTTATTTATTTTGACAACATTTGACAAATATTATAAGAATATTCATCTCTTTTGAATAATTGTTGTTGTGTAACACTTAAAATTTATAATCGGGACCGAGCAAGAGAGCTTGAACGGTGGTGAACGGAGTTCCCATGAGTCGAGCTGAGCATTGAGCGGAGTGTCAGGTGCTGATCCTTCTTCTGGTGTAGGGAGGAAAGGACCTCAGAGAAGGAATGAGATGAGGGGAGCCGAGTGATGCCACCGAACGTTGGAGCCAATGATTCTCCTACAAATTAGGAAAAAGTTCTTAACCTAGTGTGGGGTGCTTCGGGAGAACCCTTTGATATTTAAGTCAGCGATAGGTGGAGGAGAAGAGAATTAAAGGAGTAGAAGGAGCAGCTGTTGCATACTTGCGATGTTGATGTTCTATACCTTTTATAGGTTTCGACGTCCATAGACATGTAAGACCAAGGAATTCACTTGGTCATGATTGTGGGAGGAACAAGTGGCAGATCCTGGGCAGAGTTGACAATAGTTATGGGAACTCAAAGGGCCACTTTGGTAATGGGTTAAGTTGGGTTAGGGTGAGTTAACCGGGGTCGGGTGGGTTGTTCCTTGTTTGGTAGTTTTTTTCTTAACCCGGGTCGGATAGGGTTAAAGTGGATTAACTCATTCCTAGAAAATAGGTGGAATGAGTTATTCCACCCGGGTTAGGGTTAAGGGTGGGGTGGGCTAACCCGGGTAAGCCACCATCCCCTAATCTAACCCGTTACCAAAGTGGCCCAAAGAGTCTACAATGGTTACAGAAGCGAGTAAAATCTGGAGCGGGATCCAGGATGACAACAGAAAGAAGGTTGTGTAGGATTTTGCCCCACGAGGATCTTGCACTAGTTACCCAGTCAGGTTTGGACTTAAATTGGAAAAATGGTAGGGCACAACCCTCGATGTGGGGTACACGAGCTAGCATGCAGTGGGGACGATTCATTAGTGGGCCATGGCCATTGTGTCTTTCGGTTGTGTTAGGAGTCGTAGTATTGAGAGATAATTGAGGCTAAGGCCATTAATAGCTGGCTGAGCCTAAGGTTATAAATGGAAAGGTTCTCGGGACTATGGCCGTCACTTGACTATGAGTGGAGAGATGTTTGTGGCTGACGCTGCCATTCGGCCGAGTCGGGCTGTTCATGGCCAGACGCAATATAGGCGTACTGGCTAGATCGGTTGACCGAACCGATTGGATCGGTCGACCATTCTTGGGGGTCGGTTGATCGTTCAGAGGGAATGGTCGACCATTCATCTAGGCAGGACGATCGCCCCATTGGGTTGGTCGACTTGTGCCCTGGGTCGGTAGGGAGCAGGTCGACCAATGCCTTGGCCGGTCGACCTTTTCACCCCCTTTTATGCCCTTGCTTCATATGGGCTGACCCATTGGGCCCCGTTGGTCGCTCTTCTGCCCTGTGGATGTCCCAGACAGCCCGGTTGATCCAGATTTGTGTTTCTTGGTGTCCATGGGTGCTGTGGATTCTCGTAGAGTGTGACCGTGTGATTTTGTGTGTCCAGATGATTCCAGGTATTTCGTGGAGGGTTATTCCCACGTAATTCGGGTGCCCAGGGAGAGTTATCCCCGTGTGGATCGTGTTACCATTGAGGGTCATTCCGCATGAGTTGCTCGGGCCGGTACTTGCTAGTCTTTATCCGGCCTTGTGTATCGACTTGAGGTCGATCATGTTCTACCATAGTTTGGGTGCATGTGTGGGCACTCCGGTGGTTTCCGTGAGACTGCGGGTTTAGTGTTTTACCGTAGCACTTCCTAGAGGGCGTATCAGGATAGAACTAGGCGAGACCACCTAGTGAGTATGATATGACCAGGCGAGACCACCTAGTGTGTACGGTGCTCGCAGAGTAGAGGTGAGACCGCGCGCCTAGAGCGCATGTATCGTGGCTTGGGCAAGTGTACGTTGCTGTTGGATGCAGAGGCGCATACCCCGTGTCATATTGTAGGACACGGCCGTGCTATTGGGTGTAGAGGCACGGACCCTAACCAGTCCCTGTGAGAGGTGTGCGTGTCTCTTGCCCCCTTTGTGGGCCGCGCACGTGAAGCCTGGGTCCAGTATAAGACCTCAGTGGATGCATTTGGCCTGGTTTTGTGTGTGTGTGTGTGTGTGTGTGTGTGTGTGTGTGTGTGTGTGTCGGGTATGATGCCGGTCGAGGTAGTGTTTCCAAGATAGCGAGGTCGTGGCTTTCTTCCTGGTTTAAGACCGAGGTTTCCCGACTTTGAGGTCGTGGTCCTCCCGTGTAACGCCCGAAAAATTTTGAAGGCTAAATATGAATATAAATTATATATGTATTATTATGTATATATTCATGGTTTGAAAAGAAAAAGATAACCTACACGTGATGATATTTATATATTTTTCCAAATAGTTAATAATATTGAATAAATAAGACTTTGGGGTATATTGCTCTTAGGATAAATAAGTGGCTAATTAATATTTCCTTTTTGAAAGAGAGTAAATATTTTCCTAGGATCGAACCTGCCTCTGATACCCAGGTCAATGACTAATAAAGCAATTAAAGTAAATGAAACTATGAGGGATAAAATCCCCATATGAAGTATTACCTTAAGCAAACTCACAATCGATAAAGACCCTAGTATATGGAAATGGGCTTAACATTCAAGGCCAACTCATGTACACTAGTAGACCCTTAAAACCCCACGTATGAGTTAGTATCAGTACATAATGGGCTTCAGGAAAAATATATAAATAAATATATACATCTATAACTATAATGGGCCTCGCATATAAAAAATAGCTTAAGGCTAAGGGTCTCATAGGTATATATATATATATGCAAAACTATAAATAGATATAAGCCGCATATATGAGGTTTAGTAAATAACAGATGGGTTAATTATATATATATAAATATATATATGGATGTACAAATGATAAATCAAACCCATACACCTTAGATAAGTCTACACACGATATATATTTATGTGTACTTGTATAAAGGAGCCTTAACAATACAACCCATATGCATGAATGTGGGTCTCACACGTACACCTATAAGAAGCACACACCATTAAAAATATATAAAGTTTTAAACCACTAAATACCCTAATACACAGGATGCCCAAATAATAGGGAGCCACATCTTATGATGACCCACGTACGAGAGCATTAAACCCATAAACATGAAGAAAGAATCCCACAACCCATTCGAACATACCCAACCCAATAGAGGCTTCGAACGTAGTTTTTGCATGAGAACCCTTTAGGGTTTCACCAAGGGTTAAAGGCAGTCAGCCGTTAATATAATAGGGATTAAACAACACATGGAAAGTCTTAAAACTTTCCCGTTACAGACCTTTGAACCCTCCAGAAATCCCCACCGTTGACCAACCCAAATGCCCTTTCGAACTTAGCAAAAGCCCAACTTAATTACCCCACATGTCAAGGGCACCTTTACAAATATAATAAACAGTATGGATTTTATAAACTAAACCCTTCCCAATTCGATCAAAGGCCGCATTGGAAGGTGGCTGCAGTTTAAGGAATTTTTGAGGATCATTAAGATTCAAATACAGTAGGTGTTAATCTCATTAGGATTTTTACAAAGGGAGATTACTTCCCAATAGGATTCTAACGTCTCAAAACTTATAAATAAACCCTCGTCGAGCAAGCCATGGTTGCTACTGTTCGTGTTATTTTCTCTTTACCAAACCCCGCCATCGAACGAGAAGAAGAAAGCCCGTGCCTCCTTCCTTTCTTCTTCTTCTTCCCTTCCTCACGAGTGGGCTTCTGTTCTCCTCTGCCTGACCCCTGTTGCGGCTATAATGAGGTGGAGGAATGGCTGTGGAGAAGAGCCTGTCGTTTCTTCTGGTGTTGCTACTGCACACTTCTCCTTCCTCCGGCGGTTGTAGAGAAGTCATCTTCTTTCTGCAGTGCATCATCCTCATCGTGTCATCCTACTAGAGAAGCTGCAGCTTCTTATATTTTCTTCTGCCGTAAGAGTGATGCTGCAGAGTTGCTACTACCATCCTTCTATTATCTTCTCTGCTCATCATCCAGATCGACCCACAAGGTAGGTGTTCTCAAGTAACGAAGCCTAACAAGATAAAATTAAGAAATACCATGCATATAGTCCATAGCATGACGATTTCTCTAGTTTCTATTTTAGTTTGCTAATTTTACAGTGAATAGCGACCCTCCCTTGGGCGCTATTTAGTTTCATGACCCCGTACACGGTCGTTAATTCATTATGTGATTTAATAATTACCCATGTTAAAAATTAAATATCTATGTAACCTGATATCAAAACTAATGCATGAGCATAGTTCTGGAATCCTGCTATTTTTCTCTTCCTGTCCATATATTCACTTCTGCAAAATTTTATTTATTAAAAAAATGACACTATTCATGTTATTTTACATAAGAAGGAAAGCTAGACTGAACCTAAGTCACTATTCAATATAGTGCCCATGTCTAGGGCGCTATATTCTGAAATGAAGACTTCTCAAGAGGGCGCCATATCCTCTGAGAAGAAAAAAAAATTACAAGAACTGTTATATATATGTATATATGAATTTGTAATTTGATATAACGCCTCAACAAAGAGACTTTATTCAATGAAATAAAGGCACCTCCTAAGGCGCCATTTATCTGATTCCAGTATTTCTTCCGAGTTTTTCCTGTGACCCATTACTAAGGGTATTTTGGCACTATATCTTAGTCCGTAGATATAGTCCCGCGTTTATCGGTGTTTTCACGTTTACCCAACTATTTCTCGGTGATGAATGAGCCCTCCGCGGGATATTCCTCCCTTCGGACTGGCAATTTCATCATAGAGACCTCTGTAAGTCTACGCGAAGCCTTGGATTCCCTCAAGGTCGCCGAACATGTTGTACCCTAAAAACCCATGACACCGTGTTCTGTCACGTCACTCTAAAGAAACGTGATGCATTAGCCCTCTTAGAGCGCTGTTCTGGCCTCTATGAGAAGTGTTCTGTCTGTAAATAATTAATGACATTGACCTAGGCGCCAGAAGATATTGGCGACCTTCTAAGTGCCGTTATTCACCTAAATAGCGACGAAGGTCTAGGCGCTATTTCTTTTAGCTTGTTCTGTTCATAGAAATAAGGCGACCATTCGTACGGGCGCTAGTTTCTGAAATCACGGCATCCTGATAGGCGCCATTTACCCAATTTCACGCCATGTCTCGATTTTCATGTGATTTGACGATGTGTCATACTTGTTCAAAGTTCAGCCTTTGAACTCCTTATCATCCTACAATGGTTAATTCCTTAGAACTCTACATTGGCTATACACTATAGTGGATGTCTAAAATATACATGATCCAATGCCTGCGCATTTAGGGCCCGATCTGGTCCTTGGAGGAGCACTCGAAAGTACTTGTGCCCATGGGAGCTATATTGATCACGGTGTGACATTGCACCGAAGTACTTGTCGTTCTAGATATGTCATTCCACTCACTCTCTCGTGTTAATACTTGATGTTACTCGTGTGCTTGACTTGACTTACGTGGCCCGGAACGGGCAAAGTACTCGCTTGCTTTATCTAGCTAATATCTCGTGACATTACTCTATAAATATCTGCTTGATATTCTTCTTGACACTTTGCTTGTCCCGTTCTACTAGAAAATTCCATATCTTGATTTAATTGATATATCATCCTTTCGTTTTGCGATCATTCATGTACAATAGTCTTGCATTCATGTAACATGTAATTACTTTAAGCTAACTTGTTCTTGAGATATAATTCTTACTGAGCGTTCGCTCACCCAGTTTGTTCCAACATTTTCAGGTAATCAGGTGACTAGCGAGATCGAAACTCACACGGGAGGGACAAGTGTGCAAGAGAGCTCTGGAGTTTAGTGGACCCGAGTCTTTTATCTTTCTTAAGTCTAGCAGGGAGTCTCTTGTTTAGTTTATCATGTCTAAGACCGTTAGTGTGTCACTCTTTTCCATTTATAGTGATGTAGTTGAGTCTTTTAATTTGGAATTCGAAATATGTAAGAGACTTATATTTGAAATAAAATTTTGTTATTACTCCAAAATTATTTGGTCTTATGTTTCATGCTCTTGATTATTCACGACTGTTTAACTGCCACGTTCCGAGCAAACGACACGTTCCGCTACTATCGGTTCGGGGCGTGACATCCCGAGAGTGGAGGTTGTACTCTTGACCGCGTGGTCTTGTCTGTGACTTCCGTCAGCGAGGACGAGCCTTCACGACAGAGGTGTCGTGGGTTTTTCTAGGTAGCATAGCCGTGGTTTTTCCCGTTGGTTCGGCGGTTCCGACTGTGAGATCGAGGCTTTCCTCATTGAGAGATAGCTTAGAGAGACGTGGTTTCGTCACCTGCTGTTGTTATTGCTGTTGCTATTGTTGTTGTTGTTATTGTTATTGTTTACCTTTGTTGCGTTGTGGTGGGGATCCACGGGACCCCTACTAAGCCAATGGGATGAGGCTCACCCCTTCCTTATCAGGTTTGGCATCCCTCCACGTGGTTCGGAGGGCTTGTGCGATGCCAGGGATGGTTCGTTGTTGCTAGCTGCCAGAGCCGGGATAGGCCCAGATTCAGTTTACACTTCTTTTCCTATTTGACTGTACCTTGTGAACTCGTACTCTAGATTGTATTTAAATTATTGTAAAATGTTAATTTTAGTTTTGTTATTTAATTAATTAATTTTATAATTAATTTTTTATATTTATTTTAAATTCCGATGTACTATCACAACGTTAATCTGACCCTTCCGAACTCCGTGACTCGTGGGTAGCGGGTCAAGATTCGGGTCGCGCCGGTTACTTTTCAGTGCCCGGATCTTGGGTCATGATCACGGGTGGACTATAGTCCTCACTTTGGTAGGAGATTTGGGTTAAATTAAACGACTTAGGTTAGTCCATAGTTAGCCTATTTTTGATTTGATAGCAAGAGTATTAACTCGGAAATAAGTAGGTGGGCTAACCTAGTTTGAATCTATTGTGATTTGGTAGTTAGTGGGTTAACCTAATAATATTTATAAGTAAAATATTGAGAGAAAGAGAGAGTGTGCATTTATTACGTATTTATTGTTGGGTTAACCCTTCTAAATTTACCTCTGGAGGTGAATTTCGAAGTCTAGGGTTACTCCGGGTTTAATACTCATCCTCCCGGTTTAGTCCAGGTTCGAATATCAAAGTAATTTAGACTTCAAAAATAGTTAAACTTAAGTTAAACTATGACTAACCCAGGACTAACCATATATCAAAGTGAGGCTAGGAGACAGATTCTAGGCAAAGTCGACTATAGTTATGGGAACTTAGAGAGTCTAAAATGGTTATGGAGATGAGTGAAATCTGGAGTGAGATCTGGGATTGCAATGGAAGGTCGAAGGTTGCGTCGGATTTGTCGGAGAGGAGATTTTGCGCCCGTTACCCAGTTCGATTTGGGTTTAAATTGGAAAATCAGCGGGAACTAGCGCCCACGTAACTTGTCAATTGGTAAGACGAAAAAATTAAAAAAAATAAATACGCAGGTCATGAGAGTTTATTTCCAAAAATCGTTCATTTGTTAAAAACAAAAAAAGATCCAAATATTAATATCAAAGTTAATAGTTTAAACAAAAAGATCCAAGTGAGTCACCGAGCAAACCAGAGAGAAAGAAAAAACGAAAGTGCAACCAAATGAGTTCGCTCGCTACGCGCACAGGCGCGCCGAGCCAATGCACCACGATGGACCGACCCCATCGATGGTATCTCTAACATTTTGTTAGGCCTGTCAACGGAGCGGATACGAAGCGAATATATGACTATCCGTATCCGCTCCGTTTTCCGATTCGAATTATCCGATTTTGATCCGCTCCGATTTGACTCGGATACGAAACGAATATCTCACTATCCGTATCCGCTCCGTTTTAAAATCCGAATTATCCGATTCAAATTTAAAAGTATATAAATATAATTATAAAATATTAAAAATATATAAAATATAATTATAAAATGTCAAAAATATATAAAATAAATTTTAAATTAAAATACAACTATAAAATATCTAAATTTCTCTATAATATCATTTATTTTATAATACATTATTTAAAAATATGTATTATATGATATATAATATTTCGAACGGATATTTTTCGAAGCGAATATTATAATATCCGTATCCGCTCCGATTCGAATTCGGATATTATCCGTATCCGAAAAAACGAATACGAATCGAAGCGGATCCGGATAATATCCGTATCCGTTGACAGGCCTACATTTTGTCGAGTGCCGTCGATGCACTCCCTCATCCATACATAAACAGCCCATCACACCGACCACTTGGACTTGGCGTGATGTGATCCCAACCTGAAGGTTGTCCGTTTTTAATAAGTTCCCCATCCGTGGGATGGCACGATGACATGGGAAGGGGAAGCTCCAACGTTTAATCTCTTTCAAAGAAAGATGACATATCGACAGAGTTTACCTATGAATCTTCTTAGTTGAGGATATAGTATAAGAAATGGGAATAGTGCACGGGGGTTTAGAATTAGGATTGTCAACGGGTTAGAGTTCAAGTCGAGTTTAGATTGACTTGGCTCAGATTCGATTTATCAATATTAAAGTGCGAACACGACTCCGGCCCGAGTTATGTCCGGTCAAGTTAGGTCGGGTCCAGTATACTATTAAAAAATTGTAAAGTATGACTAAGATCTGACTTTGTCTAATCCGACATTTTAAATTAAAATAAAAATTAATGAAAATCAACATATTTAATAATATAAAATTTATAATCTCACTAAATTAATTAGAGTTTGGATATTAATTATATAATTTGTGTGAAAATTAAGTTTTAAAAGTTTTAATTAAATAAAATAATATAATTTTAATTAAGTAATTTTTAAAATTTGAAGGGAGAAAAAAAAGAGAACGAGTTGAGTCGACCCGCGGACAGAACTCAAAGTCTGAGCTCGACCTATGGATCTAATCAGGCCGTCAGATTTTTTAGACCCGACTAAGAACTCACGGATCGAAAAATACTTTATGATCTAACTCAAAATCAGATCAGACTCACAAATTTTTTGGGCCGACCCGACTCATTTATAACCCTGCATAGACCCCACACTGCCAAACAGTTACAGCCAAAACTCCGTGGATCAATTGGACACTCCTCGACCCGCCCCCCCCCCCCCGTCCCAATCCCTCTTTTGAAAGGTCTTTTAACCTTCTCCTCTTTTATGATACGGCTTTGCAGGAAAAGACGTGGGCAGCCCACGTTCCTCTTGTCAGCCTTCTCAGCCCACGTTCCTTTCCTTTAGATTATTTCCCAACCATTCAAGTCACATCATAAAATATTGACAACTTGGTACTAAGCGATATGTACGAACATATTGACATATTTAATTAAGACGGTGAAGAATAATTTTACAATTTTAATTATTAAAATTTTTGACATTTCTATCGTTCAAACAAAATATAAAAATGATGCTCTGATTTGTATGCTCCGTATATTGCAAAGTTGGAGAGAGATATATACATAAAAGATGACATCTCAAAGTCTCAATAATCACATAGGAAATAACTTTTAGATAAATTTTGAAAGTATTTAGTAATTAAATACCTAATTAATTCGATCAACTATTTAAACCATCTCATTTAAACTCCCGTCCACTATTTTAGCACATTTGAACTGTCACTATTTTTAATCACTCTAGTTAATATTTATTATATTTTACTATTCCCATTATGATAGCGGGAGGGAGAGATAATTTTTCTCTTAAAAAATTATGATAGCTCAATAACTGTACTGTACATAATTTTTTCACATAATCTCGTCAAACACATCCGAATCAAATGCGCACTATGATAAAAAAAGAGAAAAACTATGAAAGGGATGTTGTTCAAGAATGAGATTTAATTTTTCACATAATCTCACCAAACACATCTAATTACACCGCCCAAATAGAAACATGGGTGAGATGGTGTTGAAACATAACATGGAAATAGTTCAAGATATAATCTCTAGGAGAAAAATAGTTTTAAAAGACAAAAGGTGCTGTTTTCAAATTAATTAATGGGGGTATTAAGGCGTTATACTTAAAATATTGTAGCGTTATAAGGTCTCGATTTTAGCATGTTTTAAGTCCTCCCCAACAACGATTAATGAGGGGGATTATAAAATAAGTCTCGTCGCTAAAGATATCTAACGTCGATAACAAGGATGGGGCATGTAATTAAAATAGGAAGTATGATTGAGTCGAGGGCGCCAATGGTTACTCTTTCTAATTACGTGTTCGCATGCATTTATACATGTATGGAAGTGACACATATATATGATTATTAAAGCTTGTTAAATGAAGAAAATTTTAAACAAGTTGTTAAATATATATTAACACCCAAATTAATAAATGCTTGGATGAACTATTGAAGTGTCCTTTCTCTGATAAATATCAACATCCAAATGCCATGTCATATTCAAATATTTCATTCAACTTTCTAATTCAAATAAAGTATCTACATACATATATGTCGTCACATATTATTATATTTTACCTTTTATCTGTATATGTACGTATATATGAGTCTAATTAGTATCTATATAGGATTGTTAGAAGAGAAGTATTTTCAACTATGGTTTGTCGACTCAGTACGACTCGTGTTGACTCAGGCGTGTTGCACCATATCTGAAAAAACTCGATACGCTACGGATCATCTCAGGCCGAGTTGAATCTGAGTCACAGTGAAATAGAGAGAGAGAGAGGGATAGAGAGAGGGAGAGAGGAAGAGAGAGAAGATATGCACGTCGAGTCAGTCGAGTTGATTATGACTCGGGTGTATCGTACTGGATCAAAAAAGATCCGATACAGATTATCGAGTCTCGAACTTTGCTCCCGACACAGTTTGATGAGACCGGTGAAGAAGATGCACTCCAATCCCTGTGGGGGGTTCTGGCCGCTGCCTTTTCCATTCCGGATCCCTCACAAAAAAAATGCGCTTGGCTAACCTCTGAGTCGTTTGGGCCCAACGCAGTTGTGACGCGCATGATGTGAAAGCCCAACTCCTCTCCTTTAAACAACTTCTCGACCGGCTTCAAAGCAGGGAATGGGTTTAGTGATTCTTTCTCTCTCCTTTAAATAACTTTTATACTCGCTTCAAAGGTCTCTCTCTCTCTCTCTCTCTCCCCTTCTTTACACAACTTTTAATACTGTCTTCAAAGAAAGGAATGGATTTAGTGATTCCCTTCTCTCTCTCTCTCTCTCTCTCCTCCTTTACACAACTTTTATTACTGTCTTCAAAGAAAGGAATGGATTTAGTGATCCCCTTCTCTCTCTACCCCGTTCGTGTGTGTGCACACGATGAAACTTTCTCATCAGTCTAAAGGTGCATTTGATAACCCGCCATGGTCAGAGATTCTTCTGATCATACTCCATTAGGGGGAGAAAGAATTAGGTTGGGATAGATTACAGAAATTTTTAAATCTCACTGTTTTTCTCGGTCTCTCTCTCTATCTCATGTAGTAGTATCTCTCTCTTGGGGCCGCTTTGACAATAGAGTTATCAGGCGATTCCACTAATCGACGGGAGAGAAAGACGCGGGGGCTCCTGCCACCCTCTCACACACAAGTCGCTAACCGAGGACAGTTAGCATGCTCAACCCTCCGGAGTCAAGCACGCGTGCTCGGTTAGCAAACTTGTCCATAAGATGTTTGAAAACATGTTTTTAAAAAAACTCTTTTTATCTTAAAAATTATGACATATTAATTTTTAACCTAATTTTTAAAATTAACAAAAAAATAAATATTTTTAATAAAAATATCATAATTTTTAAATTTTAAATAAATTTATTTATTAGACAAAAAATACAATCAATATTTAGACGGAAGCACCCGCTCTTGTTATTCTTTATCCCCCCTATTCTCCATCGTACCAACCTATTTCCATCACTTCTCCGCCTTGTGCATCTTCTCTCTTTCTCTTTCTCCCACGGCATAACCCCCTGCTCCTCCTCCTTCTTCTTCTCTTCTCTCCTCTCTCTCCTCTTCCTCTTTCTCCCCCGGCGGAGCCCATCTTCTTCTCTCCTTCTCCTTTCTCTTCTCTCCTTTCTCTTCTCTCCTTCTTCTCTCCGCTCAAGTTTGCGTACTTGTTCACGGTTGAACCGATCAGATCGGCCGGTTCGATCCGATTCCGATAACACTGATTATAACAATATAAAAATTTATCTTAAAAATTAAAGAGACTTATCAAATGTGATTAAGTAGATTATCTATTCTTAATTTTTATTAATGAGTACACTATCTTTCTAGATCGCAATCTTTATCTCGTGTAATGCCAAGAAACAATCCACAATTGCGCGCTCCAGCATGCATACCCATCAAACGTTGAAAGTTCTACTAGTCTGTTCCTACGTATCCCTATCATGCATACGCATGTAGGCTCCATCCATCTTGTCACCTCCAGGTCTGGGTAAGCGTCAATGGAGGGGTCCGGGTTTTGGAGATGGAGGTAGCCCAACCCAACGATGTGCTACACGGAAGTCTGTAAGCAAGCAGGATAAGGCACGGGTGTCCACGACTCGGGCCTCCTTGCTTTCTTCTCAACTTCACACACTTGGACTCTTGTGTGTGTTTTTGGGGCTCAGAAGATTCGGCGGATTTTATTATCTCTGGCAAGTTGCACTGCAAATTTGCAGCCAACCAGATGAATCGGCAGGTGGGTCAATGGCAAGGTGACAAAATGGCTGTTGACTCTTGGGACTCGGTTGCCGTAATCTTCTGATCCTTCATGTCCCTCTTCTTATGTCACTCACCCGCCCCCTCTCTCTCTCTCTCTGTGTAGTGTTCATCCATCAGGTCTGTTGCTTGAGAAGGCTTCTTCCCTTTTCCTCCCTCCATGCTTTTCCTCGGTCCAAAGATAACTCTCATGAGATGTGAGGTTGTCAACTTTGTTTTGTGCCACCCTGTCAGCTAGAAGCCACAGCTTCCCCACCAGCCAGCCACCACCCATGTACGTTTTATCAAGAAGGGATCGATCATCACATGGCATGAGAGGTTCTACCTGTCGACTTGACTAGCTAGGTACTCCATTAATCATCTTCTCAGCTTTTCTCCTGATCACAAGGAGTCCGCCTCCAAGGTTTGAGGGGCTCATATGGAAGGCGGAGTGCCGCATGGGGCGGATTCGACTGCGTTCAAGGAGTGTTTCTCCCTGGCCTGGAAGAATCCTTACGTTCTCCGGCTCGCCTTCTCGGCAGGCATCGGAGGCCTCCTCTTTGGCTATGACACTGGTAATTAATAACCCTTTTACTCTCTTTGACAGATCAAGAGGATGCTAATTCCGCCACAATCCAATTTATCTCAGTTTGCATCCAACTCGGTTTTGTCGTTAATCTCCTTCTGCGCGCAGGGGTCATTTCTGGGGCGCTGCTCTACATTCGAGATGACTTCGCTTCTGTGGACAAGAAGACATGGTTACAGGTGAAGCATGCAGAGGCTTCTTCAAATCTTGATATAGTTTGTGCCAGTTAATTAGTACCTTGAAGATCGACTTTGAAATGACCACCAACCCTTAATTTGTGCTACCCAAGTTTAGGTGATCGGTAACCAAAAAACTACTAGATTTCCCTTGTCATGTGCAAGCTCTCGATCCCGCAAGCTTTTCGTATATAACTGCATATCATGACGTGAGATGGAAGCAGTCGTATCTGCAGAGAAAATCCTGAGGTTTCAACTGGTCTAAAGCATTGCTGCACGGTCAAGAGGGCGCAAGTTTTTTTTTAAAAAAGAGCCTAATATTTCATATTTCTTCATGGAATGTGGACAGGAATGCATCGTGAGCATGGCGGTTGCAGGGGCAATTATAGGGGCAGCGACTGGGGGATGGGCGAATGACAGGTTTGGCCGCAGGACCTCCATCCTGGTCGCCGATTTCCTGTTCTTTGCTGGTGCCATCGTCATGGCTGCTGCTCCCGGCCCTTCTCTCCTCATCATGGGACGTGTCTTTGTTGGCCTTGGTGTGGGAATGGCATCCATGACTTCGCCCCTCTACATATCTGAGGCTTCCCCAGCCAGAATCAGGGGTGCTTTAGTTAGCACCAATGGCTTCCTTATAACAGGAGGGCAGTTCCTGTCTTGCCTCATCAACCTGGCCTTCACGAAGGTATGCAGATCAGGTGAACTCTCAAATTTGTCATCTTGCACGGTGGGGGATGTTGAAATCCACAGAACCACCGCGCGGTTTCGTGGATTTCGACATGGTATCATAGCATGGTCTGGTCTATCTTGGGCCCAACCCCATATATATCTTTCCTATCTTGTCACCTCCACACAATTAATTTCCACAGCCCATCTTGGCGGTGATGGAGAGTGTTAGAATTTGGGCATAGTCTCCGGACAATAGTCTCATATCGGTTAATGGGTTGTGGTTCATGTACTTATGACCCTGGACTTATGTATCTCAAAACTGTGGTTTTGTGGATTTCTACAGTTTTGTGAATTTCTACAGGGGACACTTCATTTGTTTCTTCATATTATGCATTTTTTGCAAGCCAAACATAATGATCCATGTGGTTTCCTGGGATGTGGAAGAAACATTGATATATAGTCGGATCTGTTTTCATCAGGCACCAGGAACATGGAGGTGGATGCTGGGAATTGCTGGAGTTCCAGCTTTGGTACAATTCATCTTGCTGATGTTTCTCCCAGAATCACCTCGTTGGCTGTACAGAAAGGTCCTGCCTTTACCCTCCCATCTCTCTCTCTTTCATATTATATGAAAAATATTATAGATATAATTGCTGCACTTGCATATCCAAAATGCATCATTGCAAAGCTAAGCTCAGGTCGATATATGCATGATTACATTGTCATTTAACTGCATGTTCCACTGAATCCTTCTGATGTGCTTAAATTGGTCATGGAAATTGCCGCTTCGCCGAGTTCAGGGGAGAGAAGAAGAGGCCGAGTCCATACTCAGAAAGATATATCCACCTCACGAGGTTGAAGGAGAGATTCAAGACCTCAAGGACTCGGTTCAAACAGAAATCAGAGAAGAAGGATCTTCAGACAAGATTAACTTCATCAAGCTGTGGAAGACCAAGACAGTAAGGAGAGGACTCATTGCAGGAGTTGGGCTCCAGATCTTCCAGCAGTTTGTGGGCATCAACACAGTCATGTACTACAGCCCCACCATAGTTCAGCTGGCTGGTTTTGCATCGAACCAGACGGCACTGCTGCTTTCACTAATAACATCAGGCCTCAACGCCTTGGGATCCATTGTAAGCATCTATTTCATAGACAGGACCGGGAGGAAAAAGCTCCTGGTCATCAGCTTATGTGGTGTTGTTCTTTCATTGGGTGTTCTGTCAGCGGTCTTCCATGAGACAACAGCTAACTCCCCGCAAGTAAGCAGGCAAGAGACAGCTCATTTTTCTGCCTACACTTGTCCAGACTATTACTACCAATCAGCTGCCACAAGCTGGGATTGCATGAAATGCTTGAAGGCATCATCCCCAGATTGTGGCTTCTGTGCGTCGGCAGCTAATAAGGTACTCAAATCATTTTGCTCACTCACTCATCATCATCATCATCATCAGAGCTCGGGGAAGGCCTAAAATGAGATGGTGCGATGTTATTAGGAAGGATATTAGTTTCTTGGGTTTAAATATGAATATAACACTTGATAGAAATCTTTGACGAAACAAGATTCATGTAGCCGACCCCAAATAATTAGGATAAGGCTTTCGTGATGATGATGTACATTTTACTACATGGTACAAAACAATTAATAAATTCCTTTCGCAGCTGTTTTAGGATGTTCACATGCATTGATCATGCACACATGCTTACTTCCAGCATGCCTGAGGGTTCTCTTAATTAATTTTGTTCTCTGCGATTCCATATATATCTGTGTTGTCCCATTGCTTATGCTGCCCAGTTCATGCCTATTGCAGCTCTACCCTGGAGCTTGTTTGATCTCAAATTCCACGGTGAAGGAACTCTGTCACGGGGAACATCGGCTATGGTACACGAGGGGATGCCCAAGCAACTTTGGGTGGCTGGCATTGATTGGGTTGGCCCTGTACATCATATTCTTCTCCCCAGGGATGGGGACAGTTCCCTGGATTGTCAACTCTGAGATCTATCCTTTGAGGTTCAGGGGAGTCTGTGGAGGGATCGCCGCAACCGCAAACTGGGTCTCCAACTTGATCGTTGCGCAATCTTTCCTCTCCCTAACGGAGGCCATCGGGGCATCATGGACGTTCCTGATTTTTGGGTTGATCTCGGTGGTGGCTTTGGTTTTTGTCCTGATCTGTGTGCCAGAGACCAAGGGATTACCCATTGAAGAGGTGGAAAAGATGCTGGAGGGAAGAGGCCTGCCATACAGATTCTGGGAGAAGAAATCAGTTCAGCCACAGAAGAATTCAAATGTATGATATATAATTAATGTGTGGAATATCATATAAGGAGATTAGCTTGAAATAAAATGCTCATCCAAATCAATTCATCGCAAGGTCTCTTGAGGGTTATAACTTGCAAACAGTAGATGATTAAATATGTTTAAGGGTTCAATTTATGTAAGAAGCATTACAACAACTATGATATTTTACTCATACATTTATTGGATTGGCCATAACTTGGTGCAATATTGCCAGAGTTGAAAAGCATATTTCATATAAACAGCTGCTCATCTTGGCATTTAATTTTGTAAATATACTTACAGAGATGCTGTAATAGCTTCGAATTTGCATGTTGGTTATTCGTTGGGCCACATTTTGGTTCCATACTTGCATGAGGTTATGAAAGCTTCGTGCCTTTGCCCTTCAAAATATCCAAAAAGATTAGTTATATTCCAGATAATTAATTAAAGCTCAAGTTCTGTTTAATCATGAGGTTTTTCTCGATATCTTTCCTGTTTAGTAAAAGAATCATCATAACCCCGAGTGATATATTCCAACTTTCAAACTTGAATAACTCACCACCCACTCGTGAATAACTCATCTTAACCCGCCTTATTTCATCGTCAAATTGACCCTTAATGTATCATTCCTTCTGCCGTCCCTGTGGTGCTCTTGCATGAAATGTGGAACTGGTCGAGGAAAGAGAGGAGTCATTACTATCTTTAATGACATAAACTGAAGGTTTATATTTCCGGAATCTGTAATCAATTGTTTGAAATCTATAGAATTATTTGCATCTAAAAGACGGAACCATTCAACATGCATTACTGAAAACAGCAACCCAGAACCTGAGATCTCCCCTAAATGGGGGAGGGTGGTGAACCAACTGCACTAAACAGTTGGTTCAGTTTCTTTTACATCTCATTTTGGTTTGCTTCATCATTGATGCTTGTGTGCATCTTTTTGATTCTAGATTGATGCCATCAGCAGCATATTAACTACAGTTTCTGGAATATAAAACAGTAGGCTCTCTGTTAATTAGACTGTCTTTCCTCAATTTCACTGAATCTACAGACCCCATTCCATGTGATGATGATACAAAGCAAGATGGCGACATTAATCCCTTTCCTCAGGTTCAATTCTCTTCTTTCTGTCCTCGGCATGAAATAAGGGGATGTTAATGAACATACTAGAGATGGCACTCTTTTGCATGCCCCTTAGACGAACATATATATTTCCTTTGCCACTGGAATGATGAATGGCTTAAAATTTTGTTCAAGAAAATGTGTAAACACACTTTTTCCACATTCTTTACAGACTTTTTTTGTCTTGCATAGCATCTGATCTTACTTGTTTGTCTTAATTAATTTGTTTGGGAGACACATGTTTGTTTCAATTCGCTTCTTTGTTGATTATTACCCTATGTGAGGTAATCTATCTTCATCTAATTAGGATGTACATGCAACCACATCTAAGGATGTACATGCAGGTATACCGGCAATGTAAGGTTTCAGTGGCCAGGCACTAGTTCTTGTTAACAAGCAAGGGAAGCCTATCTGACCCAATTAAGCAAAAGATTTTAACTTTATGTGAATATCTCTGAACAAGTTTGTACTTATGTAAAATATCCATTAAAGTCATATTCTCGTTCATGCCATCCTTAGAAGATAAAATGTCACAATTATCCTTTTGATGTCATCTGAGGCTTTGTGCTACTGCATGGGTATTTATGATATCAAAAGGGTTAATCATTATTTACTCCATGGTGGGCATTCATGATTTCATGATTTTAGGAGGTAGTTTCATGTAAATAAAATTTTACCAGATGCATTAATAAAGCGAGTTTTGCCATGCCATCGGGTCGGGCCGACTCAATTCCCTAGCCGCATGGTGTGGCACAGTACTATGCTGGTCTGTTGGAATACATTTTGGTTAAGAAAACACAGGGAGCAATGCTTTTTAAAGAAGTAGAGTGGTGGAATACTTCATTCTTGAGGACATTATATCAGAGATTAACAGTTTATAGTGGCATAAACTATTGGGTTTTATCATAATATTATGGTCCACTTGTGTTGGCGCACACAGTTAAACACACCATCCAAGTTGGAATATTCATACTGTATGCTACTCATATTATTTTAAATATTAAATATTTTATTATATATTAATGTTACTTAATAGGTAAGTTGATTGGAGGTGTTTTAATTTTACGCGATGACGTAGGTTCGGAACGTGCAGCACACATGTTTTGTGCATTTTTCTTTTTCTTTTTACACCAAAAATTTTGTAAAAAATATGAAACCAATCAGATTCGAACCCAAGACCTTAGACTTAAACAACACACTAGCTCCTTGTCACGTCCCGAGCGTAGCAGCAGAAGGAACTTGGAACGCGACAGTTATCAATCATGTCAATCAAAGTAACTAGGAGACAACAACATCACAAAGAGACAACTCATATAGGGCCAAAGAATAACTATAATTTTATTGATAAATCAAAACTATTGTTACATCATATTCCAAGATTTACTATAACAACTTGACTCAAATTTAACTCAAATTTACAAAAGACTCTTATACCAACTCTCTCTCTCTCTCTCTCTCTCTCTCTCTCAAGATTCTAGAACACAAAGGGAAAACTTATGGGGTTGACTTTATCGCTCCTTCACTCTAATTTGTCCTCGTAAAAATATAATTCCTCATCAAAATTACTTGAAATGACACTAATAACACAGGGTGAGCGAAATCTCAGTCAGATTTATATCTCTGAATCAAGCATTCTTTAAGTAATCAATATTTTTAACAAAATGGATGCACTAATGTCGAGAATGAGAAAGGAACCATATAAACTAATACATTAGAAACATGAACATAAAGATATAAGAATGTAAGGATTTGGAACACAAGTAAGATAAGGATAGACGATAACAAAGATTCCAAGTATAATGTACTAGAGATAGCCTTTCAATATTCAAGAAAATGTAACAACGGCACTAACATTAGATTGACTATATCACGTAAGAATCCCACGAGGAGTAACATGTACAAGTCAAACAATTCAAGTATTCATTCATGAGTGGAATGCCAGTCATAGATGAATCTAGCACGCATGTAGTTGGTGCAATATCACACCATGTCATTATAACTCTTATAGACACAAATACTTTTGGACACTCCTTCTAGGGTCAGACCGGGTCCCATTAATGTCATACATTGAGATTATGGATCATAGACCCCAAGTAAATATCTAAACATCCACATTATATAATGATGGCCAAATGAATTTCATGGTAAAGCTCATATAATCAAGGTATAGATTCTAGTGAGATTTTTCATGATTTCCAAGAAATTCAAAGAATATTCAAGCAATTTTAATGAAATATAGATGATAATAACTAGGCTCCGATATTAATCAGGATAAAACATGAACACAAATTCCTTCAACTAACAAAATCTAGACTAACATGTCTGTACCGCGGTCATGAACTCGGACGCGTCTTATCAGAATCTCGGTAGAATGCGGTTAGGAGACTGGCCGCGATTTGAAGAATGCGGTCAGGGTAACAGTCGCGTTCAGAAAGAGGTCCATTAGGATGCGGTTTATCGAGTGGACCCGTTCCTGGAACAAAAGGCTGAATGCAGTCTCTCGATTTGTCGCGTTTAAGACAAACAGAATAGAACCCAAACAGAACCATGTTCCATGGTTCCAAAGGCCGGTTGAATCCCGTCTTACACCAGTAGGATGAGATTCTAGAGATTTTTAGAGTTTTTAGGATACAATATGCTCGATGTCCATGTGAGAGTCTATGACTCACAGAGTCTTATAGAGGCCTTAGTGAAGAAGTTCTAATCCGACGGAAGAAATCTCTGGCAGAGAGTTCTAACTTCACCAAGAAAGGGACTTTTGTGAGAAATCAGAAATCAAATTGAGCGGTAGATGCATATCATTAGAGTGACATGATCTTCAAGCAAATCAATAATATAATATGCGATTCAATTCACCGATCATAGGTAGCAAAATTAGCCATAATTAATGTCATAAAAGAGGTCAAAGGAACAAGAATCTCATCAATTTAACATGATTAGGAACTACTCTTTTACAATGCTGGAAAGAGGAAATTTCAGGTCGTGATGAAAGATTATAAGGCACTAGCATGGAATTAGAATATGTTATCTTTAAGTATGTCCCCTATCAATTTCGTGTTAACTCAGTTTCCGTTCCAGTTAACACGTATTGACAAAAACATGCATATTTCGACGGATTAAATCATATATTAAACACTAAAAATTCTCATAGTTCGGGTCAGGTCACGGTCTCTAGGTACGTCGCGATCTCTCCTATGAAACGTACGTGGTTGTCAGGACGACTGCGATCTCATTAAACACATAGTATCACAAGGCTTCGTTCAGAAGACGGTGTCTGCGTTGGCCGCGATCTCAGACCGAACATGCAGAACGCCGTGAACTCCGAAAAACTTCGATTTCAAACCCAAGAATTAATGGAAAATAAGAAATTTCGAAAGGGGAAACAAGTATAGAACAAAAGCAAACATGCTAATGAACCTATAAACATGTTTAATTAGATTTAGGCCTAGAGACACCTAGCTACCTTGAGTCGATCTAGGGAAGAAGAGGATGAAGAATGCGAAGAACTCTCGATCTCCTCACTTTTCTCCTTGAAATATACCCCCAAACTCTCGTCCAATCGTCTTCACGTGTGATTAGGGTTGACTCGAGAGATCTAGGGTCCCTATTTATAGATCTATCTCTCTCCAAGAGTCTTAATTTGTCCCAAATCTCCCGAGGATAGAAATTACACTAATTTTCGAGTTTATCCTAATAATTGCACGGCCACCGCCACCCAATCTATCCCTAATTAGGTTTTGGGTTTGACAAGGGGTGGACCTATTCTAGTAAATTAGGGTTTAGGCGTGATTTTTGTCCCATTAGTTTAAATTTTAGTCAATTTAACCCATTTAATATAAGAATTTCGAGGAATTCAGGTCTAATTACTTAAGTTTTAGTCCATTGAACCTAATAAAAAATTTAGAAATTTAAGACAGTACGAATTTTAGATATTTATTCAATCTTTTAAACACAATTAGATTTTTAATATTATCTCAATTTATAATTATAATGATTAAAAATTTTATTTAGCTCTAGATAATTATATCGCATGTCTTATACAGTTAATCTTATATTATTTAAGAAATTGTATTTTGTTTATTGATAAATTACTTTTGATCAAATTGTTATATATCTTAATCAACTAAATTAATAAATAATATGAATAATTTCAATTATAATATATATATTAGAAAATTATTTCTTCTTAATACTTAATTGATACGATATCATACGGTATGATATACGACGGAGTATACAAACTCTGAATACAGCTGGCGTGTGTTCCGCACCCTCGGGCCCCTTCTCCTACGCTTGTGCACGTCCGCTACTTACCCCTTTCTCCCCCCGGCAGCCTCACCGGAGAGCAGCAGTGCCGAATGATCGAGTACGGTCTCCACCGAGTCAACCCGCGAGTCAGGCCCGTCCAGTTTGTTTGTTTCCTTTCCTCTCCTGCTCCTCTCTTCTACCGTTAATCCCCATATCACAGAGCGACACGCGTTCCGTACGGCCGTGGATTTAGATTAATCTGGCATCATCCCGGCTGTCGTGCCCGCATGGTGTTCGACAAAAGTGTGCCGAGGCCCCCCCCCCCCCCCCCCCGCCCCGCTGCATCGGGTAACGTTGTTTTATCCGCCCCAAACGTTGTTTGGCTCGCTGCCTTTGCTCTCGAAAGACGCATCGATCACATATATCTCTACACTTTGCTACTCGTGCGACAAAGTTACGATAATGTATGTATATACGGTGAGGAATGACGTCAACCCCGGCACTTCTCCCAATCAGAAGCCGAGTGCCACCTGCCTCATGAACTCTAGCTAGGCGTTGAAGATGGACGACTCCCCACTCCCTCACATAATTTCAAGTGTAAAATTTTATAAATCGATACGATACGATTCGATCGTATGTATTGAATCGTATCGATCGGTGATCGATATAGTTGACATGTGATATACAATCGATACGGTACTCGTATTCTTATAAATATTATATATTTTATTTTATTTTCAAGATGTCTTTATAGATGATTTGATTTGAAGTGAAACCTAAGGTTTTGAGTTCAAAATTCACAAGACGTAAATTATTATTATTCTTCTTCTTTTCACTGTTTTTTATAAATTTAAGTAAAAAATCGATTAGAATTCTCGACCAGGTACTCAGATCAAAGTGCTTTAATCGACTATAATGCACATAACGTATTTTATTATATTAAAATATTTATTTTTTAACATGTATCGATATAATGTGATACGATATTATATCGTATCATATCAATAAAATATCGATACGATCGATGCGCAGTCGAGATTATAAATCCTACTTCCACTTAACTTCTCGTTTAATTTGGGCAGTGGGGGGGGGGGGGGGGCAGTGAGTGAATAAATTAACAAACCCAGTCGACAAACATCCTCCCGCAACGTAACAGCACTGATGACCGTACGTACAAGACCACTATGTCTTTTTAATTAATTGTACTCCCCCAGCTCATTTATCCTTTGTGTGTGAAGAAGATCTGATATTGTCGAATCATACAAAAACAGTGGGGGTACTACAACTTATATATATATATATATATATATATGTAAGTTTACACTTAGGTAAATGCGCACATGGGGGACATGTAGCTAGATATGCATGCATATATGGATATGGGGGGTCATAATTAACGTGACGACGACTCTGGCCGGAGACTTGCGCGCCCGCCTGCAGGGTACACAGGGAACGGGACTCGTGGGCGGTGCAGGGATTCTGGTCATAAAGCAGTGGGTACCCAATAATATATATATATATATATATATATATATATATATATATATATATATATTCAAAAGGCCCACCCTACCTTATCTTACTGTTAAGATATGGGCTTGATGAGGTCGAAGAAACTAGAAATGATGGGCCTCTCACCCAGGTCTCATGCCCTCCCTCTCTCGGGCTTCGCCCTCTCGGAGCACATGCGCACGCACGCACGCGCACACACGTGCATGCGCGCGCACACGTGCACACACTTCATTCTCTCTCTGATTTTCAGAGCCACTATCTAGACTGGCCAAGGCTCAAGGATCACTAAAATGGCCCCTTTCTTGACATGAAATAACAACCCTACCATGAAGGGCCAAAATACTCCATTTTCAAATGGAAGTGACCAACTTCCCCTATATATCACAAGTCTGATGACACAATTAACCTCAACTAAAGTGACTAATCACTGAGGTCCCATTTAGTTCCGGGATAAGTTTTGAGGAGAATAGGTGTACATAATTTTGAGTTAATTTATCTTTATTCTTATTCTCGTATACGTTTGGTATGTAAGGGATAAATATAGTGGTATCCTTTTTACTCGTTTGATAAAATGATACAAATGAGAATAAACACCCCAAAAGGACTATTTTGTCCTTCTTATTGATTACACTTAATATATTTATTCATAAAAAATACTCTCATATTAGTACCAATATGTCCTCATAATGATCATAATTAACACTAATATTAATAACTACATTTAATATATTTATTCTTAACAATCATGATTAACACTAATATTGTCGATTCTAACATGATTAATTCTTCGTTAGTAATAACGAGATGGTTATAATTTATTATTTAATGCTAATTATATAATATGTTTATTAATTAATTGACATGCATATGATTAATTAGCACTGATAACATTAATTAGCATAACTAATTAGCACTGATAATGTTAATTAGCATAATAGGATTAAGTATCACTGTAACAATTACTTATTTAATGATAATTAAATAATATATTTATTAATTAACACTAATAAGATTACGTTAGCATGATTAGTTAGCACTGCTAACATTAATTAGCATAATTAATTAGCACTAATAATGTCACTTAGCAAAATAAGATTAAGTAGCATGTGATAATTTATTACTTAATGACAATTAAGTAATATATTTATTAATTGACACTAATAAGATTAATTAGCATGATTAATTAGCACAAATAACATTAATTAACACTCATAAGCTTTATTAATACTATTAATTAGTACTAATAAGATTAAGTAGCACCATTATAATTAATTAGCTAATGATAATTAAATAATATATATTTATCAATTAGCACTAATAATATTAATTAACTTGATTAATTAACCCCGATAATATTAATTAACACTAATAAGATTAATTATCACTAATGATGGAGAGAGAAAAACGGGGATAAGAAGGTGGGAATAAATCATTCCACCTAAAGGGTGGAATAACTTATCCCAGATCTGAATCATATTTTTGGGGATAACCCCATTCTCCTTAACCCCTTTATTCACATCCATTTTAGTCCTACCAAACAAAGAACGAGGTTGAGACGGGGATATCCCCGCCTTATCCCCGAACCAAACGGAGCCTTAATGGCCCAACCAATAGATGACAAAAATGCCATTGTTGGTTTAAAATAAAGGAAAAGCCATATAAAATGACATGTCAAATTAAGGCACAAATCATCTTCGAGCCAGAGCATCATGGGTGCGGTGTGTGGACGATGATGACTTGGCTGCTCAATGTCCTCACCATGAAGGCAATCGATTGGGAGAGAAGACTCGACAGAAGGCTCGATCGGTTGCTATGGCCGCGTGCTTTTGTCGAGGGTCCACAAGGGCTTCGTTGAACATCCATCGTCGAGGGGTCATGCGAGCCTCTTCCTTGGTAAGTAGCATGTGTAGACATCCATTTTGACCCATAAGTTGAGCCCTTTTTTGTTCTCATTAATGATATCCCAGATTGGTCATTACTTTTGAGTCATCCTTTAATCTATTGTGGGCTCATTCAACTCGTTTTTCAGCCCATTAAGCCCTAGAATTTTAATTTTCATGAAATTCCACATTTTGGTAGCCCTAATTAGCCTGAACGTTGTCTATCATGGGACGACGCTCGCATTCAGGTCGCAATCGTACGACATATTGTGTTCTTAGAGTTTCATGCAGCTCAATTAGAATACGTCTCTTCCGATAGTGATCGCCATTGAGTCGAAGTTTAGAGATTTCTCCTCGAGATTTCAATCCAGATTAGTTCTTATGCATCCTAGAAATCTTCTCTAACCTATCTTGGATGAAATTATCCCGCTAGGACACTATTTTCTGGCCTTTATCTCCTAGATTCAAGCTAGGACTTTCCTGTCCTATAAATAGACCACTTGGGCCTAGGGTTAGGATCAGATGAATTCTGGAGCTTTGGACGAAGTGCTGCTACGTTTCTACCTCATTGCTTCAACCAAGGATGTACTCTTTGTTTGCTTTTAAGTTGCTTTAATTTCTTCTCTTGTTCTTCTTCTTCTCCTACTCTTAGCATCATAACACGCTTTATTATCTCGTTTTCTACATAACACATACACACACCAACCTAACAATTGCCAAACGGGGGTTAAAAAATCCAACTCTCCAGGTACAACATCTTCCTCTTACATGCTTAGTTCCATTAAGGGATATATTCTACACTTTCAAGTTCTAATTGGGTTTCTTTTCCTTGTTTGATCTTCTCTAGCAGGAATAGGCAGAAAGTGGACATGAGGCCCTCACTCTTTAGCCTGCTGAAGAGCAAGGAAGAAGAGGATTCCAACCTCCCATAGAGTATAGAAGCGATGGTCACAGGGACCGCGTTTTCGCCGCGCCACTCCCATGGACCGCTTTCAGTTCTGAACACACACCTCTTAGCGACTGCGTTCATTTGGTCAGGAGTCATTTCGCTGGGCTTCTTCTTTCCAAGGTAAGTAGTATGATTTCAGTATTTTTTTACTGTTAATTGTGTTATTATTCCTTGGTGGCAATCACGGTCATTTTTTTCTCTACTTCACATCTATCTTTCCCATAGCGCGTAACAACCTCTCAATGTTTACACCTTTTTGGCGATCACGGTGGGACATCTAGGGCTCATCACGCCATTTTCTGCCTCCCTGCTCTCTATTTGTGTATTTGTGTGTTTTTAGGTTTGGTTTCTCACATTTTTTTCTTTTATTTTTTAGTTGTTTTCAGTCTCTAGTTGAACGTGGCCTACCCAAGAAACGCGACCATAAGGCATCCTCTAAGAGCACAGTGTTTAGGTACATTAACAAGATCTGTGGATTTCTGTCTTATTTTATGGGTTTTGGTGATTGTTCATGCTCTATCTTGTCTGTTTACTTTAGTTCATCACAGATACCACTGTTTGCTATTATTCATTCTCTTGGTTTTTAGTTCTAGGTTAGAAATTGCATGCACTTCGGTACACATCGGGCCATACATTCCATCATCTCTTAGTTCCTTGTCCTATCCCATTAAGTATTCCTCTCGACTGTGAATTCCTCATTGCCGACTAGGAGTGCTTACTTGGGGACCTCCCCGACTCTCCGCAAGCTGTGGATTCTCACACAGATGCTAAGCAAGTTGTACCTGGCACCCCTTTTTTTAAATCCGGTCAATACCTATTAAGGGCGAGAGAGGAAGAGCGGTCACCCCTAGAGAAGGGGAGAGGCGCTCAACCCCATCCGCCCAACAGGAATGCACTATATATTGATTAGGCAAAAAAGTACAACTAAGGACTAGGGCCGTAAAGAAGGGCACCCTACCTTATCTAGCCGGTAGGGGCCTCTTACAGAAATAGGAAGATCAGCCCAAGATGCCCAAAATGATGTAGACGACAGGGAGCATCCCACGGCTGCTAACATGTCAGCCACTTGGTTTGCCTCCCTAAATACATGAGAGATGGAAACGTCAATGGATGTAATGGCAAACGCCACATCATACAAAATAAGGGAGAGCCTCCACGGACAAGAGAAGTGGTCATTGACAATTTGTGCCAACACAAGTGAATCAGTTTCAACCGCAATAGACTGCACCCCACGTTGACAGCATAGAAGTAAACCATCCCGTAGAGCAAGTGCTTCAGCTTCAAGGCTGGAAGTAGCATGTGGATAGTCGGCAGCTGCAGCCCATACAAGGGAAGCGTGAGAATCACGTAATACAATACCACCTCCTGCGACACCCGCACCGCGCTTGAAAGCGCCATCAACATTCATCTTCAATCTTCTCGATGGTGGGGGGAACCACCGTATAAGTCGAGGAAGGTTGGGTTGTGCCACCTTAAATGGAATGGCCCAAGCCTGCAATAACTCCATCTGACGGGGTAGAAGTTCACGTCCCTTGAGCTGGTTGCCAAGTACAATAGCGCGGATTGATTGCATCACCCTGCAAAATATATGTCGAGAATTCATCGGCCGGCCCTCAAAGCGTGAATTATTTCTGCTGTGCCACAGCTCCCAAATGCCAGCAAGGAGAAAACATCTCCCTAAGATCCCAGCAGCCGTAGCAAAGTGCACCCCTTAGTGTCCATATTGCATAAGTGGGTGAGTGTCAAACCTAGGTCCACTTGGAGTTCGAGATCTCTTCCCTTTAGGAATCCTACTATGCGAGAGAATTGTGCTTAACTAAGATACTGAAAGGTCAACCGAAACTCTTAAAATGTATTTCATCATCCTAACTTGTTTGACTTAGGTGAGACATTTTTACTTTCTTTGTTTGTTTTGGATAAGGACCTTGTGTGTTTGTTTGTTTGCTTGTTGTTATTTGGTCTACGTCTTTCGTTGCATGTGTGGTTGTTTTAAGAGTCTAGGTTCCTCTCCTAAGGGTTCTTTCATCATGAAGTCGTTCAACAACCTACTCTACGATCCTAATGGGAGTCAAGAGTCCACATACCCAACTTTTTTCTCCCACAAGGAATCCCTTCCTCGTGGGCACTTTGAAGAGTCCGCCCAAACAAATGCTGCTGCCCTCCAATCTGGAGAAGGGTCGGCCCCTCCTCAAGTTGACGAAGGTGAGCAATCTCATATATATGTCAACTCCCACTTTCAAGGAACAAAACAATCAGATACTATGCATGACGGCCCACATGAGCCCCGAGCAACTCACCCTGTTAAGATGTGGGTTTGATGGGGTCGAAGAAATTAGAAATGATGGGCCTCTCACCCTGCCCTCTCACCCTGTCTCTCTCAAGCTTCTCTCTCTCTCTCTCTCTCTCTCACACTCACACACACACACACACTCACCTTGGCCTCTTGCCCTCCCTCTCTTAGGCTTCTCTCTCTCTCTCTCTCTCTCTCTCTCTCTCTCTCACACACACACACACACACTCACCCTAGCCTCTTGCCCTCCCTCTCTCATGCTTCTCACTCTCACACACTGGTTGTAATAATTACCTACGACAATTTGTGATGGTAATGCCCCAACATTACCCTTAATATACCTACAGTTGTGAGAATTAACTAGGACAACTTGCGATGGTAATGCCTCAATATGGGTTTAGATACCTCCGGTTGTGAGAATTATCTACGACAGTTCTTGTGATGTTAATGCCCCCGTTACCTAGCTACAACACAAGGTGTGTGAAACTTATCTACGGTTAACATGTCGTAAGCATAAAGGGCTCAACACCTACGAAATTATCTTACATAGGTATGGCTTTACCGATGCTGTTTTAGCTGACGACACACCATCGTAGGGAGAGTCGTAGGTAAAGATTACACATGCGTTTTTTCATGTATCGTAGGCATAACTTCTTCTTAGTGCAGTACTTAAATAATGTTTATGGCTTTATGCACTATTTGAATGAACGTTGTGATACACCTACTAATATATTTTTAATAATAGTTTTTTTACATATTTATTCTTATCAATGATTTATTTTGCAAAAATCCCAACAAAATCTCTGCGATGTAACGATTTTTATTGTCTTTAAATCGCCTATCCATGTCTGAGCCTGCATGTGATTAAATCCTTAAACGAGGAACCCAAAGACTGCCTACCTTGTACTCGAAGTGTTGCCGAATATCCGAATAAAACATCAAATTGAAGGTCTACGCGCGCGCATAAGTGGAATCCAAAGTCTCCGGGTGCCAGTTTGCTTCCATCAAGTGCGCGTCGTCTCAGCCCATTAATTAACCCTCTCCAAAGTGGACTTCGACGACACTGTTCGATTAATTGCTTGGATGCGAATATGTCGGATTCACCGAGTCCGAGATCGTACAGCCTGCAAGTTCCGGCCACGCCGGAGGAGGGGGTGGTGGTGGATGCTTTCGTTTCACGGCATTAAAGATGAGAAGAAGAGATCATGCACCTCGACCTCCTTCAATGTATATACATCGATCGATCTCTCCGTGGTGTTGGGCGGCGATGCAATCAATGTAAAGGAGGAGCAGAAAGTGCAAACCATGCCGCACCCGACCGAAGTCTGTGCCACTGGCTGAGACGTGGGCGTGTGCATGTGCCCTCCCCTTCGCGATATCGATGTCATGCCATGCTCTTTTATCGCGCAAAGGGGGGCGTGCCAGAACGTGTCATCTTCTCCTCCCTCGACGCCCGCCAGGGTTCAGCAGCGCGTTGGCCTTGGGTCCCTGGCTGTTCGCGACCGCACGCTTTAGCTAGCATTTAGCAGAAGCCCTCCACAAACCACACATCTTTCTTCCTTCTTCTTCCTCACACTCCCACGCGCACGTACATGTACACGCGCGCACCGATCTGACTCTCTCTCTCTCTCTGTGTTGAGGAGCTCTTTAATAGAGTGTCGTATATATATATATGTGTGTGTGTGTGTGTGTGTGTCCTTCTGGTGAATGGTTGCCATTTGAATTCAAGATCAGGAAAACCAGGCAGTCCGAGCTAGCTAGCCGGCAAGTTGAGCAGGCGCCAAGGCGTCGCACCACGGCCAGTCGGCCACCACAGCAGTTTCCCCTAGCTTAGCTGCGCAGACGTACAGTACAGTACTGGGGCGGGCGGTGGTGGCCGGGGCGAACGTGGGTTTGTCCGGCCTCACCTCGCCCAGCTCAGCGCTCCCACCAGTCAACACCACCGCCACGGCGGCTTGCACCATCAAAGAGCCATGGCCTACCCGCGCGGCACAGCCCGCGGCTTTAAACGGGCAGTCACAAGTACAGGCCCTTTCTCTTTACAAATCTCTCTCTCCCTCTCTCTCTCTCTGGGTTGGCATTTATTGGCGCCGTAGACAGCACGGTCGACTGTTAAAGCTAGCAAACCTCTCTCTCTCTCTCTCTCTCTCTCTCTCTCTGTACCTGTGTGTGTCTGTGAGAGAGAGAGAGAGAGAGAAGAAAGGAGGGAGAAAGAATGCCGAAAGGAAGAAGAAAAGAGGGTCCCGCTTCGTCTGCTGGCTTAGACACCCTCACCATGCCCCCCCGTCCCTGCCCCAGCAGGGGTTAGCAGTGGTAGCAGACTCAACGGCGCAGCAACAGCGCAAGGAGAGAGAGAGATGTGCCAAAAGGATGGAATTGAAGAAGGTGGACCTCGGATGCTCCTGTTAAACACAGAATGCACGAGAATTCGTTGTAAATTTGTATTTGTATCTATAACCTTCTCATGGCAGAGAAGAATTAGACTTGACGGATACACCGACTTAGAATGACATTGGACTAGATTGCCACCTCTTTTTTAGCCCGTGAATTTTTAGCTAGACTTAAAAGTTCCGGGTCTTTTAGGGTCTGTTTGTTATCAGAGTTGTCGGGGAATAACGTAAATGATGAGAGAGAAGGGTGCGGTGGGTCTCGCCTCCCCCTCACACATAAGATCGCTAACCAAGGGCGATTAGGGGGTCGAACACACTAACCGTGCTCGGTTAGCAAAGAGGCCGTTAAAGAATCCAGTTGGGTTTAAGTTTTTCAGTCGACCTGAATGAACCCGAATGACCCGTCAAATATTCAGACTTTGAATGAAAATTTATGTCACATTGAACAAATTAAAAAAGAGTTTCATAGTGTTGATCATCCATGAAAAACTATCTTATCTATTTCTTGTCTTGAAATGTTAACCAATGTTCGTAAAGATAATATTTGATTGCAAGTTTTATACTTTTACATAAACTATTTTTTATTGATTTTTTAATATAATTTAACGGGTCGGGTCGGGTTGGGGTCAGACTTTACAATTTAATAAAAAAGTTGGCTCAAACTCGATCCGATAAATTATCACTTTTTAGATTCGGGCCGAATAGGTTTAGAAATTAATGAGTCATATTTGAGCCAAGTTGTACTAAGCCCAAACATGACCCGGCACATTGACAATTCTAACAACGAGGAGAAATATTATATGGATATTTGTAACAAATATCTATTAAAAAAATATAGGACACATTAATTTGTATGCAAAAGGTATAGATGAAATTTTAAATATAAAATGAATTACCACGTAATTTTATTTTTAACAAGAAAATATATGAGAAACCCCTGGGGTAAATAAAACGCGTGATGGGTAGTGTTCGGTTTTAGTCCAACCAGCCTTTTTTTTGTTTTTGAGAAAATCACCGACCGATATCAGCAAAAGCAGTTGCAGTTTTATATATATATATATTAGGTAATGTTAATACGGTGCCGACACCACGTACACATATATATATACATGAGTAATGTTCACAGGATGCCGGCATTAGAGAGAGAGAGATAGAGTTTAAACGTATTTTAATTTTTTATTAACAATTGTTAATTAAAAAATAAAAAATAAAAATAAAATAATTTTATTAATTTCTCTCTCTAGAGAGAGAGATTATGTTTTAACATATTTTATTTTTTTATTGAAATGTGTTAATTAAAAAATAATAATAATAAAATAATTTTATTAAATCTCTCTCTGTGTGTGTGATGCCGACATCATGGAACGTTCCCATGGTGCCGGCACTACGTGAACATTATCATATATATATATATATATATATATGGGGGATGATCCGGTGGTGCCGGCCCCCCCCCCCCCCACGGGGGGGGGGGGGGGGGGGGGGGGCGCTGCGAGGGGGGGTGGGGCCGGCACCGTGGATTCTCGCTTGGCATCCCAATCACAAGAATATAAAGTTTGGATATATGCTATTTAGCAGCATAAAACCCCAACGAAACTAGTATATGTGAGATTATATCAGCTAGGGCGTAGCCACTATAGGTGAGGGTGGGAACACACCTCTAAGTGAGTTCTCTCGAGGTAGGTGGGAGCGGCTCCCACCTATCCTTGGAATCCGCACTCTCCTAAATGGTGTTTTTCTTTGTTGGACCTCTCCGACGGCTCTCTCACCGGCATCGTTGTCGGTGGAATGTCGAGAGGGGGGAGCTCCTATTGGAAACTCCCCCCTCCTCCAAATTTGATCTCTTACCATTCTCTTCTCATCCCCCTTTCTTCCCCTCCGTCAACCCCTCCCATCTCTCCCTCCTCCGCCGTCGCCCCCCTCCCATTTTTTGTAGGTCATCGTCGCTCAGACTACCCCACCTCCCTATCACGCTCTTCTTCCACCGCCTCCCCTCCCCAAACCCCTGTCACTCTCTCCCTCTACCCCCTCCCTTTACCTTCCCCGCTGTCCCCACCTCACCACTCCTCTGATCATCTTCCCCCTTACCTTCCCCGTTGTCCCCACCTCCCCGTACCTTCCTCGCCATCCCCGCCTCCATCGTCTTCACCTCCACCGCCTCCCCCCTCCACCTCCACCGCCTCTACCTCCCCTGCCTCCACTGCCTCTCCATACCTTCTCTGTTGTCCCCGCTTCCATCACCTCTGCCACCACCGCCTCCCTCTATCGCCTCCGCCTCCATCGCCTCCCCTTACCTTCCCCATCGTCCCCGCCTCCACTGCCTCCCTCTCCTTACCTTCCCCGCCATCCCCACCTCCAATGCCACCTAGTCAACGACTTTGTGATACATCTTAGGTTTCAGCCCTCTCTTCCCTCCCCCCCCTTTCCTTTCATTTCCCCCCTCTTTTGCTAGGCACAAATAACCCCACCTCCCTTCGCGATAGACCCTGCATCTGTCAAGCCCTCTCATTTCAACTGCATCCTTTGTCCATTTTGGTCCTCTTCTCTGATCATCTTCCTTAAGACATTCACAATAGTCCTCTCCTCATATGATCGGTCGCTTATCACGGCCTAGACATATCTTTTAGGAGATTGCTGAAATGGTAGTGTTGTCGATGCTGATGTGATCGAGCGGGTACTCGTCACCAGACGTTGAGGTGTCTCATGCTCCAATGCTTCTTCCCGTATGTGAAATGGTGTATCTTCTGAGACTCTCTCTCCCTTCTCTCAACTGCCGAATGAGGAGTTACAGCAATCTGCTCATGGATGAAGTTTGCCCTCCACGAGTCTTCTCCAGTCTGACTAGTCGTTTACATTAGAGCTTAGTGCTTTGGGTCTTTGCCAATGTTGGCATCGTTCAACTTTTCTCTTTGACGGTGGTTTTTAATTGTTCCTCTTATATGTACATGTTTTAAGTGGGTGAAACGAAAGCTTATCTTCCAAAAAAAAAGAGGGTGGGAATGGGATTCTGGAACTCTAAGAATAGGTAAGGTTTCCTATCTGCCCTGGGAACCCTCGAGGCTGAGTGCAATAAAAACATATTGATCACCGACAAAATTAGCGACCAACTTAGGGTTGACCCCTATTGGGAAGGGGAAGCTCCTTCATGAACTCCCCCCTCATCTTTTCCAGGTTCGCCTCCATCTCCGTCTTTTGATTCCACTATCCTCCCTCGCCTCCACCATCTACAATGCACTTTCCCCCTCCCTGCTCATGTCCACCCTTCCAATTTTTGCTCACGACTCCCTATAGTTTTTGTTAGTGTCCTCGTGCCTTTCCTCTCCCCCTCCCACTCACTCCCCTGCCCCCCTTCTCCCTTTCACCCTTTCTTTCACTATTTTTCTCATCATCTTCTCTCCATCGTCCCAGTAGAAACCCCTCTACCCAATCCAAGCCCCCATCATCCATCCTCCCTATCTCTAGCCTAGGCCCTCCATTGCCACTACCTCCTTCCCCATCATCCCAAATGAGACCCTCCCCCTTTCAAACCCCGTTGTTCCTTTTCCTTTTCCTTTTCCCTCCATCTCTAGACTGTTAGCCTTCACATGTATCTACCAATCCATCAATAATAGCATTACATTCCTGACCATGTACCTTGCACTCTGATTTTTTTAGCTTTCTCAACCTGTCTGATTGGTTCTTTGATATGGTTCCTTTAGGTTGACTGCATATTACAACTTCACCATAGCTGATGATCTCCAGAGTTGTTGCACTCCCAATATTACTGTGGTCATTCGTAGACATGTTCAATATCCCATGTTGCTGCACGTAATCCACGCCTCCACTTGGTTGTAGCCGTCCAAGATATTTTTATCTCTAAAACTGACGAGATGTTGAATGTAGCTGCAAAATGGTTGGTTGAAGCAGGCTCTGAAGCTAATTAGCCTTCCTCCTCCATGTCTAATGTTGTTGGGACTTGGTACTATCTTTATCTTATTTGTCTATTTGGGATTTGGACATAAGTCATCAATAATGACTTTAGCTCTCTTATTGTACGGGTGAGGTGTATGCCTATCTTATTATATTTACATCTTAATGGGTTAATAAAAAGATATTTTTGCATATTATTCCCCATAATCTTACGCAACTGTCGATTAGTCCCCGAGTTACGACTATTTAATTGTAAATCCCTACAATCTTCTAACTCTTGTTAAAAGATCTCTATGTTTAATGGAGAGTAGAAAAAGGGAATATGCCATTAAAGATGGAAAGAATATTTTGTTTAGGTAATAAATTTTCAAAAATAACCCTCTCCTCTCACCTTGTTAGTAGTCGGGCACACTGTAGAGAGGGGTGAATAGGTAGGTCAAATAAAATCTGTAGCATATAAAAATTTAACCGTTGGAATGCAGTAGAAATAAAAATTTAAAAATGCAAGCAACCATAGAGACAGAGATTTTTATACTGTTTCGGTATGTTCTCCTTGACAAACTTACGTCCAATCCCTTTGCAACTTACAAAGGCTTTCACTAACCTTTTCAAGCAATGTTACACCTGCTAGTTTTCCAAGACCTAGCTCCCCAGCTGATCTTATAAGGTCGTAGCGAACCTTAGAGCTAGTTTCCAAGACTAACAACCCCAGCTCTTCTTACGGTCATAGCAAGCCAACAGTCACCCAAGTGACTTTAGTATTTTTAGGTCGTTTCACACCAACTAGCTTTCTTGGAGCTAATCACCTAGTTGATTTTCACGATATCAACGGACCAACATTTAGACACCCATTTTTGACCCATAAGTTGAGCCATTTTCCTTATTCATATTAGTAATGTCCCAAAATCGGTCATTGCTTTTGAGTGTCTTTGGCTTATTTTGAGCTCATTCAACCCATTTTGAAGCCCAGTAAGCCTTGGAAGTTCAATTCCACATTCTGGTTATGTCAGCCTGAACATAGTCTATCACGTGACCGCATTCTGCTCAAGTCGCGGTCGAGTTCTCCTCAAAAAATTATGCAGTCCGTCCAAAACCCATCTCTTCTGGTCGTGAACAGCATGGAATCCAAGTTTGGAAGGTTTTGGACAATTATTTCGATCCAATTGTTGGTTCCTAATCATCTTAGAATGCTTCCTAAACTAATTATTGGTAGTATTGTCATGTTTAGATTGTACTTTCCTATGATTATCCTGCAAGTCCGAGTTAGGGTTTTCAATCCCCTACAAATAGATCTCAAGGGTTTAGGGCTAAGAGAGGATGCCAAGATCAAGGTAGGGTGAAGCCATGTTGCTACGAGGAATGTCTACTTCATCCACCATCAAACAGAGAGTAGCCTAGGCATCCTCCTTCTTCTCCCTTATTCTTTTCTTAATTATTATCTCTTTCCTATCTTGTTATTATTGCATTATTTCTTCATCATGGCATACTGACATAACCTTCTCTTACTCTCTTTTAATTATACACAACACACATGCACAAACCTAGTTTACCCAAATAGGGGTCAAAAACTAACCCCCTACGGTAAGCTACCCTGCTTTTGCATGTTCACATCATATGAGGGATAGATGCTTCACTATAACAGAGTCTAATGGATTTTATTCTTGTTTAATCATCTTTGCAAGATCAAGTAGGAATCAGGACATGAGGCCCTTGCTTTTTGGCCGGCTAAAGAGTGAGAAAGAATGGAATGTCCATCTCCCACACATGTGGTATGAACATGCCTCTCCCAAGAATTGCTTTCTGAACGTGCCCCTCATAGTAACCATGTTCTTAGCCAGACACTTCTGGCTGTTCTTCTTCATTTCCGAGTGCACAATTCAGTATCTACACTTTTTTGACGATTATAGCGGAACCTCTAGTGCCCATCATGTTCTTCCTGTTTTCCTACTTTTCCCATGTGTGTTGTGTGTCTTCAGATTTCGTTGCCCGTGCTTTTTCATTTATTTCTTTGTTGTTTTAAGTCATGTGATAAAACACGTCTGGATAAGGGACTACGTTCAGATCAAGGCTGCATGGTATGCTGCATTCATGTGAGTTTTCTGTTTTGTTAGTTTTTCGATTTCTAGTCTTTTTTCAAGCTTTGTACTTCAATTGATTCATATTTTAAGCCTATTACTTGTAATTTGGGCACTTTTGGAAGTGACATATTTTTATTACATTGATTTTTTTGCATACACAAGTCATGTTCTCGTTACTATCTCACAGACATTATTAACGTGGTGCCCTTAGAAGCCGCATTCTAAACGTGGCCACTGGGAGTGGCACGTTCAAGTTTCCGACTGTGTATTATTTTGTTAGACTCTATGCTAGATTTACATGCACTTCGGTGGACGTGGGGCATACCAAGCTAGGAGGCCTTCCCTCCCCATGACATTTTAGGAGAGATCGCCCTCTCTTGGTGAAGGAGGGACCCTCTGTTCGAGAATTTCTGTGACGACCCAAGATCCGGATACCGGGAGGAGCCCGATACCATTCGAATTCTGGCCCGCCGCCCACGAATCGGGAGGGCTCAGAAGGGCTAAAAGGAGTGTGGAGGCACAAAGAAATAGGAAATAAGCCAGGATAATTCAACAATTAACAGAAATAAATAAACAACTACTACGACAGAGTCCAGTCCAATAGAAAGTACAATCTAAAGCTGTAAAATGTACCACATGCCGAGTGAACACTCGGCCCGACAAGCTGGCAACTAAGAACCTCTGAACAGCACCCTCGAACCTCGAGGAAGAACCGCCACACCTGAAAAGCAGGGATGAGTCTCCAAACAGAGACTCAGCAGGGGTCCCGCGGAACACCAACTGGAAACAACGGCGGTAGCGGAAAGGAAAGTTACAACTACAGCAGGAACAGCGAACCGGTGGCCGGTCAAAACTCGGCACTACATCTACTCCTACTGTACCAGGAAAACACACCACGATCTCACGGTCGGGGGCTACCGAACCACACTAGTACCACTTACCGAAGTAAAAACCCACGGCAACCTCGCCGTAGAGGCATGTCTCCCAGGACACGGCCAACCTGGACACGTGGTCCAAGGTGCAACCCCGACCACCCGGTCGCGGACACCGCACCAACAAGACGCAACCTTGGTAAAGCTACTAGCATTTTGGCCACTAACTCGGAAACACCAGCCGGTCCAGAAAACCACGTCTCGCAGATGGGAAACGGAACCTGAAAATAGGAGAGTCACGTCTCACGCGACAGGAGTACCTGTCCACCAGAAGCAAGACCGGATGCGTCCACTGACCACTTAAACCGCGCCTCGGGTGTCTCCCTCCGGCCCAGCGGGAACTGAGACACTGTACAAGTAACCACAGAACAAGTGACTAGCTGGGGTTGCGCTCATCAGCGCTGGTCCTACTACCCCAAACCACGTGTGCACACACAGACCATACGTCCTAGGTCTGGCCCTCTGACTGGTTTTCCCCTCAGCCGGACTCTGGCGTCAAATGTGGGGCCCGACGGTAACCAGCCTAAAATATGTCTCTCGGGGTAGCCTCGCCACCACTCCCTGGTGAGACCACTCGCGTGTCGGAAGGCTACGACTAGTGGGGAGTCACTGATGTGACCACTCTCCGAAGAGAAACTCCGAGAACCACACACGCACCCTGCGCAAAAGTCACGAAGGACAAAGTGGCGACGAGCCACTGGACTCTGGACAGTCCTTTAAACTCACTAAATCCAACGGTCCTTGAGTCACAAGACTCGGGGTCAAGACCGTCGTACGCAACGACGCAATGCCATTAATCTAGCCTGATCCCTAGGTCTAAAACCACGGTAGCACGAATACCGAGGTAGCTCACGAGCCGCGGAGATCATTCCCTCGGGAAGGGAACTAAGAAGCCTCCCAGCCCCAGGCTGGACAGCTGAGCTCACAGTCTGAGGCCACACATATGGCCCACTCGAGAACCATCTTTCGCAGAAACCCACGACATGCGGGGGAACTCCACCGCACTCACACCGATACACGGTGACTCGATCGAGCGTAACACAAAGCCCGGAACACACACACCTACGGGCACTCTAGTCGAGATAACACGGCACCTCCGGACACCCTAGAAACACGGACACGGAACCTACGGGGTGTCCGGGACACTCACAAGGCCGACCGCAACTCACGGAAACCACTGTCGAAGAGAAACGTGACTGCAAACCACTCGGTGCAGCCCAAAGCCTGGCGGTCCAACCTTGGGCCGCTACAGTCTCTAGCGGTCCAACTCTGGTCCGCCACAGGGACTATGGCGGTCCAACCTTGGCCAGCCAGAAGACGAATCACACAAGGCCTGGCAGTCCTACCCAGACCGCCACACGGCCTCTAGCGGCCCAACTCTGGTCCGCCACAATCCCTCTGGCGGTCAAACCTACGGCCGACAGGGGCGCAAGACTCCCAATCGGTCAAAAAGCACGTGCTCCGAGGCACAATGATCAAAATGGAGTAGCGGTCGAAGTCTCGGTCGTCACCCTGTCTGGCGGTTTATCGTGTGGCCGCCAGACGACAGAAACCCATGCTGACAAAATAGTAACAAGTGGGGCACCCAGCTTAGGCCGCCAGGGTCTCTAGCGCGCCTACCATGGGCCGCCAATGAGTGTGGCGGTCTCTGGAAGGACCGCTACACTCACCCGAGAATGGGATGGCGGGAACATTCCCAAAAACCTGTTCCACGCCCTGATCATCCACTGCTGATGGTAAAAACAAGGGGGAAGCTCCCCCGACACCCCTACCATGCATCTACGACCCCAAATCGGTCCGAAACGCCGCGAAACGAGAGATCCGGCTCACACCCCAAAAACATGGATTTTTCTCAAAAAGCACAAATAGGCCCTCTCGGCTCACCACGGCCTACAAAACTCGTGAGAAAGGAAGAGCACGAGTTGGGGATCCATCTCCCTATCTCCACCAAAGATTTCGCGTCCCGAGGTCGCCGATCCGCGAAGAAACGCCAATTAAACCCTCGTCGGCTCGCGATCCCACGAACCGCCTCCACCATCGCGATCCTCGTCCCGTGCCCGTCGCTCCACGCCCCACGAGCCACGCCGCCCCGCCCTCGCTGCCTTCGTCGGCCGCCCGGAGTGAGAGGGGGAGAGGAGAGAACGTGAGAGGAGAGAAATGACAGATGGGGAGAGAGAGAAAAAGGGGTTATATATATAGGAAAATTCAGAAATTACCAAAAATACAAAAAATAGGAAAAAATCACCTCCTGATCATCGGAAGACGCACAATGCAGTGGTACATCTTGGAGTCGGAGAACGCAACGGTCCACCCTGTACGGGGTTCCGAAGGTCCGACAGACGGAAAACACGCGTATAACCCAAAACGCAACCCGGGACCCATAGAGGCGCTCCGAAAATTCCAGAAAAATATCGGCGTGCTCCTCACAACACCACGGACCCAAGGAAACTCACGGGCACACCGCCAAAAGGTTCGACAATCCGGTTTGAAAATCCGAAACCCACTCGGACACAATCCGCAACCCGCGGAAAGACGATCCGAAACCCACGGATCCAGATCCGAAAAACCCGGGGCATTACAGCCCTCCCCCTTAAAGGAATTTCCTCCTCGAAATTTAGGACTAGCACCAAGACACAGGGGAAGAACACCTTAACCAACTGACAACACTGTCAGCGCCCCAGCACGGAAAACCTCGATTCTCACGAAAGCACCGATCCTGAGGGACACAGCCAGACTAACACCACGAACGACACCTCTCTTCACATGGCGCACACACACCGGCCATTAGAGCAGGCTCAACACAAAAGCACAAGTCTGGTACCACCTCAGTCACAATGAAAACCAATCATGGCACCGCTGCCACCATCTCGCTCACTGAGAAAACGTAGTCCTCGTCACGAGAAACAGCTACCGATCCATCCCATGGTCGGCAGACAAAACACACCAGCTTCACAACCAGCTGACTGGTCTCACACCCTTCTCAAGGGAACAACCAATACAGAGCCTCCACCGGCTCATGCAGTCATCTCAACAGACCGTAACTAGAACATCAGCTCAGCACCAAGAACCACCTCACACATGGCAAGCTGAAAGCCAGACAACAGCATGGGACCAACTCTGTCAGAACTCAAACTTTGACAAAGTCCAGATCCCATCCGAAAAAGCATATCACAGAAACGGCTGCCAAAGACCTCACTGATACGCAGCTCTCACCAATCTTGATGCGCAACCACCGCATCCACTATCTGTGAAAGACCATCCACTGGTCGCCAGATACACGTCAACGGGAAACCTTCGCCGGCCCAACAGACACGATCCAACTCATAACAGGCCATCCGCCGACTCACACAGGCAATTACCACATCTCAAGCCGAGCTTCTCTCGGACACCGCATCCGATCTCTATCATCGCACTAACTCAACCCTTGCAGGGGAGCACGATGAAACCAACGACAAGACTCAGGAGTCTTCGGTCATCACCTCACTCGACTCAGACTTACAGGGGAACCATCCCATGCTGGTCACCAAATCAGGGATAACCATTGTGACACCAACGTCCCATCAAGGACCACCATTCCAACGCCAATCTCACTAAAAGACCACTGCCCACAGGCATCACTCTTCCGTCCTGTCTCACCGAAACCTTCGTCTCAATTAATCCAAGTGGACACCTGCGAATCCCGATACCACCCTCACCACCGAGCCACAGGACACCACCGGAACAAATCATGGCACACGTCTCTAGGGGAGAAAAAATGCCACCCAATCTTACGGCAACCAGGTCGCCAACACCACGACCAATGCACGCGGGTCCCCAACAATACACATCTTATCGTGGTCGGCTACGAGACTAGCCTTACCAGTCACTCACAGCTACCAACAGGAACCCACAATCTGTCAGAGATCACTTCCTCAAAACACGATCTCATCCGAGGACACAACCTCCCATACAAGTTGGGCACCAAGCCACCAACTCTGACCAACACGTCCTCGATCACCATCAGGCGACATCCTCAACAACCCCTTTTGGGTCACACCGACGCCTGACACAGCTTCCATCACAGGAACATGGTACTCACGCAGAACACTTGCCAACATTTTTCTCAAACATTCCATCCTGCCAGTGCCAAGAACCACAATACCCCAAGCAACGACACGGCAACAACACGTCTCACACAGAGGAACCAATCCTCCAATGCTCAACGCAAACTCAGGAATCCGACCGTAGCAACCAACGCTACGATCCAGAAACAGTGGGTCACAGGCCCACCACGCTTCCGCAGCACACTCTGATCCACGGACACAGCCAAACACGGCAACTCAGGTGTAACGACCCGAGAATCCGATTACCGAGAAGGCCCGATAACCCGAGACTCGAACCGCCGCCCACGAGCCGGGAGGGCTCGGAAGGGCTAAAAGGAGTGTGGAGGCACAAAGAAATAGGAAATAAAGCAGGACAATTCAACAATTAACAAAAATAAATAAACAACTACAGCTACAACAGAGTCCAGTTCAACAGAGAGTACAGTCTGAAGCAGTAAAAACGTACCACATGCCAAGTGAACACTCGGCCCGGCGAGCTGGCAACTGAGAACCTCCGCACCGCGCCCTCGAACCTCGAGGAAGAAGAACTGCCACACCTGAAAATCATGGAATGAGTCTCCAAAACAGAGACTCAGTAGGGATCCCGCGGAACCCCAATCGGAAACAATGGCGGTAGCGGAAAGGAAGGCTACAATGACAGCAGGAACAACGAATCGGTGGCCTGTCAAAACTCGGCACTAGAGCTACTCCTACTGTATCAGAAACACACCCCGATCTCACGGTCGGGGGCTACCGAACTACACTAGTACCACTTACCGAAGTAAAAACCCACGGCAACCATGCCGTAGAGGCCTGTCTCCCAAGACACGGCCAACCTGGACACGATGTCCAAGGTGCAACCCTGATCGCCTGGTCACGGGTACCGCACAATAAGACGCAACCTCGGTAAAGTCACTATCACTAGTCTCACAACGCGAAAACTAACACACGCGCCACGGTGAAACAACGGAAACTCGACGGTCAACCCGACCGAAAACCCGAAGGTCAAAGTCGCGGAAACTGACAGTCTGTCACTCTCTGTCTAGAACAGGAGTACCTCCCACTAGAAGCAAGTCCGGATGCGTCCACTGACGTCTTAGTCCGCGCCTCAGGTGTCTCCCTCCGGCCCAGCGGGAACTGAGACACCGTACAAGTAACCACAAACAAGTGACTAGCTGGGGTCACGCCCGTCGACGTGGGTCCAACCGCCCCCAACCACGTGTGCACACACAGACCGCGCGTCCCTGGTCTGGCCCTCTGACCGGTTTTCCCCTCAGTCGGACTCTGGCTGCAAGACGTGGGGCCCGACGAAAACCGGTCCACAAACCGACTCTAAGGGTAGCCTCTCCACCACTCCATAGTGGGACCATACGCGTGTAAGCAGGCTACGACTAGTGGAGGGTCACTAAGAGAATAGACTCTCAAGTCAACGGAAAATAACTTCCGAACCTGACGAAGTACGGGGACCGTCCCACGTACCAGCACCGTCGCACGATGACCACAGTCGGAGAAGAAACGGGACTCACAGTCCACAAGGAAACGCAGAAGCACGGTTCCCAAGGTAGCTCACAGGCCGCCGAACCAAATCCCACTCTCAGGGAACAGCGGGAAACCTCCAGCCCCAGGCTGGCAACTGGACTCGCAGTCCAAGGCCACCTGCATGGCCCATGCGAAAAGCACAGAAGCATGATTCCCGGGGCAACGCACAAGCTGCCACGCCGATAACTGGACTCGTAGTTCAAAGCCAAACACATGGCCCACTCAGGAATCATCTTCTAGGAAAACTCACGGCATGCGGGGGAGACCCCACCGCACCCCCACCGACACACGGTGACTCGGTCTAGCGTAACACGAAAGCCCGACACGCGAGAAGTCACCCGGACTCTCAAACCCATGGGCACGCTAAACGAGGTAGCACGGTCCTCCCGACACCCTCAAAACATGGACACAGAATCTCACGGGTGTCTGGGGCACTCACAAGACCGCAAGTCGACCACTGGGTCACGACCGGGTCGACTAGGGACCGACACAACGCGAAACGATCGCGGAGAACACGAAAACTCATCTCGGCACCACACAGAGCCTAACGGTCTAAGCTTGGGCCGTCACTGTTTGTAACAGTCCAAGCCTCGACCGTCACAACCACTCTGACGCACCAACAAAGGGCCGTCAGACGCTCGATGTAAAGTTGCGTGTGACGCGCCTACCCTGGTGTGTCATAGTCTGTGACGCACCAGCCCTGATGCGTCATAAGACAAGTTGAAACCAACTGTGACGCGTCCCGCTCGGTGCGTCACAGGCTGTAACGGACCAACTCTGGTGCATTACAAGGTGGGAACGCGTCCGCTCTGACGCACCCACACAGGGGCGTTACAAGGCTGTGACGCGCCAGCCTTGGTGCGTCACAGGCCTTGACCCCGAACAGTCAAAACCAATGACCGAAAGCCAACGGTCAGATCATCCATGACGGTCCAACCAAGGCGCGTCACAGCACCGTGGCGGTCTATCGTGGGACCGTCGCACACACAGACGACCAAAAGGCTAAACGGGCCCTGTGACGCACCCGCCCTGGGGCGTCACAGGCTGTGACGGTCACTGGAAGGACCGTCACACCCGTCCGAGAGCGAAACGGTGAGAAACGACCCCAAAAATGTCCCACGCCCCCATACATCCACGGGAGAGGGGGAAAACAAGGGGGAAGCCTCAAAATAGCCCCTAGCGTGCATCTAAGGCCTCGGATCGGCCAAAAACGTAATGAAACGGGAGATCGGCCCACAAGCCCTAAAACATGGATTTTCTCCAAATCGCCACGATTAGCCCGCTCGGCTCACCTCGGCCTACGAAACTCGCAGAAAAAAAAGGGCACGAGCTGGGGGTCCATCTCCCTACCTCCACCGAAGATTTCGTGCCCCGAGCTCACCGATCCGCGAAGAAAATGCCGTTGAAGCCTCGCCGTTCCACGAACCCACTGCCGAGCTTCACCGCGCCTCCATCGCCTCGATCCTCATCCATCCTCGCCCGCGCCGTCCCCGCCTCGCCCGCACTCCACCCCGTCGGTCGCCGGAGAGAGAGGGAGAGAGGAGAGAAAGTGAGAAGAGAGAGGGAGAGAAGAGAGAAATGAGAGGGGAGAGAGAGAAAAGGGGAGGGGATTTATATAGGAAAATCCAAAATTTCCGGAAAATACCGAAAAATAGATAATCACACCCTCGCGATCCTCGGAACGCACCGATCTCGATGGTACCACCCGTGCCCAAGTGAACGACCCGGTTCACCCGTAACGAGGTTCCGAAGGAATTACCAAAACACACACCGGGAATCAGAAAACACACGCGGAAAATCCGCGGACGCACTCCGAGCCTCCGAAACAGCTCCGGATCGCGCCGATCCGAACACGAAAGATGTCCGAAACATCATTTCAGACACAACGGAGCCAGATTCACCTGAAACATAGATCGGGAACCCTAGAAGAAGGATCCGCAGAACCCGGGGCATTACAGCCCTCCCCCTTTAAAGGAATTTCGTCCTCGAAATTCAGGACCTAGCATGAAGTCACAGGGGAAGAACATTGAACCAACTGACAATGCTGTCAGAGTCCCAGCACAGAAAACCTCGATTCTCATGAAAAGCTCCAGACCTGAGGGACACAACCAGACTATAAACACAGATAACACCTCGCTCTGCGCACCATGAACACCGGCCATCAGAGCAGGCATATACCAGAGGACACAGTCCGGCATCACCTTAGACACCACGAAAACTAATCACGGCACCGCAGCTACAATCTCGCTCACAGAGGAGACACAGCCCTCGTACGAGAAACACTTACCGATGCAACCCATGGTCGGCAGACGACCCAGACGCCAGTTTCGCAAACCCGCCGACTGGTCTCACGCCCGACACAAAGGAACAGCTAAAACTGAGCTCCCACCAGCTCACGCAGCCATCTCAACAGACCGCAACCAGAACATAGGCTCAGCACCAAGAAACACCCCACACATGGCAAGTTGGAAGCCAGACATAACACTGTGCCAACTCTTGTTAGAAGATAAACTTTGACAAAGCCCAGATCCCGTCCGAAAAGACACATCACAGAAACGACCACCAAAGGTCTCGATGGCACACGGCTCTCGCCACGCTCGAGCCCCAACAACCAACATCTTCTGTCTGTGAAAAGACCATCCATTGGTCGCCAGATACACGTCAACGGGGAACCTCCACCGGCCCAACAGGCATGATCCAACTCACAGCAAGCCATTCGCTGACTCACACACAGACAATTACCACAACTCGAGCCACACTCCTCTCAGATACTGCATCTGAGCTCGATCATCGCGCCAACTCGACCCTCTCAGGGGGAGCACGATGAAGCCAAACGACGAGATCCTGGTGTCTTCAGTCATCACCTCACTCGACTCAGACTCACAGGGGAACCATCCCATGCTGGTCACCAAACTAGGGATAACCATTATGACACCAACGTCCCATTAAGGACCACCAAGCCGATGCCAATCTCACAAAAAGGCCTCCGCCCACAGGCGTCACTCTTCCGTCCGGTCTCAGCAAATCCCTCGACCTCCGTCAGGCGACATCCTCAACAACCCATCTGGGTCTAACACCGACGCCTGACACGGCTTCCATCATAGGAACAAGGTACTCATGAGGCACACTTGCCAACATATTCCCCAACACTCCATCCTGCTAGTGCCAAGAACCACGATATCTCAGGCAACGGCACGGAAACTACACGTTTCACACAGAGGAACCAATCCTCTGATGCTCAACGCAAACTCAGGAATCCGCCCGTAGCAACCAACGCGACGATCCTGAACCAGTGGGTCACAAGCCCACCAGGCTTCCGCTGCGCACTCTGATCCACGCGCACAGCCACAAATTCTCGAAAACACCGCCCAACCAGCACTCGTCCTTTTGGGAAAAAGCCAACACCCTTACACGACAAGGGAATGGGCATGACTTCTCACAGGCAACCACCTTGCCAAGACAAGGGGCACGTCTCGCACGGACTTCATGGCACACAAGGCCAACCAATCCGAACACGCAATGTAAGATGACGAACCTTGGACAAACACAATCTTTCCAACCAAAGGAGAAACCAGCGCACTTCTGACCAACGGAAGAACTCCACGCTCGGCCTGACCTCAAACCTTGCACACGCTGGAAACAGCACCATCCAGCACCAAGGAAAACCATCGCTTCCATCAGGTCAGCGCCTCCGACACACTCGACGAGTGTCACGTCGGACCACAATAACAGCATCTCTCGATGCACCACCACTGCAATTCCTCGAACTGCAACACACCACGCCAAGAGCCGCAACACGAGCCATAACGACGACCGTTGACGCTCATCCTCGAGTCCCGAACTCGCCGTGGAGCCTTCACATCTCAAGCCAAATTCAAGGCGAACACACCCATCCACTGACAGAAGCGCAGGAGCAAAGACTTACCGAGACATCTCTGCCAAATCCTGCCTCGAAATCCATAGAAAAATCGGGACCGACACATCATTTCTGACGCCACAGAGCACGACAGGAACATCAGGCTCGACGAAACAGCAACTCATCGAGAAGATATTCCGCTCAGCCGAGCACGCTTCTCGATCAGAACACCTCAGGGGCTGGACAAACCTCAAGCTGGAGTGGCCAAACCCGACAGCAGCTCCCGCGAAGCACGCTCACATCCACTTAACCATGAACAATCCTCTCCAGCCACCTGACCACGTTGCCGATTCCTCGAACGCAGCACCGTGAGCTCATGCCTGCCAGCAACCTCTGCCCAACGCAGCACAACCAGGGCCACCACCGATGAGGGAGAAGGCTCTCGACCTCGATCCTTAGACCCTATGCTGGCACGAAAGCCGCGGACAGCAACCACCTTCACAGCGCCACGTAGCGCACTCAAGCTCTCAAGCGAGAAACAAAGCGAAAAAACAAGCACAAAACCCTAAGCCAACCGTCGACTATACTGGACCTTATGGACTTTGATCACTGCAATATTTCAAATTCCTATGTACGTCCACAAACTCCGCTCTGATACCAGCTGTAACGACCTGAGAATCTGATTACCGGGAAGGCCCGATAACCCGAGACTCGAACCGCCGCCCACGAGCCGAGAGGACTCGGAATGAGTCTCCAAAACAGAGACTCAGCAGGGATCCCGCAGAACCCCAACCGGAAACAACGGCGGTAGCGGAAAGGAAGGCTACAACGATAGCAGGAACAGCGAACCGGTAGCCGGTCAAAACTCGGCACTACAGCTACTCCTACTGTACCAGAAACACACCCCGATCTCACGGCCGGGGGCTATCGAACTACACTAGTACCACTTACCGAAGTAAAAACCCACGGCAACCATGCCGTAGAGGCATGTCTCCCAGGGCACGGCCAACCTGGACACGCTGTCCAAGGTGCAACCCCGACCGCCTGGTCACGGGTACCGCACAACAAGACGCAACCTCGATAAAGCCACTAGCACTATTCTCACAGCGCGAAAACCGACACACGCGCCACGGCGAAACAACCGAAACTTGACGGTCAACCCGACCGAAAACCCAAAGGTCAAAGTCGAGGAAACTGACAGTCTGTCACTCTCTGTCTAGAACAGGAGTACATCCCACTAGAAGCAAGACCGGATGCGTCCACTGACGTCTTACTCCGCGCCTCAGGTGTCTCCCTCCGGCCCAGTGGGAACTGAGACACCGTACAAGTAATCACAAACAAGTGACTAGCTGGGGTCACGCCCGTCGACGTGGGTCCAACCACCCCCAACCACGTGTGCACACACAGACCGTGCGTCCCTGGTCTGACCCTCTGACCGATTTTCCCCTCAGCCGGACTCTGGCTGCAAGACGTGGGGCCCGACGAAAATCGGTCCACAAACCGTCTCTAAGGGTAGCCTCTCCACCACTCCCTGGTGGGACCACACGCGCGTAAGCAGGCTACGACTAGTGGAGGGTCACTGAGAGAATAGACTCTCAAGTCAACAGAAAATAACGTCCGAACCTGACGAAGTACGGGGACCGTCCCACGTACCAGCACCGTCGCACGGTGACCACAGTCGGAGAAGAAACGGGACTCACAGTCCACAAGGAAACGCAGAAGCATGGTTCCCAAGGTATCTCACAGGCCGTCGAACCAAATCCCACTCTCAGGGAACAGCGGTAAACCTCCAGCCCCAGGCTGGCAACTGGACTCGCAGTCCAAGGCCACCTGCATGGCCCACGCAAAAAGCACAGAAGCATGATTCCCGAGGCAACGCACGAGCTGCCACGCCGATAACTGGACTCGCAGTCCAAGGCCAAACACATGGCCCACTCAGGAATCATCTTCCAGGAAAACTCACGGCCTGCGGGGGAGACCCCACCGCACCCCCACCGACACACGGTGACTCAGTCTAGCGTAACACGAAAGCCCGACACGCGAGAAGTCACTCGGACTCTTAAACCCATGGGCACACTAAACAAGGTAGCACGGTCCTCCCGACACCCTCAAAACACGGACACAGAATCCCACGGGTGTCTGGGGCACTCACAAGACCGCAAGTCAACCACTGGGTCACGACCGGGTCGACTAGGGACCGACACAATGCGAAACGATCGCGGAGAACACGAAAACTCATCTCGGCACCACACAGAGCCTGACGGTCTAAGCTTGGGCCGTCACAGTCTGTAACGGTCCAAGCCTCGACCCTCACAACCACTTTAACGCACCAACAAAGGGCCGTCAGACACTCGGTGCAAAGTTGCGTGTGACGCGCCTACCTTGGTGCGTCACAGTCTGTGACGCGCCAGCCCTGGTGCGTCACAGTCTGTGACGCGCCAGCCCTGATACGTCACAAGACAAGATGAAACCAACTGTGACGCGTCCTGCTTGGTGCGTCATAGGCTGTAACGGACCAACTCTGGTGCATTATAAGGTGGGAACGCGTCCGCTCTGACGCACCCACACAGGGGCGTTACAAGGCTGTGACGCGCCAGCCTTGGTGCGTCACAGGCCTTGACCCCGTACGGTCAAAACCAACGACTGAAAGCCAACGGTCAGATCATCCCTGACGGTCCAGCCCAGGCACGTCACAGCGCCGTGGCGGTCTATCGTGGGACCGTCACACACACAAACCACCAAAAGGCTAAACGGTCCCTGTGATGCACCCACCCTGGGGCGTCACAGGCTGTGACGGTCACTGGAAGGACCGTCACACCCGTCCGAGAGCGAAACGGCGGGAAACGACCCCAAAAATGTCCCACGCCCCCATACCTCCACGGGAGAGGGGGAAAACAAGGGGGAAGCCCCCAAATAGCCCATAGCATGCATCTAAGGCCTTAGATCGGCCAAACTGCAATGAAACGGGAGATCGGCCCACAAGCCCAAAAACATGGATTTTTCCCCAAATCACCCCGATTAGCCCGCTCGGCTCACCACGGTCTACGAAACTCGCGGAAAAGAAAGAGCACAAGCTGGGGGTCCATCTCCCTACCTCCACCGAAGATTTCGCGCCCCGAGCTCGTCGATCCGCGAAGAAAACGCTGTTGAAGCCTCCCCGTTCTACGAAACCGCGGCCGAGCTTCACCGCGCCTCCACTGCCTCGATCCTCATCCATCCTTGCCCGTGGCTCGCCCGCACCGTCCCCGCCTCTCCCGCACTCCACCCCGTCGGCTGCCGGAGAGAAAGGGAGAGAGGAGAGAACGTGAGAATAGAGAGGGAGAGAAGAGAGAAATGAGAGGGGAGAGAGAGAAAAAGGGAGGGGATTTATATAGGAAAATCCAAAAATTCTGGAAAATACCAGAGAATAGAAAATCACACCCTCGCGATCCTTAGAACGCACCGATCGCGATGGTACCACCCGTGCTGAGGTGAACGACCCGGTTCACCCCGTAACGAGGTTTCGAAGGAATTACCGAAATACACACTGGGAATCGGAAAACACACGTGAAAAAGCCGCGGACGCTCTCCGGGCCTCCGAAACAGCTCCGGATCGCGCCGATCCGAACACGAAAGATGTCTGAAACATCATTTCGGACACAACGGAGCTAGATTCACCAGAAACGCAAATCCGGGACCCGAGAACAAGGATCCGCATAACCCGGGGCATTATATCGGGACTCGCCATCCCGACAATCCACAACTCAGCCGGTCAACCTCTGGAAATAGGGTGAGAAAAACTCCATTACCTCGAACCCAAAGCACAGATTCACTCCCAAATCTGGCAATCCTCTGCAACTCTGCAGGCTCCGATCTGCCACGCATCGGAAAATTCCAGCACCAGCCAAGAATGTGAACACCGCCCAACCAGCACTCGTCCTTCCGGAACAGTGCCACTATCCTTACACAGCAAGGGAATTGGACACGACTTCTCATAGGCAACCACCTTGCCAAAACAGGGAACACGTCTCGCACGGACTTCTTGGCACACAGAGGCCAACCAAATCCGGGAACATAATGCAAGACGACGAACCTTAGCCAAATATAATCTCTCCAACCAAAGGAGAAACCAACATACCTCCGACCAACGGAAGAACTCCACGCCCGACCTGACCTCAAACCTCGCACATGCTGGGAACAACACCTTCCAGCACCGAGCAAACCATCGCTTCCAACAGGTCAGCGCCTCCGACACACTCGACGCGTGTCACGTCGGACCACAATCACAACATCTCTCGATGCACCACCACTGTAATTCCTCGAACTGCCACACGCCACGTCAAGAGCCGCAACACGAGCCATAATCGACAACCGTCAACGCTCATCCTCGAGTCCCGAAATCACCGCAGAGCCTTCTCATCTCAACCAAATCTAAGGCGAACACAATCCATTCGCACACAAGAGCACAGGAGCAAGACTTACTGGAACACCATAGTCCAATCCTGCCTCAAAATCCGTAAACCAATCGGGACCGACACGCCATTTCTGGCGCCATAGAGCACGACAAGAACATCAGGCTCGACGAAACAGCAGCTCACCGAGAAGATCCTCAGCTCACTCGAGCACACTTCTCGATCAGAATACCCGCTCTGCCACCTTAAACTACAACCTTAACACATCAGGGGCTGGATAGACCTCAAGCTGGAGTGGCCAGACTCCACAACAACTCGCTCAGAGCACACTCACGGTCACTTAACCACGACCAATCCTCGCCAGCCACCTGACCTCGCTGTAAACACCTCGAACGCAGCAACCCAGCAACGCACCTGCCGGTAACCTCTGTCCAATGCTAGACAACCGGGATTACCACCGATGAGGGAGAAGCTCTCAACCTCGATCCTTAGATCCCACGTCGGCACGGAAGCCACGAACAGCAACCGCCTTCACAGCGCCACACAGCGCACTCAAGCTCTCAAGTGAAAAGTCAAGCGAAAAATAAACACAAAACCCTAAGCCAGCTGCCGACTGTACTGGACCTTATGGACTCTGATCACTGCAATGTTTCAAATTCCTATGTACGTCCACAACCACCGCTCTGATACCAACTGTGACGACCCAAGATCAGGATATCGGGAGGAGCCCGATACCATTCGAATCCTGGCCCGCTGCCCGCAAACCGAGAGGGCTCGGAAGTGCTAAAAGGAGTGTGGAGGCACAAAGAAATAGGAAATAAGGTAGGACAATTCAACAATTAACATAAATAAATAAACAACTACTACGACAGAGTCCAGTCCAACAGAAAGTACAGTCTAAAGTAGTAAAACGTACCACATGTCGAGTGAACACTCGGCCCGGCGAGCTGGCAACTAAGAACCTCTGAACAGCACCCTCGAACCTCGAGGAAGAACCGCCACACCTGAAAAGTAGGGATGAGTCTCCAAACAGAGACTCAGCAGGGGTCCCGCGGAACCCCAACCGGAAACAACGGAGGTAGCAGAAAGGAAAGCTACAACTACAGTAGGAACAACGAACTGGTGGCCGGTCAAAACTCGGCACTACAGCTACTCCTACTGTACCAGGAAAACACACCCCGATCTCATGGTCGGGGGCTACCGAACCACACTAGTATCACTTACCGAAGTAAAAACCCACGACAACCTCGCCGTAGAGGCGTGTCTCCCAGGACACGGCCAACCTGGACACATTATCAAACCAAGGTGTAACCCCGACCACCCAGTCGCGGACACCGCACCAACAAGATGTAACCTCGGTAAAGCTACTAGCACCCTAGCCACTAACTCGGAAACACTAGCCGGTCCAGAAAACAACGCCTCGCAGATGGGAAACGGAACCCGGAAATAGGAGAGTCACGTCTGACGTGACAGGAGTACCTCCCCACCAGAAGTAAGGTCGGATGCGTCCACTGACGACTTAAACCGCGCCTCGGGTGTCTCCCTCTGGCCCAGCAGGAACTGAGACACCGTACAAGTAACCACAGAACAAGTGACTAGCTGGGGTCGTGCTCGTCAACGCTGGTCCTACTACCCCCAACCACGTGTGCACACACAGACCATACGTCCTAGGTCTGGCTCTCTGGCTGGTTTTCCCCTCAGCCGGACTCTGGCGTCAAACGTGGGGCCCGACGGTAACCAGCCTAAAAATCGTCTCTCGGGGTAGCCTTACCATCACTCCCTGGTGGGACCACTCGCGTGTCGGAAGGCTACGACTAGTGGGGAGTCACTGATGTGACTACTCTCCGAAGAGAAACTCCGAGAACCACACACGCACCCTGCGCGAAAGTCACGAAGGACAAAGTGGCGACAAGCCACTGGACTCTGGACAGTCCTCTAGACTCACTAAATCCAACAGTCCTTAAGTCACAAGACTCAGGGTCAAGACCGTCGTATGCAACGACGCAATACCGTTAATCTAGCCTGATCCCTAGGTCTAAAACCACGGTAGAACGAATACCGAGGTAGCTCACGAGCCGTCGAGACCATTCCCTCTGGAAGGGAATTAAGAAGCCTTCCAGCCCCAGGCTGGACAGTTGGGCTCACAGTCCGAGGCCACACATATGGCCCACTCGGGAACCATCTTTCGCAGAAACCCATGACATGCGGGGGAACCCCACCGCACTCACACCGATACACGGTGACTCGATCGAGCATAACACAAAGTCCGGAACACACACACCTACGGGCACGCTGGTCGAGATAACACGGCACGTCCAGACACCCCAGAAATACAAACACGGAACCTACGGGGTGTCTGGGACACCCACGAGGCCGACCGCAACTCACGGAAACCATGGTCGAAGAGAAACAAGACTGCAAACCACTTGGTGCAGCCCAGAGCCTGGCGATCCAACCTTGGGCCGCTACAGTCTCTAGTGGTCCAACTCTGGTCCGCCACAGGGACTCTGGCGGTCCAACCTTGGTCCGCTAGAAGACGAATCACACAAGGCCTGGCGGTCCTACCCCGATTGCCACACGGCCTCTAGCGGCCCAACTCTGGTCCGCCACAATCCCTCTGGCGGTCGAACCTACGGCCGCCAGGGGCGCAAGACTCCCAATCGGTTAAAAAGCACATGCTCCGAGGCACAGTGATCAAAACGGAGTAGCGGTCGATGTCTTGGCCGCCACCCAGTCTGGCGGTTTATCGTGTGGCCGCCAGACGACAGAAATCCATGCCAACAAAACAGTAACAAGTGGCGCACCCCGCTTAGGCCGCCAATGAGTGTGGCGGTCTCTGGAAGGACCGCTACACTCACCCGAGAACGGAATGACAGAAATATTCCCAAAAACCCGTTCCACGCCCCGATCATCCACGGATGATGGGGAAAACAAGGGGGAAGCTCCCCCGACACCCCTAGCATGCATCTACGACCCCAAATCAGTCCGAAACGCTGTGAAACGAGAGATCCGGCTCATACCCAAAAAACATGGATTTTCTCCAAAAAGCTCAAATATGCCCTCTCAGCTCACCACGGCCTACAAAACTCGTGGAAAAGGAAGAGCACGAGCTGGGGATCCATCTCCCTACCTCCACCGAAGATTTCGCGCCCCGAGGTTGCCGATCCCCGAAGAAACGCCGATTAAACCCTCGTCGGCTCGCGATCCCACGAACCGCCTCCACCATCGCGATCCTCGTCCCGTGCCCATCGCTCCACGCCCCACGAGACACGTCGCCCCGCCCTCGCCGCCTCCGTCGGCCGCCCGGAGTGAGAGGGGGAGAGGAGAGAACGTGAGAGAAGAGAGAGGGAGGGAAGAGAGAAATGAGAGATGGGGAGAGAGAGAAAAAAAGGTTATATATATAGGAAAATCCAAAAATTACCAAAAATATGAAAAATGGGGAAAAATCACATCCCTGATCCTTGGAAGACGCACAATGCCGTGGTAACGTCCCGGAGTCGGAGAACGCAATGGTCCACCCTGTACGGGGTTCCGAAGGTCTGACAGACGGAAAACACGCGTAAAACCCAAAACGCAACCCGGGACCCACAGAGGCGCTCCGAAAATTCCAGAAAAATACTGGCTTGCTCCTCACAACACCACGGACCCAAGGAAACTCACGGGCACACCGCCAAAAGGTCTGACAATCCGGTATGAAAATCTGAAACCCACTCGGACACAATCCGTAACTCGCGGAAAGACGATCCAAAACCCACGGATCTAGATCCGAAAAACCCGGGGCATTACAATTTCTCTCGTCAGACTTAAATCTTTTCCACTAAGATCTCTGTAAGTCTTTGTTGGCCGTGAATTCCCACATGATCGTCGAGCTGGTTGTACCATTAAAGTTCTCCGAAGTTAATTAGTCCAAACGTGGTGAGAGTGTGAATTCCTAGTTAGCACTGAAGACCAAATCAAACTGAAACTAAGATCTTACCTTTGTTGAGTGAATCTTGGAAACTTATTAAAACTTATCTAACTCGAACAAGAAAACTCAATACCAAACGTAAACATCCACTTGTGTGTAATGTTTGCAAAATTGTTTGAAAGCATATTATTTGATTTTGCTATGATGTTGTGTTTTGGCAAAAAACTTGACATGTCTTTATATTTACGATGACTATGAGGTTGATCAATTTGATTCCTTATACAACTCTCAAATTATGGCTCTCATCACAACTCATATGAGATATATCATTCTACCCTTACCTACTATAATCATGTCCATGTCATGGACACCAATCAAGCTCATGATATCTCACATAAAATGAAAGCTACTCCCGGGGAAGCATCCCCTTCCCTTGATCTCTCCTCTGCCTTAGGTATCCTAGCCACCCACCTCAGTCCTCAAGAACTTCAAACCATCCAGGCTATGACTAAATCCAATTCTCTTTCTCCCCATGATGTATCTCAGGCAATGGATGGCCCTTGTATTTCTTCCTCCAAAAACTAAGTGGGCAAGACACTACCTTCATATCATCTTCCCTCACGGCCACAAGGTTTAGCCATCCCTCACACCCCGATTCAACTAGGTCATTCTAATGTAAACCTCACTGTAAATCACACTACCCTTCTCATTCTAGGCCTCCTTCTCAAGTCTCCGGAAGGTCCCTTCACACTCAAATACAAGCTCCACCACCTTAAATTGATCTACTCACTCAAACCCTCCTCAACAAAGTGCACCAAATGGAGGAACAATATAAAGAATTGGAGAAGATGATAAATGCAAAGGGCACCCCAGGAGTCTCCTTACCAACTCTCATGGTACTTCACTTACCTCCCTTGGAGATGCCCATGTATCGTAGGTATAATGGCACGGGCAACCCTTTTATCCACATTAAAGATTTCATGTACGAATCCTATGTTTGGCAAAATGACAAGAGGTCCCTAGCTTACATATTTAGAAGGTCCTTGGATGGCCCTGTAGTGGAATGGTTATATTCCCTAGAATCAAGCGACGCTTGGGATTTTGATGTGGTGCAAAGAAAATTCTTACAAAAGTATAGGGTCTAGGTAGACCCTTCTCATTCTGTGATTGATTTAGTGGGCAAAAAAATGAAGCCCGAAGAGGAATTCGCTCAGTTTGCTAATAGGTAAAGGTCTATGGTAGAGAGAAAAAGAGACACTATCTCAGAGTCTGAACATGTTAAAATGATAATTTCTAATGCAACTTCCCACTTCAAACACATTCTAGCCATCAATAAGCTCACAACCATGGAGGAACTATATGAGAGAGCCCGGTACATTCAGACACAATAAATGGACTCTCCAATTATGAGCATGTTTGAGCAAGATGAACCAAGGATGAGTGTGCCAAATGAACAAGTATGGTTGGTAATCCTAATATCTTCCAAAACCAAGCCACCAAGCCATATTGTCAAATTCCGCCATCTCACACTTGCCCACCTCTGCGTCCACTTGGCCCAAAGTGGATATATTACCATCCACTTGGGCATCCCCATGCTTCCATGCTAAGCGTTGCACCCTCTCCAAGACCCACCCAACCATTTCCACAATAACAACTACCACCACAAGCCCTTGCTCAGGCCAATACCATCACTACCACCCCAACTCCTAACACTATCTGGTGCTATGATGATAAGTCGTCAACTCGACGCTTCATATCGGTGCAACACCGGTCATCGCCTCAACCCTCCTCTCCATCCCTACCATCCATTAGCCTCCTTGGTGCCCTTATTTCCATTCAAACACCACCATTACAACCCTCACCTTCGCTTACCAGGTTTCACACCATTGTACTACCAACTACCACATCACCATCACCACCTAAGCCTTTCGTTATTAAGCCAACCACTATCACTGCTATCTCGACACCAACCATACTTAATCAACCACCACCACATCTAATCCATTACCTTCACATGTGCTTGTGCCTGAGCAAGCTCCGCCCACACCTACACCGAGCAAACTTCTTCTGCTCTGAAGCTAGAGGAAGAGCTCACCATGCCCGAGCCTGTCCTCATGATTGCCCATTCACTCAAACCTATTACCGTTGTCTCCCCTCCCCAACTTATGACTACCCAACGGGGTAGGTGCACACTTCTAAAGGCATGTCCCAGATCTGCTTCCCAGGAACAAAGTGAACCGACTAAGAAAGACCAGTGTCGGTCATGTGTTTCTGAGGAGGGTAAATCTGGTCCGGCCCAGATACGGCCCAATAATGGACGGCCCGCTAAGATTCGAGTGTGCTAAGCCCGCTCAGAAGACTAGCGCATACGCTCAACCCAATAAGGGGGAGCTCGGCACAACAAAGCATCGGATTCCACGACGCACGACGGCTACGACCCAAGGGAAGTTCTCGTCGGAGGACACTCCGACGACCGACCGTTGCCCCAACGATGTCGGCCTTGACCCCGTAATGGGCGAGCACGCACCATGAGCATCGTAAGACTCGCCCAGGGACCGGCCGGTGCCGGGGCTATCGCCCCCAACGGGAAACTCCTGCCAACATAGCGGGGGAATGTTACTCTACTAAGGAGGCCCTTCCCTCTCAAGGGACGAGGCCCCTCGCTCCAGGACAACCCATATAAAAGGGACATCGACAAGAGAGAAAGAGCACGGTAGATTCTTCTACTAAACCCCATACTACTACGCAAGAGGAAAGACAGTGGATACTTCTGCCATAAGAGCTTCCTACTGGGAATAGAGCAATCAGACCTGCAACTATGACAGAGAGGCTACCCGCTATGACTAGAAAGAATCTTCCTCCTGCACGGCCTTACCACCCAGTGAGCACTCTTCGAGCACCCGCTAGGAGCGACGAGCACGCGTGCAGAGGATCTACACGTCTCTCGGATCGTCTACTATGGCCTCTACTTCTCTCTTACTTCGCTCTTCTCTATTGCTCATTGATCCCTTGCTGACTTAAGCATCGGAGGGTTGTCTCCTAGGATAACACCCGGGACTCCTTCTGACACCCTTCTAGTTTCTTGGTGTGTGAAGGCCTCCGCGGGCACGAGACGACTTCCCCAACAAATAAATAGAGAAGGTGGTACGTGGCCTAGGAACCATTTTCCTGCCGCTACACTTCTTGGCGCCGTCTGTGGGAATCAGAGCTCGCTAAGGCGCCTCGTGGAAGCCTCCGCAACGCCAGTAACCAGGGGCGGGGTTCCCACCAGGGACCCAACTCTCGATGGGGATCACAAGAAGCTTCTTCCGCTCGCCCCCGACAAGAGGTCACCCCGGGTGACCTAGATGAGCTCTGCCAGGAGATCCGGGCCTTGACAGATTTCTGCCAAGAGCTTCGGGACCAGAGGATTAGGCCCCAACTCGCCCTACTCGAACGACGGGAGGGTGAAAGGGACCAGACTGGAGAGAACTTTCGACAAGTACGGGAGGCATCCCATGCCTCCGTCACAAGGACCCGATGTTCACGTAGCGTGCCTGCTCCAAAGGTACGCAGCCCACTCCACTCCAACCCAAAAATGGACCGCCGGCTCCAACGGTTCGACGAGATCGAGGACAAGGTCTGGTACCTGGACGACGTCCTCCTGGCCGCCAAGAATCGCGGCCTCATCGACGACGACCTGGACTTCCATGCTCCCTTCTCCAGGGAGATCATGGAAGCCCTGATCCCGCCAAAGCTCCAGTTGCCGTCATTCGCCTCCTACGATGGCACTACCGACTTGGCCGACCACCTGCATGGCTTCGAGTCCCACCTGGTGTTTCACCGGGCCTCGGATACCGTGAAATGCTTGGCGTTCATCACAACTCTCTGGGAGAACGCCCGGGCATGATTCGAGTCCCTGCCGGCTGGGACGATCTCCTCCTTCCAACAGCTCAAGAGGCTATTCAAGGATAACTTTGTGGGCTGCCGAAAGGTAGCCAGATCTACTGTGACCCTGCTCGCTCTCAGGCAGGGGAAAGAAGAAACATTGTGGGACTTCGTCTCTCACTTTCGCGCGGAGGCGCTCCGCATCCCCCACCTTGACGTTGGCATCACCACCACGGCACTGACCCGGGGGACGCGGGACCACATCCTCCGACGCGCGCTCGAAGTCGAAGCTCCGATGACCCTTCCAGACCTCCTCGCGCTAGCCCAGAAGTAAGCGCACTCCGAGGAGAACACCGCGGCCCTGCGCCGCGTGGCCGGGACTGACCAGCCCGATCGAAAGAGAGCCACCGACCCACCACGAGAGGGCCGGAGTAAACGGGAGCGACGCGACGGGGACCACCGCGACCACTCCGAGAAGGAAAGGGGTGGCTACCGCCACTATACGCCCCTAACGGCCCCACCCGACCAGATCTTGATGGAGATCCGCGAGGAGCCATTCCTCAAGGGGCCTTCGCGGATGAAGTCGGACCTGAGCTCGAGGAACAAGAAGAAGTATTGTCACTACCATCGAGACCACGGTCACGACACCGTCGATTGCATCAACTTGAAGGATGCTATTGATGACCTCGTCCGTAGAGGACTCCTCGACAAGTTCCTCGCCAAGGCCGCTGAGAAACAACAGAAGAAGCCTCCCATGATCGACAACCGGCCCAACGGCAAGGAGATCATGATGATCTCTGGAGGGCCCGCCGCGGGGGGAGATAGCGCAAGCAGAAGGCGTAGGTACGCGACGGCCATCGACACGGCGGACCAAGGCGACAGTACCCCACGGGGACTGTTGTGCCCCGGACCGTTTTGACGAAGATCTTGAATGAAAAAGTCGTTCGTTTAGTTTTTGTGGATGATTTGCATTGATATATTTGATGAATGAGGAGTTTGAATGATGAAATGAATGTTGATATATTTGAGTTCTGTCTAAGAGGAAAATCCAAATGTTGAAGTTGATCTAAATGCATTGAAAACAAGTGTGATATTTGATGTTATAAAAGTTCGGTTTTGCTAAAGTGGTTGATTGATGTGTGGCTTGTTGATCATGGCATCCTATGCTTCATTGCACAGCTTCTGTATTAATTGCATCGACCCAATCAATGGGTTCCTCATACAATGCACCGACCTTGTGGTTTCTTGCACTGACATTGATGATGAAGGATGTCACTTGCTTTGGCTGAGTTTAAGATGAATGTCACCTTGATAAGTGCAGGCTCAATGTGAAGTCACCACTAAAATCTTCAAGGCCAAATGGTAAGAATAATTGTTTAACTAGATCTAAATGTGGATGGTTTGATCTAGGTAGAAATCAAGTTTTGTAATGTCCATCTGAGTTATAAGTGCTCAATTGTTATATCTTAATACTTGGTTCATGACATGTGGTGTTTCAAGTGGTTTTATTGAAGTTTTTCTGCTGTCAGGAAAAGTGTCGACCTAATGGGTCAACACTTATTTTCACACCTTCTGCCTTGCGTTAAGTGTTAAGAACGTTGGCGGAAAGTGTCGACCCATGAAGTCGACACTTTCACCAGGGTTCTGTTAATTTGCAAAAGTCAGAACACTCGGGAAAAAGTGTCGACCTCATAGGTCGACACTTTCAGGTAAGTTCGTTTAATTATGTGAAAACAGAATCTCCGTGAAAAAGTGTCGACCTCAAAAGTCGACACTTTTCACCACGGATGTTATGTTGATTCACAGGTCAAAACACTTGAGAAAAAGTGTCGACTCAATGAGTCGACACTTGCTTCACGTGTTTTATTTTTATGTGTTCTGGTAGAACATTCTTGAAAAAGAGTCGACTCCATGAGTCGACACTTTTTCTGAATGTTCCGATCGGGTTTTCCGGATCTATTTCAAACCCACTAAATGGAGATCCATTTGGCTTGGTTATTTACTGTAATGACCTTAGGGCGTCCACCATATATTGTATGAGTTTTGAAGAGGGTTTGGGAAGGGCTTTTAAGTCTTATAGGCTTTCAATCCCTTGTGTATAAGACGCCGCCCTTGTTCCGATCAGAAGTTATTGAAGAGAGCTTTAACGTGTTCATCTTTTGCTTGCAGGAGAAGAAGGAGCTTTGCACTCTGCTGCAGGTGAAGGAAGGCTACGCCGAGGTCATCCCCACTCGAGCCCGAGCCAAGATCTGGAGGCCACGGTCGGCATCCTCTTCATCCGCAGCTTTGGGCATTCACATCTTCTACGCCGACTTCTTTCAACCCTCGGGTCCATCGTTCTAGTGCTACCTTCTCTAATCTTCGAGTTTTGTTTAAGGATTTATGGGGAAGATCATGTTTACTATTACATCTTGTGCTTAGATTCATACTCTCATACTGGGCTTTATATCTCCATATTATTTTCATCTTTAGATGATTTCGGAGCTTGCTCCGAGTGTGTGTGGGGTTTCTCGTCGTCGTGCGAGAACTCACGTGTGTGGGCCGTCGAGCCCGTATGTGTTGGTTGATGCCGTCGTGCAGCGTGTTTTAGTGAAATCCTCTCGAGGTGAGAGGGGTGGACGTAGGACGGCACTTGGTGCGTCCGAACCACCTGAAAATCACTGTGCCGTGGTTTGCCTTTTATGTGGTTGTGATATTGTCTATCCGTTCGTACTACGAGTGTGAGTCGGTGAGACGAGAGTTTGATCAACTGTCCGCTTATATATTATTCTCCGAGTGATTATATTCTTGCGCTGGGAAGTTGTGAGGGCTTGCTTGCTTTTCATTCATTTGTTCCAATCAAGTTTGTCTAAAGCTTATTTACCATATCTGTGGTTGGATTTAATTTTGTCTAAATTTTTGAAAAAGAGTGGGCAATCAATTCACCCCCCTCTCAATTGCCTCCTAACCGGGCCAACAATTGGTATCAGAGCCTCGGCTCTGTTTTCTAGAAACCTAGCGATTTAGAGTGATCTGTTAGGAATGGCCAACAATATTAACAAGGGGTTAACGCCCGAAGGGCATTCTATTCATCGGCCACCTTTCTTCGATGGCATTCTATAAAAAAGAGACATTGCAAGAGTGACAGTATAATTTTCCATGAGATGTTATGAGTCTAGTCGTATGCATGGCCAAATGTAAAAATAGATCTAAAAAAAGAAAGACAAAAAATACCAACGCAACATACCAAATCTTCAAGGGATCGTGCTTTGAAAGGAAGTTGAACCCGACACCCTCTAAATTTATATTAGGTTCCCCCCCAAACTTTCTTCCGTTTCTCACTCTAAGACTTAGCAAAAGGGGAAGGGACAAGTACCCCTAGTCTATAGTTTGAACTAACTTTGGTGCTATGGTTTGAACTAATTTTATTAGTCAGATTTCAAAAAATATATATATATTTAAAATAAAAACCCATACACATTCGAATAATTTTTCAAAATCATATTTTTTTAATATTCCGATATCTAAAAAAATATCTACATATTACATTTCTCACGAACTAATTTGTTTGTTTAAATGACGTCGTACAGAGACAGACAGGAACCGCAAGACAGGGCAAAGCATCTATGGGGTGGAGGAAGCGGTTTTAGGTCCTCGACGTGCTCCTTCCTACTCTGGACGATCGAAAGATTTGGCTCCTGCGGATCTCCGTCTCCCTTGATGTGCTCCACAGTTTACCTGTCTGGTGGGTACGAGGCTGCCCTCCGTCGTAGCTTACGAGCATCTCTCTCTCTCATCTCTTCGACACCTTGGGAGTTGCAGGAGGCAGAGAGGGTGGCCGGAACCCCCATCCTCTCTCTCTCTCTCTCTCTCTCTCTCTCTCACACACACACACTCTCTCTCAGTAACCAAGAGTATTTTGATCTTTTATAATACACAGGGGTTAACATTTTGATGGGCCGTACAGTACGGTACGGAGAGAACGTCATAGACTTCATCGCATAATGTTAAAGTTTGTAGAGATTTACAGATAAATAATTATAACTCAGGGACTACCGACAATCACGTAAGAATGTAGAGATTAGTACGCAAAAACGCCCGATAAAAATTCCCGCCAACCGGTAAAAAAAAATGTGAGGGTGAAAACGTGGGAAATATTCCCCCGAGTCCTCGTCCACGTCATACTTATAGGACGTTACGGGGTTGGCAATTGCCATACGGGCTGAGGTAGGGTGTGCGCGACAAACAGCGGCCCGTCCGGATGCGATCGCGTGTCTGTGAACAGGGAGAAGGGAGCCAAAATTTGAGCATCCATGGTGGGTGGAGAAGCTAACCAGCGAACAGCCTCACGTGCAGCCTCACGTGCAGCTAAGCTAAGGGTGGGGGGCGACGATATTTTGGTACAGCGCGGTGTGACATGCCCTTCGATGCTTCCTAATCACAGGATTTATGTCATCTTTTACATCTCCACCACCTTGCATCTCCTCTCACGCCTCTCCGCCACTTGTCGAATGTTTCGGATGGAGACAGACGGATGCAACGGGTGCGCGCAACCGGTTACCTAACCCTGCGGTTTCCACACTAGTCTAATAGTTAATATGATTGAAAGTCTAACGAGAAATATATTAGAGTTCTTTTTACAAATTATGTCGTCATCCGATTATTAAAAAACTTAAAAATAAAATGAGTTAATTTTTAAAAGAATAAATTCAACACTATTCACTTTTGATCTAATTTTTTAAAATCTTTTACATAAGAATTATTTTTAAAAATTAATTAGTAAAAAAATCATCTCTAAAAATATATTAGTTAATATATCAATATATACAACTGAATCGTATAAAAAATGGCATATTTATTTATAGACATATCATTTTTTTATCAAAAATTTGTAAAAGTAATCACGTTTGGATGACATTTATGTATTACTTCAATTAACCCAATGATACGTATATTAATATATTTTTAAGAATATTTTTTTATAAAGTCACCTCTAATAATAATTTTATGTGCAATTTTTAATTTTTTTAAGTAATCTATGATTTACATCTCAAATTAGAGTATCTTGTCCCCTACTTTATTTTTAAAAAAAATTAAATACTTTGCGCACCTAAAATATGTAGTTAACCTTAATCCACACTTTAATTGACACGTGAAAGCAAGATTTATCGGGAATGCCGGCCCAAGGGTAGCCGTCCTAAAAAGTAGCAGCGTACTCCTCGTCAGACAAAAGCTGAGTTGAGGAGGCCGAGTCAACTGGTCTTTTCAACCCCGGTTTATGTAACCTTATACACATACATGATGATGCTAATTAACTTAGTTTCTTGTTTATTAGATCAATGGGCATTAAAATTACGGCAGGACCCAATTTGGCTACCGTACGTAGTAGCGAGCAGCGGCGCCATACCCCCAGCTAAAGCAGCTTGGCTGGCACGGCAGTCCTCCACACACCCCCCCCCCTTCTCCCCCGGCCTTAGGCACCGCGGCGGGGGTTGTGTACGCGCGCGCGCTCGCTCTGCAGGGGCCAGGGGAGGAGTGTTGGCGCGCGGGCTGCGAGCAGGCCACCGTCTCCGGCAATCGGCGGGGAATGCAGGCCGTCAGCAGGCGCGCGGGTGGGGGGACTGGTGGAGCAAGCGGAGGTGGGGGAAGGGATCAGGGAGGGGGCGGCGGGCCGCTGAGGAGCACCTGCATCTTCCCAATTGCATTCCGGCACAGATGATCGAGGAAGTGGGAGAACGGAAGAGAAGGTCAGTAAGGGAGCTCCGCGACGATTTAATTTGTTCTTCGCATCCTTTTTAATTTATTACTCTAGCTTCCTTTCTCGATCGAGTGCATCTGTTGAAGGCGGCAATGATTTCTCTTCAATTGCTCTTATATCTTACTGGGTGTCCAGAGGATCCACAGATCTGAAGGCGCAGGGGAAGACAAAGCGTGGATCGAGGATGGCATGAACCTTGAGGTGAGGTGAAGGTTTCTTGATGTCGGCTCCCCCCCCTCATCACCCCGCTTTCGCTCTTCTCTCAGTTTTCCGAGCAAATCTAGTGTTTTATAAATAATTCCTCCACCCTGCTTCGCCGAAGCCGTGCATGATCCCTTCTTGTTGATTTCTTCACCAGAATGCATGACAGACATCAGGGCCGGAGGAGGGTGGGGGAATATGTTGAAAGCTGGGGGCCGGATGACTTTAATTAGAAGGATTGTAGAGTGTCTTCTGATGCTTCTTCTTTGCTCTGTTGGGCAGCGTTGGGGAGGCAGGAAAACGGCAACAACGACGACAGCCGTAGCAGGTGGAGGTAGCACTAGCTAGGCGCTACATACGTCCAACCAAGATTTTTTTTTTGAGCTCGAGACGAGCGAAAACGAGCTGACCTTTCTCTTGTAGCTGGCTGCTTCGCTGGGGAAAGTAGCGACCTGCGCCGCTGCTGGTGGATGCTACTATTATTACTGTAGCAGCGGCGGCAGCAGCGGCAGCATGAGATCGAAGGGAGAGCTATTGAAGAAGGAGGCGAGTGGGGGACCGGGCCGAGGGCGTCGAGCTCGCTCATGTGTCCAGGGCCTGTTTCACTCTTTTTGAGACTCCGACCGGCGGCAGCAGCAGTAGCAGCAGCAGTAGCTCTCTCGTCTGTGAAGAAAGAGGAAGAGATAGAGAGAGAAGAGGGGAGAAGAAAAATATAAAAAAGAGAGAAAAAGAAAGGTCCAAAAGCACTCGGCAAAAGCCCCCTCAACAGCAGAGGGGCGCTGGAGGTGCTGACATCCATAGACATCCCTTCCTCCCTCCCCGCAGACCACGAGCGCCACCTCTCCTCCATTCTTATCCCATTTCTCTCTCTCTCTCTCTCTCTCTCTCTCTCTTCAATCAACCATTCTGGTAATTCCGAAAAAATAATATATAAAAGGCCGTTTTTCCTCCTCCACCTCCTCCTCCTATCACAGTGAACTCATCATCGATACAGAAGGACAGGAGCAGCAGCAGTAGCAGTAGCTGCGGCAGGTGCAGGCGCACTAGCTCCACCAACGCAGCGTAGCAGTGCACCCGGACTGTGATCTCCAGAACCCACCGCATCAGACAAAAGGCGGGCTTGAGCTAGGAGAGAGGGGCCAGTGATCGAGTTAACGGTGGCGCTTGAGAGGTATGAGATCAACGCCATGAAGGTGGAAGACATACAGGCATCCAAGCGCTCCCGCATGGGCAACGGCGGCGGCGACGTGAACGCCGACTCGGGGACAGCGGCCGCCCCCAGGGCAGGGCTGGAGCAGCGGCAAGACGACGAGGAGGATGATGGAGAGGGCACATCCCTCCTCGCCCGTGGCGGTGGCGTAGCCGTCGCGGGAGTCCGGGGGCTCCGGCCGTGGCATCAGCACTCCACTGCCTCCAGGATCTACCGGGTCTCCCGCGCCTCCGGAGGGAAGGACCGTCACAGCAAGGTCATGACCGCCAAGGGCCTGCGCGATCGCCGCGTCCGGCTCTCCGTGTCCACCGCCATCCAGTTCTACGACCTCCAGGACCGCCTCGGCTATGACCAGCCCAGCAAGGCCATCGAGTGGCTCATCAAGGCCGCGGCCGCTGCCATTATCGACCTGCCCGCCCTTGACGGCGGGTTCCCCCATCAGGCACCGTCCGGGGGACAGCCGGGGGACGAAGAAAAGCCAGCCGGTGAGGCCGATGAGGATGAGGAGGATGCCGACGTCTCCCAGCTCCAATACACCAATCACCACCACCTGCAACATCAACAGGAGGAGCATCAAACCCAGCAGCGGCCGCAGCAGCAGCAACAGCAGCGCCTCTCACTGACCAAATCCACTTGCAGCAGCACCTCAGAGACGAGCAAAGGTTCGGTTTTGTCACTCTCTCGGTCAGAGATCCGCGTAAAGGCCAGAGAACGAGCCAGGGAGAGGACCGCGACGGCCAAGGATAAGGAGAAAGACAAGGAGGACATAGAGGACGACGCTCACGTCCCCTTGGCGGCCCATCATCGGAGTGTGAACCCTAATCCCACTTCCCAGAGTTCCTTCACCGAACTTCTCACCAGCGGTGGCCACCAGAACCACACGCAACACAACCACGGCCCCGTCACTGTAGCCCAAGCGAACTCCGCCCCCAACTTCATCCACAAGCAGCTCCGCCAGCTGCCGACGTCTGCCACCGCCGCGACAACCACCGACTACTTCGGCCAGGTGGGTCCCATGGGAGCAGGACAGAAGCCGCAGCAGGCAACCATGTTTCCCACCCAAACCCACTTTGGAAACAGTTCTCCGATGGGGATGGTGCCGTTCAACGTTGCTGCGGCAGCCGCAGCGGCGACCACTGGCGATCACCCAGAAATGCAGCAGCACTACATGCAGGAGCACCTCATTCCCTTCGCTGTTACGGCAGCGGGAGGAGACTACATCAACTTCTCCATCTCTTCCGGTTTCAACAGGGGGACCCTTCAGTCCAATTCTCCATCTCCACTACTTCACCACCACTTGCAGATGTTCTCTTCTCCGGTGGATGGGTCAAACTTGCCCTTCTTCCTGGGCACCGCAGCCCAGGCTGCATCAGCCTCCGGAGAGGGCCAGTTGCCAGCTGGGTTCGACAGCCGTCTGCAGCTCTGCTACAGGCACCCAGACCTGAAAGAAAAAGGGAAGAACTGAAGCCATGGAAGAGCCGAAAAATAAAATGTAGAAGAAGAAAACGGGAAAAAAATAATCCTTACTGGTCATCTCTCCCTTCTTGGTACGCATCTAAATCTCTCTTTTTTTCCCTCATATATTTACGCATATTCGTTCATGCCGTGCATCATCTGGTAGCGTTTCGGTTCTGGATAAATGTCTCTCTCTAGTCCCTGCTGCGACTCTGGCGTTGTCGTTAAAATGAGAAAAGCTAATTGAAAAACAATATGACGCTGCATGGTGAACTGCGGCTGAGCTGTTTGAACCAATCTAGGAGAAGATTCCTATGGAGGCATTTAGGCCTTTTGCCCTTCATGTAAACCTGCTTCTTTGAGATCCCCAAATAGTAATGCGTGACATTGGTACTGCTTTTTTATCTGATATTCTATAATATTTCTTCCCTCCTCTCCGGTTTGCCCTGCTTTTATTTGGCAGGAAGATTCCCAAATCCAATGGCTGCTGGTGCGGGATTGAGGAGTGTCGATCTACCATCAGCCCACCTATTATTTTACTTGTGGTTCGTCCAGGTGTCGATCTGCTTATAGAATTATAGTTGCCACACAATCTAAGCTAGCTACATGCGTCCTAAGAATGGAGTGGAAGACGCTTTCGCTTCCAAGTGCCATACTGTTGCGAGGAAGACCATGTGTTCTCGCTGCGGGTCCCCAAGATTCTGGTAGCAGTGCAACCCAACCCTTTTCACTGTATGTCGGACGTTGGAAAGCTTGAACACGACCGCACAGAACACGTTCCCCCCTTTTATAGGAATGGGAAACTGCTTTTTTTTTGAAACGGAATGGAAAAGTGTTGAAGACCAAATGCTGGTCATTGGCCACTGTCCGGACGGTCATCATTTTGCGAGTACATATAAAAAAATTCCAGTAAGGAAAAAGGGACCGCCACCACGATTTTTTTGAATATCTTAACAGGGTGGGAAACACTTCCATCTCTTTAGGAGACATGGGAGTGTTTAGTTTATGCCAATGGAGTTCAACGGGAGGAAGGTGGGCTTCTTCAGCAGTTAGCAAATAACGTTATGTTGCCTGTCAGGAAAATTGCAAAATGGTATGAAGTGATTTGAGTATCTACATGTTTGATGTACATATCATGAAAGATTAATCTACTCTTGACAAATTCCGTTGCCCTTCCTTCCTTTGTTTATGTGGGTGATACTACGATATATTATAAAATAAAAAGAGAGGGATGTACAAGTAAAGGAGTGAAAGTCTCAAGACTAAAGGCTCTATATCAAATAGGGATGTAAATGGATCGGGTTCAGCTCGGATAGACCAATATCATATACTATCCGTAAAAATTTTATAAATACCATACTCGGATAGTGTCCTACTATTTTCGTGGGTATGGATACGGGTATATCCGTCATGGGTATAGATATATCCGCGGATATCCGTATCCGTCTATAAAGTATGAGTCCACGTCCACTTCCAAGAAAATGTGAGATTTATGAGAATTGGAAAAATAGAAATCTGGTCAATTCTTTCCTTTCCAAAGTAATTTTTATGTTTTATAAAAATATCCTTACATTTTAGTAAGAAGTCCAAACTCACAAATCCAACAAGATGGGCAACATGCTGAGTTCATGTCAAAATCATAGGCCTAACACGTATAGGGATGTCAATGGATCGGGTTCGGCTCGGGTAGACCAATACCATATCATATCCGTGAAAATTTTACTAATACCATACCCGGATAGTAACCTATTATTTTCGCGGGTATGGATACGGGTATATCCGTCACGGTTATTGATATATCCGCGGATATCTGTATCCGTCCATAAAGCATGAGTCCACATTCACATCCAAAGAAATGTGAGATTTATGAGAATTAGAAAAAAAGAAATCCGGTCAATTCTTTCGTTTCTAAAGTAATTTTTATGTTTTATAAAAACGACCTTATAATTTTAGCAAGAAGTCTAAACTCACAAACTCAATAAGACGGGCAACTGATTGGGTTCATGTTAAAATCATAGGCCTAACATGCACAATAAGTTATTAAGAGCGGGTTCGGATCGGGTACGGGTTTGGGTGCACTAAATCCATACCCTATCCGAATATGAAACGGGTATTTTATACGTATCCGAACCCGAATCTATATCCGTTTATTCGGGTATTACCCGACCCATCACGAGTCGGGTAATGCGGGTAATCGGGTTTGCGGGTATTTTTGGCATCCCTAAACATGCACAATGAGTTATTAAGAATGGGTTCATATCGGGTATGAGTTCGGGTGCACTAAATCTATACCTTATCTGAATATGAAACGGGTAGTTTAAACATATCCGAACTTGAATCCATATTCGTTTATTCGGATATTACCTGACCCATCACGTTTCAGGTGATGCGGGTAATCGAGTTTGCGGGTATTTTTGACATCTCTAATACCAAAGGCACACCGAGCAGGTGTGAAATAACTACTTCCCTCCCAGCAAAAACTAAAGAGAAGAAACATCAGCAACCAGATTATAAGAGGAAATGATGTAGGCCATGTGGCACATGTGGCTGGAAGGCGAAGATGGATAGAGGTTTAAGTGATTTTGACACCCCTTCAGTAAATCAAATATCACTTTTCGCTTAATTATCGGGATTGCTTATAAGACCCCAATTCGGAATCGGCACTTTGAGGCGGTTGTTGTGGCTTACAGCCTACAATCGTAAGGCGTCATTTCGGCCTCTTTCTTAGCAAAAGACCATTTTTTGGAGAATTTTATTATTTCTAAAAACCTTTTGCATAGAGATTTCATAGGGATAGAGCTTGATTTCGGAGTTGATTCTTTTGAAGAAGTTGCTTACAATCAAGTCTTCTTTCTTATTTTAGATTTTCATTTTTTTCCTGTAGAAATAAGAAATTCACTATAGACATCCCGTTTAACAGTGAAACTAGTTGATGAGTTAATTTTTTCAGTTCCCAAAAAGTGCGACTTTCTCTTTTTGTCTTCTTTGTGCTTCTCTTCCTCTAAACCCTAGTGGAGCCAGGCGGTTGCTTCAATTGGTATCAAAGTTCTTCCTCACTTCGCTGTAGACAGGCCCTAGAGCGCGGGGCCTCTGTGCACAATCTCGATATGAAGGACATCCAGATCGAGGAGTTACAAAAGGAGATTGAAAACCTCCAACTGTAACTTGTAGAGCAATGTGACTATTCTCTTGCACCGGATGAACCAGTGGAACCTCATTTCGAGGAATAACTTTTTGAAGGTTTTGACCCCGAGTTGGAGAACTTGTTCCATCAACTCACTGTGGATTGCGAGAAGCATGGGCGGGAGGATCAACGATGTTCGTGGGACTGCGTCAAGGTTGAGCTGCTTGATTACTCTAGAAGCATGCAAGCCGAAGACTTCATCGATTGGTTAAATGTCGTTGAGCGAGTTTTCGAGTACATAGAGGTACCCGAAAACAACATGGTGCGATTGGTGGCAATGAAGTTGAAGGGCTAAGGTTATGCCTAGTGGGAACAACTTCTGACACTTCGAGACGGTCGCCATATAGTCTACGGCTGTAAGGTGTCATTTCGACCTCCAAATTTCCCAGTGAAAGCCCGCTTTTAAGAGAATTTTACTTTTTTGGGAAACTTTTTGGATAGAGATTTCGTAGAGATAGTGTTTGATTGTGGAGTTGACTCTTTTGAAGTTGTTTAGAATTTGGTCTTCTTTCTTATATTAGATTTTCATTTTTTCTAGTAGTAATAAGAAATTTACGTCTACAAATAAATGTCCCCTTGTAACCTATGATATTAAAGGCAATCGGGGCGGTAGCCTAGACGAGGCGGTGATAAGTCTCCTCGCTCCCGCCCAAAATGCCTTGGCGATCCCTATGATGGCCTTTGGGCCTGCCTTATGTGCCCGACCCACCTCAGCCCAAACTTGTCCAAACCTGCGAGCTAGATACGGGCGATTCACTTCGGCCCCTATAAAAGCCCCATCTTCTCTATCCCGATAACCCTAGCCTCTCTTCTCCTCTCGCATTTGCCCACTACGGCCCTGCCTGCGATCAGCTATCAGCGATCAGCGTGGTGCGAACAGTGGATGGCGGCGAGCAGTGGACGATGGCGAGCAGGTACTCTCCCACTCTCCCTTTCCCCCTCTCTCTCTCTCCCCCTTCTCTCTCTCTCTCACACACACACACACAGAGACGAGTTGAGCCCCACTCTCACTCTCTATCTCACTGTCTCTCTCTCTCACACACACATGCACAGAGAGGGGTTGAGTCCCACTCTAGTCCTCTCTCTCTCTCTCTCTCTCTCTCTCTCTCTCTCGCACATGCACATACACGCATAGAGGGGCCAAGCCCCTCTCTCTCTCTCTCTCTCTCTCTCTCTCTCTCTCTCGCACATACACGCATAGAGGGGCCAAGCCCCTCTCTCTCTCTCTCACACACAGAGAGAGAGAGAGAGAGAGAGAGAGGGGCCAAGCCCCTCTCTCTCTCTCTCACACACACAGACGCACACAGAGAGGTCACACAATTCTTTTTCTCTCTCTCAAACTGAGAGAGGGGGCTGAGCTACCTCTCTATCTGTCTCCCTCTCTCTCACACACACAGACACACACACACACAGAGCCCCCTCTCTCAATATCATTCTCAAGCACCCACTCTCTCTCTCTCTCTATGGCTCACACACAAACACGCAGAAAGGAGAGGGGGCCGACCCCCCCCCCCCCCCACCTCTCTCTCTCTCTGTCTCACATACACGGAGTCACAGAAGAGAGTTGTCTCACTGACTCTCTTTCTATCTCTGTTAAGTTTTACATGAATTTGGTTGGTTATACATGTTGATAGTTGCAATTCGGTTTGTTACATTTTACACGAATATTGTGAGTTAAGAATAATTTGACATACAGGAATGAATGGATTTAGGAAGTATATTGGTTTCATGTATACATTTTTGTGATATTTATTATATTTATATTTTTGATAATTATAGATTATTTTAATAAAATATCAACTTAAACGCCTAGGCCATTGCCTAGGCATTTGAGGCTGAGGTGACCTCTTGGTCGCCTCGACCGCCTCTCATCTCGGACTACATATATAGCTTGTAACAGTGAAACTAGTTGATGAATTGATTTTTCTAGTTCCCATAAAGTGACTTTCTCTTCTCTTCTCCGTGCTCCTCTGAACCCTTGCACAGTTAGGCAGCTGCTTCAAGACACAGCCCATTCAAAGACTCGGGCACAAACAAAGAATGTGATTGATTCTAGGACCTTAACTTCCCTCTTGAAGATTCTACCATTCCTTTCACCCTCAAGAGCTCAGATGGTAGCATGCAGAAAAAGCCACCACCTTGTTTTCCTTAGAAAAAATCATAGGCAGTAATGGTAGAGTAAAACTAATCCATTAGGGAACTTGCTGTGGTTGGTGTGCTATAAAACTAATCAATCATAAGACCTATTTATTTCCTAGCTATTATGCTTTTTCAAGTTTCCCTTTTCTTAGCGTGATATTATTCTGTAGGAGCACGACTGGCTATTGCAATCGAAATGAACTGAGTGAACACTTAATTTACCATTTGAATTTTTTTGGAGTAAGGCATAGGCATAGTTTGATAATACTTCTCAAAATAGTTCATTTTGTAGAAGTGGTAATGGCACAATCTAGTCACCTGTGGAACCGCTTTCATAAAATGAACTGCTTTGAGAAGCATTATCAAAAGATGCCTAGGAGGGAGAGTGTGGAGTATGAGTATTTTTTAGACTCAGTTTTAGAGTGATAATTGTGTAGGGGAAAAACTGATCCGGAGATCTGGGCCATTAATTCCTCCAACATCTCTCGTCGATAATGATAATGGAAAGATGATGAAGCCTCCTTGTCATCTACAAATAATGAAAGATGGTCAAGGAGCTTCGGACGAATCTTTCAATGCTCAAGTCAGCTCGACTAAGATGAAGGAAGATGTGAAAAGACATGAGTGCTATAGTTTAGAATTGTGTGTTAGACTTGCTCTAGAATAGTTGTCTCTTTATACTATTGATATTGTTGTAATTAATTAGAACTTTTTCAGATTGGCCTTTTTGTCCTTCAACATTGGGAGGAACATTCTTTGGCCTCTATAGATTCCAAGGATAAGTATGAGAGAAGTGAAACGGAGAAGGTGGCCAATCATGGCCATCTGCCCTGTGATTCTTCTGAAAACAAGTTCTCCTTGAATTGTCCTTTCCCATGTAGGAACACTTTCCCAACTTGAACCCTTAGCGGGCCATAGGGGTAGCGCTACTGTGGCCTTGCCGCTTAGGCACCTTTGTCAGGCGTGTAGGCATACACATCTTGCCATGGGTTAGCCTTACTGACGTTGTTGGGTTGAATTAAGCTCTCTAGGCTTTAATGGACAAACTGAGCTTTGACACTGTTCTGTAATGATGGACGCAAGTTAATCTTGCTTCTGCATATTATTCTTCTAAAGAGATGGTAGATATTAAAATTTCACGAGCAAGTTCTAAGTAATGTTGGTTGGATATCTTTCTTTATTTTTCACAAGAGAAATGCTAGCTACCCTCTTGGACGGATAGAAAAGTTACCCGTCCAATGTATTATTGGTCCATGTCCTTGGCACGTGAGTCCCACTTATTAAATTCTTTAAATACTTATTAAATGTTTATGTACACTTCCATCTATTTGTCACTGTTATTCATCTATTTGTCACTCTTAGATAGTTATTTTTCACCCTTAGATAGTTATTTGTCACTCTTAAATAACATTGGAAGTCTCATTTATTGTCTCAAAAATGCACGAAACCTGATGGGAATTGGCTATTTGTCACCCTTTCATAGCTATTTGTCATCTTTAGATAGTTATTTGTCATCTTTAAATAGTCTTGAAAGTCTCATTCGTCGTCTCGAGAATGCGTAAAAACTGACATGAGTTGACTATTTGTCACCTTTACATAACTATTTGTCACCCTTTGATAGTTATTTTTTATCCTTAAATAGCTATTTGTCACCCTTATAGCATTAAAAATCTCATTAAAAATACGTGCAAATCTGATAAAAAATGGGACCCACACACTACATATGTAGTCCAATGAGAGATAAGACGGGTAATAAACTTACCCCCTTGCACGGGTAAAAAGTATTTACCTTTTCACAGTACTTTCTTTCCTTAAATTGGTTTACTGCAAAATTGAACACAAAATACGGATGTTGAATGTGATTTAGCTGAGATCTTTATTATTTTGAGACTAACGACACGTGACCTTTTCCATCAAAGATTAGAACTTCGACGGGGCATCATTGAGATGAGAGGGCCAAGATTTCCCTTAAAATTTAAGAAAAAAATATTTGTGACGCTTTTAGGTTTGACGGGTCATGAGACTTAGATATGAACTGCTAGTTGGTTAAAAAAGTGTAATCCTTTTATACTAACTTTTCTTTTTTACCTATTTTATTTATTTCTTTTACTTTTGTTCTTCGACTGTAGTGGGCTTCTTAAGGGGTGTTTGCATTCTCCAGATTCGGAAAGTGAAAAACACAGACAATGTTTTATCGAGAAGGAAAAACATTTGTTTTGCAAATTTTATGAGAAAATGAATGGGGAACAAACACGTGTTTGCATTTTCATATGAAAAGAACTGTATGCTTTCAAATTACTGATAAGATAACATGGTAAGATTCTCCATCGTAAATAATAGTGGGGGAGAGAGAGAGAGAACATGGGCATAAAATCTTTCTGGAGAACTATTTCCCCGCGGAGAGAGAGGGAAAAATAAACTCCAACAAAAATAGAGAATATTTGAGAATTTGGGAAATATTTCTCAACTAACTTTTGCTTGTCTTGTATAAATCACTACAAGAAAATACGGGAATAGTGATGGATTTTTGAGACGAAATATGTCCTAAAATTCATCACAAATAGCGACAGAATTTTGACGATAGAAATATCCGTCGCAATTAGAGATGCAATGTGATTCTGTCCCAAAATCTGTCATAATTTTCGACGGATTTTGAGAGAATGTAGTTCCGTCTCAAAAGTTTTTAACGATATTTATTTTTAAAAAATATTAAAAAGTAATTGTGACAAAATTACATTCCATCTCAAAATATGTCAAAAATTGTGACGAATTTTGGGACGGATTTATATTTCGTCTCGAAATTTATTAACACTATTTTTTTAAGAATACTAAAAATAATTGTGAAGGAATTCCAATCTGTCCCCAAATCCGTCGAAAATTATTATAGATTTTGTGATGGAATTATATTCCGTCTCAAAATTTATCAATGCTATTTATTTTTAAAAAACTAAAAATAATTGCGATGGAATTATAATCCGTCCCAGAATCTGTTTGAAATTGTGATAGATTTCGGGACAAAATAATTATGTCTCTAAATTTAGTAAGTTTATATATTTAAAAAATATTAAAAAAATAATCGAGATGGAATTCAAGTTCGTTTCAAATATGTCACAATTTCAGACGGATTGGAATTCCATCTCAAACTATTTATTTAAAAAATGCTGAAAATAATTGTGATGGAATAAAATAGAATGGGTAGAGCCGACGAGCTGGCTGAACTCAAAGCGCGAGTCTGACTCTTGGGTCTAGTCAGGCCGGGTTTTTAGGCCCGACCAAGGGTCCACAGGCTGAAAAGGGCCTTGAAACTCCGCTCGAAATCGGGCTAGGATTGCGGGCCTATCGGGCCAATCCCGCCTATTGACTGCCCTAATTTGTACTAATCGTAAGTCTGTTACAAAATATTTTTTAATATTTTTTATTTATACATTTAAACAGTGTAAACTTAAATTTGTCAGCGTTGGCAAACGATACTCAACTTAACATTACGAAGATCCAACTGTTGGATTTGCTCTCAATGAACATCTGACCATACGTTTTAACTTTGATCAAGATCTGACTGTTGGATTAACTCCAGAGCGAAATAGTGACCGTTAGATTTAAGTTTGTTGAAGATGTGACTGCTGAATTTACTCCCGATCTAATTATGACTGTTTGATTTAAACTATTTGACGATGATTCAACTGTTAGATTTGCTCCCGATTTATATATATCTAGTCCCGATTGAAATTTGATCAAGATCTGACAGATTGATTTACTATTGATCTAACTCTGACGGTTGGATTTAAGTTTTGATAAAAGTTCGACCGTTAAATTTGCTCCCGATGTAAGCTAACGGGACTTTTGCTTATTTTCGTCACAAAATCATCGCAAATCTGTCGCTGTTTTGAAATGAAAATATTTTCGTCAGAAATCTGTCCCAAATTAGCGACGGTTTATATTTCCGTCTCAATTTTCGTCGCAAATTTGGGACAAATTAGTAACGAAAATATTTTCATCTCAAAATAGCGACGGATTTGCGACGATTTTACGGCGACTGAGGAGGGTAAATCCGGCTCGGCCCATATCGAGCCCATCTATAGCAAACCCAATTCGACTTACGGTCCATGACGCGCCTAACAGGCCACTACAGCCTCGGCCCGCTACGGACGGCCCAAGACGAACGGTCCTTGGATTCGACAGCGTGAAGGTCCCTGGCCCAGGCGCAATGACCGCCGGATGACTCTCCGACGACCGACCGTTAGACCTCACGACGCTGGTTTCAACTCCACGAAAGGCGAGCACGCTCCACGGGCGCCGTAAGACTCGCCTGGGGATCGGCCAGCTCCGGGGTAACCGCCCCTCAACGGGAAACTCTCGCTGTAATCGCGAGAGACGTTGCTCCACGATCTACGCCTTGCCCTGCTAAGGGATAGGCCTTCGACACCAGGACAACCCCCTATATAAATGGGACCTCGGCAGAGGACCAGGACACGGGAAATTGATCGGCAACAAACGGTAAACTTCACCAGGAAACGCCTACAGAGAAACAAGCCAGAGAGCTACTCACCCTGCTACTAGAGAGGTCACGACTATTCACTTCCTGAGAGAGAATCCCTCCCGCACGACTTTACCGCCCAGCGAGCACTCTCCCGATGACCACTGGGGTCGGCGAGCACTCGTCCAGAGGACCTACAGTTCTCTCAGATCTCCTACTGCGACCTCCACTCTTCTCTCTCTCTCCTACCCTTCTCTGTTCCTTACTTGAGCTATTGCTGACTTAAGCATCGGAGTGTTGTCCCCTGGGGTAGTTCCCGGAGCTCCTTCTGACGCCCTATCCTCTGGTGTTTGCAGGTTTCTACGGGTGCCCGACGATCTCCCTAACAAATAAATAGAGAAGTGTGGTACGTGACATAGGAATTAGATTTCTGCCTTTACAGCGACAATAATCAAAAGTCTCCTTGGCGTACATCGGGAACAAATTTAACGATCGAATTTTTATTAAAACTTAAATCCAACGGTCAGAGTTAGATCAGTTGTAAATCTAACTATTAGATCTTGATTAGATTCCGATCGGGACCAGATAGATTTACATCGGGAGCAAATCTAACAATTAGATTTTCGTCAAACAATTTAAATCCAATGATCATATTTAGATTGGGAGCAAATTTAACAATCGCATCTTTGTCAAACTTAAATTGAACGGTCATATTTTCATTCAGGAGTTAATACAACGGTCAGATCTTGATCAAAGTTAAAACGTAACATCGGATGCTATTTGGGAGCAAATGCAATGGTAGGATCTTCGTAATACTGAGTTGGGTATCGTTTGCCTGGTAAATTTAAGTTTACACTTTTTAAATGTATAAATATAAAATACTGAAAAAAGATTTAGTGACAGATTTATAATTAGTACAAATTAGGGCTGTTAATGGGTTGGGCTGGCCTGGCCGAAGAGGCTCGCGGGCCTGGTCCGATTTTCAGTTGGGTCACATGGCCCTTTTCGGCTCGCGGATCCTTACTTTAGCCTAAAAAGCTGGCCCGGTCTTAGTTGGATTTTACTTTTTTTTTAAAAGTGTCGGGCCCGGCCCGACATAATTCGGGCCTGGGCTGGGCTCGGGCTTTAATATTGATGAGTCGGGTCAAAGCCGGACCGACTTAAGTCGGGACTTAAATTTGTAAATTATTATGATTATTGTTTTATTAGTTTTTAATGTATATTTAATTTTAGAAAAAATTAAGATAATAACCTTTGAGAATTTTTCTCGGAGAATTTTTTGAGGACACAAACACCCCTGAAGAAGAGCAGTAACCTTTTGTTGGGTCTGGAACGTCTAAGTCTGGTTCATCTGCAGCCAAAGACACCAGCATCATTGCCCACCACTTTCGCCGTTTGCTCTCCCCATGAATTTGGGTTTCTAGAGACACATGATATGGCTAACGGGAGGGGATAGTGGATGATAATAGATAGTAACCAAGAAGAAGAACTGTCTGGTGGCTATGATGAGAACAATGGTATCGACATTATTAGCCACAAATAGATTTAGCTTGATCCATATGCAGTTTTAGAATATCCAAGTTCCCTTTTGTTAGACTACGAACATGTTCTCTTCCAACATTTTCAATGTGGGATGAAAATGACACATGCATAGGTGTGGATGCTCTCACTTTAGCTGGACACGAGGAATTGGGTCACCTTGGCTTACAATGATCCTCATCCTCAAAATCCCTTTTTATGCATAATCCAACCCAATTCTCTCAAAAGGTACTCACATATTGAATCTAACATCTCCAAAATATACATTGTTGTGAACCAAAGAATTGGAAGAAATTGTAGGCTACGAGCCTCTCCTCTAGTACTATGTTCAATATACATTCAATATATGTAAGTACAAGAGCTCCAAAAGAGGGCAAGCCCGACAGTTTATGTCCTATTCCTAGTAGGATACAAAAGATGGAAATAGAGAAAAGGAAAGGCTATACAAGGGGCAATCCTCACTACACAAGGAGTGATCCTCTCTTAATATCCCCCCTGTCAAGCTCACGGGGGATCATATTCTTGAGAGTTTGCCAACAACCTCTTTGAAGCATAGAGTCATTTGAGACTTAGTGAATAGGTCAGCAATTTGCTCGACAAAAGAAATATGAGGAAATGACAAGACACCGAGGACATACTGTTGACAGACGTAATGGCTATCAATCTTGATGTGTTTGATGTGCTAATAAAAGATGAGATTGCCAGTGATTTGAAGAGCACTCTGGTTGTTATAATAAAGTAGAGTAGGAGTTGAGAAAGCAACGCCAAGGTCAAGGAGGAGGCAACAAAGTCAAATAACCTCAACGGTCATGTCAGCCATAGCACAGTACTTGGCCTCAGCGGTGGAATGCAAGATGACAACCTATGTTTTGGTCTATCAGGAGATGAGAAAGGAGTTGAGAAAAATGCAGAAGCCTATAGTGGAATGACAATAAGTAGGATCACCAACCCAGTCAACATTTGTATAGACACAAAGCTGTGGTTGTGGACGACACGAAGGAACATCAAATGGTGCCACGTAGATACCAAAGTACATGTAGAAGTGTAGCAAAATGGATTGAAATAGGGACGTTGTCAAATTGACTCATGACATGCTCAATATGAGCAATTTCTAGATAAGAAATGATCAAATACACAAACTCCAATAAGTTGACAATATTGGTAGGAACATCCAAGGGAACACCATCATAGAGACAGCTTGAGATGAAGTTTCATAAGAATGTCAACTGTTTGAGAGCCAAAAAGTGTAGCACATTCAAGAATGTCACCTATGTATTTTTATTGAGACAACAAGCACCATGAGAGAAGTAGGCATCCTCAAGACCAAGGAAGTAGTGTAAAAACTTAAGATCTGTCATCTCAAACTACCGATGGAGTTTACAAGGAGTGATTCTCTTAACATACATCATGAAAAGCCATCATCTATCGCACTTGTTATTAAATAGTACCTTGAAAGATGAGGGGCTCAATCTTGTTTGTTTAATGTCAGGTCATGCAAAGCAACGACCATAGTTGTCAAGGTGGTCGCCCAAGTGATCAGGCGCCCTTATGGGGCTAAGACGTCAGTCCACCTTTCTGCCCCTTAGAAAGGTGAGCAAGACGCCCACCTAGGCTAGCAAGGTGCCCGCCTAGGCGAGCAAGGCGCCTCTTGGGCTGCCTGGCCTAGGCATGACTATAATATCTGCTTAAAATCTTTTGGGCCGAGGGTCTTTGCGATGGGAGGCAGGGTCAAATCGGGCTCCACACACTCCAACATCCCTCTCTATGTGTGTGCCTCTCTCCCTCTCTCCCCCCTCTCTCCTCTCTCTATCTCTCTCAATTTTTAATATTAAAATTTATATTTTTTCATGTATTTTTTTCATACTTTTTATATTGAAGATACATATTTTTGGGGTTTTTAAATATTTGCCAAGGTGTCGCCTACGCAATGCCTAAGCAGACGTCTTATCGCCTAAGCGCTTAAGCTCCCCATGAATGCCTTGGGTCGCCTTGACAACTATGGTGACGAGATAGCCAAGTCTAGTCATAATGCCACGTGGCTCCATCCTCTAGCACCATTTACGTAAAGGGTTTCAAAAGGACCCAAAAATTAAAATTATTTCTTATATGCTAGATTTTAAATGTTATTTTTTTAATTTTAAATTATTTTTAATAATTACAAATAACCAATTGACAAGTTTAATTAGGTCAATAGATGAGTGCTCAAAGTTGGTCTATTTTTGAAGTGAGTCTTAAAATTTTATTTGCTTTAACTTTTACCCAATCGAACTTAAGTTACTTGCTAAGTACATTAATACTTGCATCTCTAGTATAAATAGATTATTGCAAATTTGTTAGACTTATTTTTATAATGCGTACCCGATCCTCACTTAAAGGACAAGAATGTGTAATGATGATCAAGGTCGACTATTGTCATTTTCTAACTCATTGATGGTTGATCTTGTTCGCTTTCAATTGGAACACTACTTTGTCCTCAGTTTTTCTCTTGATATGCATTGAAAGGGCATGCGAATTTTGACGAAGGTTTTGAAGTCATTTATAAGAAGTGTTGGTGTTCTACTTAGTCAGAAAGCATTGTTTAAAAAGGCCGCATCTCAAGACATTAAGGTTTAAGTCTCAAGACGAGCCATTAGAAAAACATCATGAGACATGCATCTCAAGTCTTTTACTTGAGACTTACGTTTTTTTTATTATTGTTGTGCCTCTCAATGCATTCACTGTCTTAAGGTATTTACTTGAAACTTCCGCATCAATTGAAAAGGTGATGTAGTGAGGTATTGTAGGGTACAATCCAAGACTTAAGCTTCTTTTATTAATTTTGAAACATGATTCAATACTTATGAGATAATGTAGATTTATTATTGAGTTGAGATAGCACTAAGACCTGAAAATCAATATTGGTTTTAGCTCTTTTGATGGTTTGGAGATTATTTTTCTGGATTATTAAAGCATACGTCTCATTATGCCGTAAGGCTTATGTCTTGTGAGACTTTCAGAAAGCACCTCTCAACGTCTAAGGACATTTTAAACTATGTCAGAAATGATAGCTAATCACCTTCTTTTGTGAGAAGTTGGATGAAGGGAATGGAATCTAGTCAATATATGCAAGTGTGTTTTATGCTGTAATAAAAAAATGACAACACTGTCCAGATTACTTTATGAATGAAGTGTTTGTCTTAGGCAAAATTCGGGAGTACTAAATGAAGAAAGGGGTGATTGGATATCGGCAATCCAGGGCAAGGATTGCGAGACCATACAACTTTCCAGAAACTCCCTTAAGCCTGCTGCCGGGATTGAGGGAATGCACTTTCTTGTGCATCTCTCTCTCTATCTAGCCTTTGAAAGGGGGTTGTAGGGCGGCTAAGAGCTGGGGGCATGCGAAACCATGTAGGATTCTTGCTGCCGGTGATTTAGTGATTAGAAGCATCGATGTTACGGTGCCACTTACCTTATACTCGGATGAGCTGTTCAGATTTTTTTGCATGTCATAGGTTAGGTATTTCAGTGGACTAACCTACTTTCTAGAAAGGGAATGACATTACGTTCCAGCACAAAGTCAGTTCGGCCCAATAAAGTTGCAGGTTATCCTGCTCAACGGCACTTTCTTATTCTCACTGGAGGATGGCAGATTTTATTTTATCTGATTTATATGAAGTAGGTGATTATTTTCCCAAAGATTTTGAATAGTTGTTCAAGATGGTTCGGCAGAAATTGTGCCGTTTGTAAGGTATACCTTCCAAAATGAATTGTTGATTTATTCCCGAAAGTTCACTTCGAACTCCGGCAAAGTGTTGCGAAGGGGCCATGTGATGGAGGTCTGAGCGTATACTTCAGGGAGACACAGCCATTGCACTAATACATTGTCATGAGTATTTTAGTATATCCGGGATGACAAAAGAGGAGTGTCGGATCGGCCATTAGTGTATTTGTTTGATGAGTAAGGTTCACTGCACACTAGGTGCACACCTTGGGTGTGTAGTGTCTTTAATTTTTTGATTTTTTTTAAAGTGACCTCTAAATTATTTTAATTTGAGGTGCAAGTCACGTCACTATTGAAAACAGTAAGGCGCCAGTGAGCTAGAGCTACACCACTGTCACCTGTCACACCGCACTCTTAACTGCACTAAGTCACGATAGCCAGTTGTGCCTGCCCTAACTTTTGGAATAATTTAATAAATGATTGTAAATACCTCCGTGACTTCAAGTTCAACTAAATTCATGCAATTGATGTAAAACCACTCTAGGATTAACTTCCTAGAAACTTGCCACGGCCTTTAGTTCTCCTTCCTGGCATGATTTTGCACGATCTCTAACCCCCAAAGAAAACAAAACTCAAACAAACAAGAAGAGAAGCCAACATATATGTGCACTGAAGGAAAAAAGCAGCATAGGCGTCACCCTGCCTCAATACAGCCAATGATGGCTTTCTCACAGTCCTAAGAAGCTACTCAAAAAGAAATAAAGAAGATAAACTAGATCAAATGAATAGTGTTGGGTTCATTCTTTTAAAAATAGACCTGTTTCATTTTTAATTTTTTTGATAATCAGATGGTGACGTGACTTGCAACCTAAGTTAAGATATCTTGGAAGCCACTTCAATTTTTTTTTTAAAATTAAAAGTCCTGCACACCCAGGGTGTGTAGCAAGTCAAACCCTTGTTTGATTGCCAGGTGTCATATACTTCAGAGGTTCTGAATTTACACTTTCTAGTTTATCTTTCACAAATCCAAGGAGCTAAGGCTCGGTCACAGAAGTTATTCATAGATTTCCTAGAATGTCATAATTGATCTTGTGATAACACCGAAGATGCATCATGGATGGTGGATTTCCACTTAGCGTAAAATGCTAAATTCCATGTAGTTCCCGGAGTCTTCTGCATTAGATCATGATTCCAAAATTTGTGATGGAATTACTTGACACTAGGTAATAATTTTGAGCTGTTAAATGTCACATCTGAAAAGTAGTTTATTTTTCACATAATGACTGATGTGACATTTGGTCAATCAGATTCAAAAGTTAACTTAGTAACTCAATTTGATAATCAGATAATCTCATTCCTCCAAAATTCATAGTATAGTCTTGCATTAGAACAATTTTCTAAAATGGCATGCTGATGCATCAGTACCAAACTTGAGCATGGTGTATTGCCGTACAGAAATTCTGGAAGATTGTGACAAACATACAAACATCTTTCGAAGTTTTAGGTAAGATATAATGCGCCCAAGTGCTTGCAGCCATCACATCTGCCATATCAAGCTATCTAGATTGTCGAGTTGCAAGTAACAGAGTGGGAGAAAGAAGAAGAAATGTGCACCATTTCTGTTGGAGCTCCTCTTGCCACCGTATCAAATTGTCACTCTGTGTCACAAGAGAGGGAGGGAGTGTGCACAGCTGCCATCGAAGCTCTCACCCTAGTCTTGTTGAGATCCACTAGTTATGAGACTGCAACAACATCAACACCATTGTTGTCCCTTGCATGCTTCGCTAGGGAGAACATAACGTTCCTTTCTTGAGTTGTTGCCCCTCACTGGAACCCAGCTGCTTGCTAGTTGGTATAGTCACTCCCTCCTTAATTATCAAGTAGGTAATTTTTTTAAAAAATGGCTTTTTTATAATTTTAGCAATTTTGTTTAAACAGAGAGCTGCTGTTTCCTCTTCTTGCCCTTGCCCCCCGCATTTTCTTGCGAGTTGGGATTGCCCCCCATTTCTTGCTCTAGTTGGTGAGTTGAGATTGTCCCCCCATTTCTAGCTCTACTTGGTGATTTTTTTTTAAATAGTCATTCATGGTAAGTCGATTTTCTCTTTATTGTGTCCATATGCACTGCAACACTAGCTGTGACGCTGTGTTACTACCTTTGACCCCTTCCTTTTGTTAGTGTGTTGTGGGATATGGTGTTGCCCCTTAGTGTTCGTACTATCTTGTCTCTGGCATCAATATTGATCTCTTTTGAATATTTGTTTCCAATAGATATTTTCACTAAGGTTGGTTAATCACCTAGCCGTATCGACTTGGACCAACGTTAATTAGTATTGTACAATACAACCATGTGGTTCCAGTCAGTAGGACTTAGTCTGAGACAGGCTTTTGAAAGGCCCAGTCAAGACACTGCGATTTGGTTCGAGACAGCTACGATACGGTTTGGGACAGCTGCCATATGACTTGAGATGGCTGTGATACAGCTCAAGACACTATGATACGGTTCAAGTCGGCTCAAGCATAAAAGGCCTAGTTGAGTCGCACTGTATCAAGGCTTGGTCTAACCTTGGTACAATGCGATACGGTCAAATTGGTGCAAATCACACTGATATGGTAAATGATTATTTTAACTTAGTCATTTGCTTTTGCATAATTCTATATTTATTTAGTTTTTATGTAAGATTAAGTACATGAATTCTAAAGTTTTCTTTAAGAAGTGTTAAGTTTATCTTGATCTATAGGTCCTATTTTGAGTCTGTCAGAATATCTTCGATATCTCTTATCTTCAGCCTTTAGGGTAATGCAAGGATCTGATATGTCATTCCTTCGAGATAGTCTTGCTAACTTAAAATGTAGAGAAATGTTGAATGGTAGATGTAGATGTGTATATCATCGCATGATAAGGGATACACTCTTTTTGGTGCATTTTTTAAGATGAGGACAAGGATACAAATGTTAAAGGATAGCGATAGGGGCAAAAATATTTTCATATCGTCTATTCATTTACATGTCTGTCAATGTGCTTTCAAGGATTCATTACATCTCAATGCTTTCACTAATTTATATGTAGAATAATCACAAGTAGTCCTTGTGAGAATCGGGTGGAGTCACTTAGATGGTCACCGTCGGAGATACCTTTATTATCTTTGGCCGTGCAATTTGTTCATGTTCATTGTTGGCTTCATTCTATCCTCGTATCCATCCCCGTCTTCATTCCTGATTGACATAGGTTATAGTGATTTTTAGTTTTTAACCCTTATAATTTTTCATATTTATAGATTAACCCTTCCAATCTACATATTTGTTTATAAACCCTCACAATTACATATTGAAAAATTGCCCCTATATCCCTGAAATCTTTTATCCCTATACCCCAACCTTTATGGTATTTCTTATAATACCTCTAAAATCTTTATTAGAGTTGTAGTGGACCGTTGTCGTCATTGATCTGTTACAATCGGTAACTCAAGGTGGGTTAGAAGGGTGAAAATGACTGACCTATCCCTAACTTTAGTTAACTCTTTCTCTCTCTAACTCGTCTCTCTCTCTCTTCCTGGGTATCGCAACAAATTGGTGGCCCCTCCCTTGCTCTTCCCCTTCGGCGCTGACAACATTGATCGTGCCCTCTCTTGCTCCCTCTCTCTCTCTCTCTCTATTCCTATGTATCAAGTAGACCGGTGGCCCCTACCCTGCTTATCCCCTTCAGTGTCGTCAACACCGGTTGCATCCTCCCTTACTCTCTTTCTCATCTCCATTTCTCTCTTCCTGGGTATCGCAACAAACCGGCAGCCCCTCCCCTACTCTTCCCCTTCAATGTCGGCCGCATTGCGGTGCACCACTAGTGGCACATTTGTTCCGCCGCCCACCCCCCTCTCCCCCTCCTGTCAGCCCCTCCATTGTAACGGTCCACCCTCCTCTCTCTCTACGAAAATCAATCCCGCACCCTCTCTGGTCCCCCTCTCTCCCCCTCATGTCACCTCCACTGCAATAGTCCTATCCCTCTCTCTCTCTCTTTGCGGATGCAGGGGCCGGTGCAGGGGGAGACTCCCTCTGGCACCCTCCCCCCTCTCTCTTTCTACGACAATTGGTCCCACCCCATCTCCGGTACCCCTCTCTAGTCCCCCTCTCTGGTTAACCCTCTACAGCAACGGCCTCATATCTCTCTCTCTCTCTCTCTTTGCACTCGAACTCCGCTAGGCCACCCTGCCCCTCTTCGCACCGCATCTTGCAGTAGCTGCTGGTGAGGGTGCAATTGGGTTGACGAGATTGAAGGTTGGGAAAGGTGGCATCACTGCCGCCTATAAGCTGACCCACTAGCTAGCATTGACGTTGGAGACGTCAGACTCGTCGCATTCCAGGATGGCAGCGGGCGGCCCCAGGTGGGGCTGGCGGGGGTGGACACTGCAAACAAGGGCGGCCGGAGGGCCGCAACTGCAACGAGGTAGTGCCAGTCGGGTAACTTCAGCTTGGGCGCCACCGACGTGATCGGGGAGGACAGTTGGAGTTGTCAACTCTACGCACGCCAGGGGTGTCGGAGTCCGGCGTCCTCCCCCCTCTCTCTTGCCAGTCCCCCTCTTCCCCCCTTTTGTCACCCTCTCTTCACCACAACGGCCCAACCCTCTCCTCTCTCTCTCTCTCTCTCTCTCTCTCTCTCTCACTCCTCCGCCCCCCACACACTCACACACACTGTTCTCTCTCTCTTTGTATCCTTCTAATAAAAATGAGGGCAAAATAATAATCTCACATGAGTGAGTTAGCATTGTTTACCTGGGATGTAACACTCGCAACTTGGATTAAGATATTTGAGGGCTATTACCAGAAATACCATGAAGGTTGGGATATAGAGGTAATTTTAAAAGATTTCGGAGGCATATGGATAATTTTGCATTGCATATTTATTTGACAAACATCTCTTTTAGGGTCTTATCCATAAATACATGAGGTTTTTTTTTCACTATGATATGAAAGTGTTTGATTAAATAACTTGAGATTTTAAGGAGCTATAAAGAAATATCTAGATTAGAGGGGGCTAATCCATAAATATGAAAGATTATAAGAACTAAAAATTTAAAAACCCTTGATAAACTGTTATAAACAGTCTAATCTGAACCGAACAAGTTCAAACCAAATGTAAACTAACGAACTCGGGTGGGTTTGGAATGACCAACTTCCTATCTCCTAAATCCAATGTTTTCGCATTCCCAGTCTTAGGAGATGAGGGGGAGGGAATAAGGAGAACCATAGTAGGATGGTCGGCCTAAATAGTTTCTGCAGTTTATTTCCAGGTTGGGCTGCAAATAGATGGGATTAATTAGTCTGCAACTCAATCTACCACTAATTTGATATATAAAATATGATGTGATCTATAAGTTTATGGGTTAAAGTAGTATTTACATCAAAAATGTTTATGCACAGAGCTTATGCTATTCAAATGAGTGCTTTGCAGATTACATAAACATGCTCGCATCAGTTTTCCTCCCTTTTAATTGCTTCATTATTAATCAACTTCGTACCTTGATCTTTCTAAGATGTTTATATTTTTATTAGTTCGCATACTGTTTCCAAGAGAACTGTTTGTGACGATTACGGGCATTCTAACTTGGGTTGAACTGGCTAGGAACGGAAGATGGCAAGCCCCTTCAGCCCCCCAGGCGGCTAAAAGATAACCAGTGCTATTATTATATATTGTCGTATGACAATTATGATTTCTGTTCATGTTTCGACGACTTGCATTCAGCATTTGATGGTTGGTGATTTATATGGTATCTGTCTTTGAGGAATACTGTATTCAATTCGCAGTTTTAAGCTATTAAATGCTTGTTTTATTTGATGGGATGGACGGTCCTGTTACAACATTTTGAAGACAAGACGTACGGCTGTCTGCACCTTGCATCTTGAAGACGTGGTTTGTGTTTAAGTTTCTACTGCATGCGATTTCCAGAAGGGATCAGGGTGCAGTCATTGTGGCGGCCCTAAAATGCTGGCCTCCGGTGGTGACAACGTTCTCACTTGCGTGAGCTTTCTAATTACAGGGATGATCTGGTGAGATCAGTTGCTTATTGCCGTACCCCGAGTCGGGTCTAGTCACAGTGAAAGAGTGTTTTTGAGAGGGGGGAGATGTCGTACCAGATCAGGGAAGATCCGATCCGATACGGATCATCGAGTCGGCGAACCTTACATATAACAACGGCATGATGGTGAGGATCCTTTCCATATGGCTCCAACATCCATTCGAATGGAATGCTGAAATGACTCCAGCTCTGTCGAGCTCTCTGTCCCTGTTCTTCTGCCTTTATTAAGTTCATAGCCAGTAATCCCCTCCTTCCTCGGTGCAGCCCATCCCATGATCTGGTCGACCTAGTCCTTCCGCTGCGCCATGTTGCTTCGAGGAAATGGAACAAAATGCTGACCAATGGGTGGAACATTAAAATCTATTTTCACCTTTCTTCTTCCAGCATACAAAAATTAAACTATCAGATGACCTTAGAATTCTGTATAAATTATTCACCATTCTTTTCTACCTACATTGATAGTTATATATACTCCCAGAGTCTCTCTCCCGACGTTCTTACACAGAGTCACTCACAAAGAGGAGCTCCCGTGTAACAATCAAGTAATCTCCATCCGGGGAGTAGGATCAGAGAGGTCCCTTTGTGATTCTTCTCTCTATGTCTCTCCGAGCATCTTCTAGGTCCTTCAAACACTCTCCAGAGCTCCACTCTTTTGATCGAGTTCTCTTTCTCTTCACTTTGGCTATCTTCTTCCTTCCTCTTAGTTTACACACTCATCTCTGACTTAGCATCTGAGGGTTGTCCTCTAAGAACATTCCTAGGGTTCCTTCTGGCATCTTATTACAGTGTTCGCATCTTTCTCCAAGAGGCCGGCTACTCTTCTCCAAATAAATAAATCTTAAAAGTATGCTACGAGATCTGGGGAGCACTTTCCTGCCTCTATAGGTAATCTTTAATTTGTATCTTCCAGAATCTGAAGTTCGCTCCCCTGACCCTCTCAATTTTGATCTTTCTTTCTTCCGCCATCACGAGCTAGTTCTTTGATACCATTTTATGAGAGATTAACAAAGGAGGAAGAAGAAAGAAGAAGCAATCACACGCAACACTAGATGTTTGCATCGAAAGTTCAATTGGGAAAGACCACATAGAGCCACACACAAATCTACTATGTTTCGAGAAGATCTTACAAGAGAGATTGCATTCGCGTCAGGCTAAAAGTGGTCGATTGTGATTGCGAGGCGATCGATCGTCCCAATCTAATCCATGAAACTCACTTTGGAGATTTCGATCGACCGCGAGATGAAACGGATTGGGTCTTAAGTCCTTCCATGATCCCCGCGATCAGGCTCAACTGTATCAACAATTCTATCACCAGAATTGGTGGGGGGCGGGCAGGAGCTATTTATCTAGGCAGAAGATCAGTTCTACAAGTTGAAGCTATGGCGTGTCTCGAAGGAGTCTCGACGTAGTTACCACCCAAAAGTATCTTCTCTTCCAATCTGGTGTGAAGGAGATAACGCAGCCATTATATCCTTTATACTTCATTCAGGTGAGGTACAGTGAGGATGTAACACCCTTGATAATTTTTTAGATTTTTTTAAAATTAAATTGATTTATTTAAGCACTTAATAGGTTTAAAAGACTTAATGAGTTAATTAATGGATTAATAAGTTAAAGCTTTTCATAAATAGGCCCAGCTAGTCACTAAATGGTTAAGCCCACTTAAAATGGACCTTAAAATCTAAAATTGAGCCTTTTGGCCCAAGCCCAAACCCTAGAGCCGTAATAAGAGTTAGTTTCTCTAATTAAAGGGGATAAATAGGGAAATTAGAGTTTGAATTTGAATAAAACTTAATCTTTGAAAAAGGCGAACATGCCGTAGCCTATCGCCCGATCGCGTTCTTCAGAAGGCGGTCACTGACTCGATCGCGATCTAGTTCCGTAAACAGGGAGTAGATAAACACGGAAAACTCAGATTTTGATCCATGAGTTGGCCACGATTCGAGGTGATCTCGAAGGGAAAAATTATCTAGGACTCTTAGGGATCAACTTGACACCAAATAGGGATCCTAATTCGACCTAAAATCCTAGCCCTAGGCCGTTCTCTATAAATAGGTCCCAGATAGACCTACGTGAACGCTAGTTTTGGATCGCGCATAGCAGAGGTAAGACATTGTCGTTTCAAGTTATTCCTTTAGAGTTATTTGTTCCCCTTAGTATCTTCTAACACCCCTTCGATTTTCATGTTAGGAGGACAAGCAGTCAAAGAGTTAACGCTAGCGGAAGTTACTGGTTTCACGTAAGACGCGCAGGAACAAGAGCCTTCTTCCGACGAGAAATTCGAAGTCTAGGAGCTATTCCAGAGGTAGGTTGTCTCGTGAATGGCTTAAACGTAATGTTAAGAACAAAAGCCCTCTGGTTTCTCTTGATTTCATGCACCATGCTCGTTGTATTTCATGTTTTACTTTGATCGCACTATAGGGTTCTATTTTCATGCTGTCCATGCAATGTTAATGAAAAAGATAAGAACTTTGGTCGAATTCATGCCTTCTCATGCATTAGTTACATGCTATCATGCTTCATCTTTCAGTTTTATATAGTTTGCATCATTAATCGTCTTAGAAATAGGCCCTGCAAGCCGATATTGTCTTTGTCTGACAGTAGAGAGATAGCGGTCTACCAGGAGCTGCGACCTGAGGTTGCAGATGCCTGATCAAGCGCTACCTTACCAGATAGCGGTCTAGATGAAATCGCGATCTGACCTCTGTTTACCCCAACCAGAGATCAGATCAAGCTTCATGCTTTACTGTTATATATAGTAGTATCTGCATTGTATTTCATGCTGTTTATGTTACCTTTTATCCCATGTGTTTAAAAGGTTGTTGCTTTATTCCATATCATGGGTTAAAAGGTTAGTTTCAACATATGCTATTTTCACAAACAAGACCTTATAGTTTTGTACTTAAGATATTTTCACTTTTGATGAGCTTCCTACACTTCAATCTTTGTTTTGGCACGTTTCCTTCACATCTTATTTCTGGTTTCATTACTTGCACATAGCCCGTACTCTGGTACGTAAGCTATTAGTCACTTGCACATACTAGGAACACTTTCTTGGACATTGAATACCTCTCCATCGGATATTCCTTCTGCCGGATTAGGAATTTATGTTTCAAGGTCTCTGTAAGTCTCCGCGAGCCTGGGATTCCCACTAGGACGCCTAGCTGGTTGTACACTTAAAGCCCAAATTACTAGAAGAGCACTCGTGATTTTTCTGCGCTCTGTCCCGATCGCAGCTAGAGGAACAACCGCGACCTATAAATCACAGCTGGCCACATGACTTCGTTCTTGTTCAGTCGACCGAAGTCTAATTTTCAGTCGACCGATTTCATGATTTGAGTCGACCCAATTCTGTCCTGAGTCGACGCACTCCTGATCGTGGATTACTACTTAACCGCGTTCTCATTATCGCGATCCCCTGACAACCGCGTTCTTTCAAAACTGTCCAACCCGAGGTTTGACCAAGGGTGTTGATTATGCTATGTTTATAGTCCCAGATGACCTTCTGATTATCTGAAATCTGAAACTTTGTCTAACAAGTCATTAAGGAACTATGGAATTAAATAATATGCCATTATGCTACCGAAAATTTTTCATAGCATAACGTCCTTTTAATTCATTCATTGACCTCCTTTTTTAAAGTATTTGGTACGCTCATGCCTTGCTTACTATCATCTCAATGAATTATTGACTTTGACATTGTTGGCCGACTTTATTGTTATTTCTCATGGAAGTAACTTGATTTATAACTTGAAGATGCAAGGGCGGGCACAGACGGTGTCCAAGGGCTCCAGTCTCGCCCCCTCGGTAGATTGCCAGAAATATACTATTAACTATGGGGTATAATGATTACTGGTGTCGCATTGTACTGGGAGTAGTTTTTTTATAAACTGGTGAAATCCACGAGGGCAAATTCATGAAATTATACATACTTGTTATATGACTTTCTTGTGCATAACCTTCTTAAGGTTCTGAAAGTACATTCTCGTTACATGATAGTACATTCTTGTGATTGAAAGGGCAAATTATAATCTTACTAGATCTATCTTGCTCTCGTATTCTTGCAATATCATGTCCTTACATTCATATCTGGTTACTTGTTGTTACTATGGTTTTATCGCATTCTTTTTCATTATCTTACCTTCTAGAGCTAAAATGTTAAACATGTAAAGCATGCCTTCATGTTCACATGAAGATACCTACTGGGCGAGTACGCTCATTCCCTACTTTATTTAACTTTTCAGGAAGCTCTAGTGGATCAAAATCAGATTATTCAAGTGGCAGTTCCGAGAGTGATTGAAGTCCAAGGGTGAAGCCCTAGAAAACTAGATAGTCTTGAATCAGTTATTGTAATTTAGAGTCATTCACTATAATAGGCGGTGAAGTGGATCATGTTATGTTAATTAAAGGACATGTCGTTGTAATTTTCTATTTTTATTGAGTCTAGAGAGTTATGATGTCAAAGGTGTCAATTGCCGATTGTAACTTTGATTATTATGATCAATAAAGTTGAGAGTTTTTGTTATATATTGTGTACATCATTTATGCATTTGTATGAATGGATGTGGCGATCTGATTGTCTTGTTAGCTAGAGGCTTACTTTGCCGGCTGTTCATGTCTCTGATTTATTTTCACTGTATACATATCTCGGGGCGTGACGGTTTAGGTGGTATCAGAGCCTAGGCTTATTAAGTCCTAGGAGAAAATGTCAAGTCATAGGTTAAGTCCAAGGTTCTAGGAATTTCCAACCTATGAACGAGGAAAGATTTATTTCCCCAACCTATGTGAGATTGGGTAGAGCCCGATATAAGAAGGTTCTCCATTAAGAACTAACCTCTAGACATGAGAAAATTTAAACCTCGTGAATTCTAAAGAAAATGGCAAATTGTTTATTTTCTCATGATCTTTATTTTCCCAATGGCTGGAAACCGAGCTAACTAGGAAGCCATGCAATAAACAGTTGCGGGTCTTACTCAAGCCCTCCAAACAGTGGCACATGTAGGCACGCGAGTTGGCACGGGAGATCTACATCGAAATTTTTGAAGCATGAATGCTCCTCGCTTCTTTGGATCGTCAAATCCGGATGAGGCGGAGAATTGGATCGACGAGATGGACCAGATTTTTCAAGTTATGCAGTGCACGGCTCAGGAGAAGGTTCTGCTTGCTACCTTTCAACTCAACAAAGATGTCCGCACTTGGTGGAAGGCTACATCGCCTCATCTACCAAATGCACAGCTCAGCTGGGAAGAGTTCCTCAAGCTCTTCCGTGAGAAATATTTCTCGGAGCATGTCCGAGAGAGGAAAGTAGCCGAATTTGCCACATTGAGGTAAGGAATGATGACGGTAGCCGAGTATGAGCTATAATTCTCAAGGCTTGCACCGTATGCCCCGCATCTTGTCAGCACGGAGCTGTTAAAGGCCAATAAATTCATGGATGGATTGAGGCCGGTATTTGTAAAGCAACTAGGCCCACAAAATATCCAAGTTTATTCGGAAATGATGCAGATGACACATTTGTGCGAGAGAACCCTTGAAAAGGTGGAGGAATTCAAGGGAAAGAATGAAGAATCAAGCCGCAAACATGATAAGAGAGGGAAGAAAGAAGAGAAGTTCAGCATCACGAGAATCTATAAATCTCGTGATAACAAGAAAAGATCTCACAATGGCAAGAGCAACGGCAAAAATAAAAGGGTTAAGGAAGAAGACAAGCAAGTCATGGAGGCTTGCAAATTCTGTGAAAAGTTCGGACACACTGCCGACGAATGCTGGAAGCGCCTCGGTGCATGTCTTTATTGTGGCAGTCGGGAACATAGAATGCCAGACTGTCCACTTATGATGGAGCAACCCTAAAATAATTATGGAGAACGTAGGCGGCAAGGTCGCCTAAATGCCATCATGGATAATGAACCCACCAAAGAGGGTGACATGATCGAAGGTACTATTCAAATTCATTCGCATCCGACTTTTGTCTTATTTGATATCGGGGCATCTCACTCTTTCATTTCCATTGTTTTTGCTAAAACTTTACCTCTTTCATTGGTTCCCTTACCTTCGGACTTAGCTATTACTATATTTTTAGGTTCTGGAACTGAACTTAAATATTACTACCTAATATTGAGATAACCATAGAAGGTCATAATCTTCCTGTAAATCTCGTATGCCTAGACATGGAAGGCTACGATGCAATCTTAGGGATAGATTGGTTGTCGGAATACTATGCCGACATTAATTGTTGCCATAGGAGATTCTCCTTCTACAAACCTGACCTTCCGAAGTTTTCATTCCTTGCATCAAATACAGGAAGCATCTTGTCCTTATTTCATCTCTTCACGCTTGCAAACTCATTTCGCAAGGTTGTGAATCTTTCCTTGCTTCTGTGGTAATCACTGAATCCAAAGAACTCATTCTTGAGGAAATTCCTATTGTAAAAGAATTTTCTGATGTCTTTCCTTCCGAACTACCTGGTTTACTGCCTGCAAGGAAAGTAAACTTTTCCATTGAATTAATTCCAAGAGCAGCACATGTTTCCAAAGCTCTTTATAGGATGTATGTAAGACCCGTGTCTTAAACAGATCCTTAGTGGTTCGGATCTAGATTTTATTATGTGAATTTCGGTTATTTTTATAGATTTTTAGGTTATTTTCTGGTAATTAATTGAATTAGTTAAAGTATTTATATAATTGAATTGGGCATATTCACGATTTCGATTCTTTGGGGGTTAAAATGTAATTTGAGTTACATTTTCAAAAAAAATATTTTTATAAAAATTTTATCACTCTCTCTCTCCCCCATCGAACTCTCTCTCTCCCTCACTCGTTCTCTCTCTTCCTCTCTCCCTCTCACGATCTCTCCTCTCCCTCTCTCTCGGATTCGGTCCGGACGGGCCCCGATCGAGGCACGTGAGGTACCAACGGGACGGGCTCGATGCGAGGATCGCGTGGACGCCAGCTTTGTCTTGATCCGCGGTACGTGGAGGCGTGTGGGGCCGAGAGTAGTCGCGGCGTCCCTTCGTCCGTTCGGCACCGAATCGCCGTCTTCATTGCGATCGAGGTAGGGGGATGGAATCTCTGCGTCGCTAGGATCATTTTGACGCCACATGCACGGCCGTTTTCCTCATTTTCCGTGCAAAACTCCATGTTAGCCTATTTATGCTTAATTTCGTGAAATTAATTGTTATAGGCGTTGTTTTTAAATTTCAACGGCATGCTTAGTTGTAGAATGTTGTGGTTTGGCAGGTTTTATAGTTTTTCCACGTTTTCCCGTCGATCCGGCTCGACCGGGAGGGAGTTCGGTTTTGAACGCGACCCGTCCGTTTCCCAGCTTGTGTAACGGTCCTCCATGTGGCCGTTACACTGTAACGGCCCTCTCAGGGTGCGTTACATGCGTTGTGACGGCCTACACTAGGCGCGTCACAGTTGGTGTAACGGTCGATGCACGGGCCGTTACGTGACCTTCTTGACCGTTTGACCTCATAAGGCGGTTGGCCTGACAGTCTGTCGTGCGACCGTCAGAGCCTTGTAGCGCGCCCCTCTGGCGCGTTACAGCGTAGAAAACTTTAAGTTTTAATAGCTTTGGTGGGCGTAGCGGCTCAGAGGAGGCGCGTTACATTCGTGTAACGCCCCTATCCTGGCGCGTTACGTCCCGGATGTAGTTGCTGTGACGGCCCACCAGGGATGCGTCACAGCCTCGTAACGCGTCTCTCCGGGTGCGTTACGTCCTGTTTAACTGAGCCTGTTTTTGGTTTTCGGTGGTTCTGACGGCCTTAGGGGGATGAGTCATAGCCCATGTGGCGCACCACCCTTCGACCGTCACACCCTGTGACGCGGCAGCCCTAGACCGTTACATTCCCCTAGTTTATAAAAGCATGCATGGTCAATTTCTAATGCATTCCACGTTATATATATGCCATGTTTAAGTTGTTTTATGAACGATGGCTTGTTATTAGATCCCGATGGAATTACTTTCTCTTTCCTTGTGATGGAACCACTAGTCGTAGCCCAGCGACCGAGCATGTCGTCCCACCCGGGAGAGGTGGAGGGGTGTTCCCAATGAACGGTTTATAAGCTAGTTACCGTGGGCCCCTGCGGTTACCGTTGCGTCCGACGGGGGGGGGGGGGGACTAGCTAGAGGCCTGGCTCTAGGCAGGAGTCAGTGTGTGCACACGTGGTCGGAGACTTGGACTGGCACTGACGAGTGTCGCTCTGACTAGTACTTGGTTTGGTCCTGTTACGCCTCTCGCTTGTCACGTTTCAGACTTGCGAGTTACCGAGACGCAGTGTAAGTCGTCAGAGGACGCATCTGGTCTTGTTCTTCTGGTGGGTTGTTCGGTCTCTCACTTCACTTGGTTAGTGGTAGTTTATTCTATTGGTAGATTTAGTTCCTGACGCTAATTCCTGTTGTTATTTATTTATTTATTAAATTATGCATCTGCCTGTTTATTGTTTAAATGCATGCTCTAATTGCTTTTATATTTGCCTGCCTGCCTGTTTAGTGTGAGGTAGGGATCCGCGTGACCCCTACTGAGTCTGGCTATGACTCACCCTCCCTTCTTTCAGGTGAGCCGCCCCAGTCGTCTGCTGGTCCTTCTCGTGGTTGTGCGGACCGTCGTTAGAGTGCCAGCTGTTGTCGGTTTGTCTTTTTGTTCTTTTGAGCCGGGGTATGCCCCGTGTAGTTGTGTAGTGGACCCCTTTTTATCTGTAAATCTGGACCATTGTATATATTTTACCACTCTAATATTTTAAATTGCTTCCGCACTTATTTATTAATTGCTATCCTAATTAATATTGCGCGCCTGCGGTCCCAATTCGTTATGCAACTCCTCAGCAACTCCATAAACCCTTCAGGGGCCTCATCAGCCTCTTGGGTGGCTTCCCCAGTTCTTGGTATCGGTGTATCGATGTTATCGATATATCGGTATCCGGTGCTCTGGGTCGTCACAATATCCCCCACGGAACTCAAGGAACTAAAGAAACAACTACAAGAATTATTGGAGAAGGGTTTTATCAGGCCGAGCACATCCCCTTGGGGTGCGTCTATTCTCTTTGTCAGAAAGAAAGATGGATCCCTCAGGTTATGCATTGATTACCGGTAATTAAATCACCTAACAATCAAGAACAAATATCCATTATCACGTATTGATGAGTTGTTCGGCTAGATCTCTGGAGCGGAATATTTTTCCAAAATAGACCTCAGGTCTGGTTATCATCAACTGAGGATCAAAGATGAAGACATCCATAAGACTGCATTCTGAAGCAGATACGAGCATTGTGAATTCGTTGTCATGCCATTTGGGTTAACCAACGCCCCTACAACTTTCATGCAGTTAATGAACAACGTCTTCAGGCCCTATCTTAATCGATTTGTGGTCGTCTTTATAGATGATATTTTCATTTACTCCAAGACACAAGAAGAACATGAAGAACACTTAAGAATAACTTTACAAATACTCAAAGAATACTAACTCTATGCGAAACTTAATAAATGTGAATTCTGGCTAAAGGAACTTTCATTCCATGGTCACATTATTTCAAAAGAAGGTATCTCTGTGGATCCTTCTAAGGTGGAAGCAGTCAAAAACTGGAGCAGACCAATGACCATGATTGAAGTCAGGAGCTTTCTTGGTTTGGCAGGTTATTATAGGTGATTCATAAAAGATTTCTCAAAGATCGCCGTTCCTCTGACCAGATTAACAAGAAAGGAGAATCATTTCATATGTTCAACAGAATGTGAAGAGAGTTTCTTAACTCTCAAGGAACATCTTACTACTGCACCCGTGTTAGCACTTCCAGTTGAAGGTGGTGGTTTCAAGGTCTACACTGATGCATCAGGCATTGGCCTCAGTTGTGTTCTAATGCAGCATGGTAGGGTAATATGCTATTCTTCGAGACAGTTGAAGCATCACGAGGAGAATTACCTGGTGCATGATCTCGAACTTGTTGCAGTTATCTTTGCCTTGAAGATATGGAGACATTACCTCTATGGAGAGAAATTCACGATATTCTCAGACCACAAAAGTCTTAAATATCTTTTCTCCCAGAAGGAATTAAATATGAGGCAAAGAAGGTGGCAAGAATATTCCAAAGATTTTGACTTCTCTATTCAATATCACTCGGGAAAGGCTAATGCTGTAGTAGATGCACTCAGCAGAAAATCTCTGGCAATTCTATCTAGTCTCAGGATGGGCATGACAAACCTCCTAGAAGATTTTGCCAAGTTGAATCTGGACATAGACACGGAGAGTGAGAGATGTATGATCGCCAACATCAGGTGATAACCGACATTGATAGAAGACTTGGTGAAGCTGCAAGAGAATGACCCTACACTGGTTGAGATCAAAGCCAACATTGATTAATGACCAGATTTCTCTGTCACGACTGATGAAAGATTATTATTCTGAGGTCGGATCTGTATGCCAGATCATGCAGAGACAAAGAAGCTAATTATGGAAGAAGCCCACAGGTCACAATATGCAATTCACCCTAGAGCTACCAAGATATATCAGGACCTGAAGAGGAACTTTTGGTGGCCCAATATGAAAAGAGAAGTGGCAGATTTTGTGTCTCGCTGCTTAACTTGCCAACAAGTCAAGGCGGAACATCAAAAGTCCGCTGGAAAATTACATCCCTTTGAAATTCCCGAGTGGAAATGGAAAAGTATAGGGATAGATTTCATCATGGATTTGCCAAAGACAAGAGGTGGACATGATGGAATATGGGTGATAATTGATCGATTGACTAAGTCTGCACATTTTCTGCCCATTAAAAGTTGATGGACAATTGATATATTAGCAGCATTATATATCAAAGAAATTGTCCTATTGCACGGAGTCCCTGTCATAATAATATCTGAATAAGACCCATGTTTCACATCACATTTCTGGAAGGGTCTACAATATTCCTTGGGGACTATACTAAATTTCAGTACAACATTTCATCCATAAACAAATGGCCAGACTGAAAGAATCAAATAAGTAGTTGAAGATATGCTCAAGACCTATGCTATAGATTTTTGTGGAAGCTGGCATGATCATTTGCCTCTAATCGAGTTTGCCTACAATAATAGCTACCAGGCTAGCATTCAAATGGCACCGTTCGAGGCTCTGTATGGAAGGAGTTGCCGCTCACCAATTTGCTAGAATGAAGTTGGAGAGAAATAACTTCTAGGCCCAGAACTTGTCAGAACTACAACAGAGAAGATACAAATTATGAGAGAAAGACTCTAGATGGCACAATCAAGACAGAAGGCATATGCTGATAATCGAAGAAGAGACCTAGAATTCCAAATTGGAGACCATGTGTTCCTTAAGGTTTCCCCAGGTCGTGGAATCAGAATATTCGACATCAAAGACAAGCTTACTCCAAGATTTATCGGCCCTTTTGAAGTTCTAGAAAGGGTTGGCGAAGTTGCCTATCGGATAACTTTACTATCTCAATTATCCGGAGTTCATGATGTGTTCCACGTCTCGATGCTAAAAAGGTACGTTCATGACCCATATCATATTATAAGTCATGATGATCTTGTGATATAGAAGGACCTGACATATGAGCAAAGGTCACATAAAATTCTTGATCGTGAGGTACGTCAGCTCAGAAACAAGACAATTCCCATGGTAAAGGTCTAGTGGAATAAATGTCTGGAGCAAGAAGCTACATGGGAAATGGAAGAGGCAATGCGCAGAAAATTCCCAGAGCTGTTTAATTGTAAGTAAATAACACATCCACAATCCCATGTAATGAATTTGGGGACCAAATTCTTTTTAAGTGGGGGAGGGTGTAGCACCCCTGGTAATTTTCTAGAATTTTTTAAAAATTAAATCGATTTATTTAACTATTTAATAGGTTTAAAAGGATTAACGGGCTAATTAATAGATTAATAAGTTAAAGCCTTTGATAAATAGGCCTAGCTACTCACTAAATGGTTAAGCCCACTTAAAATGGACCTTAAAACATAAAATTGAGCCTTTGGGCCTAAGCCCAAACCCTAGAGCCGTAATAGGAGTTAATTTCCCTAATTAAAGTGGATAAATAGGGAAATTAGAGTTTGAATTTGAATAAAACTTAATTTTTGAAAAGGCGGATAGGTCGCGGCCTATCGCCCGACCGCGTTCTTCAGAAGGCGATCACTGACTCGACCACGATCTAGTTCCGTAAACGGGGAGTAGATAAACATGGAAAACTCGAATTTTGATGCATGAGTTGGCCACGATTCGAGGTGATCTCGAAGGGAAAACTTATCTAGGACTCTTAGGGATCAACTTGACACCAAATAGGGATCCTAATTCGACCTAAAACCCTAGCCCTAGGTCCTTCTCTATAAATGGGTCCCAGATAGAGCTACGCGAACCCTAGTTTTGGATCACGCATAGCTGAGGTAAGACATCGTCATTTCAAGTTATTCCTTTAGAGTTATTTGTTCCCCTTAGTATCTTCTAACACCTCTTTAATTTTCGTGTTAGGAGGACAAGCAGTCAAAGAGTTAGCGCTAGCGGAAGTTATTGGTTCACGCAGGACGCGTAGGAACAAGAGCCTTCTTCCGACGAGAAATTCGAAGTCTAGGAGCTATCCCAGAGATAGGCTGTCTCGTGAATGGCTTAAATGTAATGTTAGGAACAAAAGCCCTCTGGTTTCTCTTGATTTCATGCACCATGCTCGTTGTATTTCATGTTTTACTTTGATCGCGCTATAGGGTTCTATTTTCATGATGTCCATGCAATGCTAATAAAAAATATAAGAACTTTGGTCGAATTCATGCCTTCTCATGCATTAGTTACATGCTATCATGCTTCATCTTTCAGTTTTATATAGTTTGCATCATTAATTGCCTTAGAAATAGGCCCTGCAAGCCGATATTGTCTCTGTCTGGCAGTAGAGAGATAGCGGTCTACCAGGAGTCACGACCTGAGGTCGCGGATGCCCGATCAAGCGCTACCTTACCAGATAGCGGTCTAGATGAAACCGCGATCTGACCTTTGTTTACCCCAACTAGATATCAAATCAAGCTTCATGCTTTACTGTTATATATAGTAGTATCTGCATTGTATTTCGTGCTGTTTATGTTACATGTTATCCCACCTATTTTAAAGGTTGTTGTTTTATTCCATATCATGGGTTAAAAGGTTAGTTTCAACCTATGCTATTTTCACAAACAAGACCTTATAGTTTTGTACTTAAGATATTTTCACTTTTGATGAGCTTCCTACACTTAAATCTTTGTTTTGGCACGTTTCCTTCTCATCTTATTTCTGGTTTCATTACTTGCACATAGCCCGTACTCTGGTACGTAAGCTATTAGTCACCTGCACATGCTAAGAACACTTTCTTGGACATTGAATACCTCTCCATCGGATATTCCTTCTGTCAGATTAGGAATTCATGTTTCAAGGTATCTGTAAGTCTCCGCGAGCCTGGGATTCCCACTAGGACGCCTAGCTAGTTGTACCCTTAAAGCCCAAATTATTAGAAGAGCACTCGTGATTTTTCTGCACTCTATCCTAATCGCGGCCAGAGGAACAACTGCGACCTGTAGATCGCGGCTGGCCACATGACCGCGTTCTTGTTCAGTCGATCAAAGTCCAGTTTTCAGTCGGCTGATTTCGTGATTTGAGTCGACCCAATTCTGTCCTGAGTCGACACACTCCTGATCGCGGATTACTACTTAATCGCATTCTCATTATCGCTGTCCCCTGACAACCGCGTTCTTTAAAAACTGTCCAACCCTAGGTTTGACCAAGGGGGTTGATTATGCTCTGTTTATAGTCCCAGATGACCTTCTGATTATCTGAAATCTAAAACTATGTCTAACAAGTCATTAAGGAACTATAGAATTAAATAATATGCCATTATGTTGTCGAAAATTTTCCGTAGCACAACGTCCTTTTACTTCATTCATTGATTTCCTTTTTCAAAGTATTTGGTACGTTCATACCTTGCTTACTATCATCTCAATGAATTATTGACTTTGACATTGTTGGCCGACTTTATTATTATTTCTCGTGAAAGTAAGCTTGATTTATAACTTGAAGATGCAAGGGCAGACACGGACGGTGTCCAAGGGCTCCAGTCTAGCCCCCTCGACAGATGGCCGGAAATATACTATTAACCATGGGGTATAATAATTACTAACGTCGCATTGCGTTGTGAGTACTTTTTTTATACTACAAGAAAAAGCGGGATTTAGGACAGAAATTTGCGACGGAAATTTGGGACGGAATTTCCGTCTCAAATTTGGGACGGAATATTTTCCGTCGCAAATTCCGTCCCAAATTCCAAATTTGGGACGGAATTCCAAATTTGGGACGGAATTTGCGACGGAAAATATTCCGTCCCAAATTTGAGACGGAAATTCCATCCCAAATTTCCGTCGCAAATTTCCGTCCTAAATCCCACTTTTTCTTGTAGTAAACTAATGAAATCCACGAGGGCAAATTCATGAAAATATACATGTTTGTTACATGACTTTCTTGTGCATAACCTTCTTAAGGTTATGAAAGTATATTCTCGTTACATGATAGTACATTCTTGTGATTGAAAGGCCAAATTATATTCTTGCTAGATCTATCTTGCTCTCATATTCTTGTAATATTATGTCCTTACATTCATATCTTGCTACTTGTTATTACTATGGTTTCATTGCATGTTTTATCGCATTCTTTTTCATTATCTTATCTTCTAGAGCTAAAATGTTAAACATGTAAAGCATGCCTTCACGATGATACGAAGGTACCTACTGGGCGAGTGCGCTCATTCCCTATTTTCTTTAACTTTTCAGGAAGCTCTAGTGGATCGGAATCAAATTATTCAAGTGGCGGTTCCGTGAGTAATTGAAGTCCAAGAATGAAGCCCTAGAAAGCTAGATAGTCTTGAATCAGTTATTATAATTTAGAGTCATTCACTGTAATAGGCGGTGAAGTGGATCATGTTATGTTAATTAAAGGGCATGTCATTATAATTTTCTATTTTTCTTGAGTCTAGAGAGTTATGATGTCAAAGGAGTCAATTGTCGATTATAACTTTGATTATTATGATCAATAAAGTTGAGAGTTTTTGTTATATATTGTGTACATCATTTATGCGTTTGTATGAATGGATGTGGCGCTTTGATTGTTTTGCTAGTTAGAGGTTTATTTTGCCGACTGTTCATGTCCCGACTTGTTTCCGCTGTATACATATCTCGGGGCGTGACCGAGGAACCTTGCTGAAGATTAAAGGCTTCATCGATATATTTCAGGATTTCAAGGGATCCCTCGTTAAAAGAGACGGAAACGAAGCAGTGGTTTGGCTTGCTGTGCAAGCGAGGATTGCTAAATTCTCCTCAACTTGGTCGGCTGCCCGTCCCGAGGAACTGTCCAGTGGAGGATGCATCCTCCCCGGTCAGGCAACAAGGCATCCGAGTTGGTAGTGGTTTTTTTGGTTTTTCTCTGTTTCCCTTCTGATTTGTGTTGTTGTAGTTACCAAAAGAAAAACTCCATGGGAGCTGTGTTGATGCCTGGTAGGTGAGAAGGACTGGCGTTTGATAAAGATGACAATAATCTTCATATAAAACGCCATCTAATTACTCTGCATAGACACTGTACAGTCGACACTATCCTCGAGCCGTACGTATGGAGTAGTGTGACGGGCAATATCTCTCCCTCTTGGGAGAGAGTATGATTGGTCGACTCTTGAGCGGATTTACTCGGATCCACAGAGAATCTGCGACGTAAATGATATGACTGACTCGAATTGAGTTACTCCTCTCTACCTCTCTATCCTTCTCTGCGACATTCTAGATGTGCTCCGACGAGGATTCAGTGGTGGCGGAGAGGATCTGACAGTGACAGATGAGATCCGACAGTGACAGTGAGGATCCGACGAGGATGGGCATTGCCGGCCACTGTGGGGGGATATCAGGGGTGGGGCGGAGGCGTCGGGGTGGGAGAAGAAAGAGATGTCGAGGTGGGGGGGTGCCAGGGTGAGAGAAAAAAGGGTTGTCAGGGTGGGATGAGTCAGATCCAATCAACCCATGAGACTCAGGACATACTGATCAGATCAGGACAATCTCGATCTGATACAGATTATCGAGTGGGAGAACCATGAGAGAGAGATCTAAGTACCTCCTCTCTGCTTGTCTATTTTGGCGCTCCTACCACCCCATTGGGGTCGCTAGGCTAGCGGCACTGTGAGGTCAATTGCTGAGGATCCTCCCGTTATCCCTGAAAAAAAGAAAACAAAGGTGGGATGCTGACGTCGTCGTCATGTCATTTCCAACCGTTGTCGCAGTTGTGATTGGTCACGCCATGTGCGTGAGAATGAGTGTGTGACACTGGTCCACGGCGTTTTAAGCGCGTCCTCCCCGCGCGGGTGGTGGTCGCCGGTCCGGGATGGAGGCGGTGTGCCTGCTCTGCTCCATTGGCTCCTCCGCCCTCACCTCCGCCTTCCTCTCCCTCCGCCTCGCCCTCCGCTGCCTCCTCGCCCCCTCCTCTCGCCGCCCCTCCGGGGACGTCCCCCCTCTGGCCGACGAGGACGGCGCGCCGCTGCCGCCGCTTTGGCTGTACGAGGGCCAGGTGAAGCACGTCCGCCGGAGCCCCACGCGCCACGCCTTCGAGTACCCCGTCCGCTACGCCCTCCTCGACCTGGACCGCGCGGTCTCTGCCCCCGCCTCCGGCCTGCCCCCTTTCATCCTCCCGCCCTCCTTCTTCGCCGGCCACCTCTCCCCCGACAGCGCCCGGGCCGCCGCCGAGACCAATGGCCCTGTGTAAACCCTTTGAATACTGGCCGAGTTGCTCCGCTCCAACTTCCTCTGTTCTCTCTCTCTCTCTCTCTCTCTCTCTCTCTCTGCAAGTGACGGGGTGCCTCTGTTCTTTTATCCGCCTGTTCTCTCTTCTTACAGGCGGCTGCTGACGATTCCGCCGAGCGTGGGGTACGAGCAGAACCCCCTCAGCGTCTACTACTGCTACGACGTCGTTCCTGCCACAACCCAGCGGCAGACAACCGGAGCAAACGCGGACGAGCGGGCCACAACGCTGCGTCTGAAGAAATGTATTGCAGAGGTGAATCAGCCGCAATTCACAAGACATATCTCTTTTACTCCTCCTTTTCCAGTGTGGCGAGGATTCAACTCAGAGTTACTACTGTTAGGTGACGAACACGCCGTGGGGCGAGAGGGTGTCCTTCGTCTTTGACCCTGCATCGGACCTAGTCGCCAAGCCGTTGCACGTGAGCCCCTTCATGGTGAGTGCCTCCTGCCGCTGCGTTTTTCTTCTGCTTCTCCCCGCCGGCCTGGACCCTCGAGAGTCGTACTGCATTGGCCACGCTTTGTGCCTTGTTCTCCAAGTCGGCCTCACTGTCTTCGCATGATTTATACTATGGAGTCAATTTGTGTTTTTTCCTCCAAACCTCCCCCCTAGATCTTTCTACTGCTGTTGGGGAAATACATTTGATAAAATCTACGGACCTTCTGGGCAGCCAATTCTTGTGAGAAGCATTTTTTTCTATCTTAGGGATTCTTTGTCTGTTCCTTCTGAAACCTGTTAACTCACTTGGAGGATATGTTAGATATTCCGGTCACCTTTTATCTTACTGGAGAAGCCTGTTAGCAGTGACTTCTGTAAAGCGGTAATTTTTGTTTCATTGATTCCCTGAACCTGTGAGCTGATTGGATGTCAAATGCAGGATATGCTGGGGAATTGGAAAATCCGTGCTGGGGAGCCTGGTGAGAACCTCTCGATTGGAATTTCAGTACAACACCCGGCGATGGGAAACCATTTCACTGCTACTTTAGTTGCCAGAAGGGTCTCTATGTGTTCCTTCTCTTCATCTCAACTTAGCCCCGCACTTTTCTTCTGGATGATGCCTCAAAAGGTGGCCTTGTGGATTTACTGGCAGGTAAAAGGCATTTGCATTTCAAATCTTTGCAAATAGTTGTGATATGGGCAAGATGCTAAGGGTCAGTGGTATTCATTTTGTTTAGGCTAATCTTTGCCATAGTTGTCAAGGCGAAAAGGCGACCCAAGGCGTTCACGGGGTCCCTAAGCGCTTCGGCGACAAGGCGTTCGCTTAGGCGTCGCCTACGCGACACTTCGGCCACTAATTAAAGAATCTAAAATATATATCCTCCAATATATAAATCAAGAATAAAAAATATGGAAAATACAAAAAAAATAAATTACATGAAGAAATTGCTGTCATTAAATTATGTGACAATTATAGAAAACTAAATTATATCAACAAATTACAAAAAATTCAGAAGAAAATGCAAAAGATTCAAAAGTAAATGTAAAATATTCAGAAAAATTACAAAAGAATATAATAACATCAAGAAAATTATAAAAAAGAAAGAGTTAAATGTACATAACCAGGTCGGATCCGGTTCGGACGGGTCACGGTTGGCCCGCCTTGGCGCCTAGCCCGCCTAGGCGACCGCCCAGCTCGTCTTTTCCAGTGTCAACAAGGCGCTGTAGCGCCTAGCCCTTTCAAGAGCGCCTGGGCGCCTAGGCGCCCGCCTTGACAACTATGATCTTTGCAAAAGAAAATATCCATCTTTGCAAAAGCTTACAGAAAATTATTGATATTCAAGTATTAATTGTCCAGAAGCCTCGGTCATGATTCGGTGGCACAGATTTCAACTGTTGGTGATTGAATTGTGACTGGAAACAAACTTGTCAATTTGCAAAAAATAGGAGTCACTTGTTTTTGTTACATATTAATATCCTATGACTTCGGTGCCAGTTAGTGTCATGCTATGAGCAGTAATTAGAATACAAAACTGTCTGGAACATGCATTGGAAACTTAAAACTATGTTTCTGTTTAGATAGTTCTAAATCCTGATTATGAAAGCTCAGTCTCAACTCTCAAGTCCTAAAGTGGGTCATATAGCTCCGTCTCTTCCACAAATTGTTTATCTCTGCATCTACTCATAAAGTCACTTGTTTGTGCTCAACTTTTCCATTCCACATAACAAGTGTTGTGGAGCTTGGAGTTGGTCATTGTTTAGTATTCTGAAGTCCCCGTTGTCTTTCTATGATAGCCTTATTTATTTTTGAATTGATGGCTTATAATTCATTTTCCTGAAACTATTTCCAGGCTCTGAAGCTTTGGTGGAAAAATGTCTCTTTCATTCAACATCCAAGGTATTCAAATCCGACATACAGAGAGGACGCTTTACTGCGTGATGGGGAACTTCACTGTCCTCTCACGAAGGAAAGAAACAGAAATGATCTTCATTCAGTTTACAACAGTTCAGTTGGTACAGTGGATAGCAAAAGTGAAAATCGGTGGTGTGTGTGGAGAAATGCTGAATGGCCATGGTCTTAACTTTTATTGGTGAGCATTATTTTTCTAGTTGGTTGGCAACCTTTTTTATCTTCTACTTCTCTCCATGATCATCCTGGGAAAATAGATTTTACCTTCATCTTGCGTCTTCTAAATACAGTCGTGCATTTTTTATCACATTGTCACATTATTTCCAATCATTTTTAAAACTAAAATCAACAATCGTGTCTACATAAATAGAAATCTAATTCAGGCTGTGTGGATTGGGATTTGCAATTTGGGCTAGACTATAGTCAATTCAGGTTGTTGGATTGGTATTTGGATTGAATCACAGTCAGATTTCAATCGAACCTGAACATGCTAGATTAAAATTGTATTTTGTAGAGCTCAGAAGCAGGAGTCAATCATTTTGCCATCATTCCCATACCAAACTGCTTTTGTTCCCACTCCTACTCCAACAGAATATCTGAATGATAAGTGAGAGGATTCCCCACTCCTATCTTGTTGTTTGTTGCCATTACCACTCCCACGCTGACTCCATGCTTCCAAGCAGTTGAGTTTGGGTTGGCCAAATTTATATGCATCCCTATGATTGGAAATTGATGCATACTTTTCTACAATTCCAAAAGGTGGAAAAACATTTATAACAGTTTAGAAAAGTTGAGCAATTAAAAAACTCCATGCGGTGCCAAGAATGAGATCATGGATCTACATCCACATATTCTTCTTCCATGTATCCGTCAGGTATTGAAGGGAAAGCACCGAGTGCTGCCTCCTAACCTAGCCACAACTCATGGATCATCGACTCTGGAGCCACTGATCATATGACTAGTAACCTGAGCTTCTTCTCTTCCTACTGACTTTGTTCTGGTCAGGACAAGGTGATGGTAGCTGATGGGACTCATGCCACCATTACTGGCAAGGGAACTATTAAGCTTAACAATCACCTTTCTCTTTCCTCAACCCTATATGTGCCATCACTTCCAATTCATTTCTTGTCTGTTAGCAGTCTAACTAAATCTTTAAATTGATCCATAACCTTCTTTCCTTCTCACTGTGTTCTTCAGGATTTGAGGACCGAACAAACAATTGGGAGTGGCACTGAGGAAAGGGGACTTTATCTGCTTCAAGACAGGGGGAGTGCAACTCTTCATTGAGATCTACCAGTGATGTGATGAGTCGAATGAAGGAGATCCATTTGTGGCACTATCGTTTTGGACATCTTTCTTTCAAGTCCTTAAGTATTTTACTACCTTCATTGTTTCAGTCGGTCCTTTTAGAATCTCTTTAATGTCAAGTTTGCCAATTGGCAAGACATTGTAGAACCACGTTTCCCAATTCAGTAAAAAGAAGCTCCACTCCTTGTGAAATTGTGCATTATGATGTTTATGGCCCTTCACTAGTGTGTCCTCTTGATGGCCATCGATATTTTGTTACCTTTATTGATAATTTCTCATTGTGCACTTGGGTCTATCCACTAAAATCCAGAGATGAAGTTCTATAGGCAGTTCATATTTTCTCCAATATGGTGTAAACTCAATTTGAAAAAACAATCAAAGTGCTCAGATTGGACAATGCTAAGGAATTTTTTACAACAAGTCTAAGCACCTTCATAGAGGATAAGGGAATTATCCACGAGTCCTCATGTCCTTACATTTCACAACAAAATAGAGTGCCCGAATGAAAAAATGGGCACCTTCTGGAGACTGCTCAAGCATTTCTTTTCCAGCATAGTCTTCCCAAAAGACTTTGGATGGATGTTGTCCTTGCTGCAGCCTATGTCATTAATTGTATGCCTTCTAGGGTTTTTTACTTTCGTGCCCCTGTAACAATTCTTCATCCGAACCACTCCCTATTTCCTTTGTCTCCCCGATTGTTTGGGTGTGTCTGTTTTATTCACCTTTTGGGTCCCAATGCAAACTTGATCCCAAGTCTATCAAAGGTATCGTTTTGGGTTATTCTCTTATCCAGAAGGGATATAAATGTTTGGATCCTATTATTGGGAAGAGATATGTTAAGAAAGATGTGACCTTTTTTGAGTCTCACCCTTATTTCTAGCCCAAGGCTTTGTCTGAGGCGGAGTGTTAGAACACGAAGCAACACTCAAAAGGGGGGTGAATGGGAGCGCCGAGTAAAAATCATATTTTAAAAGTAGGTTTGCGATATAGTAGTAAAATAAATATGGAGCAAACGAAAACACATTACTATTCGGTGATGTAGAAGCTTAAGCAGATAAAGATATGCCCCAACTAGACCATAGAGAGGCCAAGATTTTTATATTGGTTTGGACACTCCTCCTGGTTCCTGCGTCCAGTACCTAGACCCCATCTAGGGTTTTACTACTTCCCACAAGAAGTACACAAGCTAAGTTTTGCTTAGGTGTTTAACTCACCGACTCCCACATTAGCTGAGTTTTACTCAAGGGTTCAGCTCACCAACCTCCAGTTTTTGATCAGGTGCTCGGTGTACACCAAGCTTGCTGAGAGAGTTGATCAGGTATTAGCACACCAACTCTTCCTACTCAAGAGTTTTCCCTCTCTTAAATAAACGCCTCTAACTTTAGGCAGATGTGGAGACAATAAAGCTCAAAAATGGAGTAAATCCGACGTGCAAGAAAGATAAGAAAATGACAAAGACACGCAGATGCTCCCAGCTTGCAGTGGCTTCACTGTATATCTCTCAAGATATGGCTCGGGCTCACTGAAGATGGACTCCTTCTATGAAGTGTTGTTTGATTTGGAATAGGTAGCTCACAAACTAGCACTAGACGAGAATACTCAAGTCTGGATCTCTCTGGTTTCGTCTTCAATTTCTTCTTGTCCCATAGGCCTTCCATAAATAGCCGTTCAAAGCTGGCTATTTGTTGGACTTAGCTTGGAATTATGTGCTTTTCTCTGATCCTGGAGATCATGTTCTGAGAGAGAATCGAAGTAGCCATGATATCCTGGGCAAGGAAGGTAGAATCAGATCAGATTCACCTGATTCGATCGGATTTTTGACGGTCTGATCCGATCTAGAACCGACCTTGTCCAAGCCTAGGCCGGGATCGGCTGGGTTGGTTCAGATCCCCTTAACTCCGGCTGGATCGGGCCGACTCAGCTGATCTGGCTCGATCCCCACCCAGGATCAACTAGGACTCTTCGATCAGGGCTTTTTCGCGACATCGTCCTCCTCCTCCTCTGAGAAGAAGAAGAAGAAGAGGAAGAAGAAGAAGAAGCCCCACCCAGGATCAACTAGGACTCTTCGATCGGGGCTTTTTTGTGACATCGTCCTCCTCCTCCTCCTCTGAGAAGAAGAGAGAAACCTATAAAAAACACTTAACTACTACCGCCGGTTCTTCCACCTGCCGCCGATGTCACCATCGCGATGTCCTGCTACCATCGACCTCCTCCTGCGCTTCTATTCTTCTCCGCCTACAAGGTAGCTCCGAAGGCTACGAGGGCTTGATGTTGCTGCTCCGGCTCCACGAACAAATGCCGCCGCCGCAACACCACGAACAGACGCCGCTACCGCAGCACCGTGAGCATACTCTACCACCACAACACTGCAAACATATGCCGCCTTCTCTCCTGCTCTGCCTCCGTGGGATCGTGTGAGTGAAAGAGGGAAAGAAGTAGGGTTTCCCATGGACATTGCACAAAACCCCTTAAAAATAACACTTTAAAACTTAAACTATTAAACATATGAAATAGTACCTGATTCGGATCGCTCGCGGATTAGGCTCGGATTGGCCGACTGGATCAGGTTTGGGCCCCCGATTCGAGCCCGATCCTCGATCCTACCTTCCTTGAGTCCTGGGCCTTTTCGTCTTGTTCTACTTGAAACTTGATCAACAGGTCTTCAACGTAATCATGACCCCTAAGCTCATAGAGAATGTCATTAGCTTGAATGTATTTGTTGTGAGAGGGGTGTTGCCGTTCTGTCCCTCCTAACTGCATCATAACCTTACATTGTTCAGACAACTTTTCTTCTGACAGAAGATTTTATGTATGTAGTCCAGATTTTTTTCTGCGTTCGGAATCTCTGCAAAAAAAGAAACACTTTGTTGGTTTTCGACCAGACTCGTAATATGTATAGTCTCTCACATTTTCTTGATTATTATATTTAAGCACTCAGAGATTTGCATGGGAACCATACTTGGTATTTGAATTTGTTCCTTGAGCACACTAGAGTTTTCTTTTCTTTAAGCCAAAAGGAATGATTATTGTTGATATTCGTTACTTGGCTTTGACAGAGGGTTTGAATCACACGGAACAAGATGATACATGACTGAACTTGAGAGTGGATGAGGTCTATCAGTCGTCTAATCTGTTAAGAAGAAGAAAGAGGGAAAGAGAAAAAGACATTGCATGCGTTTGTGTATGTGTGTGCATTATGCAACCAATTTTGGAAACTGTGGATACGGAATATATTCTACTTGAGAAAGTGGACAAAAAGGTTCAACTAAAAGATTGCAGCCATGAGTCAGAAGATGTTTAAGTGGCGTTCATTTAGGCGGCGAAAGGAGTTGGCTTTAGGCGATATTACCTTGGTATTACTGAAGCAGCCAGGTGATGGAAGCATTCGCATGATTCCGATTGAGGTATTTCAGTCGATTGCTTCGACTTGCCGCATTTCAACTGAATAGGTGATCCAACTGTGTGTTCTAGTCTTAACGATGTTCAACAGAGTTTCACTCTATTTGGCTGTTGTGAGATGTTGGGTCTGGGCGTATCTTTTATGTTACTATGCCATCATCATTTTAAGGTCCTTGCTCAACTGAACAATTATATTTTTGCATAATTGTTGTTATCAATCAAAACACGCAAGCCAGATTTCATATGAGCAGGAGTTCAATAGGGAGAAATGTGACTTTCCTGTGGATGTTAATCCTTTGGCATCTCAGTTCACTCCTTACCATGTCATTCCTGAATCCTCTTCTCTTGATACTCCTGTCCAAGGAGACATTGCCATAAGTGAAGGAGATAAAGATGAAGGGGAAGGGAAAGAAATAGGGGAAGGAAAAATTCTGAAAAATCTAGAGGTTAGGGGTGAAGGAGCCACGACAAAAGATATTAAATGGTATTCTAGAAGATGGAAGAAATTGCAAGATAGTCAAAGAGAGCAATATGAAGTCCTTTGTCCTGATGATCACCCCCAAGAGAAGACAAGGTCCTCAAATTTTCAAGCTCCAGAGACTTACATTGACATAGCTCTAGAATTTGATTTGCAACTTGTTTCGAACCCAATTCCTGATCTCAATCAACCCATTGTTTCTCGCAAAGGTGTAAGAGAATGTACCAAACATTCAATTTCGAAGTACATGTGTTATTATAGAATTTCTCCTTCATATCATGCCTATATTTCTTCCATTTCTACCTGCTCCTTGTCCTCATCCTTCACACAGGCCGTGAGGTATCCTAAATGGGTTAAAGCTACGGAGGAAGAAATATAGGCCTTGGAAAAAAATGGCATATGGGAGCTCATTGACCTTCCTTCTGGAAAGAAGCCAGTAGGCTGCAAATGGGTGTATACAATTAAATTTAAGTCTGATGGTAGTGTGGACAGGTATAAAGTTCGATTGGTTGCAAAAAGGTTCACTCAAACATATGGCATAGATTATCAAGAGACATTTGCACCGGTGGCCAAGTTGTCCACCGTGAGAGTGTTGTTGTCCCTTACTGTCCAGTTTTCTTGGGAGTTACACCTGCTTGATATAAAAAATGCATTCCTTAGTGGAGATCTATCTGAGGTGTACATGTAGCCACCACAAGTTGTGATGCAGAAAGAAAGATGTGCCAGCTAAAAAGGGTGTTATATGGCCTCAAATAGTCTCCCAAGGTGTGGTTTGTGAGGCTTAGAACCGCTATCCTGAAAATGGGGTTTAGTCAAGGAAATGCTGATCACAGTCCATTCACCACATCGAAGAATGGTCAGGTTGTTATTCTTTTTGTATATTAGATGATATGGTTGTGATAGATGACAACCTACAAGAGATAAAATTCTTGAAGGAAAGTTTTGCAAAGGAGTTTGAAATTAAAGATCTTGGTCTCTTGAAATACTTTTTTACGATTAAGGTGGCTAAGTCTCAAGGGAGCATCTACATTTCTCAAAGAAAATATGCTCTGGATCTCCCGAAGGAAACTAGAAAATTAGAAAGCAGACCAATTGATACACCTATTGAAGTTAATCACAAGCTTAGTGATCAAGGTGGGGAAAGTTCTCTTAGAAGCTGAAAAGGTGAGGTTCCAAAGAGTAGTGGGAAAACTGTTGTACCTATCTCTCACAAGCTAGATATTTCTTATGCCACGAGTGTTGTTAGCCAATACATGCATGCTTTCATAGCATCTCATATGTAGGTTGTAGATAGAATCTTGAGGTACATTAAGATCCGTCCAAGGAAGGGATTATTGTTCTGTAAGAAAGGTTAGTTATCAATAGAAGGGTTCTCAGATGCTAATTGGGTTGGATCCCAAGATGATAGAAGGTCTACCTTAGGCTTCTGTACTTTTATAGTGGGAAATCTTATTACCTCGAGGAGCAAGAAGCAAATGGTTTGTGCTAGATCAGGTGTTGAAGCCGAATATAGAGCCACGGCGCAAGTTGTTGCTGAACTCTTATGACTAAAGCATTTGTTGAAAGACATTGACATAGAAGCTTATCTACCCATGAAACTTTATTGTGACAACAAAGCTGCAATAAATATTGTCAACAACCCAATGCAACATGATATGACACAACATATAGAGATTGATAGACATTTCATCAGGGAGAAGTTAGATTCTGGAGAGCTATGCCTACTTTATATTCGCACCCACAACCAAGTTGCTGACGTGTTGGCAAAGGGTAGATAAGGAATGAGTTCAAATCTTTTCTTGGCAAGCTGTGCATGAGGGACATCTATGCTTAGTTTGAGGGGGAGTGTAGGAACACCTGAGGGCAATTTGGTCTTTTATTCTTATAGTTTCTTCTTTGTTATTTTATGTTTTCTTCTCATAATACCTACTGGTTAGTTACTTAACTAGGGGTATTATGGTTATAAAGTCATGTAACTGATTGCCCTATTATTAATAGAAGAGAGAGGAGGGCCGCACGTGCAAGGATTGGATCGCGATCTTTAGGAACTGTCGTGCTCTCTCTTGAGTTCTTCCTCTCCAATACTTATCTCTGTCACTACTTTCTCAATCTACAACATGTAGAGATGTTATTTTCATGGATTGCAATATTGGCTAATTCAGATCAGGATCAGCCGATTCAACTCATTGTAGTCAAAATCGCGCCTAAGCGAGGTGAGGCAATGGCAACTCGCCTCGCCCCGTCGTGGATCGCTGAGGCGAACGCCTCAATGCTGCCTCGTCTGCTTCGCCCGCTGCGGCACGCCCCAGTCGCCTCGCCCGGCCATTCCTGCTAACTTTGTCACACATGGATTCGTGTATCGGGCAGGAATACCCGTTAACCCTCGACGAAGGCAGATCCAAGCTTTTAACCATCGTGAGGGTTTTGTTCCCCTCCCACCCCGCGGCCACTCGTGAGGGTTTTGTTCCCCTCCCACCCCGCGGCCACTTCTCCCTCCCTCCCCAATCGGCAACCCTAATCTCCAACGGCGACAGCGGCTTTCGGCGAGCGAGCGGAGACAGCGGGGTCCGGCGAGTGGCGACAGCGGCGTCTGGCTAGCGAGCAGTGACAATAGTGTCCGGTACTCGTCTCCCTCTCCCTCTCTCTGTCTTTCTCACACAGATGCACACATGCACATACCCTCTCGCCGTCTCCATCTCCCTCTCTCTCTCTCGCCGTCTCCCTCTCCCTCTCCCTCTCTTACTCTTTCTCTCTCACACACTTACACATAGAGAGGGGCTCGCCCCCTCTCTCACTGTCACTCTCTCTATCTCTCTCACAGTGAGAGGGAGGGGCCGAGCCCCTCTCTGTGTCCCTCTCTTACTCTTTCTCTCTCACACAAGTACACAGAGGGGCTTGGCCCCTCTCCCACTCTGTCACTCTCTCTCCCCCCCTCTCTATCTCCCTCACAGTGAGAGGGAGGGGCCGACCCCCTGTCTATCTCCCCCTCCTCACTCTCCCTCTCTCCCTCTCTCTGTCTCTGTCACACGCACAGACACACACGCACACTCTGTCTCACCCTCACTCTATTCTCTCACTCTCTGTCTCCCTCTACCTCTCTGTTTCTGTCACACAAACACATGCATAGTCAGAGGGAGGGGCCGAGCCCCTCTCACTCTCTCTCATCCTCTCTCACTCTATTCTCTCACTCTCTGTCTCCCTCCCCCTTTCTCTGTCACACAGACACACGCATGCACAGTTTGAGGGAGGGGCCAATCCCCTCTCTCACTTTGTCTCACCCTCTCTCTCTCTCTCTCTCACAGCGACGATCAATCGTACAGGGCAATCGATGTCGGTGACGGCAACGGTCTCTATTCTATTTTGAATTTGGAGAATTCCTGGCAATAGACAATCAGTAATATTTTTTTTTACATTTGTTGTTTGATTTATTTTTTTAATATTATTTAAATTTATTGTTTGATTTTTTTTAAAGATGTCTACACCTACATCACCTACTTCTGTGTCTATTTCTGGTGGTGCATCGTCAAATACAAGTGCTCAAGGGCCTAATGTAGAAAAGGGCAGACCAAAAGACATTGGGTGGAAATATGGAACCTCTGCTAGTCCACAAAATAGAGATGAGATAACATGTAATTTTTATAAAAAGTGAGTAAAGGACGGATTTATCGGCTGAAGCAACATTTAGCTAGCCTAAGTACAAATATGATAGCTTGCCAGAAGGTTCCCATGGATGTGAGGATAGAAATCTAAGAATATATGCAAAATGCCAAGAAAACTAGAACTGAGAAGCTACAAATGGTAAGGGAAGTGGAAGGTAGAGATGATTTGTTGAAGGATTCATCTCAATCTGTGGAGGTCTCTCAAGTTAATATACTTGATGACATTATTACAAAGCCACCACGGATGAAGGGTCCTATGGACAAGTTTTGCACTCCTGATCCGGAACAAGCTAAGACAATGAGAGACAAAAAATGGGAAAAGGAGCATCGTGATAGGATTCTCCAATATGTAGGTAGATGGTTTTATTAAGCTAGCATCCCATTCAATACTGTGCGTCTACTAGCTTTCAAATAATGTTGGAAGCTGTAAGATAATACGGTTCGGGATTTAAAGGGCCTAGCTATCACAAGATTCGTGAGACTATTTTACGTAAAGAGATAAAAATAACTCAAGAGTTGGTGGATCCCAAAAAGAAAATTGGTGAGATATGGTTGTAGCATCATGTCCAATGCATGGACAGATGTGAAGGGGTGAACACTGATCAACTTTCTTGTGAACTCTCCAGGTGAGATTTTTCCCCTTGAAATAAGTGGATGCTTTCAATCTATTTTCTATTTTTGTTTTTATGTCTCTCACTATCCTTCTGTCTTACTCTCTGTCTCTAGGTGGGATTGTTTTTTTGAAATCAATTGATGCTTCTGCACACGTGAAAGATGCTAAATTGTTGTCAGATTTATTGGACAAGGTTATTAATGAAGTTGGTGTTAAGCATGTCATCCAAATTGTGACAGACAGTGAGTCTAGTTATGTGGCAGCCAGGAAAATGTTGATGTCAGCCCATCCTTATTTATTCTGGACATCATGTGCTACCCATTGCTTGGATTTGATGTTGGAGGACATTTCCAAATTGTCTCCAATGAAAGAAACCATTCATAAGGCCAAAATGGTGACTACATTTATTTATGGGCACACGAGGATTCTTGCTATGATGAGAAAGTACACAAATGACAAGAATCTTGCACGTCCAGTTGTCACTCGCTTTGCCACCAACTACTTAAATTTGCAGTGTTTACTTGATTGCAAAGATAGCTTGAGAAAGATGTATATATTTGCTGATTGGTTTGCTAGTAACAATTGGTGGGTCAAAAAAAATGAAGGGAAGAAGATAGCATAATCTTGAAGACTTCTTTTTGGAATGTTGTGGCATATTCATTGCAAATATTCAAGCCCCTTGTTATGGTTCTACTATTGGTTGATGTAGAAAAGTCATCGATGGGCTATATTTGTGAGGCTATGGATCGTGCAAAGGAGAGTATTAAGATTAGTGCATTAAATGAAAATCTTGATAAATATGGTCTAATTTGGGAAATCATTGATAGACAGTGGGACTTTCAAATGCATCGTCCTTTACATGTAGTTGGCTTTTATCTTAATCTGGCTCTTTATTTCTCTAATTCAAAAATTGAGTATGATCAAGAAGTTAAGCAAGGGCTATATGATTGCATTGAAAAGCTAGCTAGCTCCAAAAGCCTCAGTGCAAGATGCAATTTTCAAGGAGCTTGCCGCTTATCAGTATGCCCAAGGGTTATTTGGGAGACAAATGGCCATTAGGCAATGCACTTCTGTGGTTCCGGGTATGGATGCTTTTCTTGTCTAATTTTCATTGCAATCGTGGAGTAAGAATTATTGTGAATTATGATTTCTTTGTGGTGTTGCTACTTGGTGGTTGAACTTTGGCACTGTCACACCACACCTTCAAAAGATAGCCATTCGGATCTTAAGTTTGACATGTACTGTATCTAGTTGTGGACGCAATTGGAGTACATTTGAGTAGGTTAGATAAATAATTCTATATTCAAGTACATAAAAGATGCTCCCTTAGTGTTCTTATTTTGTTTAATTGATTGCAAATAATATACTTGTAGGTGCACACAAAGAAAAGGAATAGGTTGGAGCAAAAGAAGCTGAACGATATCGTTTTTGTGCAATATAATCAACGCCTCCATGCTCGTCATTTGCGTCTTCAGCAAAGTGACTATGATCCTATTTTTTTGGATGACATTGATGATTGCAATGAGTGGATAGCTAATCTGCCAGAAAATGAAGATTTTGTGGATGAAGAGGAGGACCTCACATGGCTGGATGTTGAAATTGTTGCCGGTGTTAATGAAGAGGAAGGACCAATCACAAGGGTGGCAACCAAAAAGCGCCGCTTAGGAAAGGGAAAAAGCATAGCCACATCTCACTCCATAAATGTGAGAGATGTTGACTCCGAGGAGATAATCGGAGAATGAGATTTCAAGTGATAGGGACTCCTCTTTTATGAGTGATGAGGAGGCTTGAGAGTTGAGAGAGATTTGAAACACTTTGGCGTTATGGGATTATGTAATTAACTTGTTTGGTTGTTTAATTTTTTTTGTTTTGTTATAATATTGCACTTGCTATTCTTGTTTAGTGTATTTGCAAATTTTGCATGTACGACAATACGAGTGTTATTCTTGTTTAGGAATGAATGGATTTAGAAAATTTATTGACTTTATATATACAGTTTTCTGATATTTACTTTTCAAAAAACTATATTTTTGTGATATTTAGACATATAATTTAATTTTTAAATTATATATACTTCTTAAATAAATTCTTGCCTCAAATGCCTCAGCCATCGTCTAGGCATCCTCTGACTACATAGATTCAACTCAGAATTGCTAGGTGGTGATCCAATTTTTATTTTATGGGGGGGGGGGGGTACCACCCTAGTTCTCAGTAATCCAGCCGGAATCAGCCAGAGTTGGCTAGGAATCAGCCTGGACACCAAACCAAATTTCAATTTCATACAATTGAAAATTTACTTAATTTCATTTGAAATTTCTGAAGAGTCTTGGCCATTTGCAGCCCTACTACTAAATTGAAGCCCAATTTTTTTAATAAGCACAATCAAATTTTAATTTCGTACAATCGTATCCAATTAAATATAGTTTTTTTCCAGTAACTAAGTTTCTAACACTGAGGTCCTTATGCCAAATTCACAGAATTAAAGTGCAATTTACTCCTATTCACATAGTTAATAAATGCCCTTTTAGGATTTAGTTAGTGTTTCATAATTGAGGTTTTTACCAAATACACTTAATTGCAATTGTCTTACATCACATAGGACAAGAGGGAATTGCACAGAAGTTTTCAAATGCATGAAATCTATCTACTATATTCACCTTTATGCCTAGAATTTTTTCTATGATTTTCCTTATTTTTTCTTCATTTTTATGTATTTAGTGTTATTAAAATCAGGCCGATCCAGGATTGGCCTGAGTTCATGTGTATCAGCCGATCCAATCCAATCCAGATCAGGATCGGCCATGGCCGATTCATGACCCTGGTCCGGGTCTGCATTCCTTGGTTATTTTGGGTGTGATTTTTTACAAGGGCATTACCAATCGCAGTTGATCAGGGTTTTGGGCTGTCAAGAAATATTAACACCAATTGAGATTGCTGGGGAGGGGTCCGATTTGTGATCCAAAAACTTGATCCAAATGAATAATTTCCAAAGGAATTAATCCTGAGTACCTGAACAAATAATAGCTCTTTATTTTTGTAAATAAAAAATCTTTCCCACAAGAGGACACCTCCCAAGAGCTTCTTCTTAACATAGATTGAGTGAAAACACTGTTGTGGTTACCGTCAGGCCATTGTTGCTGATCTCTGCATCTTGAATCAGGGTTCACAACTCCCTGTTGTAGAACTGCATTATCCCTTCTTTTTAAGCTATAGCTTGAAAACCTTTAATTACACCATCAGATGGAGCATTCAAATCCACAAGGCTTGGTGAAGAGTAGATAAGTAATGCACCTGATTTCCTTAGCTGGAGAAAAATTGCTCACCGGGCTTGGCCTGGAATAATAGTATATGCCGATGGAGGAATTGCACCAGCCATATCAGAGGGAGTTGCATCACTGGTCGCCAGCAACTGCATGGCCTCATGTCTCATGAAGTCATAGACCCCTCCCCCCATGCATGAAGGATACTTCATCAGATTGCATTCTAGAGGCAAGAGGAGAAGCTGGGCCTGAAGAACCACAGGGACCAGTGTCTTTGCCTAAATGACGGAACTCACTAGAGATGGTTTATTTCACTATCCTTTGGGGAACCATGATCAGTGTCAACATCTGAAGCCTCTAAACCCTCATAGGAGTTGGAGATTGACACATGCTTATGGAGAGTTTGATTTCACCATCCTTTGGGGACCCATGAACAGTATCATTATCTGCAGCCTCTAAAGCCTGGTAGGAGATAGAAAACTGGCACATGCTTATGAAGAGTTTAATTATGCCATTGCTTCTGCAGGCTTTTTAGCAAGGATGGTATCAGAATGCACAACTGTCTTCTTGAGAGATTTGGAGCTCTGATGTCAATCAAAGGCCGGGTGGTCCCTGCTACAGATGGTGCAAAAAGATGGTAAAGCCATATGCAATACCTCCTGCCAGAAGCCATCATTGAGCCCAATTCAAACCCTGGAGCTTCGAGGTTGGAGATATCTATCTCCTCTCAAACCTTGGCAATTGGTGAGCCTGAATGTGGCCAATGCCACATAAAGAACTGTGCCAAGACTCGTTACAATAAATTGAATGAAAAAAGATCTTGCAAAAGATTGAATGAAAAAAGATCGTGCAAAAGATTAATGGGAAGCCTTGGAAGTTTGACTCTGACAGGAACTGTCAATGTCTCCTCATCTAGTCGGAGACCCATGGTCCATCTTCAAAAAAACGGAAAAGTTTCCCTGTTAACATACATCAAGCCCTTGAGAGGCAGCTTTAGGTAAATCCTTTCATCGTTTTGAACTGCAGCAACAAGCCTTTCTTGTCAAAGGTTACTCATTACAAAGTTGTCAAAGAAACTGCACTCCGCTGCTATGTGTGACTGGATTTCTGTGTGAGGAATGGCCATATGATTTCTTTGTTATAATAGCCAGCATAAATGGAAAAAACCAAGGCAGCTATCTCCTCCTCCACAAAGAAATCCATTGGTTCCCCTTGATCTGGGAATCCAGTGCATGAGCTGGGATTATAGCCTTGGAGAAAGAGTCGGATTCTGAGAGTATTCTGGCATAAGACTTCTGGGATGCTGGCCCAGAAGGAACTGCAGCTGGCGGGTTTTGCCCTTAATACCAACATGAGACCAAATGGTAAAATAATTATCCATCGAATAACTGTTCATCTATTAAATTTTCAAATGAGGGATGAGAAGACTACGGAAAAGTGGTGGCCCAATTCCCTTTGGATTTATTTGAAACTGGCACTTCCAGACTGTTTTTTTGGGGGCAGACTGAGCAAAATTTCTATATTAGTAGTGGTGTCTTCATCAAGAGGAGAATGCCACTGGGAGAGTGCCACCAAGAATCCCACCACTAGTCGTGGATTTACAATCTATAGTGTTCAAATTATGATATTATTCAGCATGGTGCAAACCCCAATGCCTTCATGCCTATTGCCTTTAGGCTCATCGTATACTTGACCTAGGTTTAAAGGCATGGAATCATTCAGCACAAACCCAATCTGAGTTGGCTGATATTCCAGCCCAATTTGGCCAATCCTACCCGACAATAAGGGTGGGATCTAGGTTACTTTTTAAAATAAAATTAGATAAATAATGTGAAAAAAAGAAAGGATAAAAATATTAAAGGATTCTGCACATAGACGGCTGTGATGCTGTTTGACAATCTGAGAATGGGGATGGTGTAATACAATGCCTAGAGACAGTGAAATCCAGTGAGGTGCCACAGCAATTTGGTGCACTCTGGCAGGAATGGTGTCGAGAGAGAGGGGGTAGAGGGAGAGTGGGAAGGAGTGTGCGTGATGTGGAGCGAGACTCGAGACGTCGGACAGCGGGACACATTTGTGCTTGTACGAGGGCGATATTTATGTGGACGACGATTGGAGCCGCATTGAGTCACTTTTATTTTTATTATATATTTTTATTTTTATTCAAGTTTACTTTTAAAAGCCAAAAGATGTTATCTTTATTTTGAGCTATGTTGTAGTTATTGGGCCTCATGAGTGGGTCTAGGTAGTAGTCTTTGTAGGGGGCAAAATGGTCCAAATTGCATGTAACTTTCCCCACATAAGGGTGCCCCCTTCTTTTGTAGGTGGTGGTTGAATGGTGGAAATGAATAAAGAAAACAAAAAAGTTGGCCACCTTGTTTGTCTTTGTGAGAGAGAGGTGTGAGCCAGAGAGGGGTGACCCCTGAGAGAGGGGAGGCCGAGAGGGCCACTGTACCGGGTGAGAGGCCGGCCGCCGTCCACCACCTCCGTCGGCACCTCCCACCACCGTGAAGCCCGTCACCAGCCACCACCGTAACCACCCCTGCCTTCTTCCCCGTCCTCCCCCCCACCATGCGCCTCTTCCTCTTTCTCCTTTCTTCCCTCTCACAGCCGCAATCAACACCCGCCCCTTCATCTTCTTCCACCTTCTTCCTCCCGTGGCCCTGCCAACCCTAGCTGCAGAGCCTACGCCGGTCACCATCACCCAGCCTCATCGCGCCCCGCCGTAGCTGCCGCCGGTCCGGGACACTGTCGCTGCGGCCAGACTCCGCCTCCTCCTCCCCTCCCTCTCCACAACTGCAGCACCCGTTGGAGCCCAGTGCCGCCTCAACCGGTGCCACCGCGAGCTGGTCACCCCCCCTGCGGACTGCCTCTTGTCGCCGCACCACCGTTGTCTGACCACACCAAGGCCGCCCACGCTCTCACCGGCGAAATCTGCCGTTGCTGTCACCTCGACCATCCTGCTGTTGTGCCGCCCCACCGCTTGGTCCTGCCAACCTCCACTGCTAGGTTGCACCCCCTGGCTCCCAGGGCTCCTCCCTGCCCACACCGTACGCCACCGTCCCCTTCTACTCTGTGCCTCACCGAACCTTTCTCTCTTTTCTCTATAGCACGAACCCCTCTCCCTGCCCTCGTCCTTTCCCTGTCCCAGGGACGGTAGCCCATCCCCCTCTGCTTCTTCCTCTTCTCTACATCCTCTTCTCTTCCACACCACCCCACCGCCCAGGACAGGAAGCAGGAGCGCACGAAACCCCCGCCCCTTCCTCTCCCTGTCCGCAGGAGCCCCTCCCATCTCTCTCTCTCTCTGTTCACTGCAAGGCCAGCACACCTCCCCTCTCTTGTCTCTTTCTTCTCTGTCCCTACTATTTTCTCCGGTCTGGTTCACAGCCCCCCGGGGTTGACAGCCGTGAAGGTCCATCTGCACTCAAGAGGGAGGTCTAGTTCGGCATATGTGGGGTCCACCCTGTGTGTGTGTGTTTGAGAGAGAGAGAGAGTCCTGGTGAATTGGTGATCGAAAAGGGGGTGAATCTAAGTATTATGCCTACCCGAATTCATTATTTCCAAGCTATCAGTTTGAGCAATGGTTGGCTACCAAGTATTCAGAGTGGCCTAGAATTGACCTATCCTAATGATCTCAAATTTCCAAAGGTGCACTTTTATTGTTATAACCATTTGTTCAAGAAAGCAATAAACTTTAGTGGCATATCCAAAATGCGACGATCTCCATTGAGTTTCCAACCTGTCTGTAGATCGGCTGCCATAGTGCTATTGATGCCAAGGTACACAACGATTTTCATCACTGTTAACCTGCATATATGGATTCAGATAACACAAGCTACACAAGACTAGTGTCTGCCTATCACTGGGATGGTATTGGTGGCAAAATCCCATGGTGACAGTGCTAGCCTGAGATTAACCCTTATTTATAGGATAATATTGATCGACTCATTCTCAACTGTGTTGGTTGGCAACTCAATGGGGGAAACTGCCCTGGGTGTCCTAGTGAAGTTATTTCCCTCCCCATCATGCTGTTACAGTGACCTTGATCATATCTTCTCCTAGCCTCTCTGCAGACCACATCCAAGCAAGCAGTAGTGAAGACTTGCCATCCTTTGCACCAACCTCAGAGTGCAGACTGACGACTTCCACTTGAAACCACTGCATGCCAGTGCCCAAGACCTCTCATTGCCACCTGAACAATGGCCGCCAAATAACTGCCTGAAGCCTTTTGTTGGAAGCTCCTCAAGACTCTATTTCAAAGCGCCTCTGCATAGGAATTCATTGACCACTGCTCTTCTCAGCACATGTAGATCTTGCTGAACAGACCCATTGAGACTGCTGTATCTCCGTCATCTTGCAGTTCTATGATGGAGTCCATTTCCTGACCAAAATCTTAAGAGTAGCATCCGCCATCTGAAAATATATCCTGCTCATTAGGAGGTTGCCTGTCAATACACCACCATTGCGTTGACATCTGCTGCAGCAGCCTCACATGGATTCCATGGTGTCCAGGTTTCACATGCCTACATGACAAATGTACCTTCTCATTTGATAAGCTGGTTGTTTGAATATCTTCCTTGTTCACCTGCCAATGGTGATGTATTTGGTTTCCACATCCATGGAGTAAAGCCAGCTCATAGGTGAGAACCTGGGAATCAAATGATCTCACGGGAACCTCCATGTGGTAAATGATATAGTTGGTAGATCCCTTGTTATTCTTTGAGAGTTAGAACTGACTATATGGTGAAGTTTTCGTTCCTGCTCTCCCCAAAGTGCAAACTTGATTGAAGGAAATGGTGAATTGAACTTGGGATGGGATTTAATGTTTTCAACTGATACAATCAAAGTGCAAAGCTCTCTCCCACCCCCACCACCACCCTCGTTTGTTTGCCTTAAGGAAAGCAAAGTAAGAATTCGAAAGATGATGCACATTCATTGATATGCTTTTCTATTTTATTGCGGAAACTTAACACATGTAAGCAAATGTAAGGGAAAAATGAGTGTCTAGCATCTTCATTTGTGATGAAAGATGCACATTGTTTTTGCCGTGAAATAAGTGTCTCAGTGAAATAAGTCCATCAGATCTACTCATCAAAGAAGTACGCTTTCTAGTGTGCATTGTAGACTGTCTTCATGCACATATCAGCTGATATTCCTCTTCCACATGAATGCCATAAACACAAAACATTTGAATATGGTCTATTGCTTCTGTCCTTGCAGACGACGTGTTTGAACCAGCTTTCCAATTCATTCTCCATCTTCATAAAACTAGAGATACCATTCACTTCCAAACTTCTCTAAATGAAGTTGAGGAACAAATGATTTAAGCCAAATTTAGGTAGGATGAATTCATGGATTAGATTGAGTCAATACTAGCTTCATTTAACTTTTTTTTCTTTGCATTGGGAAAAAAGACAAGTTGGCACAGTTACCATCATGTCCATGTTCCATTTCATTTTTCCATTCATTACCAAAAAAGGTGGTCTAAGCATTGTGATTTGACAACATGATCACAAGACCACTGCCCTACTTAGAGGCATGTTCCATTCCTTGCATTGACACTTATAGGAGTCTGCATAAACACATATATCTCACTGGAATTATCTGTGTAGTTCCTAGAATTAATTCTTGGTGCAACTCATGTTTTACATGAACTTCATTCTTCCACGATGTTGTACTTCGCATCCTTCTCATGGGTTTCAGCACATGTTTAAGTTTCATCTCACGTGTTTATTGTGGATGCAAGTTGCGAAAGCAAAACATGATATGTTCCATTCTACAAGGCTAAATAAAGCACCAAAACATCTGACATTTCGACCGTGGAGCACCAATAAGTTGCATTATAAAAAAATACATGTCAGTTGGCAATGAAAGGCTGATAATCTGGTGAATCTGACTGGAATGCAAAATGGGTGGCAACATTGAAGCAGCAGCAGTATGGGTTTTGAGTAGGATTCTTGGCTTCAATTCCTGTCAGCACTGCAGGGATTCCTTTTGTGGTGGAATGCTCTGTACAATGGATTTTTGACATGTCCAATGGTGCTCTGTCCCTGATGTAGACTGGACATCTGCTAGCTTGAATGATAATCTGGTATCTGGTGAGGGATGCTACTTGTCATAACCAGAAAACATTAATGGGGTGTTTGGGAGCACTTTTTTTTTTAGAACTCTTTTTATCTCAAAAATTATGTTATGTTAATTTTTAACTTAAAATTTAAAATTGATAACATCTGTTTGGTAAAAATGATATATTTTTTAAAATTTATATAGTATTGTTTGGAAGGGGAGAGCTGGAACCGGAGCCGGAGGGAGGGGAGGGGGCTGCGCAGGGTCCGCCGGAGACGGAGGGGGGGAGGGGTTGGGCTGGGCGGGGGCCGCCGGAGCCGGAGGGGGGAGGGGCTGGCGGCGCGCGCGGGGGCCGCCAGAGCCGGAGGGGGGGAACCGGAAGGGGGAAGGGGGAGGGGCTGCGCGCGGGGGCGCCGGAGCCGGAGGGGGGAGGGGGAGGGGCTGCGCGCGGGGGCGCCGGAGCCGGAGGGGGGAGGGGGCTGCGTTGCCGGAGGGGGGAACCGGAGGGAGGGAGGGGGTTGGGGCCGGAGCCGGAGGGGGAGGGGGTTGGGGGCGCGATCGGCTGGGGAGGGAGGGGGAACGGTCGGGGGAGGGGGGGCGCGATCCGCCGGGGAGCGGAGGGGGATCCGCCGGGGAGGTCGGGGGAGGGGGAACGGTCGGGGGAGGGGAGGGGGGGGCGAGCCAGAGGAGGGAGACACACGGGGGGAGAACGAGAGTTGTTTCAAAAAAAAAATTGGTCATGAGTTATTTTTTTTTTGAGGAAGATTTGTATAGGAGTGGATTATCTCCCTAAAATTTAGGAGAGTCGTACCAAACATCCCACAAGTGAGTTCTATCTCTCTTTTTTAAATTTGAGAGAGAAAGAGGTAAAAAAAACATAACCAAACACCCTATAAGAAAACCCGTGTTACATGGATGAGGATCATAGGCGATGTAGGAGATGTTTTGGTGGCAAGTGGCTGAACTACTCAGGATAGATCCATAGTTCTTGTATGCATAATATATAATTCAATTGCTGGATGTCATTGTTCTTATATACGACCGCATCCATCCACAATCGACTTTCATAATTAGGAATAAGCCCTCATAATCCATCTATTTAGTTAAAAGTCCCCAAAGTCTTCGAACCTTCGATTAAGAGTCCGTCAAGTTAACAAAAATAGAGTACGACATCTATTTTAGAGAATATTTCTTCCTCTAAATTTTTATTTTCAGAAATACCCTCCCCATCTTCTCTCTCTCTCTCTCCCCCACTCGCGCTCTCTGGGTGGGGATTATTCAAGGGTTTTTTTTGGTCATTTATCACGTGGGTTTAACTCTAACCGTAGTTTGGGCTAAGTACCATAGATGTTTCCTCATGGAGACCGACGACCGACAAGAGTTTCTTTTACATAACAGAGAAGATTTTTTTTTTTTGGGGGGGGGGGGGGGCGTTTAGTTAAATAGACCGATTAAAGGGGTTTATTCCTAATTTTGAAGGTTTATAGTGGTCGAATAAAAAATCCCTTTTAGAAATGAATTTTACCTGCTGCATCTATAGATGGTGTAATATTTTATTATTTTAGAAATGATTATGTCAGGTTCTATCGAAGCTATATATCCATATAGTCCAATTATTGATCGGACGGTTAAAAAACAAAAGGTAAAGATCGTATGGTCTATTACACCCCTAAAATAAATGGTTAACCACTTTTGATCAGACTTGAAATGATCATATCCATATAGTTATCTATTTTTTTGATCTACATCTCTGATAATTAATTTGCTCGTGACGGAGAGCCTCGTCAGAGAAGGACTTGCAACCACCGATGGACGGTCAGAAGAACTCGTGAGAGTTGTCTTAGGGGATAACTCTCTAATGGTCAAGTCATGCAACGACGGAGAAAGAGGAGAGTATTCGAAAGAGGGAGAGATAGGGTGACACACAACGGGGGAGCTCCAGGGAAGATTTTTGACTTTCCTTTAGCAGTTGGGCTAGGGTCTTATACTATTGTCGGGAGAGTTGACGACCGTTAGGTTGCCGTGGTCAGGAAGGAGAGAGAAGTCCAGCCAACCCCCGTTGATCTCCCGGAATCCCATATTTGTAAGGCCTTTTGGTCTCAAAGTTTTCATTACAAAAGGATAGGGAGATCAACTCATTCGTGTACTCCTGAAACTCCATCTAATGTGGATGATCACATGCCAACATATCCCTTCTTCGTGCTACAGTTTTTATTTTTTTTTTGGTCAGAGTTATTTTTAAATTTTGAGCAATTACTCATATTCCTTTATAAGTTGGAGATATTTCCATGTAATTGCAATGATCTCACCTATACAGAATACAATTTCACATAATTACATGACCAATCAGGATCAAGACCAAGAGGAATAGATTCTTTACCGACTCTATACAACATGCACAGGGAGCACTCAAGAAGTGAATCTTTCTCATTTCCATAAACTAAATGCCACCCCTTAAAATTTTACAAGGAACAGATTTGAACTAAAAGACCTCCCCAAATATAAGGAGATTAATTCAGATGTTTTTGCGAAGGAAAGGGCTCGTTAGGCCTGGTTGACCCATCTACCGACCGAACCGGCCTCTCAGCCGATTCGGGGTATGAAATACTTAAAGGGATTTTTACATATATATATTCCCATGAAATTTGATTTTATCAAATATACTCATCATCTCATCTGAACATATTATCATGAATATCCTTCATTTAGACAGAAATATTTCGGTTATACTCTTTAATTTATTGTCGTCGACGGGAGGAGAATATTCTGTAAAATATGTCATCCACGGTCGTTAGATCTAAGATATATTTGACAAAATCAAATTTTATAGAGATATATATACAAAAAAGTCTCTCTTTAACTCACACTTAACTCGGGTTAAACATACGGGAGTTACGGTGAAGACATAGTCGTGACATTATCGATCTTTCGAGGATATTCATAAAAATATACTCAGATAAAAGATATATTTGACAAAACTAAATTTTACGACGATATATATATACAAAAATTCCAATATTTCCTTGTCCCCACGTTACAAGTGTGGGGTGTGGCCTGTGCTACACGGGGGGTCATGCGTACTTTCTGACATCTCCGAGGTCTCTCTCCTTTCTTTCTTTCTATTGGAAGTTCACGGAGATCCAGTGGTTTCGTCTCAAACTTTAGTTCTATTCCCAACTCCATCCTAGTTGAAAAATACTTAGTGCACATTCAGGGGTTATTACACACATCAATAGATGTTCTTTTAAGTTTATTTTTTAATTTTTTAAAATTCTGTGACATAAAATTTAAGTCACCTTAAAATTCAAGTCACACCTTTGTCAAATAATTTAAAAAATTTCAAAAAAAAATCCAGATCAAATGAATAATATTAGACCTGTTTTTTTAATTGACCTTTTTAATTTTTAATTTCTTTGAGTCGTTGTACGAGTGTGCGACTTGCACCATAATTTAAGGGGACATCTTACGTCACAAAAATTTAAAAAAAAAATAAAAAAATTAAACCTAATGCACATCCGTTGAGGTGTGTAATAATCCCGAGTGTGCACTAAACATTACTCATCTTAATTTGACGGCTCATGCATGTGATTGGATCGGAGACTCGTTCAGCGACATTAGGTTACGAACGAGTTCACTAAATCTTAAATCTGTTTTTGATCCTAATTCTGACCTGATGATTCTTATGGGATGATTGATAATACTCACTGAAAAGGTACTTGACCAGCGATGCTGAGGAATCATCTCCGAGGTCGTCTTAATTCTTAAATATTGACTCCATCACTCAAAATAATAGAGATGGACCCATGACAGATTGAAGCCATCTCTAATGACACTACTAGATGTTATGCAAATCCTCTCCTCGTGTTTTGATGATGACAAAACAATCGATCTATGTACATGACGAATGATTTAAATTTGTGATGTTTGAAAGGTTCATTTGACAAAAAAAGTTAGGTTTGAATTCATACATGGAAAACTCGGAAACGGATTCACATTCTTACAAGACTCACATCCGTTCTATCGATCCTCCCTTCTCTATTTTCATTTCTACGTACTTCATTGTATCGAGAGAAGAAGAACCGGACATCTAGAAGTTGATTTTGTGTGTACGTGGTTGATGCCCACGACATCTTGTTTGGGTGTTAGTTCACCCATGTGTGGATTTATATGATTGATAGTTTGTGGAAAAGTCTCACCCACGGTGGAGAAGTAGATGTAAGATTCAAGATCTGAGGTAGAACTGCAATAAAAATATGTACATTTATTTGTGTGATTGCTCCTTGTCTCTCTCTCCTTCTTGTGCAAATTGGATGTTTATTTCATCATTATATTAAAACTAAGAATCTTCACATTGATTAATTACTTTTAGGTTAATAGATCACACTGAGAGAAATTGAGTTTGAAGATTATGTGAATTTCTAAAAATCGATCGGACATTGTCTTTAAGAAAACCCAATTCACCCCCCTCTTGGTTTGCCGTACCTTTGGTCAACAATTGGTATCGTATGTAAGGCTCAATTCTTTTGAAAAGGCCTAACAATCGTAAGAGATTCAATCTATGGCAAACAAAAGAATACTCACTGAGAATAACTCTATCTATCACCCTTCATTCTTTGATAGTTCAAATTGTGCCTACCGGAAGAATAGAATGTCTGTCTTGCTTAGGTCATAAGAATGCGAAATTTGGAGAGTTATATAGAATAAACCTTACAAGCTCTAAGAGGATGAGGATGCATGGGATAATAAATAAATTAGACAATCCATAATAAATTTCAATGTTATAAATACTATGTGATGTGCCCTTCATCTTAATTAGTATTATCGCGCTTCCATGTGCACTAGTGAAAAAGTGATATGGGATAAGTTGAAGCTGATCTATGAAAGAACCACACAAGTGAAGGTGACAAAAGTTGATTTGATGGTTTACGAGTACAAGCTGTTCAAGATGAAGCCAGAGGAAACAAACTCTGAAATATTTGCCCGGCTCACAAAAATAACGAATAGCCTAAAGGTCTCGGAAAGGACTATACAAATATTGATTTGGTGAGATAGGTACTGAGGTCTCTCCCGCCGTCATGGCACATCAAAGTGATTGTAATTGAGGACTTCAAAGATCTATCCATGCTGTCATTAGAAGAACTCATAGGATCACTCGTGACCTTTTGAGTTCAACGTAAATAGAAATGAAGAGGATGGTATAAAGAAAAAGACCATCCACTCAGAGCTTCACTAAATGTGAAAGATTCAAATGAAGAAGAAAGCTCTGGAAAGGATAAGGAAGATGAGATCACGACGATCACAAATCAGGTGAGAACATTTTTGAGCAAAAAGAAGAGGTTCTAAGGGAACATAAGGAATCAAATGAGAAAGGGCTCTTGAAGCAATGGGGAGTCAAGCAAGAAAGAAGAGGTGATCTACTATAAGTGCAAGTAGCTACGACATATGAGAGAAGAGTGTTTAGAACTTCAAAGAAAATACAAAAAAGAAAGAACAAGCAAATCCAAGACAATGGTTGCTATCTGGGGTGATGAGGATCACTAATCATTAGACGACATGGAAGATCTCATTACAAACTTGTGCCTCGTGGATCAAGAGGAAGAAGCCACATAGGTAAATTCTAAATCAAATTTCATTTCTAATAAATAATGGGAAATTACCTATGTCACTCTTTATGAAAAATATAAAAATATTAAAATGGAAAACAAGGCTCTAAAGAAACAAATTGATTGCATGCATGATAATCAGGAATTGTTTGACAGAATATAATGCTTAATTGTAGACAATGGCACACATAAATCAGAAAACTATTAATTATTGATAAAGATTTTCATGTTTGAAAAAGACCTTCTCTGTTTAAATGAAAAGACACGTATTTTAACTCAGGCGATTGAATATCTAAATGCAACCTTATCTAGATTTGTTAAGGGTAACAACAACCTTGATTCCATGTTTGGAATGAGGGTAAATTTTTAAAAAGGAGGACTTTGGATACATCCCATCCAAGAAGAAAATGTTTGAAAATAAACGGATGATATCATTTGTTCATACATCACATAATCTTGCTGCAATCATCAAGAAGCATCCCTCATGTGAACTACTAATATTGTGGAAACACGCTTACTATGCTTCAAATTGTTGGGTACGGGAGAACACATATGGTTGCAAGACTATGTAGGTTTGCCGCTCCCTGGTGAAACATTGGATTAACCTCCATGGATCTAAACTCATTTGGGTACCAAAGCAAATGCCACCCCCGACATCATGTGATAGTTAGGCTTGACCCCAACAGTATCATGACTATTTTTATTATGTATTTCCCATTTCATCTTTATGTAATTTTCCTTTTTATTTCTGTAATTTTTTTATTGAGTCAGTTATTCAAGTCTTGGTACCTAAGTTTGTAGTTGGGTTATTGTCTTCTTATGTTCACCCCTCCCCATGACAGCATGGTCATTTATCATTTGTAAAGGGGCAATTTGGTCCTACGTACACCCCTGGTCTCTTCTATGTAAGGAGGCCAAGGGTGCCCCATTCCACCATAGAATGCATTTTGTAAAAGAAAAATCTTGAGTTCCCTTGTAACTCTCCCTCTCTCTCTAGTTCTCTCCTCTCTCTCTCTGTAGCTCTCTCTCTAGCCTGCCCCCCCTCTCTCTCTATCTCTCCCTACACATCCCCCCTCTCTCCTCCACCTCTTCCCCATACCCACTTCATCCCCTCCTACTTGGCATCCACCTAGAATTGCCTTTCTTAATCTAGTTCTTTCAATCACTCCCTCCCCCTTCTAGAAGGACAAGGCGGCCACTACTTGGGTGACCTACAGGTCTAAGCGGCCAGAAGTGTGGCAATCTCCTACCTACAGATGCAGTTACACTAAAAACAGAGCATGAACAGAAGTGACAAACTAAACTAATCGAAGCTTCTGTAGCCTTGGACTTTCAGTACGACAGACTCACATTGAGCAGTAGCGGGTCCCATCGTGATTGCCAGAGAGTTGTAGGCGCCGAAAAAGTGCCTCCGACCATGTCTATGGTGCACGGATTCAGAATTAATGCAGTGGGGTGATCGCCAGAGAAGTTTACCAGATTCCAGCATGAAAGATGATCGCGTGAGAGTACCTCAAGGAGGGAGCTTGTAGGGTCCCAACTTCTCCATTCTCCTGTACTGAAAGTCCTGAAAAACAGAAGCAAACTCGAGAAAACATCGAAAACACCGGTTAGAACTGAGTAATGTAGTAAATGCTCGAAATGAACTATGAAATGGAAGAATATGATTGTGCCTTTACCTGGAGGAGTGTTGGGAAGGGGGGATGGCCGAGGCTTTCGACCACCTGCCTTCCCTTTTGTTTAGTTTGAAAACCTCTATAGTAAAGATTCTATGAGATTTTCTAGTATGTAATGATATGACGAACGCAATATGGATACACGCAGTGAAAACAAAGATAGAAGCATAAGATCAAACCAGGAGGCGGCTAAGAGGTTGGCCGCCCAGTGACGTAGACGACCAAGTCGATGGTCATCCGCCCTCTGGGAAACTCGAAGGAAATCTGGAACGCTCTCGTGAGTGATGGGGGGGATCCTCTCTTACACTGGGGAACTCTCCTTCACTCCATGAACTCTCTTGGGACATTCCGCATCTCTCCAATCACTCTCAATGTTCCTCCATCCGATCTAGTTCTCCTCCCAATCCCCCTCTTGACCCCCCTTCTTCGAATGTCCCCCTGAGTGTTTTGTCCCGTGCTCGAGCTTCTAGCAACTTTCGGCTATGTGCCCCTAGGACGTGGGCAACGAGGCGGGAAGTTGAGCTCGAACAGGGGGGCTTTCGAAGTGGGCGAGAGAATGTGGGACGTGGGGTGTTGACTGGTGGTTGCCAGGAGGGGCTAGGGTACTGGCCATTCTCAAAGAGAAGGCGGCCAGAGTCCTGGTTGTCTGCCAAATCTAGGTAGCCAAGACCTTGGCCGCCCAACTAACCTGGGCGGTCATCGACCTGGCCGCCCAGCCCATGGGCCTTTAACCCTTATTCATCTCGATTTCAGGCCCAATAGGTCAGGTGGGCTAGACTTTAAGCACGAAAAATCAATCAATTCGGGGAAAAATAAGAGCATTACTTATATGGCGATCTAACTGGAGGTCCGCAGAATGTCCAAAATTAGGCATCTATATTGTCGTCCCATGATCCTTACGTCTTCACAAATTCAAGCTTGCCTTGTGTTGGATACTTGTCAGGGTGTGTCTTCTACCTGTATATCTCTATCTGTGTGTATGTGTATTGGCCTTCCCAGGGGGTTTTATAGGCGCAGGGTGAAGGAAAGGGGCATGCTGGTCTGTGTAAAGGGTTAAGGGGAGAAAAGGGCTGGTTGGTCTGGATAAATGGGGGTTTACGAGGACCGAGATGAGCAGGAAGATCCTGGTATGCATAAACCCCTCCAAGAGGGGTTTACTCGGACCAACAACTGATTTCTTTTTTTCCCCTCTTTTTCTTTGTTAGAGACAAGGGTTTACGTGGACCAAGTTTACCTAGAGGCAAGTTGGTCCCCATAAACCCCCCCTAAGGGGTTTACGCAGACCACGATGGTGGTTTCTTCCCCTTCTTTCTTCTTCTTTTTTATTTTGTTTGAAGGGAAAATGTGACTTTACATGGACCAAGTTGCCTAGGGGTGCGTAGGAAAATAGATTAGAAGGAATTCATAAATAAATAAATAAAATCTCTTGAATAATATAAGGATAGTTTTATAAAATATGAAATTAAATTTATCATAAATTTATAATAATTATAATTATAAAATGGTATAATGTTAAAAGTCTAATTGGGCTTTAAAGAAAGAACAAATCTCTGAAATTCGTAATGCCCCAAAAATCCTAATTTTGATTGAGTTAAATTGGCAAAAACTTATGTAAATAGGCCTAAAATCATAATTAGACCACAATCCACTTAGATTAGGTCATTCTCTCGTTGAATCCTAGCCTAATTATGGTTAGGCGGCGCTAGATTGAATTAGACTTCAAAATTTTTGGGGTAAAATTTTATCTTTTGGGCAATAGGTCGAATTAGGACTCTTGGGTCTCTTAGATCTATAAATAGAACCCTAAATCTCATTTAGCCATCCCTAATCGCTCGTGAAGGAGGCTGGACGTGGTGCTAGGGCGTACATCGAGGAGGAGGATTGAGAGTTTAGGTGTGTTCACGTTCTTCTTCCCTTCTTCCTTAATGGAATCCTAAGATAGGTATATCTCTCATGCTAAATTTAAATTGATCAAGCCGTCGTGTATAGGAGCATATCTAGTTCGATTTAATGTATGTTTCCCTAATTTATCAACTATTCTGCTTGTATTTTGAGTTCCATGCACAAGGTATCATAGTTTTCTGTTTTTCCCACTAGAACATACTTCTGTCTAAGATCGCGCCCGTCACAGGGATCACATTCTGAACGCATCCCTACGATAGACCGCGACCCTGATTTAAGTTCTAAAATGTGTCCAACAGACTGGACATGACTTTGTGAAGTGTGTCCCACTAGCAAGACGCAACTTGTTGTCACATGTCCCATTAGCAGGACGTGATCCACGCTTGTTTTACTATCTTTGTGCGATCGCGCCTTCTATCCCGACTGCGTTCTCATCAGAATGCATCGGCACGACATGACGCGTTTAGGAATTTCTCTGAAAAATATCCCTTGAACAAGGCATGATTTAAAAATGTTTTTAATCTAATTTTATTTTACCCTTAACCTGTTTTTTGAAAAAAAATTTCAATAGGCAAATAATTCCTAAAAATACTATTAAAATTCTTAAAAGAAAGATGCATGTTGACTCTTCCTAAATCTTGTCATATCTGTATATCTTTAACCCAAAAATTCTATCTAGATTTTCTCTTCCTTTGATCTCTTTCTTTTGAAGATATTGGACCTTAAAATTACAAATTTACTTTCTTATGCTATTTTAAAAAATATTTCTCTCATGATGATAGTCTCTGATTTTAATTACTTTAATTACAATAAGATTGTCATTTTAATACATGATGTTTTAATTATTGATTTATCTTGAAGATCATGCCACTTCGGTGGCGTGTATCTACCGATTACTCTGGTTTTGGTTCTCGCATAGCCTATTTGTTGGTGGAGTTAGGACCCTCTGTCAGATATTCTTTCCATCAAACTAGAACTTCTTCACTAAGACCTCTGTAAGTCTCTGTGAGTCAGATTCCCATATAGACGCCAAACTGGTTGTACCCTAAATACTCTGGAAACCCCTTAGAATCTCATCTTACTTGTCTAAGACGTGGTTTGACTGGCCTTTAGAACAATGAGACATGGTTCTGTTTGGTTCTGTTCTATCCATTCTGAACACGGTGTACCCAGAGACCACGTTCAAACTTCTGTCCCTTGAAGGCGACAACCCGATCGACCGCGTTCAAGTGAACAATGTCTGAACGCGTCCATCAACTAGACCATGTTCTTCCCTGTGCTTTTTGGATCGCGAGCTGGCCTCTGGCCACGTTCAACCTAGATTTTCGTGAAACGTGCCTGTGCGATTGATCGCATTTTATCAAGCTTCTGCAAGTTTGTGATTGTATGTTTAATGTATTTTGACGTGATTATCATCCTTATAACGTCTGTACCCTCTTGATTCTCTATAGAAATCAGCGATACCTTAATAACTAATTCCTTAATTCTTTCATGGAATTATCCTAAAGTTTTATACTTGGTCTCCGTTCAATTGATACATCTCTTAACTTGGTCCTTGCCTCTATTAGTGCTAATTGTTATTTATGGAACATAACTCTCTTGATTCCACTTGGCCATAACCGTTATATGAATTGTCTAGTGACTACTAAGGGTTTGGCTCCTCTTAACACTCAATGCTAGTTCGAACGGAATGTCCAATTAAACTGGGCTCATGAGAAAAACTGTGGTGTGTCATTGCACCGATTGACTATAAGATTTGATCTAGACAATTCAACTACAAGTGATATTACTGAACTGAATGCTATTCTTGTTATATGATGGACATGATTGACTTGACACTGATATTTTTGGCTCAGAAGGATAAATATACTTTTGGAACTCTTTTGATAATTGGCCAATCTATAGTTATGTTCGCTGGTACCGTTCAATCATTTGATATACGTTGCAATCTTACCGTTGATTCATTATTGGACTTATGGATTCTTTTATATTGATCTCCATGTTAGTCCTTGACATTCGAACTCTATTGTTCTATATCATATTACTGGAATTTCCATTACGCTCTCTAGTCTAGATCGTTTATTTACCTCATAGATTTGATTTATGTTTTCCACCGCTTCATCGTATAGTATTTCTATACATTGTTAAAATGATAATTACGTATATTTGCCTAGTCAAAGAGATGTAATTCCTACTAAGCTTTTTACTCACCAAGTGATTCTTTAATAATTTTTAGATAATAATGAAGATGAAATTCATTTGGATGGGGAAGGGCAAGTGTGACCGAGTGCTCCTAGAGTGCTAGAAGACCTACCTTTTCACTTTTCTTGAGTTTAGATTAGAATTATGAGTGTCTTGTAATTGTATCTTTTTCTTTTAAATTTTGCATTGAAATTTGAGTCATCAAGGAATTGTAATAGTGGAGTTTTATTAATAAAAGTATGATTTTGGTCTTATTCTAGTCTCATGGAGTTGTCTCTTGTTGTTGTTGTCTCCCAGATACTCTAATTGACATAATTGATAACTATCATGTTCTGGGTCCTTCCACTATTGCGCTCGGGACGTGACAATCTGGTTCGCATAAACCCCTGGGGACAACCTGGTCCGCGAAACCCCCTCGGGGGTTTACGCGGACCACCATGGGTGGTCCAGAGAGGGAGAGGGGGTACAAACTATAAATTAGACCCCTTTTTGGTCATTTGGCCTCACTTTGACTAGACTGGATTGGGACACATGGAAGGGATGGACTAGGGAATCGAGCGCTTGGTTCGAGGTCGCTTTGAGCAGTTGCTCCTTGCCCCATTGATTGCTTCGCCCCTTGAGTGGTGCTTCTTCAAATCCTGGATGAACCTTGGACTGGTGAGTTGGCCCACCTCTGCACGGTACATGGGATGGTGTCTGGGGCCGCATGTGGGCGGCGTTGAGAACTGCGCCCTAGGGGCGTGGGATCGAGTCTGGCGTTGGAGCGCCCCCTGGTGAGCTGCCATCATGGGGGTGGTCCCGAGGTCTTGTCGTTCTTATCTAGTAGTGCTGTGTGATACAACCATGTGTCTTGGGACGCGAGCTTTGACCTGGAGTGTGACGACCCAAGATCCAGATACCGGGAAAGGAACCCGATACCATTCGAATCCTGGCCCGCCGGCCACGAGCCGGGGCTCGGAAGGGCTAAGAAGGAGTGTGGAGGTACAAAGAAATAGGAAATAAAGCGGGATAATTCAACAATTAACAGAAATAAATAAATGACTACAATAGAGTCCAGTCTAACAGAAAGTATAGTTTAAGGCAGAAGAACGTACCCAACGCTAAGTGAACACTCGGCCTGGCGAGCTGGCAGCTAAGAACCTCCGCACAGCACCCTCAAACCTCAAGGAAGAACTGTCGCACCTGAAAAGCAGGGGTGAGCCTCCTGTCACTGGCTCAGTAGGGGTCCCGTGGAATCTCAACCGTAAACAACGGCGGTAATGGAAAGCAACAACAACAGTAGGAACAGCAAACCCGGTGGTCAATAAAACCTCGGCTCTATAGCTACTCCTACTATACTAGAAACACGCCCCGATCTCGAGTCGGGAAACATCGGTCTAACAGAAAGACCTCTGGCTACGCTGCCAGAGAAGACATCACGACAACGCTATCATGGACCTAACACCGTCTAGGGAAATCCCTCGGTGATGCTCACTGGAAACCCTAGACCTCTACCTCGAGAACACACCCGAAAACTACACGTAAAATCACGTCTCACAGACGGCAAATGAAAACTCGAGTCACGTGAAACTCACGTCAAGTGACAGGAGCACTGCCCACCAGAAGCAAAGCCGGATGTGTCCACTGATGACTTAGTCCGCGCCTCAAGTGTCTCGCTGCGACGCCCCATGCGGAGACAGAGACACTACAGTAACCAGTACCGCGAACAAGGACTAGCTGGGGTCGCGCTCGTCAGCGTGGGTCCGATAGCCCCCAACTAAGTATGCACACACAGACCATGCGCCCTAGGTCAGATCCTCTAGCTGGTTCTTCCCCCGAAGCCTGGACTCAGGCTGCGCGTGGGGGCCCTACGGTAACCAGCCTAAAAATTGTCTCTCTCGGGTAAGCCGCTCCACCACTCCCGGGTGGGTCAGAACATACGTGCCGTAAGAAGGCTACGACCACTGGGAGGTCACTAAACGTGAACACGGAAAGCCACGCATGCACCCATCGCGAGTAACGCGGAGTAACAGGTGGCATGACACCACCAGACTCTGGACAACCCACTAGACCAACTAAATCTAACTGTCCTTGAGTCACAAGACTCGAAGTCAAGACCGTTGTACACAATGGCACATCGCCGTTAATCTAGCCTAATCCCTAGGTCTGAAATCACGGTGATACTGTAATATCCTGGACCTTTCGAATCCTTCTTCGTGGGTCCAGGATCTGGTTTCTCGGAGTGTCCGACTCCGTCGTGTCTGAAATTTCATTTTGGACATCTCCCGTGTCCGGATCGACGCGATCTGGAGTTGTTTCGGAGGCCCGGGAGCGTTCCGTGGCTTTTTCGCGTGTGTTTTTCGATTCCCGGTGTGTGTTTCGGTAATTCCTTCGGAACCTCGTTGCGGGTGAACCGGGTCGTTCACCTAGGCGAGAGTGGTACCGTTACGATCGGTGCGTTCCGAAGATCACGGAAATGTAATTTTCTATTTTTCAATATTTTTCGAAAATTCTGAATTTTCTATTAATACCCCCCCCCCCCATTTTCTTTTCTTTTCTTCTTCTTCTTCCTTTCTTCTCCTTCCTCCCTCATGACCGTGGCCGCCCTCTCTCTCTCTCTCTCCCGTTCAAGCGCGGCGACCTCCGTTCCGACTGCAGACGACGGCGGTGCGACGGCGCGAGGATGCGGGTGACGAAGAGGCGATCGTGCGGGCGTGCGGCAAGCATGGGAAGGCGAGGTTCTAACAGCGTTCTTCATGGGTTTGAGCTTGGATCGGCGCGTCTCGTCGCGAACCGGAGGTAGGGTGACGTTCCTTAGCCTCTTGCCTTTCTTCCCCGTGAGTTTTAGCTCAAGACGAGGTCGAGAGGGGTCATTTTCACGCCGGGAAGGGCCGTTCATGCCGCGGGGAGAGTTCATCCGATCCGCCGTTTTGAGCCCCAATTCCATGGTTTACGAGCGTAGGAGCATGCTAGGGGGGCTTGGGGGTCCTCCTCTCACCGTTCCCCCCTTCGTGGGGCTTGTTTGGAGTTGGAATGGGCGATTCCGGCGAGGTTCACCGTTTTAGCGCTGGTGGGCGATGTGCGGTCGAACTAGGGCTCGCACAACCCTTGTGTGGCGCTGTTCTGGCCGTCCATCGGCTCGGCGCGCTGTGGCTGGGCTCGACGCGCAGTAGGCTTGCGCGGTCTGTCGTGGGACCGCATATCCTAAGGTGCGGCCCCACAACAACCGCACAACCCTGTGTATTCGACCGTTGAATTTTACCGTTGTACAGTGCACCGGGGTGTGCGGCCAGGATCTAGCCGCATAACCCTTCGTGCGGCCAGGTGCTGGCCGTACGTTGTCTGGTGCCGTTGCTTGGGTGTGCGGCCAAATCTGGACCGCACAACCCTTAAATGGTGAAACCATAGCCGCTCTTCCCTAGTGCGGCTAAGGGCTAACCGTTCAGGTTTATTACCGTTGGGAGACGAGCGGCCAGGAGCTGACCGTTCTTCACCCACGTGCGGCCAAGAGCTAGCCGCACTTCCGTTGAACGGGCCCATGTTGGCCATTCTTCAGTCTGTTTAGACCTAGGTAGAACGGTCCTGTGCTGGCCGTTTAACCCTAGGTGTGGTCCTTATGCGACCGCACATCCCTGAGCGGCCCAGTGTGGACCGTTCAAGGGGACATATCGTGTCGGCGGGTCTCCCATCATACCGAGTGGTATCGGGAGATGTCGTTGTCGCCTTCTGTCACCATGCGACGGTATTGGTACGAGGGGCGTTCCTTGTACCGTCCGGTTGTGGCGTGATTTTCTGTTGACTTGAGAGTCTACTCCGTAGTGACCCTCCACTAGTCGTAGCCTGCTTACACGCATGTGGTCCCACCAGAGAGTGGTGGAGAGGCTACCCTTAGAGACGGTTTGTGGACAGGTTTTCGTCGGGCCCCACGTCTTGCAACCAGAGTCCGGCTGAGGGGAAAACCGATCAGAGGGCCAGACCAGGGACGCGCGGTCTGTGTGTGCACACGTGGTTGGGGACGGTTGGACCCACGCTGACGAGCGTGACCCCAGCTAGTCACTCGTTTGTAGTTACTTGTGTGGTGTTCGTGCCTTTGGTAGGAGCTACCATGAGAGGCAGTTCACCTGCGATACATTGTAAGACGTTAGGGGACGCTACCGGCTGTGCTTCTAGTGGGTGGTACTCCTGTCGAGTCGGGAGTGTCAGACTGTCAGTCTTTGCGACTTCGACCTTCGGGTTTTGTCGCGCTGACCGTGGTGTTCCGGTCGTTTCACCGTGGCACGTGTGTTGGCTTTCTTGCCGTGAGAGCGGTGTTTTATATATTGTAGGGCTTCCCTTTTTCGAGATACTCGCTTACTGCTAGCGTAGCGGTTTCTCTGTTTGCGAGGTAGGGTTCGAGTGATCCCTACTGAGTCTTGTTCTGAGACTCATTCCCTGCATGTTTTCACCGTGTTTCAGGTGAGTTGCGGCCTTAGGGGAGCGCGTATGAGGCTCAGCGTGGTTCAGGTGCCCATCGTTAATGCCAGAGGTCAGAGTCGGGGTATGTCCCGTGTAGCTGTACTTTTCTTTCTTGTCTCTGTACTAGTTGTGGACTACTACTGCTGTTGTTATTTTATTTTTATCTTGTGGATCATGTATCATGTAAATTGTTAAATTTATTTCCTACTTATTGAGTTAACTGTTTAATTTCTGTAATTATTTGTGTATGCTTGTGTAGTCTCCACACCTCCCTTTAACCCTTCCGAGTCTTCGGACTCGTGGGTGGCGGTGCGAGTCTCGGGTTATCGGGCCTTCCCGGTAATCAGATTCTCGGGTCGTTACAGCTGGTATCAGAGCAGCGGTTGTGGGATTATACGAGAATCATAAGTGATTGTAGTGGTCCACTAATCCACAGCGATGATGTACTGTTGACACTGGCATCGGGCATCGTGCATTTTTCTTGACCTTGCTATTTCCGTGTTTTCTATCTTTTGCTTCAGGAGCGAGTATGGCGCCGAGGCGGAGCAGTCGCTCTCAGCAGGGGCAGTCGGCTGGAGGTCAGGAGATCCAGCAGGGGGTCCAGCGAGATCAGGAGGAGCATAGTAGAGCGCCACCGGGGGCCACCGAGGCAGTGGATACTACGAGGCTTCCGGGGGCTGAGGTTTTCTTTCGTGGCATGTACCAGCTTATGTCGCAGCAGTTTGGCGGAGAGGCTGGTGAGGGCTCGTCGACCAGGGGTGGGCCAGGCCGAGCAGTGAGGGATTTCAAGCAGTTTCATCCTTCTTACTACGACGGTCAGGTAGACCCTGATGTGGCTCGGAGTTGGCTCGACGAGATGGAGCGGGTGTTCAGCTCCGCGCAGAGTACTGCGGAGGACAGAGTGATGTTGGCCTCCAACCAGTTGCAGGGTATGGCTCGGGAGTGGTGGTCTTCCGAGTGAAAGACGTCTTTCCAGCTTCGTCCACTTGAGCAGATTACGTGGGGCGACTTTGTTAGTGCTTTCGAGCGTACCTACTGTCCAGAGTTTATTGCTACGCAGCGGATGCGAGAGTTTCTGGAGCTGGTTCAGGGCGACATGTCCGTGTTGCAGTACAGGGCCCGATTTGTTGAGCTGGGTCGGTATGCATCGCATATCATGGAGCATGAGAGGGTGAAGACTGCACAGTTCGTGCAGGGCTTGAGGCAGGAGCTGAGGCGCCATTTGATCACGAATGCGGCCATTGATATGGAGACATCGTCTCGTGTTGTGGATTCTTTGGAGATGGATATGCAGAGGACTCGAGGACCGATCAGCCAGGGGCAGTCTTTGTCGGGTCACAGCCAGCAGTCGGCTACCCAGCAGCAGGGTTCCTTTCAACGTGCGTCGGGTGGTTCAGGAGCGCCGGCACCAGCAGCGTCGGCGACAGGATCTGCGTCTTTTGGCTCGAAGGTCAAGAAGTTCTTCAAGAAGGGGTTCGGTAAGAAGAAGTCCAAGGATCAGGGGCGGGCATCATCGGGCAGTGTACAGCAGTCGGTCCCGTTTCAGCGTCAGGGGTCAGTGGGTGGATCGCGAGGACCGTGTCCACAATATAGCGAGTACCACCCAGGCAGGCAGTGCACAGTGCCGATAGTTTGTTTCCGGTGTGACCAGCCAGGGCATATGACGCGTGACTATCCTCAGAGGCCACAACAGCAGCAGCCGTTTCCTCAGTAGCAGCAGGTTCCCCCGCAGCAGAGGCAGCAGCAGTAGTAGCAGGGACAGTATCATCCGCTACCCAGGTCAGCTAGCGTGGGAGGCAGGCAGAGAGCTCGAGGCCAGATCACACACATGACCAGGGTAGAGGCAGTGGCGTCGTAGCTCGTGGAAGGTACCGTTCGGATTTTGGGTTGTGCGGCTCGGGTTTTGTTCGATTCTGGCGTGTCTCATTCGTTTATCTCGGAGGATTTCGCGTTGAGTATTGAGGAGCCGGTGACCCAGTTGTCCTGTGATTTGGCAGTGCAGTTACCTTCGGGTGATTTTATGATCACTCCGTATTGCTTTGATGAGGTTCCTATGTGGATGGAAGGACGGAGTTTGCCGGCTAGGCTCTATGCGTTGTCGCTTCAGGACTTTGATGTGATTTTGGGCATGGATTGGCTCGAGACACATCATGCGTTGGTGGATTGCTGCTCGAAGAGGGTTTATTTCTGGCGACTTCACGGACCCACCTTCTATTTCCAAGGTATCAGGTCTTCCTCTTCCCGCTTTCTTATTTCTGCAATTCGAGCTCGTCGTTTGCTTGATGCGGGTTGTTAGGGTTTTCTCGCCGCCGTGGTTGTGACTGACCGCATGGAGCCAGATGTCGAGGACATTCCGGTGGTGTGTGAGTTTCCCGATATTTTTTCGGAGGACTTACCTGGATTGCCTCCCCAGCGGGAGATTGATTTTGTTATCAAGGTTGTGCCGGGTACGGGACCTTTGGCGAAGGCTCCCTACCGTATGGCCCCCGCTGAGTTGAGGGAGTTGAGGGCGAAGTTGCAGGAGCTGTTGGCCAAGGGGTATATTCATCCTAGCTTTTCCCCTTAGGGTGCACCTGTGTTGTTCGTGAAGAAGAAGGACGGTAGCTTGCGGTTGTGCATTGACTACCGGTAGCTGAATGAAGTGACCATTAAGAACAAGTATCCATTTCCACGGATTGATGATTTGTTCGACCAACTTCAGTCTGCGCGAGTGTTCTTGCGGATTAATTTGTGGTCCGGTTACTATCAGCTGAGGATTTGCGAGTCCGATGTAGAGAGGACTGCATTCAGAACGAGGTACATGCATTATGAGTTTCTGGTGATGCCGTTCGGACTCACCAATGCCCCCGCAGCCTTCATGGACTTGATGCAGAAGGTGTTTTGTCCATATTTGGACAAGTTCGTGGTCATATTTGTGGATGACATCCTTGTTTATTCGCGGTCAGTCGAGGAGCACGCGTACCATTTAGGTGTGGTGCTGCAGACGTTGCGAGATCACCAGTTGTATGCGAAGCTCAGTAAGTGCGAGTTCTGACTTCGTGAGGTGCACTTTTTGGGGCACATGATTTCTGGTGATGGTATTTCCGTGGACCCCGCCAAGGTCGAGGTAGTAATGCAGTGGCCGAGGCCGAGGTCTGTGACGGAGATCCAGAGTTTCTTGGGGCTTGCGGGCTATTATCGTCGGTTTATCCATGATTTTTCTCGCATTGCGGCCCCAATGACTAGACTTACGCGGAAGGATGTGCCTTTCGTCTGGTCTGAGGAGTGTGAGCAGAGTTTCAGGGAACTGAAGAGATTGCTCACCTCGACTCCGGTGTTGGTGTTGCCTTCTGGATCGGGAGGTTTTGTGGTGTGTACAGATGCTTCTGGGGTCGGATTGGGTGCTGTGTTGATGCAGCATGGTAGAGTGGTGGCTTATGCATCTCGGCAGCTGAAGCGCCACGAGGAGAACTACCCTACCCATGACCTGGAGTTGGCGGCTGTGATCTTCGCGCTGAAGATCTGGAGGCATTATCTGTACGGTGAGAGGTTCGAGGTGTTCACTGACCATCAGAGTCTGCGATATGTGTTCATGCAGAGGGACCTTAACCTCAGGCAGAGGCGTTGGATGGAGTTTATGAAGGATTATGACTTCACCCTGTCTTATCAACCGGGCAGGATGAATGTCGTCGCCGATGCCTTGAGTCGGAAGGTCACGATCAGTGCCTTGATGTTGAGGAAGTGGAGGCTCTAGGAATAAGTGCCCGAAGTTTCATTCAGGCTCAAGATTTCTCAGGAGCCAGGGTTGGCAGTGCTTGCTAGTCTGACTGTCACGCCTGCTATTCGCCGTCAGGTGACAGAGGCTCAGCATGCGGACCCTGAGTTGCCCCAGATTTTAGTTTTGGCTGATGTGGAGCTCCGTGAGGACGGTGCCGTGAGATTCCGTGGCAGGCTGTACGTCCCAGCCGAGGAGCGGGTTTGTCGTGCGGTATTGCGCGAGGCTCATGGGAGCAGGTACACCGTACACCCGGGTGCGACAAAGATGTATCGGAACTTGCGGAGGCAATTCTGGTGACCTGGTATGAAGAGAGATGTCACCGAATTTGTGGCCAGGTGCCTGACCTGTCAGCAGGTGAAGGCAGAGCATCAGCGACCAGGAGGTACTCTCCAGCCCTTGGATGTGCCTGCGTGGAAGTGGGACCACGTGACCACGGATTTCGTGGTGGGATTACCGAGGACTCTGAGCGATCAGGACAGTATTTGGTTGCTGGTGGATAGGCTGACGAAGGTGACTCGGTTATTGCCGGTCAAAGTCAACTGGAGCGTGTCCAAGTTGGCTCGTCTTTATGTGGAGCGGATTGTTCCATTGCATGGGATTCTCATCTCCATCGTGTCGGATCGGGATCCGCATTTCACTTCTGGATTCTGGGAGAGTTTTCAACGAGCTCTTGGCACGGATTTGGCTTTTAGGTCGGCGTATCATCCTCAGTTAGATGGTCAGTCAGAGAGGACCATTCAGACTTTGGAGGACATGCTGAGGTCCTGCTGCCTGGAGTGGCAGGGGAGTTGGGTTCACCACCTACCGTTGGTGGAGTTTGCCTACAACAACAGCTATCATTCGAGCATCGGCATGGCTCCTTATGAGGCGTTGTATGGGCGTCCGTGTCGGACTCCACTGGATTGGTTTGAGGTTGGTGAGCGTGTTTTGACGGGACCGGAGTTGGTGCAGTAGTATGTGGAGGTTGTGCACCCGGTTCGTCAGAACATGTTGGCGGCCCAGAGTCGGCAGAAGAGTTATGCTGACTGTAGGCGGCGGCCTCCCGCGTTCACCCTGGGCGATCACGTGTTCTTGAGAGTTTCTCCGATGAAGGGGGTGATGCGTTTTGGACGGCATGGGAAGCTGAGTCCCTGCTATATTGGTCCTTTCCACATCGAGGAGCGCATCGATGAGGTAGCTTATCGGTTGCAGTTACCCCTGAGTTGGCGTCGGTGCATGACGTGTTCCACGTCTCGATGCTGCGGAAGTATATGCCCGATGACTCTCATGTGCTCGAGGATTCTGTTTGGCCTGAGGTGACTCCAGACCTTTCTCTTCCAGAGTTTCGGATCCGCGTAGAGGATAGGCGAGAGTAGCGCCTGCGGAAGAAGGTCATCCCCTTGGTTAAGGTGGTGTGGCAGCGGCACTCTGGTGGTGAGGCTTCTTGGGAGCGTGAGGACAAGATTCGTTAGTAGTTCCCTTACCTGTTTGAGTGACTCTTCCTCTTCTTGCCCCTTGGGTTGTTCTCAATTTCGAGGACAAAATTCCTTAAGGGGGGGCTGTAATATCCCGGACCTTTCAGATCCTTCTTCGTGGGTCCCAGATCTGGTTTCTCGGAGTGTCCGACTCCGTCGTGTCCGAAATTTTATTTCAGACATCTTCCGTGTCCGGATCGGCGCGATCCGTAGTTGTTTCGGAGGCCCGGGAGCATTCTGTGACTTTTCTGCGTGTGTTTTCTGATTCCCAGTGTGTGTTTCGGTAATTCCTTCGGAACTTCATTACGGGTGAACTGGGTCGTTCACCTAGGCGAGAGTGGTACCGTTATGATCGGTGCATTCTGAGGATCGCGGAAATGTAATTTTCTATTTTTTGGTATTTTTTGGAAATTCTGAATTTTCTATTAATACCCCCCCGTTTTCTTTTCTTTTTCTTCTTCTTCTTCCTTTCTTCTCCTTCCTCCCTCACGACCGTGGCCGCCCTCTCTCTCTCTTTCTCTCCCGTTCGAGCGCGGCGACCTCCGTTCCGGCTGCAGACGGCGGCGGTGCGACGGCGCGAGGACGCAGGTGACGACGAGGCGATCGTGTGGAAGTGCAGCAAGCGTGGGAAGCGTGGGAAGGTGAGGTTCTAACAGCGTTTTTCGTGGGTTTGAGCTTGGATCGGCGCGTCTCGTCGCGGACCGGAGGTAGGGTGACGTTCCTTAGCCTCTTGCCTTTCTTCCCCGTGAGTTTTATCTCAAGGCGAGGTCGAGAGGGGTCATTTTCGCGCCGAGAAGGGTCGTTCATGCCGCGGGGAGAGTTCATCCGATCCGCCGTTTTGAGCCCCGATTCCGTGGTTTACGGGCATAGGAGCATGCTAGGGGGGCTTGGGGGTCCTTCTCTCACCGTTCCCCCCTTCGTGGGGCTTGTTTGGGGTTGGAATGGGCGATTCTGGTGAGGTTCACCGTTTTCGCGCCGATGGGCGATGTGTGGTCGAACCAAGGCCCGCACAACCCTTGTGCGGCGCCGTTCTGGCCGTCCATCGGCTCGACGCACTGTGGCTGGGCTCGGCGCGCAGTAGGCTTGCGCGGTCTGCCGTGGGACTGCATATCCTAAGGTGCGGCCCCACAACAACCGCACAACCCTGGGTATTCGACCATTGAATTTTACCGTTGTACAGTGCACCGGGGTGTGCGGCCAGGATCTAGCCGCATAACCCTTCGTGCGGCCAAGTGTTGGCCGTACATCATCTGGTGCCGTTGCCTGGGTGTGCGGCCAGATCTGGACCGCAAAACCCTTGAACGGTGAAACCATAGCCGCTCTTCCCTAGTGCGGCTAAGGGCTAACCGTTCAGGTTTATTACCGCTGGGAGACGAGCGGCCAGGAGCTGACCGTTCTTCACCCACGTGCGGCCAGGAGCTGGCCGCACATCCGTTGAACGGGCCCATGTTGGCCGTTCTTCAGTCTGTTTGGACCTAGGTAGAACGGTCCTGTGCTGGCCGTTTAACCCTAGGTGCGGTCCTTATGCGACCGCACATCCCTGAGCGGCCCAGTGTGGACCGTTCAGGGGGACAGATCGTGTCGGCGGGTCTCCCGTCATACCGAGTGGTACCGGGAGATGTCGTTGTCGGCTTCTGTCACCATGCGATGGTATTGGTACGAGGGGCGTTCCTTGTACCGTCCGGTTGTGGCGTGATTTTCCGTTGACTTGAGAGTCTACTCCGTAGTGACCCTCCACTAGTCGTAGCCTGCTTACACGCATGTGGTCCCACCAGAGAGTGGTGGAGAGGCTACCCTTAGAGACGGTTTGTGGACAGGTTTTCGTCGGGCCCCACGTCTTGCAACCAGAGTCCGGTTGAGGGGAAAACCGGTCAGAGGGCCAGACCAGGGACGCGCGGTCTGTGTGTGCACACGTGGTTGGGGACGGTTGGACCCACGCTGACGAGCGTGACCCCAGCTAGTCACTCGTTTGTAGTTACTTGTGTGGTGTTCGTGCCTTTGGTAGGAGCTACCATGACAGGCAGTTCACCTGCGGTACGGTGTAAGACGTCAGGGGACGCTACCGGCTGTGCTTCTAGTGAGTGGTACTCCTGTCAAAATACTAGATCCGGCTCACACCCTAAAAATATGTATTTTTCTCAAAATGCTCAAATAAGCCCGCTCGGCTCACCACGGCCTACCAAAATCACGGCAATGGAATACAAGGGTTAAGGATCCGTCCCCCTTCCTCCACCGAAGATTCCGCGCACCGAGGACTACGATCTATGAAGAAAACGCCGTGAAACCCTCGCCGGGCACCCGAATGCGTGTCCGAGCTCGTCGCACCTCCACCGCCTCGATCCTCGCCCCATCCTCATGCTCCTCGCCCTCATGCCATCCCTGCCTCGCCCACCATCGCCCCCGTCGGCCGCCCGGAGGAGAGGGGGAGAGAAAGAGGAGAGATAGCGAGAAAGAGAGAATGAGAGAAAGAGAAGGGGTGGGGGGGGTATTAATGGAAAAACCCAAAAATTTTAGAAATTCAAAAAAATACAAAAAATTACATCCACGATCCTTGGGAAGAGCACAACTTCGCCGGTACTGTCCCGGAGTCGGAGAACATAACGGTTCACCCTGCACAGAGTTCCGAAGGCACATCAGGGAAAAACATGCGTAAAGCACAAATCACACTCCGGGACCCACGAAAGGGATCCGAAACTCACGGATCCTGACCCGAACAATGATCCAAAAAACTCGGGGCGTTATTGCCCTCCCCCCTTAAACAAATTTCATCCTCGAAATTCAGGACTAGCACCAAGCCTCGGGGGGAAGACATCTTAACCAACTGACAACGCTGTCAGAGCCCCAGCACAGAAAAACCTCGATCCTCATGAAACCACCGATCCTGAGGGATACGGCCAGACCATAATCACGAGGAACACCTCGCTCCGCACACTGTATACACATCGGTCATCAGAGCAGGCATAACACAAAAGCGCAAGTCTGGCACCACCTCAGACAACACGAAAACCAATCATGGCAGAAGACAACTTCCACAAAGCCCAGATCCCATCCGGGAAAAGGCACATCACGGAAACGGCCACCAAAGGCCTCGCTTGCACACGGCTCACGCCATTCTCGATGCGCAACCACCCGCATCTTCTGTCTGTGAAAGACCAAACACTGGTCACCAGACGCTCATCAACGGGAAACCTTCACTGGCCCAACAGGCACGATCCAACTCATGACAGGCCATCCGCTGACTCACGTACAGACCAACACCGCACCCGATCTCGAACATCACGCCAACTCTACCCTCTCAGGGGAGCACGACGAAACCACATCACAAGATCTCACCTCGGTCCTCACGGCACTCGACTCAGACTTACAGGGAAATCCTCCCACGCGAGTCGCAAACCAAGGATCGCCATTCCACATTAACCTCTCTTCACGGACCTTGCACAGGCATCAACCACCGTCCTATCTCATCAAATCCTATCTCATCTCAATCGCTCCAAATGGATGCCTGCCAATCCCGGTTCTGCTCAGCCACAGAGCCACGGGACACAACCTCTTACAATCCACGGTACACTTCTCCAGAGCCAACAGGTGCCGCCTGCTACCACAGCAAGCAAGTCGATGACGCCGTGACCAATGCACACGGGTCCCCAGACAATACACGTTTTACCACAGTCGATCACTCGGTCAACCTGACCAGCCACTCGTAGCCACCAACTGCGACCCATAATGTGACGACCCGGATCCCGGATATCAGATATACCTGATAGGACTACCGGATACACCTGATACCACTTGGAACCCGCGAGGCCTCCCAAGAGCGGTAAAGCTCCGAAGGGATAAAAGGATTATCGTGTAGTACATTGAAGCCACAGAGATATAACAGTAAGCAATTAAATTTCATTAGATCGGTTTGCTAAAGTAGCTGAAATAAAATTACTTTTTAATTAACAATTTCAATTTAACAATTATACCAGAGTCCGGTCCAAGAAATTAAAGACAAGTACAAACCACAGGAAAAGAACGTACACTGAGGTCGGGGAAAACCCGACGCAGGTACTGCTGGCAGCTACAGACGCGTCACACCAGGAACCACGGACAGAGACGACGCTACCCACCTGAAAAGCAGGGGTGCGTCTCCAAACAGAGACTCAGTAGGGGTCACGCAGATCCCCACTGAGAAACACGCAGTACACGGAACAGAAAGCAACAGTAGTAGCAAAGCAGGAAAAGCTACACTACAAAGCTGTAAAAAGAACGGGAGCAGCATGAGTAGGGAACAGGCTAAGAGCAAGGGAAGCCAAAAGAAAAGGGAAAAGCGAGGCCGTAAAACTCGGAACACGGCCATCGAGAGGAACTCGGCTCCCTAAGCTACTCCAAGCAGTGACAGAAGCGCGACTCTGATCTGATAAAGTCAGGAGTTACCGATCTGTCGGCACAATGCCATGCCTAAGACATAGATCTACAAGGACAGACAAAAGTCTAGAAAAGACCTAGATAGATGACAGATAGACAGGATGACACACACGACTAGAACGTCGTGCACGCAACACAACACTGACCTCGAGTAGGGCCACGAGAGGGCTAACTCAGAAAGGTCACGGCGCACAAGAAACGCGAAGAGTCACGTGTCACAAGACGGAAGCACCTCCTCATCAAAAGAACAGCCAGCTGCGTCCACTAACGTCTTACACTGCGCCACAAGTGTCTCGCCTACGGTACCGCCAAAGACACGGCAGAGTCGCAGACACGCACTGAACCAAACAGGAACAACAGTCACAAGTAACTCGTCAGGGTTGCGCTCGTCGACGTAAGTCCTCAGTTCCTGATCACGTGTGCACACACTGGCTCTTGCCTAAGGCAGGCCCTCTAGCTAGTTTTCTCCCTCGGTAGGACGCTACCGCTGGCCGGGAGCCCACGGAACTAGCTTACAAACCGTATCTTGGGAACTGCCCTTTCCACCACTCCGAGGTGGGTCAACACACTGGATCGCGTGCGTCTACAGGCTACGACTAATGGAGGTTCACAAGACACCAGACTCAGAAACACAAGTGCTAGAGTACAGACAAGTTAGAACGCACTGTCGCACGTACTACTAGGCACCACTGGTAGTACGACTACTGCCAACAGACTCAGGACTAGTCAACTAGACCTACTATGTAACGATCCTTGAGTCAGACGACTCAAAGGCAAGATCGTCACTGACAGCGGAACAAGCCGCCAATCGGTCTAATCCTAAGCCAGGGGAAACGACGCTCCGCAGAAAAAGACTCACGAAGACCTAAGGGAACACCGAGAACCCTCAACACGCATGGACACACAAATCAAGGTAAAATGGTACCTCGTGATGTCCAGAACAAAAGTCTCGGACTGGACAGAACTATCGAGACACACACACAAGGTCACCCGTCAACCACTGGGTCACCCCGGGTTGACCGGAACCCAACAAAGACACGCAAGCACAAACCCTCTTGGCCACCTCGGAACACGGTTACAGCCCTCATAGGACATCGGGTGATGTCCGCGTGACAATGGTGAACCCCAAGGTCAAGCCAAGATACCGGAAACCAATCCACCGGTAGACCACTCTCTGGCGTAGGCTATACATCACTCAGCCGCTAGGTAAACTAAGCAGTCAAGAAGGAATCGCCACGCAACTAGAGGCAAAGACACTGGTGGTTCTAGATTAAGTCGCTCGGAGAAACTATAGCAGTCAAGGAATAGACCGCACACAATTCACCCGAACCGACTGCTCCAGAGAACCACCAGACAGGCAAACCAACACTAGCAGTCCTGGATAGGACCACTAGAAACACCGCCTTAACTCACGTAGACGACCGACATGAAACAGACAGGACATACAGAGACTTGGGGGAACTCCGACACCCTCAAGGCACTTGGACACACCAATCGAGGTCAAATCGTGCCTCTAGGTGTCCAGAACCACGTCTCGAGCTGGACAAATCCATCGAGACACAGGCAAGGTCGCATCTCGACCATTGGATCACACCGGGTGGACCATACCAGAGCAATGACTCTAACACGACACCGGGAGAAGCCATCACGACCAACCGATAAAACATTGGGGATGAGCGGTTCAGAATGGACCACTCAACAGGATGGACGGTCCGAAACTGACCACACAAAGGGGATGAACGGTCCGGAACTGACCGCACAACTCCAAGGGATGGACGGTAAAAAGGGACCACACAACTAGATAAACGGTCCGAATTGGACCGCACAACGGGATGGACGGTCCGAACCTAACCACACAACTCCCAGGGGATATGTGGTCTAGCAGACGACCACACAAGGGGATATGTGGTCTAGCAGACGACCACACAACCCAAACCGACATAAGATGGATAGTCCAAGACCAACCGCCCAAGGGGGATGTGTGGTCTATGGTGCGACCACACAACCTCACCCGACATAGGATAAACGGTCCAGGGATGGCCACCCTTATACATGAACGGTCCGGAACTGGCCGTTCAAGCGTCACGGCGAGCAAACCATGGGTTCGGCCCAACGGAGGCCTTTCCACGCCCCGTTTGTCCCGAGACGAAGCGGATACAACCATGGACCTGCTGGCAATCACATAGACTCTGTCTAGAGTCAAAACGACGCACGGATCGCAAGAAACGGGCGATTCTAACGAAATCACCCAAAAAGGGTTTCCGGACTTCCCGGAGCCCTAGCGGTCAAACGGGACCACCAAACGAAACGAAATCAATGACTATGGAACGCTAACGTCCCAGGGAGTCCATTGATAGTAATTGATCTAAAAATGGTTGCCGTTTTTCGACAAACCCTACAAAACCTAAAAATCACGGTTTAGGCTAAACAAGCCCAAACTCGACCGTTTCTGCGCCGAACGACGTGCAATGGCAGGAAAAACGGGCAGGGAGAAGTGGCGATCCGTCACCCTACCTCCACCGAAGAAACCGTGCCCCGAAGGGACTAAATCGCGCCGAAAATGGCACCGCGAGCTCAAACGCCGGCTTTGAATCCACCGTTGGGGATCGCGCCAAAATCGCTCCATCCTCGCCCCGTCGCGCACCCAGCCAGCTCCACAGCATCCCCAGCACTCGCCCCTAGGTCCTCCGTCTGCAGCCGGAGCCGAGAAGGCAAAACGGGAGAGAAACGGGAGAGAGAGAGGGCGGTGGCGTGAAATGAGAAGGAGGAGAGAGGAAAGGAAAAGAAATAGAAAAGAAATTAGGAATTTTCCTAATTTCTGAAAAATCTATTTTTTGGCCCTATCTCAGAAAAATACGCAAAAATAGTCAAAACGATCGGCTCGGAGAGTACATCGTCGCTGTAGCATCCTCGAGTCGATGAACTGACAACTAAAGTCACCATAGGGTTCCGTAACTAGTACGAGAGAAAAACCCACACGGATCGTAAAACTCAACTCGGAAGCCACAAAAGCGAACCGAAACTCTCCGAAACTGATCCGAAAGATCCAATAAAGATCCAACCAGACCTACTAAGGATCCAGGAAAGATCCGGGACATTATATCCTCCCTTCCTTTAAGAATTTTTGCCCTCGAAATTTAAGGACTAGCAAGGGTAAGCAGGGAAGAACAACCCGACAGCATAACTGCGGAAACGACACAAATCTTGAGAAATACAACTCAGAGGAACATCGTTAGACCATAATCATGAGCACACGCTCTGGATCGAGCACGACACAAGTGAACACAAGTCAGACACCTCCGAAACAAGGCAACGTCGCTTACGTCTCACCAGAAATGGAGACACGACATATGCCACAACAACAGACAACCGATACCGAAGAACACAACGATAGCACGACAAGCAGCAGCTTACACAAGGAAACACAGTCCTCACAGCTGATAGCTCGACAACATCGTCGGCTCCAGTGCCAAAGGCAATAGGGAACACCTGGCACACAGGACGCCAATGACAATACTGGACCACAAACACGATCAAGTCAGTCCTCACTCAGATATTACCTCTGATCCAGTCGCATGCCAACTCTATGGGAGAAAGGGAGTACAACAAGCTAACTGACAAGGCCACGGTCCATGGCATAGACACAAAATCATAAAGAAACAACGATAAAATGATAACAACAGCGCTTGCAGGATTCTGACTCCGTATAGAACACAGAACCATGGAACACAACTGCAAGCAGGGTCACATCAAGGCACAAGAACAGCTGAACACACGACCCCAAGGGATGGGTCACGCATAAGACTGCTCACCAAGAAAGGACCCACGACAACGAGAAATGACAATCTCAGGCAACGCACCTCAAGGACCACGATTACGCCTCGAGAGCACAACACCCAAGAGAAGGAATGCAGAACAGAGGGTACTTAATCAGCAAGGAATGCCGATAGACTCCCCAACACTCGCAAATGCCAATGCCAACACCAGAAATGCCTCCAATAACAGCACGACACGGCAACAACAACGTCAAGGCATAGGAAGCCAAGACAAAGTCACATCGAGAAAGAACAAACCTCTCGATTGGCCAGAATCTTACCACCAACGATCCTGAGCCCTTGGGTAACCAGCCCACACGCTTCAGCTGCGCACTCAACAACGCACGCAGGCACCAGAAAATATCTTGGTATCCGCATCCCAACACACGTACGGCGACATCGCAATTCATGAAAATCACAGTATAACACGCGACGAGTACTGATCCAGCGAACAACCGATCACAAGAAGCCTCAGTGCAAAGAAGAGGAGTACCAGCTTTAGCATAAGGCACAAAGAAAATGCTAATCTCAGCTTACCTTCATGTCCTAAAAATGGTAAATGAGCCTTCACAATACATCGGCCGCTGGACACGGCGCGACAAACACGGTGCACAACAGCTCTTAACACCACAATGGAGTCTAAAGCCAAGCAACCGTATAGCAAAGAGCAGATCAGGCTCAGAATAAACACTGTCCACGCTTAAGTAGACACAAGACAAAAGCATCGCCAAGATAGCAATTCCAAGGCAAACCTCGAAAAGATTCTGATGCGGGACGAGACCACGGACACGACTCGAATGAATAATGCCGTCCTCGGACTCTAGGTGAGCTCGTGATTGTCCCTTAACGAGGGAAGCGTCGGACGTGCACGGTTGAAAAACCGGCAAGAGCTAGGGTGGTCGGCTTTCACTTGTGCCCGGGCCGGGTCACGGGACGGTCATGCTCTCTCTCTCTCTCAGCAGCAGTGATATGAAAATACAGCGAGCTAGGTCCTAAAACATGCTCTCTAGCAGTGGCATAAACAAGCATATATGGAAATAAGCGAAATGCCAAGCAAGGAGCGAATACGATACCTCCACGCGCTCGGCGTGGGGAAGACGGACCCGGCCGAAACTCGTACTCCCGGAACAATAATACACAATATTACAGCAATACAAGTCGCTGCCCACTCCACGCAGGGAGGTAAAGGGCTACACAAATGGGCCCGGGAGGACCGAATTCGGGTTGACGGGCGGCTTCTCGCGTCTCTTCGGCAGCACCCGAACTTGTGACTGTGGGGCCCACGTGCTGTCCGAAGGGGCCGTGTGGGACCCGGGGACACCGCTGTGGTGGGGACACTTGGGGAAGCGTTCCCTGGGCTGGCGGCACGCTGGAACGTCGACCGGAGGCCGGGTGGCTCCGTTCGGCACCGGTCGGAACAACCGGCCACGGATCTGCGGTTCTATTTTCCGGCGCGCGCTCCGGCGAGAACGGACGCTGCGATCAGCCCCGACGTCGGATCGACACGAAACTGGCGCCGTTGGAAAGCTCTCTTGAAGTACTTCAATCTAGGCCTAGGGATCGGACCTGGATCTGCACGGATCTTGGCTTTAATGAATTTTTGAGTTTCTGTTGTACAGTGACCGGACTCTCAGATCTGCAGGGAACTTGTCTGAGAACTGCCATTGACCGTGAGGAAGATGTCCGATCCAGCTCTTGAGGTCTTCATCAAAGTTGTAGGAAATTGAACCAGGTAAACGGAAATATTTTGTATGAGAGGATTGGTGGAGGCTATGATTTGTTATGATTTTTGCACTGGAAGGTGGTCGGATCTGGAATCTGGCTGACAGCACTGTAGCTGAGGTAGAACACGATTTTTGAAAAATGGGTAGAAGGCTGATCAAAAATTAAGAAAATTCATGGAGTGAGGGGTTGATGGACAGAACTCCCAGTAAAATTGTGAGGGTTTGGAAAAATCAAAAAGGTGGTCGGAGATGGAAAACTCAGAGCTGCTGTCACTATAGACAGAGACAAGACAGATCTGGGAGTGAAAGATGAACGAAAATGAAAAAAATACTAAACGATGGAATTTGGACGTGACAATTTAGGTGGAACTGGGGATTCAAGGTAGGAACACACCATAAAAATTTCAGCTTGAGATCTTCACGTGGTGAGAGAAGAATTCGTGGACTACAACCCTGTCCAGCAGGACAGAACCTTGAAGATGGCTCCGCGGCGGCTCGAAGGCGGCACGAACGGCGGCGGCGGCGGCACCGATGATCACCGGAGATAGAGGGGAGGGGATAGAAGATATAAACCACTCTAGAATTGGGGTTTGAGAGGGAAGAACACCAGGGAGAGGGGAGGGGCGCAAGGAGCTCCAAGGCTTCCAACAAATTTTCTAACTTTTTCACTAATTTTCAAAGGAAAATACAAGGTTTTATATGCTTCCAATCAAATCCAACCTCCACCCTTGGATCTAGGGATGGGAGATGGATGGTCTGGATTGCATGCCACCAACACACAAAAAATAAAAATAATATATAAGGGGGGGGGCCTATTGACCAAGGGGTGGCAAGGGGGACAAGTTGACATGGTAGGTAGCCTACCATGGAAATTCTTACCCTCTTGTCTACCCATGTGGCATATGACTAGTCCAACCTTCTAGATGTCCACCTAGGATGGTTGACCAGCCCCACAAGGTGACATAGACCAATGGGAGAGGGCTGAGGGCCCCCTTGCTGGTCCTACTGACAAATTATATAGAAACCCACACAATCCGTGGGAATGACGCATTGACTTACAAAATCGTACAATTGCGCATATACTTTCCTAAAGATATGAACACAAACTAAAAGGACATAAATGTAAAAGAAAAGGTACATGCTCGGCATCGATTCCCATCAACTCTCCCCGGGTGGGAGGAACTCGACCCCGTCGAGTAGGGGTATAGATGCTCGAGTACTCCGGCGGATCCGTCACAGTGCCAAGTAGCGCGGATATGCTCCACTCCAAGTGATCGTCACCTGCTCATTCCATATATACTTGATATGCGCAAACTGCTATGGGCTGAAGGTGGACACTCCGAGTGGGGCACTCTTAAAAGGGAAGGAAGCAGCTCGAAGACTCACTAGGAATCACCGCTGAGTCCCTATAGGTGACTAGATCCGGGTATAGATATAGAACCGATCCCATACTCATCGAGTGAGTCCAATCACCTCTTACTCATAAGAGAACGACAACGAGCTTGCACAAGACACATGCAGACTCACCATGCACTAACACACGTATGCAAACCACACAAACAATCGACTCAAAACACACCACACAAACAACCCACACAAAGAAAACACACTGACTCATGCACGACTCTAGACTAAGGTGGTAGCATCAATCCCACTAGGTGGCCGCATCCTGCATTGCGGGAGAGTCCTCTAGTTCTCCCCCCAAAGCATAGTACTCCTCGGCTAGTGCCTCATCGGCCACGTAATTGACACACTCAAGCTCGGGAGGTGCGGATTCTCCAACACCTAAGGCTAGGGTGGCGCGAGCGGGACACTCACTGGCAAAGTGGCCAAACCCGTGACAGTGGAAACACTGCACTCGCGACCGACTGCTCTCTCCGATAAGAGGGGCCTTACCCTTATCCTCCCGACGGGCAGGGGGTGTAGGCAACAAGGGTGCAGGTGTAGGTGCCGTGGGCAATAGTGGAGGAAGTGTCGGGGCCAGGGGACGGGCTATGGGTGCCGGGGGACGGGCAACGGGTGCCGGTGGATGGGGTGGAGGTAGATCCCGTGGTGGGGGAGGTCGAGGTCTAGGAGCAAAGTGCTCCTGACGGGCGGGCTCCTGTGGACGAGCCATGGGTCCCCTCGGGTATGAACCTAAGGAGCCACGGGAATCACTACGGGGAGGAGCGGGGCTCCACCGGGGAATAGACTCGAACTCACCCTCAAATTGCTTCATCTCGAGAGCAACTTGATAGGCATCCTCCAACTTGTCCACCTTGCGGCGGAGAAGCTCATACCGTAGGTGCGGGCGTAGACCACGCCGAAACCGAGAGACGGTAAGGGAATCTTCCTCCGTGGCATCACATCGCAAGTAGTATTCATCAAATTCGGTGATGTAATCAGAGACGGACCGGTCTCCTTGGGTGAGGCTTTGCCACCTCTCTATAAGACGCTGGCGGTAGGAGGTAGGGAGGTACTTCTTCCTAAGCTTCTCCCTCATATCGGTCCACGTATCGATCGGGGGTTCTTGACGATGAAACAATAGGTTCTCCATGTTCCTCCAATAGGTTTGTGCTTGGCCTAAAAGTTTCATCCTGGCGTACTTGACTTTTCGTTGGTCCGACATCTCGAACCACTCAAAATATCGGTCCATACCAGCCTCACAATCAAGATAGACCTTTGGGTCTAAGGACTCGTCAAAGGTGGGAGGGTCGGCCCGAACGGTCCGAAGGGCCCGTTCATCCATATCTTGGTCGTGGGTACGCCGTGTAGGGCGATGATCACGACCATGTCCCCGATGCTCATTATCGGACTCATAGTCATGCACCTCGGGGACTTCGTGCCTCCTAACAGCTACCCCTTGAACCCTTGGAGTCGCGGGTTGGTGAACCGGCTCCGGTTGACCTTGCTTAGGTGGGATGGGTGCTTGGACTGGGGCAATCGGGTGTGTCTCGGCTGGTCCTTTCTCTAGTGCGGTGACTCTCCCGACCAATCCCTAAACGAACTGGCTCGACCCGGCGGCACTATCCTCTACGGCCTTCATCCTCTCTTCTAGGCGGGTGCCTAGGCCATTCACCTGAGTACTCAACCCTTCCATCCTATCCACTCGAGTACTTAACACATCCATGCGCTCACTCAACCCATCCATTTTCCCCATAAGAGTTCGGAACATTGTGGCCACTTCATCGGAACTATAGACTCGGGATTCCGCCATAGGTGGTGGTGGGGGTGAGTATTGAGTATCTCGACGAGTGGGCATGCAAGACACGGAGTAGGAGACACCGACTAATGCAAATGCACACTACAAGATGATGCACCTAGACGTAACCAAAACTCGGCACGTGGCGGAGTTAATCGATCCGAAGATCACTTGCGCAAGTGTGCGGCCTTCCCGATAGGCGTAGCCTAACGTTCGGACAACACCTTTTTATATACCGGGTTATTGGGATGCAATGCAAAAGACACCTTTTTTGTTTTAAAATAATGATGACCCTAAACACGACTTAGACAATGACTAATGACTAGACGTAAATGACACTCTTTTTTTTTGTGACACCCTAGACTCAAACTCGCTCTGATACCAAATTGATGTGGGACGGACCACGGACACGACAAGCTCGTGACTGTCCCTTAACTAGGGAAGCGTCGGACGTGCGAGGTTGAGAAACCAGCAGTGAGCTAGGGTGGTCGGCTTTCACTTGTGCCCGGGTCGGGTCACGGGACGGTCACGCTCTCTCTCTCGCAGCAGCGGTGATATGAAAATACAGCGAGCTAGGTCCTAAAACATGCTCTCTAGCAGTGGCATAAACAAGCATATATGGAAATAAGTGAAATGCCAAGCAAGGAGCGAATACGATAACTCCACGTGCTCGGCGTGGGGAAGACGGACCCGGCTGAAACTCGTACTCCCGGAACAATAATACACAATATTACAGCAATACAAGTCGCTGCCCACTCCACGCAGGGAGGTAAAGGGCTACACAAATGGGCTCGGGAGGATCGAATTCGGGTTGACGGGCGGCTTCTCGCGTCTCTTCGACAGCACCCGAACTTGTAACTGTAGGGCCCACGTGCTGTCCGGAGGGGCCGTGTGGGACCCGGGGACACCGCTGTGGTGGGGACACTTGGGGAAGCGTTCTCTGGGCTGGCGGCACGCTGGAACGTCGATCGGAGGCCGGGTGGCTCCGTTCACCGGTCGGAACAACCGGCCACGGATCTACCGGTTCTGTTTTCCGGCGCGTGCTCTGGCGAGAACGGACGCTGCGATCAGCCCCGACCTCGGATCGACACGAAACTGGCGTCGTTAGAAAGCTCTCTTGAATTACTTCAATATAGGCCTAGGGATCGGACCTGGATCTGCACGGATCTTGGCTTTAATAAATTTTTGAGTTTCTGTTGTACAGTGACCGGACTCTCAGATCTGCAGGGAACTTGTCTGAGAACTGCCATTGACCGTGAGGAAGATGTCCGATCCAGCTCTTGAGGTCTTCATCAAAGTTGTAGGAAATTGAACCAGGTAAACGGAAATATTTTGTATGAGAGGATTAGTGGAGGCTATGATTTGTTATGATTTTTGCACTGGAAGGTGGTCGGATTTGAAATCTGGCTGACAGCACTGTAGCTGAGGTAGAACATGATTTTTGAAAAATAGGTAAAAGGCTGATCAAAAATTAAGAAAATTCATGGAGTGAGGGGTTGATGGAAAGAACTCTCAGTAAAATGGGGAGGGTTTGGAAAAAGCAAAAAGATGGTCGGAGATGGGAAACGCAGAGCTGCTGTCACTGTAGATAGAGACAAGATGGATCTGGGAGTGAAAGATGAACGAAAATGAAAAAAATACTAAACGATGGAATTTGGACGTGAAAATTTAGGTGGAACTGGGGATTCAAGGTAGGAACACACCATAAAAATTTCAGCTTGATATCTTCACGTGGTAGAGAGCAAGAATTCGTTGACTATAACCCTATCTAGCAGGACAGAACCTTAAAGATGGCTCCGCGGCGGCTCGAAGGCGGCACGAACGGCGGCGGCGGCGGCACCGATGATCACCGGAGATAGAGGGGAGGGGATAGAAGATAGAAACCAATCTAGAATTGGTGGTTTGATAGGGAAGAACACCAGGGAGAGGGGAGGGGCGCAAGGAGCTCCAAGGCTTCCAACAAATTTTCTAACCTTTTCACTAATTTTCAAAGGAAAATACAAGGTTTTATATGCTTCCAATCAAATCCAACCTCCACCCTTGGATCTAGGGATGGGAGATGGATGGTCTGGATTGCATGCCACCAACACACAAAAAATAAAAATAATATATAAGGGGGGGGGGCCTATTGACCAAGGGGTGGCAAGGGGGACAAGTTGACATGGTAGGTAGCCTACCATGGAAATTCTTACCCTCTTGTCTACCCATGTGGCATATGACTAGTCCAACCTTCTAGATGTCCACCTAGGATGGTTGACCAGCCCCACAAGGTGACATGGACCAATGGGAGAGGGCTGAGGGCCCCCTTGCTGGTCCTACTCACAAATTACATAGAAACCCACACAATCCGTGGGAATGACGCATTGGCTTACAAAGCCGTACAATTGCGCATATACTTTCCCAAGGATATGAACACAAACTAAAAGGACATAAATGTAAAAGAAAAGGTACATGCTCGACGTTGATTCTCATCAGAAAAGGCTAATCTCAGCTTACCTTCACGTCTTGAAAATTGTAAATGAGGCTTCACAATACATCGGCCACTGGACGCGGCACGAAAAATACGGTACGCGACATCACTTAACACCATGATGGAGTCCAAAGTCAAGCAACCGTATAACAAAGAGCAGATCAGGCTCAGAACAAAGCTATCCACACTTAAGCAGACACAGGACAAAGACATCACTAAGACAGTAATTCCAAGGTAAACCTCGAAAAGATTCCACCAGAAGGGACGAGAAGCAATAAGCTCAACCACGAAAGCTCACCAGGAACAGAAAATCCTAGCTTGCCTGAGCAACTTCTCAAACACGGAATCTAATCGAGCACTTCAATAGAAGCGAGACACATCAGGAGCTGAACAGACTCAAGCCGGGACGACCAAAACAACGTGAGAACGTGTACGGTCATCAGACCAAGGCCAAAGGTCAACAGCAACCTGAACAGCACACGGAGAAAACCTTGAACAACGTACTGTAGATTCAAGCCCTCCGACGTACACTGCCACGTACGACAAGATCGAGACAAACACCATGATAGAAAGAAGCGTCTCATCACATCCTGACGAGAACAAAAATCACTTTGCGCAGTGCCAGAACAGCACGCACAAGACCACATACGAAGAAAACAACGCGACAAATCATCGCAACACCTAAGCCAGCAAATGCCTGTACTGGACTTTAAGGACTCTGGATACTGCAATATCTCAGATTCCCATGTACTTCATACAACAATGCTCTGATACCAACTGTGACGACCCGGATCCCGGATACCAGATATACCCGATAGGACTATCGGATACACCTGATACCACTTGGAACCCGCGAGGCCTCCCAAGAGTGGTAAAGCTCCGAAGGGATAAAAGGATTGTCGTGTAGTACATTGAAGCCACAGAGATATAACAGTAAGTAATTAAATTTCATTAGATCGGTTTGCTAAAGTAGCTGAAATAAAATTACTTTTTAATTAACAATTTCAATTTAACAATTATACCAGAGTCCAGTCCAAGAAATTAAAGACAAGTACAGGCCACAGGAAAAGAACGTACACTGAGGTCGGGGAAAACCCGACCCAGGTACCGCTGGCAGCTACAGTCCTGCCACACCAGGAACCACGGACAGAGACGACGCCACCCACCTGAGAAGCAGGGGTGAGTCTCCAAACAGAGACTCAGTAGGGGTCACGCGGATCCCCACTGAGAAACACACAGTACACGGAACAGAAATCAACAGTAGTAGCAAAGCCGGAAAAGCTACACTACAAAGCTGTAAAAAGAACGGGAACACCAGGAGTAGGAAACATGCTACGAGCAAGGGAAGCCAAAAGAAAAGGGAAAAGCGAGGCCGTAAAACTCAGAACACGGCCACCGAGAGGAACTCGGCTCCCTAAGCTACTCCAAGCAGCGACAGAAGGGCGACTCTGATCTCACAAAGTCAGGAGTTACCGATCTGTTGACACAACGCCAGGCCTAAGACGAAGACCTGCAAGGACAGACAAAAGTCTAGAAAAGACCTAGACAGATGATAGATAGACAGGACGACACACACGACTAGAACGTCGTGCACGTAACACAACACTGACCTCGAGTAGGGCTACGAGAGGGCTAACTCAGAAAGGTCACGACGCACAAGAAACGCGAAGAGTCACGTGTCACGTAACGGAAGCACCTCCTCATCAAAAGAACAGCCAGCTGCGTCCACTAACATCTTACACTGCGCCACGAGTGTCTCGCCTACGGTACCGCCAAAGCCACGGCGGAGTCGCAGACACGCACTGAAACAAACAAGAACAACAGTAACAAGTAACTCGTCTGGGTTACGCCCGTCGACGTAAGTCCTCAGCCCCTGACCATGTGTGCACACACTGGCTCTTGCCTAAGCTAGGCCCTCTAGCTAGTTTTCTCCCTCGGTAGGACGCTACCGCTGGCCGGGAGCCCACGGAACTAGCTTATAAACCGTATCTCGGGAACTGCCCTTTCCACCACTCCGAGGTGGGTCAACACACTAGATCGCGTGCGTCGACAGGCTACGACTAGTGGAGGTTCACAAGACACCAGACTCAGAAACACAAGTGCTAGAGTACATACAAGCTAGAACGCACAATCGCACGTACTACTAGGAACCACTGGCAGTACGACTACTGCCAACAGACTCAGGACTAGGCAACTAGACCTAATACGTAACGATCCTTGAGTCGGACGACTCAAAGGCAAGATCGTCACTGACAACAGAACAAGCTGCCAATCGGACTAATCCTAAGCAGGGGAAATGACGCTCCGCAGAAAAAGACTCACGGAGACCTGAGGGAACACCGAGAACCCTCAACACACCTGGACACGCAAACCAAGGTAAAATGGTATCTCGAGATGTCCAGAACCAAAGTCTCGGACAGGACAGAACTGTCGAGACACACACACAAGGTCACCCGTCAACCACTGGGTCACCCCGGGTTGACCGGAACCCAACAAAGACACGCAAGCACAAACCCTCTTGGCCACCTCGGAACACGGTTACATCCCTCATAAGACATCGGGTGATGTCCGCGTGACAATGGTGAACCCCAAGGTCAAGCCAAGATACCGAAAACCAATCCACCGGTAGACCACTCTCTGGCGTAGGCTATCCATCACTCGGCCGCTAGGTAAACTAAGCAGTCAGGGAGGAATCGCCACGCAACCAGAGGCAAAGACACTGGTGGTTCTAGATTAAGTCGCTAGGAGAAACTATAGCAGTCAAGGAATAGACCGCACACAATTCACCCGAACCGACCGCTCTAGAGAACCACCAGACAGGCAAACCAACACTAGCAGTCCTGGATAGGACCACTAGAAACACCGCCCTAACTCACGTAGACGACCGACTTGAAACAGGCAGGACATACGGAGACTTGGGGGAACTCCGACACCCTCAAGGCACCTGGACACACAAACCGAGGTCAAATCGTACCTCTAGGTGTCCAGAACCACGTCTTGAGCTGGACAAATCCATCGAGACACAGGCAAGGTCGCATGTCGACCATTGGATCACACCGGGTGAACAATACCAGAGCAATGACTCTAACACGACACCGGGAGAAGCCATCACGGCCAACCAATAAAACATCGGGGATGAGCGGTTCAGAATGGACCACTCAACAGGATGGACGGTCCGAAACTGACCACACAAAGGGGATGAACGGTCCGGAACTGACCGCACAACTCCAAGGGATGGACGGTCACAAAGAGACCACACAACTAGATAAACGGTCCGAACGGGACCGCACAACGGGATGGACGGTCCGAACCTGACCGCACAACTCCCAGGGGATATGTGGTCTAGCAGACGACCGCACAAGGGGATATATGATCTAGCAGACGACCACACAACCCAAACCGACATAAGATGGACGGTCCAAGACCAACCGCCCAAGGGGGATGTGTGGTCTATCATGCGACCACACAACCTCAACCGACATAGGATAAACGGTCCAGGGATGGCCGCCCTTATACATGAACGGTCCGGAACTGACCGTTCAAGCGTCACGGCGAGCAAACCATGGGTTCGGCCCAACGGAGGCCTTTCCACGCCCCATTCGTCCCGAGACGAAGGGGATACAACCATGGATCTGCTGGCAATCACATAGACTCCGTCCGGAGTCAAAACGACGCACGGATCGCAAGAAACGAGTGAGTCTAACGAAATCACCCAAAAAGGGTTTCCGGACTTCCCGGAGCCCTAGCGGTTAAACGGGACCACCAAACGAAACGAAATCAGTGACTATGGAACGCTGACGTCCCAGGGAGTCCATTGACAGTAACTGATCTAAAAATGGTTTCCATTTTTCGACGAACCCTATAAAACCTGAAAATCACGGTTTAGGCTAAACAAGCACAAACTCGACCGTTTCCACGCCGAACGACGTGCAATGGTAGGGAAAATGGGCAGGGAGAAGTGGTGATTCGTCACTGTGGACGCACTTTTTGTTTACTTATTCATGTGGTTTCGTCTATTGAGTGCGTGGGCGTGCCAGTCACAGAAGTGACGATTTATTCGGGCTCCGAAGAGCCCATGGTGCGCTCGGTCTGACTTCGTCAGACGATTGTGTGGTTCGGATCGGGACCAAAACCCGCCGCGCCATAAAGGTCACGGCGTCATTTACATCCCCCATACGAGGGAACACCCTTGATTAATCGCCGGGATTCAGGGCCTCATGGCTAAGAAATTAATTGCATGAAAGGTCTATTACGAGGTATTGAAATCCTCGCACGGGGGCGAGAAGAAAACCACTCGCGGTCATGTCAGTCGTGCGCTAACCATTTAACGTTCGGACGAGTGTCTGTCTCGGGAAAAGCGCGATCGTCGCGGGAAGACCGGAGCATATGTATGCCAGGATATGGCAATTTATTATTCAGAAGAACGGAAAACGTTCGGCTAAACCTCGGTTAGAGCGGTCGAAAATCGATAAATCTATTAGCCCGGTGCAAGAGCACGCTGCGGCCGTACTGCGGTGGGCCCCCCGCGGTCGAAACAAGACTTGCATGAGCGGCATTAGTATTTCCGGTGCTAAAGGGCAACGAGGGAATATCCCTTGAATCGGCTGAAAAGTCCTGTGTCCGGAGAAGCGGGCGTTCGAAACATGTCGGTCATTCGGGAGACCATTTAATATTCAGACGAGAGTCCGGCTTAAGAATATTGTAATCATCGCAGGAGGACCTGGAACATATACATGCCGGGATACGGCAAGTTTGTTATTCCGAGACACTGAAAACATTCGGTTGAATCTCGGTTATTGTAGCTGGAAACCAGTGAATCTATTGGCCCGGTACGAGATCGAGTCAGGACCATATTGGGGGCGCCTCCCCTGGTCCGAACGGGGCTTACGCGGGCATCATTAATATTTTCGGTGTCGGAGGGCAACGGGGGAGAGTCCCGGGACTAGACTCTAGAACCGAAAACGTGTTCGAAAGGAGCGGGCTGTAGACCGAGGATATGGGCCAGACGATGACCATGATCGGGACAGGCCCGAGGTCTGAGTATGGCCCACGGAGGTCTTATTGATATTCCCATGGAAGGAGTCCGGGGGTGGCGAGAGCCATCTCGTTCTAATTTGGATTCCGTCGGTCACTTGCCAACCTTTTCATGTTTGGGCAAGGGCCCATATTGAAAGTGCGACGCGGGCGGGAACAACCCTGTACAGATGTATGCCGAGTTTACGGCAATTTCGATGAAAGGGCGGGAACGAATCCTGATAGGAACGGGTCGGAATTGAAGAGCTATTGGCCCGGAGCAATGCCGGCTCACAACCATATCGGGGTAGGAGCCACTGGCTATGCAGGTCACTCACGGGCCTTTTCATGTTCGGACGTAGGTCCGTAATAAGAACGCGGCGGGAACCAAGATGAATCCGTTCAAATGTCTGCCGAACGTGCGGTAATTTTAATGATGACTCGGAAGGCGTTCGGAACGAGAAACAAATCCGGTCCGATTAAGATGTCGGCCCGAGGTTAGGTCAGAGCCTGGCCATGTCGGGATAATTGCCAAGACTCGGGTTCGACCTGAAAGGGCGGCGTTGCTGTTCCTTTTGCATCGGATCCCGGGGAGAGATGGGACTGCAGTGTGGACCCTAGCATCTTTTATCTGGAATTTTCTTAATTATATGCTTTTCTCTTCCCTTTGCTGTTTATTACTTCTTTGTGCCTTTGTCCCGGATGATTTCTCTTCTTTTATTCATCATTATTATTATTATTTTCTTACCCCCTCCCTGCACAATCGGAGTTCATTAATTAGCATACTTTTCATTAATTCATTTGCCATTGATGTTGTTATTATCCTGTTATGCATAGATGGATGTGTATTTATATATATATAGTGTACCGGCGAAGGGGGATAGGGCGTACCGCTGAGGAAAGGAGTGTGCAGCTGGGTGCTTGAAGGGGTGTGCCACTGGGTCACAAGAGTGTACCGCTGAGGGCTGAAAAGGGCGCACCGCTAGAGGCTAAAAGGGTTGTGCCGCTGAGGGTAACAAGGGCGTACCGCTAGAGGCCAAAAGGGGTGTACCGCTGGAGGCCAAAAGGGGTGTACCGCTGAGGGTAACAAGGGCGTACCGCTGGGGCTAAAGAAAAGAGTGTACCGCTGGGGGGAGCGAAGGCGTGCCGCTGGAGGTTGGGAGAGAGGTGTACAGGCGAAGGAATGTAGGGTGTGCCGGCGAAGGGAAGATAAGGTGGGATGCGTGTGTGTGCCGCTGGGGAGCTAAGAATGTGTGCCGCTGGAGGGTTGTTGGAATGAGGATGGGGTGTGCCGGTGGAGGGTTAGATGAGTGTATCGCTAGGGGTTAGGCGGGGTAATGAGGGTGTGCCGCTGGAGGTTGAGAAGGGTGTGCCGCTGAGGGTTGTTTGGGGTATACCAGTGAAGGTTGTAGAATGCGTGCCGATGAAGGTCAAGGCAGGCATGATGAAAGTGCACTCCTCTGTTATTCATTTTAAGGCTTTTCTTTTCTTCCTTTATTGATTTTTATATAGTTTTATATAAACTTCTCCTTTTCCTTGCTTTATTCTGTTCGGCCTCTCTTCACAGATCGGACGTTTGGGCTGCCGGGTTATTAATCGGTCCAGTTCTCATCATGGTGCCGGCAACGACTTAATCAATTGGAAGGTTCCACCATTAATCGTTCCATGCGTTTGTTACTTCCTTGTGCCTTTTTAATATATTTATCATTTTCTGACAAAAATTCGGCAGCATCTCCCCTTGACCCGGGCGTAAGGGAGATAAAGGGAACGCGCCCACACGGGGTGGCGGAACCCAACAACTGGAGGTGGGCACCCGGAGGCAGCAACACCTTTATAAAACCTCGGAAAACACAGGAAAAATCGTGAACGGAAGACTTGTAATATTGGACAGAATGGGCTGGGGGTTGGCGGCTAAGGGTGTACCGTTGAGGCACCAGGGGAAGGTGTACCGCTGAGGGCCAAAAAGTGTGCCGCTGAGGGCCACAAGGGTGTACCGGCCAAGGGCCAACGGTGTGTGCCACTGAGGGCCAAAAGGTGTATCGGCCAAGGGCCAACAGGGTGTGCCGCTGAGGGCCAAGAAGTGTGTACCGGCCAGGGCCAACAGGGTGTGCCGGTCAAAGGGGTTGAGGGACATCAATGAGGGAAGGTTAAGGACATACCGGTAGAGGAAAGCCAAGGATAGGCTGCTGGCTACTAGGCGTTCTAGAGGAGAAGGAGGGTTTTCCTCCCCTCAGGCAGGTTGGTACAACTGATGGCCATAGGGGAGGGCAAAGAACCCGAAAGGCCAAGGATCATATGTGAGCGATCATATTGACATGGAGACTCCGAAAGCACCGGAGAAAATGAGAAACGAATCATACACCATACACCATGAAGACTGGCGTAGACCAACGGGAACAGCAAGGAAACCCGAGAAGGGTGATCTTCATCCATGGGAAATCAAAGGGTCGTGGCCCTATATACACATTACAGAGAGTGCCCAAGCCGGGACTATAGGCAAGGAGGAAACCCAAAGAAAAAAGAACGGAAAGGGGAAGAACAGAGCACAAAAGAGAAGGAGGTGTTGGGGATCGGAGCAGGGACCATCATCTCCTACTCTTTCCCCCACCTTCTCCTACTACATCAAGCTCTCTCTCTCTTACTCTCGCTTCTGCCCGGTGGTCGTCGGAGGGGACTCACGTCGGAGCTCTTCTTCTTCTCTTCTCTCTTCTCTTCCTCTCTTGCGTGTGTCTTCCGTCTGTCTGTCGCCCTCTCTTCTCCTTTCCCCGTCTCCCCCCCTCATTTTTTTTGTCTGTGTCGAAGCGGGAGTCATTTATACTCCCAGCAGCCGGAGCCTTCGAGCAGGGCCGTCGAAGGCGGGAAGCAACTCGTGATGATGGGGTTTGACTCCCCCTGTCCTGGCTGTCAGTGGAGTAGCCTGCGTGGCCCAACGATCGGCTGACACCTCGGACGGCTCGCTGCGCGCCAAGGATATGTAGGGCATGGGCTTCACGTCGTCCCCCGCCGTTGAAATAGCCTTCACGCTGTGCCGTTGACGGGCTGCACAAGCGTGTCGTAGGAGGGCCAAAAGGCGTGCCGCTGGGGCACAAAACGGGCGTGCCGCCGAAGGCCCAACAGGGTGTGCCGCTGAAGGCCATGGGGGCGTGCCGCTGGAGACCATGGGGGCTGTGCCGCTGAAGCCCATGGGGGCGTGCCGCTGGAGACCCCCCAAGGGGGTGTGCCGCTGAAGGCCGTGGGGCCGTGCCGCTGAAGCCCCTGGGCTGGGCGTGCCGCTGAGGGGCTTTGGGGTTGTGCCGCTGAAGGCCGTGGGGGCTGTGCCGCTGAAGGCCGTGGGGGCTGTGCCGCCGAAGGCCCTGGGGGCGTGCCGCTGAAGGCCCATTGGGGTGTGCCGCTGAAGGCTTTGGGGGCGTGCCGCTGAAGGCCCATTGGGGCGTGCCGCTGAAGGCCCATTGGGGCGTGCCGCTGAAGGCCCTGGGGGCGTGCCGCTGAAGGCCCATTGGGGCATGCTGCTGAACGGCTAAATGGGCAATGTTGAGCCCGTTATGAGCACGAGTTATGCCCCGTTTGATTTTCTCTTCGTCAGTGCCGACAGGGCGTCGGGAGCTGACCTGATTTGTTGTTCTCTTGGTCTCTTCGTCAGCACCGACAGGGCGTCGGGAACTGACCTGGTTTGTTGTTCTCTTGGTCTCTTCGTCAGTGCCGACAGGGTGTCGGGAACTGACCTGGTTTGTTGTTCTCTTGGTCTCTTCACCAGTGCCGACATGGTGTCGGGAGCTGACCTGGTTTGTTGTTCTCTTGGTCTGTTCGTCAGTGCCGACAGGGTGTCGGGAACTGACCTGGTTTGTTGATCTCTTTGTCTCTTCGTCAGTGCCGACAGGGCGTCGGGAACTGACCTGGTTTGTTGATCTCTTTGTCTCTTCGTCAGTGCCGACAGGGTGTCGGGAACTGACCTGGTTTGTTGATCTCTTGGTCTCTTCGTCAGTGCCGACAGGGTGTCGGGAACTGACCGGGTTTGTTGTTCTCTTGGTCTCTTCGTCAGTGCCGACAGGGTGTCGGGAACTGACCTGGTTTGTTGTTCTCTGGGCCTCTTCGCCAGTGCCGACAAGGTGTCGGGAGCTGACCTGGTTTGTTGTTCTCTTGGTCTCTTCGTCAGTGCTGACAGGGTGTCGGGAACTGACCTGGTTTGTTGTTCTCTAGGCCTCTTCGCCAGTGCCGACAAGGTGTCGGGAGCTGACCTGGTTTGTTGTTCTCTTGGTCTCTTCGTCAGTGCCGACAGGGTGTCGGGAACTGACCTGGTTTGTTGTTCTCTTGGTCTCTTCGTCAGTGCCGACAGGGTGTCGGGAACTGACCTGGTTTGTTGTTCTCTTGGTCTCTTCGTCAGTGCCGACAGGGTGTCGGGAACTGACCTGGTTTGTTGTTCTCTTGGTCTCTTCGCCAGTGCCGGCAGGGTGTCGGGAACTGACCTGGTTTGTTGATATCTTTGTCTCTTCGTCAGTGCCGACAGGGTGTCGGGAGCTGACCTGGTTTGTTGTTCTCTTGGTCTCTTCGTCAGTGCCGACAGGGTGTCGGGAACTGACCTGGTTTGTTGTTCTCTTGGTCTCTTCGTCAGTGCCGACAGGGTGTCGGGAACTGACCTGGTTTGTTGTTCTCTTGGTCTCTTCGCCAGTGCTGACAGGGTGTCGGGAGCTGACCTGGTTTGTTGTTCTCTTGGTCTCTTTTTTCTTCTCTCTTTCCTCTTCTTCTCTTTTTTTTCTTTTTTTTTTCTCTTTTTTTTTCTCTTTTTTTCCTTCTCTCTTTTTTTGTTGTTTGTTTGTTTGTTTTTCTCTCTTTCCCTCTTCTTCTCTTCTTCCCCCCCTTTTTTTTCTTCTCTTCCTCTTTTTTTTTAAAGAACTCCGGGTGGTTGCTGGCGTGGATGCCAATGATATAAGAGATGTCGGCGGAGCGGCCGATAATTGAAAGCTATTGACATGGGGGGCCAATAATTGAAAAGCTATCGACCCGAAGGCCGATGATTAAAAGCTGCTGGCTCAAGGGCCGATGATTGAAAGCTGTTGGCATGGGAGCCAATAATTGGAAAGCTGTCGACCCGAAGGCCGATGATTGAAAAGCTGTTGGCATGGGAGCCAATAATTGAAAAGCTGTCGACCCGAAGGCCGATGATTGAAAAGCTGTCGGCTCAGGGGCCGATGATTGAAAAGCTGTTGGCATGGGAGCCAATAATTGGAAAGCTGTTGACCTGAAGGTCGATGATTGAAAGCTGTTGGCATGGGAGCCAATAATTGAAAAGCTGTTGGCATGGGAGCCAATAATTGAAAAGTTATCGACCCGAAGGCCGATGATTGAAAAGTTGTCGGCTCAGGGGCCGATAATTGAAAAGCTGCTGGCATGGGAGCCAATAATTGGAAAGCTGTCGACCCGAAGGCCGATGATGGAGGCCAGAATAGCCATGGCTGGAAGCGGGCTGCGGGAGCCGAAGTTGGGAGATGAACGAGCCGCGAGGGCAAGAGGTAGGCCATGGGGGCCAAGATTGGGCTCTACGAGTCGTAGCTGGGAACGTAGGCTTCGACGGCCGAAATTGAGTTTATTACATGCACACATTTTATTATTTATTATTTTTTATTATATTTCCTTTTATTCAAGCATGCAAGCATTCATTAGCAGGCATGACATAAATATAAGTAAGGCAGCTCCCTCTATAGGGGATAGGATAGGGACATCGCCCATAATTCGTAGATGCGGTGCGGGCCGCAAGGCACAATTGAGGGGTGGTGGACCCGTCAAGAGGATATCACATGTCTTACATGCATAGCCTAAATTCACGCATTTCACCCGAGGTAATTTTATGTGGCGTGGCAGTGTAAATGTGTGAACAAAGAGCCCTAACCACAGGGATATGCAGGTTTTCCTGGTGACACTCGAGGATCACTCTAGCGCCTACACATATGTTTCAGGCTTTCGACTTTCGGTAGCTTCACACAGCCCCCATCTGTTTATTTTGGTAGCGGATTTCACCATTCAGCGCGAGTCTCCTCATGTGTCTCAATGGGGATTCCCGGCTACTAGGATTCATCTTCATTATAATTCTATTATGGATTCCACCGTTTGACGCGAGTCTCCTCATGTGTCTCAATGGGGATTCCCGGCTAATAGGTTTCATCCTTATTATAATTCGCTTGACCATTTCGCGCGAGTCTCCTCATGTGTCTCAATGGGGATTCCCGGCTACTCGGATTCACGTGTCTCTCTTTTTTTTTCTTTTTTCTCTTTTTTTTTCTCTCTCCCTTTTTTTTTACAGTGGGGGTAGGTAACTTTTTCCTCACGATTACCTTTCACGCGAGTGCAGAAATTCAAGTCTCCGTAGAGTGCTAAGATGAATTCGGGCAATCCCTATAGTCGAAGGCCATTGAACACATTAAGTGCTAAGTGTAGGAGCGTTGCCTCAGGTTTATTTTGTGAGTTGGGCTTAGCGATTCAGCCATGACTCTTCCCCTTGACGTGTGCACTCGCCATAATCGGGCTCCCTTCGAGTGTACGCCGTGACACCCGTGCATTTGGAATCGGGGCGATATTATTATTTTGCAAGGAAACACGGTCCTAGAAAATTTCAAGGAGGTGTATTATTCTATATTAAGCAACCATGCAAGCAGGGCAATCATGCATTCTCTTTTTTTGTTTCCATTTTCTTTTTTCTGTGTTTGTTTTGTTTTATTTTGTTGTTTTTTTTGGGTGGTGTTGTTTTTTTTGTTGTTTGTTTGTTTGTTTTTGTTTGTTTGTTTTTTTTTTCATAAGAAAATATTGTTGTTACGTATAAGTGTAGTGGTAGTAAAGGTATTAGGGAGGCAGACCGCAAAAGGGCTGAGAGGATATTAGGGAAGCGGGCTGCCAGAGCCGAAGTTATGGGATGCGGGCCGCGAAGGCCGAATTCTGGGAAGCAGGCTACGAGAGCCAGACTTGGGAAGCAGGCCACGAAGGCCAAATGTAAGCAGGATGCAAGAGCCAAAGCTGGGAAGCAAGCTGTGAAAGCCGAGGGGAAGCAGGCTGCGAGAGCCAAAGTTGGGAAGCAGGCCACGAGGGCCGAATTTTGGGAAGCAGGCTACAAAAGCCAGGATCTGGGAAACAGGCCATAAAAACCGAAGGGAAGGAGGCTGCAGGAGCCGAAATTATGGGAAGCGGGCCACGAAGGCCGAATTCTGAGAAGTAGGCCGTGAAGGCCGAATCTTGGGGAGCAGGCTGCAAGAGCCAAGGATAACGAAAAGTAAGCTAAAAAGCCAAGGGATATTGGCGAGCGGGCCACAAGGGCCAAAGGTTGGGGGAGTAGGCTACGAGAGCCAACATTGGGAAGCAGGCCACAAAGGCCAAAGGGAAGCAAGCTGCGAGAGCCAGAGATAAGCAGGCCACGAGGGCCGAATTTTGGGAAGTAGGCAACATGAGCCAGGATCTGGGAGGCCTTTGTCGGTTTAATGCCCCGTCGGCGGAAGGTCTAGTTGGTTTAACGCCCCGCCGGCGGAAGGTCTAGTCGGTTTAACGCCCCGTCGGCGGAAGGTCTAGTCGGTTTAACGCCCCGTCGGCGGAAGGTCTAGTCGGTTTAACGCCCCGTCGGCGGAAGGTCTGGTTGGTTTCTGTTTGTTGGGTGGCTGAAGGTCGGAGGTAAAAGTTCATCTCGTGACTCTTCTTTCTCTTCTTTTCTTTCTCTTTTGTGAGGAGAGGCGGGTGCAAAGACCATGTTTGCCTCGTGATCATTTCCTTCTTTTCTTCTCTTCTTCTTTTGTGTGAAGAGGCGGGCTCAAGGACCGTGTTCGCCCCGTGACTGTTCCTTCTCTTCTTCTCTTCTTCTTTTATAGGGAGGCAGGTGCAGAGACCATGTTCGCCTCGTGACTATTCTTTCTCTTCTTCTTTTCTTCTTTTATGGAGAGACAGGTGCAGAGACCATGTTCGCCTCATGTCTCTTTTTGTTTCTTCTCTTCTTCTTTTGTAGAGAGGCGGGTGCGGGGACCATGTTCGCCTCATGTCTCTTTTTTTTCTCTTCTATTCTTCTTTTGTAGAGAGACAGGTGCAAGGACCATGTTCGCATCATGTGCATTCTTTCTTTCCTTTTCTTATTTTGTGTGATGAGGCGGGCTCGAAGACCACGTCTGCCTCATGTGTCTTCTTTTGGTTCTGCTCTTCTTCTTTTGTGTGAAAAGGCGGGTCCAGGGACCACGGCTGCCTCATGTGTCTTTTCTTCCTCTTCTTCTCTTCTTTTGTGTGATGAGGCGGGCTCGAAGACCACGTCTGCCTCATGTGTCTTTTCCTCCTCTTCTTCTCTTCTTTTGTGTGATGAGGCGGGCTCAAAGACCATGTCTGCCTCGTGACTCTTTTTTTTCTTTTCTTCTCTTCTTTTATGGGATGAGACGGGCTCGAAGACCACGTCTGCCTCGTATGCCCCTTTTTTCTTTCTTTTCTGCTCTTCTTTTCTCATTAACGCTTCCGTGCTGGAGTGTATTTCTCTTAATGTGCCCCCAGGTTGGGGTGTAGCTTCATTTGGTGTGCATCCCCCCCTTAGGGGTGTGTTTTGCCTCTTTGCTTCTGCGCCCCCAGGCGGGGTGTATTTTTTTGGCTTCTATGTCCCCAGACCAGGGCGTGTTTTTTTTTAATGCCCCCGAGGCGGGGTGTAGCTCTCTTCAAATGCCCCCATGGTGGGGTATACTCTTCACGGCTTCTATGCCCCCAGGTGGGGTATGTTTCTTCTTCATATGCCCCTAAGCCAGGGTGGACTTCTCTTCATATGCCCCTGAGCCGGGGCGTGTTCTTTATAGCTTCTAGACCCTCGAGGCGAGGTATGATTCTTCTTCGTATGCCCCTAAGGCGGGGTATGTTTCTTCTTCATATGCCCCTGGTATGGGGCGTGTCTTTTGTTTCTTATACCCCCCCATAGCGGGGGTGAATTCTGCTCTCTTTCTACCCCTGAAGGCAGAGGAGTGCTTCTCTTCATATGTCCCCAGCACGGGGTGTATCTCTTGCTTCTTATGCCCCCCTGAGGCTGGGGTGCATCTCTTTACGGTTTTTGTGCCCCTGAAGTAGGGTATATTGTTTCTTCAAATGCCGCTTGGGCGGAGTATATCTTTCTTCTTATGCCCCCAGATCAGGATGTATGTCTCTTCGTTTCTGTGCCCCGGGTCAGGGTAGATGCTTCTGCTTCTTATGCGCCAAGGGCGGAGTGTACCTCTTTGTGCCCCCTGAGCGGGGTGGATGCTTTGCATGTGTCCCCGGGTCGGGGTGTAGCTTTGTCTCCCACGGAGGGGGTGTGTTGTTTCTTCAAAAGCCCCCGGACCAGGGTGTATTCTTCCCTTTCTTATACTCCCGAGGCGGGAGGGGTTCTCTTCATGTGCCCCCGTGGCGGGATGTGCTTCTTTCTTCAAGTGTCCCCAGGTCGGGGTGAATTCTTTTCTTCTTCCCAGACACACCGGGGGGAATGTTTACTTTTTGTGCTCCCAAGGTGGGGTGTATTGCTGCTTTTGATGCCCCCAAGGTGGGGCGTATTGCTGCTTCTGATGCCCCAGAGCGACGTATCCTTTTTTTTTTATATGCCCCCGGCACGGGGTGTATTCCGCTTCTAGTGCCCCCAGAGTGGAGTGTATTGCCGCTTTTGATGCGGGGTGTAGTTCTTGCTTTTTATGCACCCGAGGCGGGGTGAATTCTTCTTCTTTGTTTACATGCCCCCATATCGGGGTGTATTCCTCTCTTCATATGCTTCCCTAAGCCGGGGGATGTTGTTTGTTCTGCTTCAGATGTCCTCCCCAGGGGGAGGGGTGCATGTTGCTTCATGGACTCCGAGCCTGGGGTATGCTTCTTCAAAGGTCCCTAAGCCGGGGTGGATTCTCTTTTCTTCTCATGCTCCCAAGGCGGGATGTAGCTTCTTCAAGTACCCCTAAATCGGAGCATATTCTTTATGGCTTCTATGTCCCCTGGCGGGGTATGCTTCTTCTTCAAATACCCCTAGGCTGGGGTGGACTTCTCTTCATATGCCCCTGAGTTGGGGCGTGTTCTTTATAGCTTCTAGGCCCTCGAGGCGAGGTATGCTTCTTCTTCAAATACCCCCGAGACGTGGGTGTGTTTCTTGGCTTCATATGCCCCGGACGTGGGGTATATCTTTTGTTTCTTATGCTCCCGAGCCGGGATGTAGCTTCTTGGCCTCATATGCTGCCGAGGCGAGGGGTATGTTGCTTTACGTGCCCCCGGGGGGAATGCATTTTGCCTCTGTTGACCCGTGGCGGGGTATATCTCTTGGCTTCTTACGCCCCCAAGGTGGGGTGTGTTTTCTTCTTGTGCCCCCGGGGTGGGGTATATCTTTCGCTTCTTATGCCCCCCCCTGAGGCGGGGTGAAGTCTTTGCTTCAAATGTCCCTAAATCGGGGTATAGTTTTGTCTCATATGCCCCTGGAGCAGGGGTGTATTTCTCTTCATGTGCCCCTGGGAATGGGGTGTATCTTTGTTGCTTGTTGTGCCCCCAGAGGGAGGTGTCTTTCTCTTCATGTGCGCCGGGCACCGGGTGTATCTTTGCCTTTTTTTTATATGCCCCCGAGGGGGGGATTCTTCTTCTTCTGCCCCGACATGCTGGGGAATGTCTGCTTCTTGTGCTCCCAAAGTGGGGTGGATTCTCGACGGCTCATGTGCCCCCGTTGGTGGGGTGTATGCTTCTTCTTCAGATTCCCTAAGGCGGGGTGTATTCTTTGTCGCTTCATGTACCCCCGAGTCGGGGTGAATTCTCTTCATGTGCCCCCCATGGCGGGGTGTACTCTCTTCATGTGTCCCTAGGAGTGGGGTGTGGTTTGCTTCCTGTGCGCCCTAGCAGGGTGTATCGCTGCTTGCAATGTCCCCCGAGGCGGGGTATCCTTCTTCTTCAGATACCCCTAAGCCGGGGCGTATTCTTTATGGCTTCTATGCCCCCATAGCGGGGTGTGTTTCTTCTTCAAATACCCCTAAGATGGGGTGGACTCTTTTCTTCTTATACTCCCAAGGCAGGATGTAGCTTCTTCAAATACCCCTGAGCCGAGGCGTGTTCTTTACGGCTTCTATACCAAGGGCGGGGTATATTTCTTCTTCAAATACCCCTAGGCCGGGGTGTATTCTTGCTGCTTCTTATGCTCCCGAGGCGGGATGTGACTTCTTCAAATGCCCTTAGGCCGGGGCGTATTCTTCATGACTTCTGTGTCCCGACTGGCGGGGTTTGTTTCTTCTTCAAATGCCCCTAAGCCGGGGTGGACTTCTCTTCATATGCCTCTGAGCCGGGACGTGGCTGTTGCTTCTAAGCCCTCGAGGCGAGGTGGGCTTCTTCTTCAAATACCCCCAAGACGGGGGTGTGATTCTTGGCTTCATATGCCCCCAAGACGGGGTGTATTTTGCTTCTCGTGCCCCCAGGGGTGGGGTGGAATTTTCTTCAGTTACCCCTAAGTCGGGGTTGATTCTTCTGCCTCTTATGCCCCAAGGTGGGGTACACTTCTCTTCATATGCCCCCTAAGCCGGGGTGCAACTCTACTTTTTCTCATGACCCCAGGCCGGGGCAGTCTCTTCTTCTTATGCTTATGTGTTCCCGTATCGGGGTGTATTCCTTTCTTCACATGCTCCCCTAAGCCAGGGAATATTGTGTGTTCTGCTTCAGATGCCCCCCCCGGGGGGGGGGGGATATATGTTACTTCATGGACCCCGAGGTCGGGATGTATTCCTTCTCTGAATGCCCCAAGGTGGGGGCGTATTCTTCTCTTCTTATGCCCCCAAGGCGGGACGTAGCTTCTTCAAATGCCCCTGAGCCAGGGTGAGTTTCTCTATAGCTTCTAGGCCCTCGAGGTGAGGTATATTTCTTCTTCAAATACCCCCAAGACGGGGGTGTGATTCTCCCGCTTCCTCTGCCCCAGAGTGGGGTATACTTCTCTTTGTATTCCCGTAAGCTAGGGTGTATTCTTTTCGCTTCATATGCCCCCAGGGTGGGATGCGCCTTATGCTTCTCATGACCCCGGGATGGCGTGCATTCTCTTCGTGTGCCCCCGGCACGAGGGTGTATCTTTGCTTTTTATGCCCCCGAGGGGGATTCTTCTTCTTTTGCCCCGACACGCTAGGGAATGTTTGCTTCTTGTGCCCCGAAAGTGGGGTGTATTTTCTTGATGGCTCCTGTGCCCCCGTTGGTAGGGTATATGCTTCTTCTTCAAATTCCCCTAAGGCGGGATGTATTCTTTGTCGCTTCATGTACCCCCCGAGTCGGGGCGAATTCTCTTCATGTGCCCCTAGGAGTGGGGTGTGGTCTCTTCCTGTGCACCCAAGCAGGATATATCGCTACTTGCAATGTCCCCCGAGGCGGGGTTTCTATGCCCCCATAGCGGGGTATATTTTTTTTTTAATACCCCTAAGATGGGGTGGACTCTTTTCTTCTTATACTCCCAAGGTAGGATGTAGCTTCTTCAAGTGCCCCTGAGCCGAGGCGTGTTCTTTACGGCTTCTATTCCCCCAGGCGGGATATATTTCTTCTTCAAATACCCCTAGGCCGGGGTAGATTCTCTTTTCCTCTCATGCTCCCAAGGCGGGATGTAGCTTTTTCAAGTACCCCTAAACAGGAGCGGATTCTTTATGACTTCTATATCCCCTGGCGGGGTATGCTTCTTCTTCAAATACCCCTAGGTCGGGGTGGACTTCTCTTCATATGCCCCTGGGTCGGGGCGTGTTCTTCATGACTTCTATGCCCCATGGCGGGGTATATTTCTTCTTCAAATACCCCGAAGCCGGGGTGTATTCTTGCTGCTTCTTATGCTCCCGAGGCAGGATGTGACTTCTTCAAATGCCCTTAAGCTGGGGCGTATTCTTCATGACTTCTATGCCCCCTGGCGGGGTATGTTTCTTCTTCAAATGCCCCTATGCCAGGGTGTGTTCTTATACTTTTTGCGCCCCTCAGGGTGAGGTGCATTCCTCTCCATATACCCCTAGCATGGGGTGTGCTTTTGTTTCTTATGCCCCCAACCCGGGGTATGTCCTTTGTCTCTTATGCTCCCGAGTCGGGGTATACTTTTTGGCCTCATATGCTGCCAAGGAGAGGTGTATGCTGCTTCTTATGCCCCCGGGGTGGGGTGTGTTTCTTTTTTTTTTGATGTCCCTAAGTCTGGGTTTGCTTCTTTATTTGTGTACCCCCGGGCCGGGGCGAATTCTTGCTTCTTAGTCCCCGTGGCGGGGCATGGTCTTTGCTTCTTATACCCTCATGATGAGGTGGATGCATGCTTCATATGCCCCCATACCGGGGTATATTTCTTCCTCGAATGCCCCTAAGCCGGGGTGTGGGCTCTGCTTCTTATGCCCCAGAGCGGGGTATGCTTCTTTTCATACGCCCCTAAGTCGGAATGTATTCTTTTGCTCTTTATGCCCCTAGATCGGGGTGAAACTATGTTGCTTCTTATGCCCCCATGGCGGGGTGTGCTTCTCTTCATGTGCCCCACAGTCGGGGTATGTCTTCTGCTTCTATGCCCCTGGACCGGAGTATGTTCTCTTCTTCAAAGGCCCCTGAGCCGGGGTGTAGCTTTGTTGTCTGTTATGCCCCCGGACAGGGTAGAATCTCTTCTTCTTATCCCCCCCATGGCGGGGTATGTGCATGCTCTCTTCGGGAGTGGTGGCCGTGCTTGGCCCCATTGCTATAAAGCATTCCCCACAGCGGGTAGCCATTCACCAAGCTACAATCGTTGCTCGCTGGGTCTTTTAACAACCACTCGGGGGGCCGTTTTATGCCGGACGGAGGCAGCAGGAAGGAGGAACGGGCCGGATCATTACACCACGGACTCAGGGCCTCCTAGAGTCGGGCGGGATACCGGGTTTCTTGTTGCTCTTTTGGTCGGCAATGCTGGCCGACTTTTCTTCTTTTCTTCTTTCTCTTTTTTTTTCTTCTCTTCTTTTTTGTATGATTGACCAGGGTGGAGGTGCAGGAGAGCGCTCACCCCCTCAGGGAGGGGATGAGTGGTTCGCTCTACCGCATCAACCCCACAGTGATAATCTTTGTTCAGCACGGGTCTCGACGGACGTGGCCATACAACCCTTTCTCGCCGGCTCTTTCTCTTCCCCTTTTTTTTGCTTCTTTCTTTTCTCTTTTTTTTTCTTCTTTTCTCCTTTTCTTCTTTTCTTCTCTTTCTTCTTGAGGGAAACGGGGGAGCTTGATTTCCACTCCCTTCTCTTCTCTTTCTCTTCTTTTTTTATCACAGCCCTCCATGATTCCTGGAAGCTGTAGGTGCCTCGGAGTAGCATCGTCGAGGCGACAAAGATAATTTCGCCTAGTCCGGCTTTTCTCCCCATAGGGCAGGTGAAGACAGCACCTGCAATTCATCAAAGCAGGCAAATATCGTTTATTAGTGGGCCATGAGGCCCTGAATCCCGGCGAAGAGATGAAGGGTGGTTTGGTCCCACCGGGCGTGCCAGAATTGTGGACGCACTTTTCGTTCGCTTATTCATGTGGTTTCGTCTATTGAGTGCGTGGGCGTGCCAGTCACAGAAGTGACGATTTATTCGGGCTCCGAAGAGCCCATGGTGCGCTCGGTCTGACTTCGTCAGACGATTGTGTGGTTCGGGTCGGGACCAAAACGCGCCGCGCCATAAAGGTCACGGCGTCATTTACATCCCCCATACGAGGGAACACCCTTGATTAATCACCGGGATTCAGGGCCTCATGGCCAAGAAATTAATTGCATGAAAGGTCTATTACGAGGTATTGAAATCCTCGCACGGGGGCGAGAAGAAAATCACTCGCGATCATGTCAGTCGTGCGCTAACCATTTAACGTTCGGACGAGTGTCCATCTCGGGAAAAGCGCGATTGTCGCGGGAAGACCGGAGCATATGTATGCCAGGATATGGCAATTTATTGTTCAGAAGAACGAAAAACGTTCAGCTAAACCTCGGTTAGAGCGGTCGAAAACCGGTAAATCTATTAGCCCGGTGCAAGAGCACGCTGCGACCATACTGCAGTGGGCCCCCCGCGGTCGAAACAAGACTTGCATGAGCGGCATTAGTATTTCCGGTGCTAAGGGGCAACGAGGGAATATCCCTTGAATCGACTGAAAAGCCCTGTGTCCGGAGAAGCGGGCGTTCAAAACATGTCGGTCATTCGGGAGACCATTTAATATTCAGACGAGAGTCCGGCTTAAGAATATTGTAATCATCGCAGGAGGACCCAGAACATATACATGCCGGGATACGGCAAGTTTATTATTCCGAGACACTGAAAACATTCGGTTGAATCTCGGTTATTGTAGCTGGAAACTAGCGAATCTATTGGCCCGGTACGAGATCGAGTCAGGACCATATTGGGGGCGCCTCCCATGGTCCGAACGGGGCTTACGCGGGCATCATTAATATTTTCGGTGTCGGAGGGCAACGGGGGAGAGTCCCGGGACTAGACTCTAGAACCGAAAACGTGTTCGAAAGGAGCGGGCTGTAGACAGAGGATATGAGCCAGACGATGACCATGATCGGGACAGGCCCGAGGTCTGAGTATGGCCCACGGAGGTCTTATTGATATTCCCATGGAAGGAGTCCGGGGGTGGCGAGAGCCATCTCGTTCTAATTTGGATTCCGTCGGTCACTTGCCAAACTTTTCATGTTTGGGCAAGGGCCCATATTGAAAGTGTGACGCGGGCGGGGACAACCCCGTACAGATGTATGCCGAGTTTACGGCAATTTTGATGAAAGGGCGGGAACGAATCCTGATAGGAACGGGTCGGAATTGATGAGCTATTGGCCCGGAGCAATGTCGGCTCACAATTATATCGGGGTAGGAGCCACCGGCTATGCAGGTCACTCACGGGCCTTTTCATGTTCGGACGTAGGTCCGTAATAAGAACGCGGTGGGAACCGAGATGAATCCGTTCAAATGTCTGCCGAACGTGCGGCAATTTTAATGATGACTCGGAAGGCGTTCGGAACGAGAAACAAATCCGGTCCGATTAAGATGTCGGCCCGAGGTTAGGTCAGAGCCTGGCCATGTCGGGATAATTCCCAAGACTTGGGTTCGACCTGAAAGGGCGGCGTTGCTGTTCCTTTTGCATCGGATCCGAGGAGAGATGGGACTGCAGTGTGGACCCTAGCATCTTTTATCTGGGATTTTCTTAATTATATGCTTTTCTCTTCCCTTTGCTGTTTATTACTTCTTTGTGCCTTTGTCCCGGATGATTTCTCTTCTTTTATTCATCATTATTATTATTATTTTCTTACCCCCTCCCTGCACAATCAGAGTTCATTAATTAGCATACTTTTCATTAATTCATTTGCCATTGATGTTGTTATTATCCTGTTATGCATAGATGGATGTGTATTTATATATATATAGTGTATCGGGGAAGGGGGATAGGGCGTACCGCTGAGGAAAGGAGTGTGCCGCTGGGTGCTTGAAGGGGTGTGCCACTGGGTCACAAGAGTGTACCGCTGAGGGTTGAAAAGGGCGCACCGCTGGAGGCTAAAAGGGGTGTGCCGCTGAGGGTAACAAGGGCGTACCGCTGGAGGCCAAAAGGGGTGTACCGCTGGAGGCCAAAAGGGGTGTACCGCTGAGGGTAACAAGGGCGTACCGCTGGGGCTAAAGAAAAGAGTGTACCGCTGGGGGGAGCGAAGGCGTGCCGCTGGAGGTTGGGAGAGAGGTGTACCGGCGAAGGAATGTAGGGTGTGCCGGCGAAGGGAAGATAAGGTGGGATGCGTGTGTGTGCTGCTGGGGAGCTAAGAATGTGTGCCGTTGGAGGGTTGTTGGAATGAGGATGGGGTGTGCCGGTGGAGGGTTAGATGAGTGTACCGCTGGGGGTTAGGCGGGGTAATGAGGGTGTGCCGCTGGAGGTTGAGAAGGGTGTGCCGCTGAGGGTTGTTTGGGGTATACCGGTGAAGGTTGTAGAATGCGTGCCGATGAAGGTCGAGGCAGGCATGATGAAAGTGCACTCCTCTGTTATTCATTTTAAGGCTTTTCTTTTCTTCCTTTATTGATTTTTATATAGTTTTATATAAACTTCTCCTTTTCCTTGCTTTATTCTGTTCGGCCTCTCTTCACAGATCGGACGTTCGGGCTGCCGGGTTATTAATCGGTCCAGTTCTCATCATGGTGCCGGCAACGGCTTAATCAATTGGAAGGTTCCACCATTAATCATTCTATGCGTTTGTTGCTTCCTTGTGCCTTTTTAATATATTTATCATTTTCTGACAAAAATTCGGCAGCATCTCCCCTTGACCCTGGCGTAAGGGAGATAAAGGGAACGCGCCCACACGGGGTGGCGGAACCCAACAACTGGAGGTGGGCACCCGGAGGTAGCAACACCTTTATAAAACCTCGAAAAACACGGGGAAAACCGTGAACGGAAGACTTGTAATATTGGACAGAATGGGTTGGGGGTTGGCGGCTAAGGGTGTACCGCTGAGGCACCAGGGGAAGGTGTACCGCTGAGGGCCAGAAAGTGTGCCGCTGAGGGCCACAAGGGTGTACCGGCCAAGGGCCAACGGTGTGTGCCGCTGAGGGCCAAAAGGTGTATCGGCCAAGGGCCAACAGGGTGTGCCGCTGAGGGCCAAGAAGTGTGTATCGGCCAGGGCCAACAGGGTGTGCCGGTCAAAGGGGTTGAGGGACATCGGTGAGGGAAGGTTAAGGACATACCGGTAGAAGAAAGCCAAGGATAGGCTGCTGGCTACTAGGCGTTCTAGAGGAGAAGGAGGGTTTTCCTCCCCTCAGGCAGGTTGGTACAACTGATGGTCATAGGGGAGGGCAAAGAACCCGAAAGGCCAAGGATCATATGTGAGCGATCATATTGACATGGAGATTCCGAAAGCACCAGAGAAAATGAGAAACGAATCATACACCATACACCATGAAGACTGGCGTAGACCAACGGGAACAGCAAGGAAACCCGAGAAGGGTGATCTTCATCCATGGGAAATCAAAGGGCCATGGCCCTATATACACATTACAGAGAGTGCCCAAGCCGGGACTATAGGCAAGGAGGAAACCCAAAGAAAAAAGAACGGAAAGGGGAAGAACAGAGCACAAAAGAGAAGGAGGTGTTGGGGATCGGAGCAGGGACCATCGTCTCCTACTCTTTCCCCCACCTTCTCCTACTACATCAAGCTCTCTCTCTCTTACTCTCGCTTCTGCCCGGTGGTCGTTGGAGGGGACTCACGCCGGAGCTCTTCTTCTTCTCTTCTCTCTTCTCTTCCTCTCTTGCGTGTCTTCCGTCCGTCTGTCGCCCTCTCTTCTCCTTTCCCCGTCTCCCCCCCTCGTTTTTTTTGTCTGTGTCGAAGCGGGAGTCATTTATACTCCCGGCAGCCAGAGCCTTCGAGCAGGGCCGTCGAAGGCGGGAAGCAACTCGTGATGATGGGGTTTGACTCCCCCTGTCCTGGCTGTCAGTGGAGTAGCCCGCGTGGCCCAACGATCGGCTGACACCTCGGACGGCTCACTGCGCGCCAAGGATATGTAGGGCATGGGCTTCACGTCGTCCCCCGCCGTTGAAAAAGCCTTCATGCTGTGCCATTGACGGGCTGCACAAGCGTGCCGTAGGAGGGCCAAAAGGCGTGCCGCTGGGGCACAAAACGGGCGTGCCGCCGAAGGCCCAGCAGGGTGTGCCGCTGAAGGCCATGGGGGCGTGCCGCTGGAGACCATGGGGGCTGTGCCGCTGAAGCCCATGGGGGCGTGCCGCTGGAGACCCCCCAAGGGGTTGTGCCGCTGAAGGCCGTGGGGCCGTGCCGCTGAAGCCCCTGGGCTGGGCGTGCCACTGAGGGGCTCTGGGGTTGTACCGCTGAAGGCCGTGGGGGCTGTACCGCTGAAGACCATTGGCGCTGTGTCGCCGAAGGCCCTGGGGGCGTGCCGCTGAAGGCCCATTGGGGCATGCCGCTGAAGGCTTTGGGGGCGTGCCGCTGAAGGCCCATTGGGGCGTGCCGCTGAAGGCCCTGGGGGCGTGCCGCTGAAGGCTAAATGGGCAATGTTGAGCCCGTTATGAGCACGAGTTATGCCCCGTTTGATTTTCTTCGAGGCCCATGGATTGTGGGGCTCTTTGTGATTGATTTCTCTTTACTACCATGACTCCGGAGATGGCTTCACGCCAGTGTGGGCATTCGGGGGGGGGGGGGGTCCGGATGACCAGTCTCTCCGGGGCTTCTTCACGCCGTTGTCGACGCCGGGCCGAGCATGATACCGATGTGCAATTTCTGGTGTCCACAGTCACCCTACCTCCACCAAAGAAACCGTGCCCCGAAGGGACTAAACCGCGCCGAAAACCGCACCGCGAGCTCAAACGTCGGCTTTGAATCCACCGTTCGGGATCGTGCCAAAATCGCTCCATCCTCGCCCCGTCGCGCACCCAGCCAGCTCCACAGCATCCGCAGCACTCGCCCCTAGGTCCTCCGTCTGCAGCCGGAGCCGAGAAGGCGAAACGGGAGAGAAATGGGAGAGAGAGAGAGGGCGGCGGCGTGAAATGAGAAGGAGGAGAGAGGAAAGGAAAAGCAATAGAAAAGAAATTAGGAATTTTCCTAATTTCTGAAAAATCTGAGTTTTGGCCCTATCTCAGAAAAATATGCAAAAATAGTCAAAACGACTGGCTCGGAGAGTACATCGTCGATGTTGCATCCTCGAGTCGATTAACTGACAACTAAAGTCACCGTAGGGTTCCATAACTAGTACGAGAGAAAAACCCACACGGATCGTAAAACTCAACTCGGAAGCCACAAAAGCGAACCGAAACTCACCGAAACAGATTCGAAAGATCCAATAAGACCTACTAAGGATCCAGGGCATTACACATAATCTCTCAGATATCACTTCTCCAAACACAATCTCATCCGCGGACACAACTTTCAACATAAAATCGGGTACTCAAGCGGCAAACTTCCCAACATATTTCCCCATACTCTCCATCAGCCAGTGCCATGAACCACGATATCTAGAGCAACAGCACGGCAACAACACATCTCACACCGAGGAACCAATCCTCCGATGCTCAACTCATTCTTAGGAAATCCACCCGTAGCAACCAACGCTACGATTCTGAACCTGTGGGTTATGGGCCCACCAGGCTTCCGCTGCGCACTCTCATCCACATGCACAGCCAACACAGATGACTCGGTATCCACCATCCCGACAATCCTCTGCAACTCCGCAGGCTTCGATCCTCGACATATCGGGAACCATGACACCAGCCGCAAATTCTCACAAACACCGCCCAACTGGCACACATCCTTCCGGAATAGCGCCAACACCCTTACACACCAGCGAAATGGGCACGACTTCTCACAGGGAACCACCTTGCCAACACGGGACGTGTCTCGTGCGGACTTCATGGCACGCGAAGGCCAACCAACCCAGACACACGATGCAAAATGACGAACCTTAGCCAAACACGATTCTCTCCGACCAAAGGAGAGATTAGCATACCTCCGACCAACAGAAAAATCTTCACGCTCGACCTGACCTCAAATCTCGTACACACTGGGAACAGGACCTTCCAGCACCAGAAACTCTCACCACCGTCAGGTCAGCTCCTCCGACAACACTCTCCAAGTGTTTCATCGGACCACGATCACAGCATCTCTCGATGCACCACCACTGCAATTCCTCAAACTACACAAGCCACACCAAGAGCCGCAACACGAGCCATAATCGGCAACCACCAACGCTCATCCTTGAGTCCCGAACCCACCGCAGAACCCTCACATCTCATGCCAAATCTAGGGCGAACACAACCCATTCGCACGCAGAAGCGTAGGAGCAAGAACTTACTGGGACATCTCTGCCCAATCCTGCCTCGAAATATGTAAAGATAACCGGGACCGACATGTCATCCCTGACACCATAGAGCATAACAAGAACACCGGGCTCGAAAAATAAGCAGCTCAACAGAAGATCCTCCGCTCATCCGAGCACAATTCTCGAACAGAGTACCTGCTCCGACACCTCAAACCACAACCTTAACACCGCAGGGCTAGATAAACCTCAAGCTGGAGTGGCCAACTCTATAACAGCTCCCTCAGAGCACACCCACGGCCGCTTGACCACGAGAAATCCTTGCCAGCCACCTGACCTTGCTGCAAACTCCTGGAACGCAGCACCGCAGATCTGCACCTACCGACAACCTCTGCCCAACGCAGCACCACTGGGGCCACCACCCATCACGAAGAAATCTCTCTATCACATCCCTCGGGCCCCACACCGGCACTCCAACGACAGCAACCACCATTATAGCGCCAACACCGCACACTCAAGCTCTTACGCAAGAAACTAAACGGAAAATAAGCACAATACCCTATGCCAGCTGTCGACTGTACTGGACCTTACGGACTCTGATCACTGGAAAATCTCGAATTCCCATGTACGTCCACAACCTAGCTCTGATACCAACTGTGACGACCCAAGATCCGAATACCGGGAAAGGAACCCGATACCATTCGAATCTTGGCCCGCCGCCCACGAGTCGGGGCTCGAAAGGGCTAAGAAGGAGTGTGGAGGTACAAAGAAATAGGAAATAAAGTATGATAATTCAACAATTAAGAGAAATAAATAAACAACTACAACAGAGTCTAGTCCGAGAGAAAGTACAGTCTAAGACAGAAGAACGTACCCAACGCCAAGTGAACACTCGGCCCGGCGAGCTGGCAGCTAAGAACCTCCGCACAACACCGTCAAACCTCGAGGAAGAACCGCCACACCTGAAAAGCAAGGGTGAGCCTCCTGTCACTGGCTCAGTAGGGGTCCCGCGGAACCCCAACCGTAAACAACGACGGTAACAGAAAGCAGCAACAACAGTAGGAACAGCAGACCCGGTGGCCGGTAAAACCTCGGCTCTACAGCTACTCCTACTGTACTAGAAACACGTCCAGATCTCGAGTCGGGGAAACATCAGTCTAACGGAAAGACATCTGGCTACGTTGCCAGAGAAGACATTACGAGAATGCTGTCATGGACCTAACACCGTCTAGGGAAATCCTCGGCGACGCTCACCGGAAACCCTAGACCTCTACCTCGGGAACACACCCGGAAACTACATGTAAAATCACGTCTCGTAGACGGCAAACGAAAACTCGAGTCACGTGAAACTCACGTCAAGTGAGAGGAGCACTGCCCACCAGAAGTAAAGCCGGATGCGTCCACTGACGACTTAGTCCGCGCCTCAAGTGTCTCGCTGCGACGCCCCAGGCGGAGACAGAGACACTACAGTAACCAGTACCATGAACAAGGACTAGCTGGGGTCGCGCTCATCAGCACGGGTCCGACAGCCCCCAACTAAGTGTGCACATACAGACCATGTGCCCCAGGTCAGATCCTCTAGATGATTCTTCCCCCGAAGCCCGGACTCAGGCTGCGCGTGGGGGCCCTACGGTAACCAGCCTAAAAACTATCTCTCTCGGGTAAGCCGCTCCACCACTCCCGGGTGGGTCAGCACACGTGTACCATAAGAAGGCTACGACCAGTGGGAGGTCAGCGCCGTTAATCTAGCCTAATCCCTAGGTCTGAAATCACGGTGATATGATTCCCAAGACAGCTCACAAGCTGCCGAGGCCATTACCTCAACAAGGGAACTCAATAGACCTCCAGCCCCAGGCTGGGAGACTGGACTCGCAGTCCAAGGCCATACACTTAGCCCACTCGGAAACCACTTTCTGGAGAAACCCACGGCGTGCAGGGGAACCCCACACACTCATACCGATACACGGTGACTCGATCTAGCAAAAATACGAACGTCCGAATCACGTGGGGTCACCCGAATCCACCAAACCTATGGGCACGCTAACCGGGGTAACACAGTATCTCCAGACACCTAGAAATACAGACACCGAATCCACGGGGTGTTCGGAACATCCACGAGGTCGAAGGTCAACCACTGGATCACAACCGGGTCGACCGGAGACCGAGACATCACAAAACGGGCACGAAAAGCACGAAGAACCACCTAGCGGTCCTCTCTGGACCGTTAGGGAGCCTAGCGGTCTCCTCAGGACCGCAAGGGATGGCCTGGCGGTCCCGCCAGGACCTCAAGGAACCCAAAACACAAAAACCTTAAGCGGTCACCCCGGGTCCGCCAAGGAGGGTGGCGGTCGTCCACCTAACTGCTAGGCGTAGCCTAGCGGTCATTCGTGAGGCCGCTACCCCACCGATCTCGACTGACCAAAATATGGACAAACGGTCATACCCTGACCGCAAAATAGAGCCTAGCGGTCTTCACCAGACCGCTAAGGCACCCTGGTGGTCCATCGCGCGACTGCAAGGCTCACCAACATACGGGACCCCTAGCGGTCTCCACATGATCGCTTAACACCCTCGCGGTCGCTGGAGCGACCGCTTGGTCGTCTCGAGCTCGAAAACGGCAAAAATGACGGGAAACCCCATTTCACGCCCCGTTCACACCCACATGAATGGGAAAACAAGGGGAAACTAGTCCCCAACCTCTCTAGCACCGAGAGGACCTATTTAAACCCCAAAAATGTAATTAAAACACTAGATCCGGCTCACACCCCAAAAATATGTATTTTTCTCAAAACGCTCAAATAAGCCCGCTCGGCTCACCACGGCCTACCAAAATCACGAAAATGGAATTCAAGGGTTAAGGATCCGTCCCCCTACCTCCACCAAAGATTTCGCGCACCGAGGACACCGATCCATGAAGAGAATGCCGCGAAACCCTCGCCGGGCACCCGAACGCGCGTCTGAGCTCGCCGCACCTCCACCGCCTCGATCCTCGCCCCATCCTCACGCTCCTCGCCCTCACGTCGTCCCTGCCTCGCCCACCATCGCCCCCGTCGGCTGCCCGGAGGAGAGGGGGAGAGAAAGAGAAGAGAGAGAGAGAGAGAGAAAGAGAGAATGAGAGAAAGAGAAGGGGTGGGGGGTTATTAATGGAAAAATCCAAAAAATCTAAAAATTCAGAAAAATATGTAAAATTACCTCCGCGATCCTCGGGAAGAGCACAATACGCCGGTACTGTCTCGGAGTCGGAGAACGCAACGGTTCACCCTGCACAGAGTTCCGAAGGCACATCAGGGAAAAATACACGTAAAGTACAAAATACGTTCCGAGACCCACGAAAGCGATCCGAAACCCTGGATCTTGACCCGAACAATGATCCGAAAAACCCGGGGCGTTACACGGAGCCCCCAAGGTGAGGTTGTAACAGTGTCACCCACAAGGTGTTTGGTAGTGGTCTCCTCCCTTAATGGGAAGCCGGGTAGCACGGCTAGCAGAGCCTGTGACTTGTACGTAGCTCGGTGGTCAGGACCGATAGCGTTTAGCCGCTAAGGGAATGCATTCTGGGTGTAAATCTTGACCTTGTTGTAGTGTGTCGTGCGACACAGTGTGTTGTTGTGAACCCTCGGGTTGGCCCGATGACTATGAAGTTGGCGACTCAATGTCACATGTTAGGGGGTCGGGAGTCTCTACTTTATGTGAAGTCATCATATGACGTGACAAGTGATCTCGAGTGAACAGTCGACCTCAAATTAATGTGGAATGACCGAAAATAAGTAGGGTTGTCAATGGGCCGGGCCCCGCTTAGGTCGGCCCGACCCGGGTCCGACTTATCAATATTAAAGCTCGAGCTCGGCTGGGGCCTGAGCTATGTCGGGCCGGGCCCGACACTATTAAAAAATTGTAAAGTCCGATTAAGATCCGGCCCGGCCCGACAACTTAAATAAAAAAAATAAAAAAATAAAAAAAATACATTTAATAATATAAAACTTATAATCTCACTACATTAACTAAAGTTTTGATATTCATTACATAATTTGTATAAAAATAGAGTTTTAAAATTTTTAATTAAGTAAAATAAAATAATTTTAACTAAATTTTTTTAAAATTTGAAAGAAGAAAAATAAAAGAACGAGTCAGGCCGACCCACGAACCGAACTTAAAGTCCAAACCCAACCCATGGACCTAGTGAGATCGGACTTTTAAACTATGCTAAGAATCCACCGGCCAGAAAAGATCTTAGGCCGTCTTTGACCCCACCTCCGCTCGCCCTCCCCCTCACATAATCGACTAACCGAGGGTCGATTACCTCTCGTGGTCGGTTAACCGCCCCCCTCACCCGGATGTCAAAGCCGTCCTTAATGCCTTATTCAAAATCGGGCCAGCCAGTGGATATGTCAGGCCGACCCATCGACAACCCTCGAAATAAAGTAGTTTGGAGATCACTCGCGTGATGATCGTGTCCCATGAGGTGAGGTACCAGTACCATCCAACCAATCGTATCGGAGCCACCTATGTTAACAATTCTTCCTGGCCCACCATTGCACGTGGGCTACCCCGCCGACGCAGATACGCCAACCAACCTGGGCGGCCGTCCGCTGTACCGGCCGGCCTCCGTCTTCCCACTGCCTCTCTCTCTCTCGCGCGGTACCTGCCTGCCTCCGTCTTCCCACTGCCTCTCTCTCTCTCTCTCGGCACTGCGGCATCTCTCTCTCGCGCAGTACGTGCCTGCCTCCGTCTTCACACTGCATCTCTCTCTCTCTCTCTCTCTCGATTAAAGTTCTTTACGTGCCGTGTAACACACGCATTAACTACCGCCGATAGCAACACGTTCCCAAATGACAAGAGTTGCAGTTCCAGCGCCGACAACATTAAGTGCGCGTTCGGTCGGACTTATATTGGTGGGGTGGGGGAACGAGTGCTCATCTATAGGGCTCCTCCCCCTCCGTTCTCTCCGTCCATCCGCAAACAATCATCAGTGCCGCGGCGGAACGATCGAGCCACGTTTAAGAATGGGTAGACTCCTCTTCAGCGGCGGCGACGGTGACGACACGGGCATGGACCTCTGCCTGCAGTCCGGTGCAGAAGGCGCCGCCGGCTGCCCGTCGACAGTACTCCCCCATGCTCCCAGATCCAGGCCGCCTCCCTCCCCGGCGCTGCATCACCATCGGGCGCCGCTGACCATCTTTTACGGCGGCCAGATCTTCGCCGGCCAAGTTACGGAGGACCAGGCCAGAGATATCATCGCGGCTGCCCGGCGCGGAAAGATGGACCACCGGAGAGTGGCGACAGCGGCATGGGAAGAGGACGAGGAGGAGGAAGAAGAAGAAGAAGAGACTCCAAAGGAAGAGCGCAAGGATAAGCAGCATGGCCGGCTTCTTCCCCTCCCTCTGGCGCAGCTGTCGCCGCAGCAGCAGATCAACCTGGGGGCGTCCATGCGCAGGTCCCTGCAGCGGTTCCTTCAGAACCGAAGGGCGAGGGCGGGCCCTCGCGCCCGACGCTTCCCCGCACAGTCGCGCAGCCCGACAACCATGCATGCCCACCTCCATCGGTAACGTCGATCGGCCACAGATCTAGGCAGTAGGAAACTATAAAAAGTAAATGAGGATGTAACAAATGTACGTTCAGCTTCAGCCATCCCATGAGCAGTTTGCCAGTAACATTTCTGCGGAAGCTCCGGGAGCTTTCCAGGGGGGGATTTGGAGTTCTCTTCCGTCTTGCAAGTTGTCTTCTATTTTAAATGGAAAGCTAGAAACTATTACATAAATGAATGTTGATTGGGGATGACTTTGATAACTGAGTTATTCCGCGTATTCACCCCTGATCGAGTTAATTGGTAGTAAAGTTACCGTACACGAGATCAATTAGGATTAAAAGACATTACTAGAAGCAAAAAGTGGCGGGGCCACAAAGACTATATCGCACGACCAATCGCCTCTCAGTTGGTTAGGATAAACTAGCAACAAAAAATGTTCACTATAATGTTCTTAATTTTAAGGTACAAATACAAGAGTGGAATAAGGCAAAAGGAAAGGGGCAAAAGGTGTTTGTGCTTTTAGTTTGGGGAGGTGGAGGTGCCTTTACCGGAGAAGGCCATTGTTACAAGGTTTTCCTGTTAAGGTTGCGTTTGGTTGGGTTTTTGACGAGGGATTTTTGAATTTTAACGATTAAAATCCCTGACATTTATATAAGCTGAGCCAAATGCAGGTGAGTTGTTCGGTTTTTGTGCCCAAATGAATTTTCTCCCGCAGAGAGAGAGATAGACACATGCAAGTGGAGAGAACAAAATCTGGAGAATCACCCTCGAACCAACTTTTAGGTAGATTTTCAAACTTGTTACCTCTAATCTCACCGGCCCTAACGACTAATCAAATGATATAAAGTATTGTTTAAATCTGTTTAAACTCACACAAACTAATAAAATATATTTTATGCCCCCGCCATTCTCTCTTTTGAAAATGTAACGGCGGCAATCTTCCAAATGTAATTTAAAACACAGACAAAATCTATGACACTGGCATGGCATGTACTGGAATGTACGAATGTGTGGATTTTCATAATACCATAGGTGCCACATGCGTCTCCAAACGCGCCCTAAGGATCGTCGGCAACAGGCACTGCCTGCGGTGGTTGGCCCTTCCTTTGATGCTTGGTGGGGTCTGGGGTGAGTCCTCTAAATCATGAGGTAGCCTCCTATCTAGGAGCAATATGGGGGCACGATAGGCCGGATGCACTTGTGCACACGAGGCGAGCGTTGAGCACTGATGTCGGCTTGCTCTGCAGGCACTAGCACCATGGCCTCTGGATAGTTCTTATACAGATGACATCGAAGTGTTACATATGTTACACTTGAATTTATTTTTGACGTGACCAAGTTACATAGCTCGAGAAAAAGAGACCGAGGCACGGCATCGAAGTCAAGTTCTGAGAGATTGCTATCTATGTTTGAACAGAAAATGGTAGAGAAGACCGTGACGTCAAGTAGGATTTGGGCCGACAACGATGGTGGAAAGACATTTCGTGTTTGCTGCCCTATCTTTTTTTTTTTTGGTAACGGGGAATCTAGCAGAGTGGTACGGAGAGCTGAGCGATTACAAGACCACCCGAGTTCGAGTCTTACCCAACTCATCAAACCACTCCTTTTTTTATACCACCGCCATAAAATCCCGAACTCACATCCCTCGAGGATTAAATGGTAGAGAAGACCGTGACGTCAAGTAGGATTTGGGCCGACAACGATGGTGGAAAGACATTTCGTGTTTGCTGCCCTATCTTTTTTTTTTTTTGGTAACGGGGAATCTAGCAGAGTGGTACGGAGAGCTGAGCGATTACAAGACCACCCGAGTTCGAGTCTTACCCAACTCATCAAACCACTCCTTTTTTTATACCACCGCCATAAAATTCCGAACTCACATCCCTCGAGGATTAAATGTGAGCCAGGTAAACCCCCCCCCCCCCCCCGCCCTATCTTTTCAACAGCAAATATGGAAATTAACTTTCGTGCGGTGTGTCTGTGACACGTGATTTTTAGAAGAGTTAGTTTTTTGCACATAAATCATTGTCACAAGTAAAATTATAGACATAGCATTTTTAAAAATATATTAACATATATACACATATATCATTACTATTTTTTTAAAAAAATATAAATATATAAATTCAGTTAGTATGTACATCATTGTTATTTTTAAAAAAACTTATAAATATACGTAAGATCTTTATACATATTTTAAAATGATAATGATATATGTATGAATATGTTTTCAGAAATAATATATCTATCATTTTGTCTCTTAAGTGTGTGTAAACAAACACAACGTCCATATAGAGAAACAACACGCTCCTCTATCGCCTGCACAATAAAACGGAGATTAGAGAGAGAGAGAGAGTGACGTCCACCTCCCAAGGAAGGGAACGCGGTTTCCTCCAACGTAGTACTCCCCAGTGAGAGAGAGAGGGTGACGTCCACCTCCCTAATAGACCGAAGGGAAGGGAACGCGGTTTCCTTCAACGTAGTACTCCCCAGTGAGAGAGAGAGAGAGGGTGACGTCTCCCTAATAGACCGAAGGGAAGAGAACGCGGTTTCCTTCAACGTAGTACTCCCCAGTGAGAGAGAGAGAGAGGGTGACGTCTCCCTAATAGACCGAAGGGAAGAGAACGCGGTTTCCTTCAACGTAGTACTCCCCAGTGAGAGAGAGAGAGGGTGACGTCCACCTCCCTAATGGACCGAAGGGAAGGGAACGCGGTTTCCTTCAACGTAGTACTCCCCAGTGAGAGAGAGAGGGTGACGTCCACCTCCCTAATAGACCGAAGGGAAGAGAACGCGGTTTCCTTCAACGTAGTAGTACTCCCCAGTGGACCGAAAGGAAGAAACAGGGTGGTCAGGCTCGTCATGGCACGTATTGGAAACTTATGGAAGGAGCATCTGAAAGTTCGAAAAGGAGACCCCAGGAAGTCGTGTTCTGATCGAGTCCACTCCAACGAGCAATGGAGAAGTGGTGTTGAGTCGTGTCACATAATATCACGTTGCAAACTACAGAGAAACGGGTCAGGTCTTCGTGCGTGCTTTAAATATATGGTTCGGCATGTCGACTTTGCAGATATGCATCTCACTTACATAATAGAATCCAAGGTTAGTGAGACTCGATGATCCGTATCAGATTGGGATCGCTCCGATTCGATATGATACGTCTTAGTCACCTGCGACTTGGGTTGACTGAATCACCTCTCACCCAATTCGGTAGACCTTTCTTCTCCCATCCCGGTGCCCTCTCACCCGACCGCAATTTCTTCCCCCATCCTGCCCCCCCCACCCCTATATAGTCCACCCCAGCGCCCCCGCCCCACCCTCGACAATCCCCCACCGTGACTGACAACGCCCCTTTTGGTCGGATCATCGTCACCACCTCCGGATCTCGTCTACCACCATTGAATCCTCGCCGGAGAACGCCTAAAAAGTCGCAGAGAAGGATAGTGAGGGAGAGGGAGGACCAACTCGATCGAATCATGTCTCGAATTATATGCGCATCAAAATATGTCTTACATTTGCATTTGCTGGTATATTGACATGCAGAACCTTGCTGTTACTAGTACTACATCCATATTTGCTTATGTATCCTTGTTGAAGAATATATTGTGACGAAGAACCCCGTCGTAATCGTCCATCGTGACGCAATGACAGAAGATTGTGGCAGAATTTTCCGTGACAATAAACTCATCTAACAAGAGTATACCAGCAAATACAGATGCAGGATAGATTTTTGTATAATTACTCATTTAAGATAGATATATATATATATAATCTATATATATATATACTTTATGTTTGTATGGCATGAGGTCACAAGAGTCTACCAGAAGTGGAAATACAACAAGGATAATACCGAATACGTACATTCTTATGAAGTTAAATTTGCTGTTGGTAGAAGATGTTTGCGTGCATGCCAAGCAAGAGTCGCTTTTGAATATCATTGCCACCTTTATCAATGAGCATCATGATTTGTTGTATCTGTGCGACTCGCACCGAGTCGGTCGTATTATATCGTATTTGGGTCAAAGCGAGACGATCAACTAGATCTTAGATAACTTGAGTCTCTTAGAGTCAAGTTCGAGTACGTGCGAGTTAAAATAAATAATATCGTATCTAGATCAGATTAAGTCAAATATGAATCGACGATACGAAGAACCTTGAATGAAACTCAAGATATAGTTAGAAAGCTCAATACATAACCTTGCATTCATCTATTCTAAGCCAATACACCGTGAGTATACTTATCAAAATAGACTAAATGTTATTAGACTTCAACCCCTATGATATGACATATTTAGATATATATATATATATGCACTACATCAAGAAGAACTTACACTCACAGAATTGTAGGTATAACCTTTACCTATGACTCTCCCTCTGCGTATATGTGGTAGGTAAAAATTGCATAGGTAAAAGTTTACCTAACTATGCGACGTAAAACTGTAGGTGTTGATGTCCCTATTCTTACGGTTTTACGTCACGTAGGTAAGGCTTTACCTACACAGTCTTTTTACCTACGACACACATCTGTTAGGAAGTAAACAGTAATTTATATGAATCGTAGGTAAGTTGACATATAACTGTAAGTATTTCTCGTAAAATCAGACGTAACGTGTATGAACCGCAGGTAATACACAATCAAAATTAGTGTAATATTTTGCCATCAATATATACGTCAAAATGTGAGAAAGTTCAGCAGGCAATCAAACAAATAAGAAAATCACGAGTGATCGTGAGAGAGAATGATTCCCCGGGGTATCATAGATTAATTGTAAAATAAAAAAATAGTTATCAATAATTTCACTTCGAACTTAAACATTAATGTTATCTTAAGTTAGAAATGAAATAATATTACTTTACATACATATTCGCAGAGAAGGGTAGAGACGGAGGGAGGAGCAACTCGATCCAATCGACCGAATCATGTCTCGAATTTTTGTGGATCCGAATAACAACTAGATCCAAGAATATAGCTTCCTACGGCATCTTTAACTTTCTTTCTATTTTGACCCTCTCCCCCCTCTAAATGTGATACATGTATTTGACATTGTAAAATCAATACACTATTTTGAGAAGTATTCAAAATATAAATTTTCTTATTTCAGAATATTCTAGCAAGAAGAGAATACTAAAGAAAGAAGGAACCATGTATCATATATGTTCGTAACAACGAAATTCATATGTATGACATATCTAGTACGACACTTCGTTTACAACAACATTGTTATCATGGATTTCTCAAAGTTCACAATCCGAGAATCCTTCGAGGAGTCAAGAAGAAGGACATGACATGTTTATTGGATATAGATTTTGATGGATAGTTTATTTTTTTGTCCAAAATGATAAACGAATAAATAAATCCTTGTTTCTTCTACAATCCTACCATTACATGCATGTAAATGGCCTCCTGCGAATCATCCTAAGTTTTCAAGATTTTACTAGAATTCTTCTAAACAGACCACGGCCATCACTTCACTCAACCAATCCTTTCCATGCAATGACTCTAGAGCTGACAACATTTTGGGCACAACAGATATTTGAGACTCTAAGGTGATGTTTGGTATCGGGATAAAAATTGAGGAGAATAGATGTAAGTCATTCTAGGATAATTTATGTCTAGTCTTATTCTCATGTACGTTTGGTACACAAGGGGTGAAATGGGGTTAGAAAAATGAGGATAAGTCATTCCAACAAAAAGTTGGAATGACTTATCCCCGTTTCTAATCCTAAAATCGGGGTTAACCCTGTTTCCCTTAACCCAGCTTATCCCCACCCATTTTAGCCATACCAAACGGAGAATGGGGTTAGAGCGGTGATATCCCCGCTCTAACCCGATACCAAACGACCCCTAAGGGTTGCTTTGACACGGGGTTAAGATAACCCGACAGATGAGAGAGAGAGAGGTGGGCCCCGCTCTCTCCTCACACACATCCGACCTAACCGGGCTTGGTTAGATTACTCGACCCTCCGGGGTCGAGTAAACTAACTACAACCGATTAGCAAGGGGCCCCTAAATCATCCAAGTTGAAGGTTTCCCATCATTTGATCAACTAAACATTCTAAATCATCAAAGTTCAAGATTCTACATAATGACAGGTACAAAATTTAGATTTGTGAAATGCTTTCAGGAATTGTGGTTAGCAATGAAGCTATTCAAAGGCAAGGATTTTAACACTATATATATTTCCCAACCAGTGACTAAGGGAAAAAAAATCCTGCCTAATGGCAGTGACCTTGGAAGATATTTGGAAAGATAGAAACACTGTTCCTTTTGAAGGAACTGCCAACTAGATACAATTAAGTCTTGAAAGGAAGCATTCTGTCCAACACATGGTACCGCTTACAGTACACATGATGATTGAGCTCCATGGGTTACATGCAGACACTTGAACCTTACGTTGAGTAAGTACATGATACCATAGAGGTGGGGTTGTAGCCTAGTCCTCTCTTTCACAGGGACCATCGGAGACGACAGTGTAGACATCTTGCCTTCCCTTTCATAGGGACTACCATAGGGGCATCTCTTTCACAGAGAATCAGAGAAAAATTTCCAAAATTCGCAGCTCTAATTCTTCATTGAAATTGAAAAGAAATTTACCGGTAAATTTATAGTGTTCCTCTAACCCTAACAAGACTCTGGACCTAAATACCCATAAACAAAAGTAACAAAAGACTATTATCAAGGCGAACTAGTGCCTTTATGTATAGTGTGATTTGTGACGAGCTAGCGCCCTTGTGTCTAGCATGTTGAGACGAGGTAATGCCCTTGTGTCTAACGTGTTGAGATGTGAACTTGCACCTTGATGTCAAGTGATTTGTAGTGGTGAGCTAGCACCCTTATGTCTAGCGATTTTTAATAGAAAGTCTAGGGTGTTCTTGGGTAGTGGACCCAGGTCAGCACGGCGCTGTCCGAACCACTATAAAATCGTTGTGTTATCTTTGTGTGATTGGCTAATTATCTCTCACCCCCCTTCTTCTTAAGTTTTGGTGAAATGAGTTTTAAATTTGCTAGATTTAATTTTGAGATACGATTTGTTTTAATAATCCAATTCACCCCTCCCCTCTTGGATTATTCAGTCCGGGTTTTCTTTCAATTGGTATCAGAGCGGGTTCCCTTGGTGAAGGCTTAACCGCCTAAGAGAAATCCATGGCTAATCTCGGTACTTTATTTCTCTTTAGTGAGGGTCAATCTTTTATCCGACCTCTATTGTTCAATGGATCCAATAATAGTTATTGAAAAAATCACACGAGAATCTCCGTGCAAGCAATGGATTATGAAATGTGGAGGGTGGTTGAGAGAGGACCACATATTTCTAAAGAGAAAGAAGATGAGTGAAAAGATGAAAATGGAGAGCCTGGGATTGAAGGGGGTCGACCCCAGGGGTCGACTCCCTTTCCTGGAAGAGCCTTGTGGCTTGGGTGCTGGATGCTGCTAGCTGTTGTTGTTGCATATTGTTGCATGATGCTTACTGCTGCTGGTGTTACTTGTTGTATGCTGGTGGCTTTGCTGCTAGCTGGTTGCTGCTGCTGCTTGTTGCTTGTTGTATGTTCTTGTTGCATACTTTGCTGAAGCTACTGAAGCTTGTTGTTTTTGTTGATGCTGATGTTGTTAATGTTTGTTGCTTATGTTGCTAGTGTTGCGTCGACGCCAAGGTTTCATCGCGTTGACGCCAAGGCTTCATGATACTTTGTGTTGCTAGCTACCCTTGCTAAGGCATGTTGTAACACCAGTTGGGTCGACGCACCTTGAAGGTTGAGTCGACGCACTTCACTTCTTGCGTTCGTTGGATGGCGGGTTAAGCATGTTGTGTCGACGCACTCAAGAAGACTGAGTGGATGGAGTCGACGCAGCCTGAAGAGAGTTCTGGCTTACCTTGCTGGCTTGAAGGATGTTTTGCGTCGACGCAACAACTCCAATGCGTCGACTCACCCTAATGTGCTGGCATGATCTGACTTGTCTGGAGCTTCAAATGAGTCGACCTCACACGCTTGTTGCGTCGACTCCATGGCTTGATTACCGTTCCTCTAAATTCCAGTGATTCTTTAATAGTTGCGTCGACTCCATGGCTTGATTGAGTCGACGCAACATTCCTCTTGTTGCTGTTAACTGCTGCAGCTTATGTTGGTGTTGATGCTTTGTTGTTGCTGGCCTGCTGCTATGCTGTTATTGTTGATAACTTTGCTGAAGCTGTTGAAGACTATAAGTCGACTTGGTTTAGAGCTTGAGTCGGACTTGCTCCTTTCAGAGAGTGAAGCATAGTGTTGGATGTCATTTTGAGTCGACTTGCTCCTTTGTCCTGAACCATTGAGTCGACTTACTTTCTGCCTAAGTTGACTTGGTTGGACGAAAACTGGTTAAATGGCACTTCTTGCATCGACTCCATGGTTTCATTGAGTCGACTCAATCAGCTTGTTGATGGCTAGATTGGCTTCTCTTCTGCTGACTGTTTAGCATATCTGTTGACATTCTTTGACCTTAACTCAATGCATATGTTGACATCTTTAAATCATCAAATCCATGTTAGACTCATCAATGAGTCATAGTCAGACATCATCAAAATTCGGGACACAACAACAGTGACAATGGCATATGCTAATGATGAGAGATCTAGTTGTGACGACAGATCTAGTGGACATCAGAATTGAAAGCGATCAACTCGGGGAGTTTTATCGGTCTCCTATTAGCTTTTTTTGCCTCGTATGAACTACATAAGAATAAAAGACAGCCAACCGTGTAATAAATTACATTTGTTGATGACGAGGAAACTATTTTATTATTATTCAGATAAACCCACTATTTTTGTATTTATCATAATGTATTTAATTATGTGTAACTTATATTTATAATCTCATAAAAATAATAAATTTTATTATTATTTAGATAAATCCGCTATTTTACAAGTTAAATCAAAATATATTAGAAGTTTATAGTTAATCTTATAAAAAATTGAGTTTTCATAAAAGTATAATTTTTTTTTTTTCAAAAAAGAGTTCTCTCCTGAACACAGAGCGGGACGGTGAGGTATCTTAACACATCAGACCATACCAAATCGGGACCAATACTGCTCGAAATAAATCAAGGAGACTAGGGATGTCAAAAATATCCGCAAATCTGATTACTCGCATCACCCGACCCGTGATGGATCGGGTAATACCCGAATAAACGGATATGGATTCGGGTTCAGATATATTTAAAACACCCGTTTCATATTTGGATAGAGTATGGATTTAGTGCACCCGAACCGAATCCATACCCGATCCGAACCTGATCTTAATAACTTATTGTGCATGTTAGGCCTATGATTTTGACATGAACTTAACCCGTTACCTGTCTTGTTGAGTTTGTGAGTTTGGACTTCTTGCTAAAATTGTAAGGAGATTTTTATAAAACATAAAAATTACTTCAGAAAGTAAAGAATTGACCAAATTTCTATTTTTCTAATTCTCATAAATCTCACATTTCCTTAGATGTGGATGTAGACTTGTGCTTTATGGACGGATACGGATATCCGCGGGTATGGATATACCCACGGATATATCCGTATCCATACTCGCAAAAATAATAAGGTACTATCCGGATATGGTATTTGTAAAATTTTCATAGATATGGTATGATATTGGTCTACCCGAGCCGAACCTGATCCATTTACATCCTTAAAAGAGACCTCGTGACCGTGCCCTCGCGGACTTGGTCAGGCGATGCCATGTTCGGACACTGACCGGTTCAGTTAACGGTATAGTCCGGATCTTGTTCAATTAATTTGCAACCAGAACCCGTAGGGGATCCGAAGTTTTCTCCGCCGTCGGTCAAAGGAAAGTTGGAGAGAGAGAGAGAGAGCGAGGGCGCGCGGTCAGACCGAGACCGCCGAGGGCCAGGCCAAACTTGGCGGCTCCCACGTGCCAGCCACACGGCTTCCCTTTCCCTTCGTTGTTGTGTTGGTCTCCTCCGCCATTATCTCCCCCGTCTTCTTCACACTCCCTTCTCTCTTCCATCCACGGAGCCAGAGATCACCGCCGCCTCGCGCCTGAAAAGTCGCCGCCATGGCATTCGCTGCGGCCAGCTCCCCTCCTCAGCCAGGTCTGCCGTCCTTTCCTCTGTCTCCTTCCCGTCCCTCCCTCAACCTTTTCTCGTGTCTCCATCTCCTCCTCCGGTGATGTGATTCACCATCCGTTCTGTTATTCCGCCCGGACGATTTGGTTGCGCTGCTCCCGGTGGTCGTCGATTTGGCCCGGTAGGTAGGTCGGGGGCGTTCCCCTCTGTTTTCTTCCGCAGCCGTCAAGCTCAAGCATGTGAGGGGTATGCGAGAGAACAGGCAGAAATCGAGAAAGGAAGGAAGGGAAGGCGATGCCGGCGTCCCGCTTTCGGTTGGGGTATTCTAATCCTGCATATTACACAGATATCTATGCATCGGAGATGGGGGCCTTAATTGGAGTACGTGATCTCCTCGGCCTTGAGGACCCAGGAGTCGGAGCTTCTCCTGCCATTCCTTGTTCTTCCGTATAGCCGGGATGTGGATCTCGTTCGCTATCCTGCGTGACGAAGAGGACAGAGACAACTATCGGCTGGGGGCGGCGAGGTCATCCCAAATCCCGACCATCCACGACCCAAACGACGAGAAAAGCCCGCGGAGCGGAGCTGAGGCCACCATGGGAGGCGGGATTCGGGGAAAGGGGGATAGGGACTGACCGACCAACTGGCGTCCTTCAAGGACTCCGAACTTCCGGATGAACGGAAGGTGCCCAGAATAACAGATAAACGTAAATCTCTGGCCCAAGGATCAATACTAGGCGGAACTAAGCTGGACATCGGTGATCGGAAGGGGACCAAGAGCGGAGAGCCATGCAAGGGGATGACTTCTGGGCTTCCACTCTTAGCGGATGGGGTGCAACTTATTCTACGACCGAAAAAATATGTTAAAGACCCATAGAAAGAAATTGCAAAAAGTTGATCAGGAAGTTTACTGGGGAATTCAAAAGTTGTGATATGGGCTCATTTCAGATGTATGGGTGATCACTGCAGGAATACCTATGTCATGTAACCCTTGCAGAAGTTTCAACAAGACCATTCACTAGGACATCCCTTTCCCTCACGCACAAGCTTTGGAATGTAAGTAAACTACTGTGCTCAACGAATAGGTCATGGTCAGGCACAATAAAAGCTTGTTCAATTTGCCCAGCTAACTAAGTCAATTGAACTTGAACAAAATTTTAGACTTGATTAATGGTATGCGCGCAGCTTGTGTAAGGTTCACAAATGTGCCCAATTGGATGCCGATTGTTTTTATGTAACAGTTCATTCATGTTTGTCTGATAGTTCCCATTGAATTCCTTCACTATCTGTTTAATAATTCTATTAATATGTGAAGAGAAGAAAATGTATCTTTGCAATGATTTAACAACTCAAACAGATTTGTCAGCGTCAAATGAGTGGGGCATGTTGATATTCAGAGAATTCGAATTGGCTCACTTTTTAAAGAAGGAAGCTGAGGTTGGACTGGGCAGCTCGACTTGTTTAATATTCAAAAAGCTCAACCTCGATAAGAGCTTGTAATTGAACTTCAACTGATCAAACATTCTGCTTGGTTTGTTTATACCACTATTCAATGTCCCTGACATTTGGGTGTTCCACACTGAGAGAAAGTCTCACTTCAGTTCATGGAAGGCAGTTTGAAACCGGGGTGAAAAAATAAACAGTATCTTGTTGATAAAGTTTATCAGACTAAAAGTAGCTGTGCCTCTGTGGGGGTTGACTGAATAATCATGCACTGTCTCAATGAGAGTGTCTGTTTTCCTATGAAAGATGTTTCAAAGAGATCATGCACATGTATCCACCTAGGAACCCCCAACTTTACACCTCACAAGGGGTTCACAGGGCTTGGGGGTTTCCCAACTTCCACAGACTTTGCCTTGCCCTGGGCTGTCAGAGGAAGATGGAATAGGATGTTTAGAGAACTCACCTTGCATTACTGAATTTGATTGGTGTGGCTTCCTCAAGAAGCAGTAGTCCGGGTGTCATCCAGCATGATGTGATGGGAGTTTCCATATCTGTTAAAATTAAACGAAAGAGGTGAGTCCAACACCCGACAAGAAAGGAGAACACATACAAAGTGTTAATTTTACCTCCTTTTATTAGTATTCAGAACGTTGCATGTAGTAACTGATGTTTGTATTCTAGTTCATTTTGATTATATTTAAAATGTTCTCAGATATCGGTCTTCGTGCTTCCATTTCTTGAATCCAGGGTTTGAACCTGAAGAGGTTAACTCTGCTCATCGTTGTTTAAGTGGTGGATACGCAGATTGTAATTGTATAGTTGGTACTTCCATTGTTTTGTGGAAGGAACATAATCAATATAAATGTCAAAGATCTTTCTTTCTATATCACACCTGTAGCATTGGGTCCTTAAGGTCAATCTTTGCGCTCCAGTCATGTCAATGCCACCTGGCCTGCATCACTTTTTGATCTTCTGGTTGATTAAATTGTCATTTTGCAGGTAGTTCCCTCCCAAAGAAACCTTGGGAGCAAGCTGGGACAACATCTGGTCCTATGCCTTTCAATCCTCCATCTGCTGGCAGTACAAGTGAGGTTGTTGAGGCATCTGGTACTGCAAGGCCTGGTGAAGTTGTATCAAGAACAGAGGGCAATACCATTGTAAATACAAATCCCGTTGGCAGACCGGTACCCCCGAGGCCTTGGGCATCAAACTATACAAACAATCTTGGAGGTAATTAAGTAATTGGCAATGATGACAGTGATTGTTATTATCTTATTTCGAACCTCATGTTTTTCTTCCCCTTTTGTTTAAATGCAGGTTATGGTTCAACTATGAATTACAATACAGGCTATGGCTCTGGGATGTACGGATCCTATGGGGGTTATGGTGGGTCTTATGGTGGAGGGATGTATGGCAATAATATGTATAATAGAAGTATTGGTGGGTCTTATGGTGGTCCAGGTATGTATGGAGGGAGCATGTATGGCGGTGGATATGGTGGTCCGTTTGGCAGTTCTGTTATGGGAATGAATGGGCCTTGCGGTAATCAAGATCCAAATAACCCATTTGGCCCTCCTACATCGCCACCCAGCTTTTGGATGTCCCTTATGCAAGTGGTATGCCTTGTTTTCTTGGTCTTCTATCTCATTATTTTTTGTTTTGTCTGTTCACCTGATAAATGCCCTGATATCCTGTTGAAGAATTTATGTATTAACTTTGTGGTCAATGTTACTTGTGAAGCTATATTATCTCTACATCATCTTATGACAAACCTTATGGATATATTTTTTGCACATTAAACATTTTTTTCCATTTTTTTACACCCGGTCCATCCACTGATGTATACTGGTGAATGTCACATGTGCATTGACTTTTCTTGCACATCATCTTCCAGCCACATCTGTAGTTTCATAGAGGAGAGGAATGCCATGGTGCCACTTTTTTTTACACTTTTTTTCCAACCGTTTGGTTTGAAAATCAAACGGCAAGAGAGGCGAACCAAAGTTTGGTGTTCCCAAGCTGGGGAGCACCGAACTTAAGTTATTCACCTTGGCCATCTGTTCTTGTGATCAGACAGCCGAGATGAGTGGTAAAAAGTTCGGCGCCTTAGCATTGCTCGTATGAGGATGGATTTCCTGTTACCAGCTTTTTGGCAATTGGATCATACAAGTACTTAATCTAATGGTTAGAAAACATGAATTTAAAATTAGGTCATTTACATTGTCAATTCATGGCAGTATGTGGATGCCGTGGAAGGAGGAAAAATTATTTTTAAAAAAGCCAAAAAAATTATCTTCACCGTGTGATCAGGCCGAGTGCACTGTTCGCATGGCCTGGGTGCTGCACACAGGTGGCTTTGCCTTGGTACACTCGATGGGATTTCCCATCTCACGCATGAAACTACCCCCATATGCTGTGCAGAAATCAGGCTCACCATGTGCAGCTGCCTTGCACAGGCGGCTTTTTGCTCTGGTTGCCTTTGATGGGATTTCCCATCTCGTGCACCAGGTGAAGCCACCTGTGCAGGGCTGCTGCACACGGTGAGCATGATTTCTGCAGAGCATATGGGAGTAGTTTCACTCTGTTTGTGTGTGCTGTGTTGTACGATTTAAAAGCATTTGGTAATAGGAAGATATTTCCACACACACACACACACACATTTGGACAAATTTGTACATTTCAGCTCATATAGGTAGATTTCAAAGATTGTAGATTTTACTGTAGGACAGGACCTCGAAGTTAATTACAGATAGATGCCGAGCACATGGATGTATTTCTATCCTCAGAACAATTTCCTCACTTGAAGCAAAGTCATAGATACATTGGAGAATCTCGTTATTTTTCTGAGTGTTGGAGTAAAAACTTACTGCATCAATCTGAGTTGCGTGATTTTCTCTATTTGCATTTCTGGGTTCTGATTCACGAGTCTCATGGTGGGTGAGAATGGTAGCTTGTTATTGTAAGACCACTGTTTCTTATTTGGTGTTATTTACGACAGATGCATGGCGTTGTGGACTTCTTTGGGCGGGTCGCAACTCTCATCGATCAGAATACCTTTGCACTTCATGCATTCATGTCAGCACTCCTCCAGGTACTTGACATTTCGAATGTTGATCTTCCAGATTCCCTCTGCTAGTTCTGTGATCACCCTCAAGTTTAAAACTGACTTTCTGCCCCATGGCCTTTGCTCAGCTCTTTGATCGTTCCGGTATGTTATATGGAGAGCTTGCGAGGTTTGTGTTAAGGATACTAGGAATCAGAGCGAGGACCAAGAAAGCTGCTCCACACGAGCCTGGGAGACTTCCAGGCCCTACTGCGCCACTGGCAATTGAAGGCCCCAGGGCCGACAGTGGATCATGGGACAACGTTTGGGGTGTGGGAGGTGGTAAAGGAATGTAGTGCTTCTGCATATGTTTCTCCAGAACGAAGAAAGCTTTGAAGAAGGCGGTGGAGGATGCTGCAAAGAGTTCTTGCTGCATGAACGTGGTAAAGGAATATACAGATATCATGTCTCTTTGCACGTTGTACTACGTCTCTGTCGTCGTATCGTCGCAGTGTGTATATTTTACATATATATTAAAAGTATTTTCTTTCATATACAATTGTTAGATTGACGTGAGATAAAAGTATTAAAATTTAAAGTACGTACCTTATCTTCTGAATATATGATAAATAAATTTGGGTGCACAGAGAAAGCATATCTCACTTCTAACAGTGATATTATATATTTGAGCACGCGGTATAATATGTTTTACGTCATTGGATAAAAGGTATACAACGTATATTATACATTTAATGCCGGGCGTACGTCACAATAAAAGACGGGGATTTGTGGCGGTCAATATTCGTCATAAATTAGTAGCTATTTTGCCGTAAAATATAATTGCAATCGAATTGTGGCCCGTGTTTCATGTAAGGTTCGTGGACTCGGTTATTTGTATCAGATCGGATCTTCTATGATTCGGTATAGTACACTTAAGTCACAACTAACTCGACTCGATTTCGTGTGTATCATTTCCTCTCTCTCTCTCTCTCTCTCTCTCTCTCTCTCTCTCTCTCACTGTGACTCGACTCGACCCGGCCGATTCTGAGGGTGATCCGTAACATATCGAATTTTTTCAGATATGATATGGCACGCCCGAGTCGGCCTGAGTTGGACTGAGTTACAAACTATAGTTTCGTGAAACATCTCTGTCGTTAAAAATTAGTAGTTAATTTGCGATCTAAATGTTTTAGTCGTTAATCAACAACTAATTAGCGACCAAACAGAATCTGTCTCAAATTCGTCGCTGACGAAGGTATATAAACAAATGTGTGATGGATATTTTAATCACCGTTAAATAGTCGCACTTTAACGGTCACTTATTATGTCACAGAATTTTGACGCTTAAGGGGCACATAAAAAATGCAACGGAAATATATCGTCGCTAAATAGTTGTTAAGTGCCGGTGGATTTCGATCACTAATCGAGCGCTAATATTTATAGATGAAAGTAATCTCTCGGAGAGTCGCCGCAAAATGGCGATCGAAGGATGTTTGACGCTAATTAATCGCTAAATATCGATCTCAGATTCCTCTAAAATCCGTCGCTAAGAGGGAATCCGTCGCTAAGATGCCACATGGTAGGTGATTCCAAGTTAATTTGTTGCTAAATATTGGTCGCAGATTTCTATAAAATTCTTCACAATTTTTTTATAGTTTTTAAGATTTAAAAATTTAAAAGATAGCATTGACCTATAATATATCAAACACCAATATCAAATGCACGTGATGACAACTAAAAATTTTGTAGTACAGCATTAAAATGTTCAAATACAATAATTGGAAATGTACAAATTTGATATATATATATATATATATATATAAAGCAGTAGGATCCTTTTGGTCCTCCTCATTTCACCTGCTATCGTGCGGTGAATGCGTACTAAGATCCTATATTAGGTATACAAAACAAAAGAATATTAGATGTATATATAAAATAAAATTTATAAAAAATAAAATAAAAAATTCGATTGAAATTCTTATGATTTATATATTACTCAATTCTTAAACCGGTTGTCTTGAGCGTCCAGCTCAAATCTAGAATCTAATTTAGACTGCCAATTCCCATGGGTCACTCACACATGTATGGTTGTGTTAAAACAATCAACACGTTGATCGGATTGATATTTCAGATATTAGGTCTCTGAACTAGAGTTGTTTGGTTTTATGTTTAACTTAATTTCTAAATGGGTGAATTGAGCGTCGAGCTGAAATCGGGAATCCGATTTAGATTTCGTCAGTTCGCACGGGTTATCCATACATCTCCGGTCGTGTTGAAATAATTGGCACTCCGATCGGACCGGTATTTCAGATATTGGGCCCCCGAACCAGATTGCTTTGGTTTTATACTTTAACTTAATTCTTAAATGGGTGAATTGAGCTTTGAGCCCAAATCGGGAATCTGATTTAGATTCCGTCAGCTCGCACAGGTCATTCACACATCTTTGGTCATGTTGGAACAATTAGAATGCTGATCGGACCGGTATTTCAAATATTGGGCCCCCGAATCCAACTTCTTTAGCTTTATACTTAATTATTAAATGGGTGATTTGAGCGTCGAGCCCAAACCGGGAATCCGATTTAAATTTCGTCAGCTCGCGTGGGAAACTCACATATCTCCGGTCGTGTTGAAATAATCGACACTCCGAACGGACCGGTATTTCAGATATTGGGCCCTCGAATCAGACTGTTTTGGTTTTATACTTAACTTAATTCCTAAATGGATGAATTGAGCGTCGAGCCCAAATAGGGAATCCAATTTAGATTCCGTCAGCTCTCACAGGTCACTCACACATCTTCGGTCATATTGGAGCAATCAAAGTGCCGATCGCACCGATATTTCAGATATTTGGCCCCCGAATCCAACTTCTTTGGTTTTATACTTGATTACTAAATGTGTAATTTGAGCGTCGAGCTCAAACCGGGAATCCGATTTAAATTCCGTCAGCTTTCACAGGCCACTCACATATCTCCGGTCGTGTTGAAACAATCAGCACACTGATCAGAGTTGTATTTCAGATATTGGGGCTCCAAATCTGACTTATTTGGTTTTATACTATACATAATTCCTAAATTAGTGAATTGAGGGTCGAGCCCAAACCGGGAATCCGATTTGGATTCCGTCAGCTCCCACGGGTCACTCACACATCTCTGGTCATGTTGGAATAATCAGCATGCGGAGCGGATCATGTGGAACGATTTTATTAATTTAATTATTTATTTTAATTATTTTTATTTTAGTTATTTAGTTATTTATTTGTTAGTTAATTTATTAGGCGTGCCAGTCACCGGAGTGACAATTTATTATGCCCTCGATCTGACTCGGTCAGTCGATTGTGAGACTCGAGTCAGGACCGGAAGTCCGTCATGCCATAAAGGTTATGACGTTAATTACGCCTTTCCAAAGAAGGACAACCCTTGATTAATCGCCAACGTAGAAGAATCCCAGGGGCAAAACCAATGTGATAGGTATGCTCATTCATTTGCAGGATAACAGATATACATATATGATATTAATATACGGAATAAATCTGGCAGCATATCCCCTTATCTTGGACTATGCTAAGTGGGAATTAATATAGGACATCCATCAACGGAGTGCCGAGATGGAAGCCAAAGAAAGATGGGCATAGCCAGCCCAAGACACAAAAGGATCTAGATGTGACGGGACAATGTCCATTATCATGGTATTTATTGATATCCCCTTAAGAAACCATTAGAGGACATGCAGTGGCAGAACTCCAAGGGTCAGCAGGGTTAGAAGAAAACATCACAGTCAAACGGTATAATGTGGGGGTAAAACCCCGTTAATTTAGCTCCCTTAGATTTGTGGAGAAGATGCAGTTCACCCCTTCAAGGCAGTGGGGGCTCATGAGAAGGGCTAACAGGGTTAAGAGATCAAGCTTTATGGCATGGTTTGGTCACTAAGAAGGCTAGATACTTCACAGGGTTCCGAAAGATCAGAGAGCCAAGGAGTTTGGGTCTGATTTGGGGCTGGAGGGCCATGGTCTCGGCGGCAAGCTACCGTAGAAAGGGGCATCGGCGCGGCCTCAGCATTGTAAGGGCTGGTCGACACGACTGTGATCAACGGAGGCGTTAGGGCACCGAGAAGCATCTCGCGCCGGAGCTTTAGGGCGCCGAGAAGCATCTCGCGTCGGGGCTTCAAAGGGCCAACCCGATGAAATGTCAGGCGCCGAGGGTTTTAGGTTCTATTGAGGGGGATCTCTTGCATTTAATCAGGGCTTCATGGGCTTTGGCGATGATGCTTGGGTAAGCTGAAAGGGGAGGAGAAATTCATCCACAGAAGGTCTAAGGAGACCATGTGACAATCAACAGGAAATCTCATAATGACTATATTCCCCTTGTACAGTGGACAAAGGGCCATGAGATAGTCTGTCTCAGGCCTCTGCCACACAGCAGGGGGTTAATTAATTAGTTTAATGAAAACATCACACGATATGATAAAACAAGGATAGTGAATGAATTTCGACAACATCTCCCCTTGTCCCGGGACATGTCAAAGGACACATAGGATATCCATCCACGGAGTGCCGAGACGGAATCCGTAATGCGGGCATATGGCAACCCGAGAGCCAGTCGAGGGGTCCGAGGGACGGGACACTATTCGCCATCAGGCGGTTTTGTTCATTGTTCCCCTAATGAGCTCATCAGAGAACATGTAGTGGTAGAACTCCGTAGCTCGGTGGGATAATCAAAAAATCCGAAAGAATAGAATAAATGTAGGGGTAAAAACCCCGTCAATATAGCTCCTCCACTTCCCATGGAATTGGGTATGAATGGCCCAACAAAATTGATCCATAGAAAGTAATATGCATGTATTTATTCTTATAGATATGTGTACATATACACATTCATATATGCATGACCAAATGGGAATCAACGGCTGATGGTGATTAGTGAGTCATTTAAGGATAAGAAAATGCATGCATTCATTGTACATATTTAAATATGGATGGACCAAGGGGGCTTTCACGTAATAGGCTCCATGCAAACTGGGGGATTATTTTATGCATGCATAAAATATTCACATATTCTCATACGTATATATATGGCGGCAGGTGGTATTTTGGGATAAGGTGAACAGAGTTGTATGCATGAGATTAGTAAACGGGTTCATATCTGTTTACGCATATGAGTTGGGGGCCATGCATTCACGGGTTTAATCTACACAAATATGCTTCTCGTAAATGCAATGCAGCACGTGGGCCACGGCATGCCAAATAGCTAACAACGCATGCATGCATATTACGCATGGAAGAGTGAAAACGGTGGACGGGCGAACAAACTCGGCGGCCAGCGCAGGTTTTACGCATTCGGCGGCCCAAAGGAGGGGCTCGGTGCGACAGTGGGATATCGGCGGACAACGCATGTGACACAGTGGCATGGTAACGAAGGTGATACGGCGGTACATATATGACTCGGCGGAAGTGGGCACTCGGTGCGGAAGGTGGCTTGGAAGCTGGTATCGGCCCGCCTAGACTTGGTGCCGGTACGCCTGACAATCGGCACAACTCCAGCGCCGAGATGACACTGCGCCGAGGGCTTAATTGAGGCGCCGATTGGGGAAGACCCGAGGATTCGGGGGCTTTGAAGCTCTGGGGAGGAAATAAATTTATCCACGGAAGATCCACGGGGAGACATCTTATGTAACAATAATCCGATTGAATGAACTGGAGGCCACGAGATAAACTGTCTCAGGCTCCTGTTACGTATAATCAGTGAGTTCAGTAACTCACAAAATTCGGCCGATCATAGTGAGACTTGGTAAGTTTAAACCCCTTTATTATTGCATCTCTCCTGTGAACGTCACAGACAGGCAGGATAGTAATCTCGGCTGTTTCTGTGAGGAGATGGCGACCGTGAAACTAACACTCAGAGTCGGAAAGGGGAAAAAGCGTAAGAGAACTCCAGATAAAAAAAGAACACAGACGCTAAACACGCGGGAACTTCAAGAAGATGCAACCAAGATAAGTAGATGACTCCATTTTTTTTATTCATATAAGATAAGCAGAGCAATTCGTACATATGATTCGAGGCTCTAAAAGGCCTTGAGAATTACATCTTCCATAGACCAGAAAAGAAAAATAAGGGATGGCAATAGAAAATTCCAACTATATAAAACCGGGGAGAGGGAAGAATGTAGCCCCGAAGGGCATTCGACCGGTGGGCTCCCACCTTGAACAGGGTGGCAGAGATGATCCCTCTATATCTCTTCTCTCGGCAACTTCTACCCTTATGGCTCCGCAGACTCTCTTCAGTAGACTCTATTCTCTCTCTCTCTCTCTTTTTTACTGCCGCCGTTGGCTTCTTCTCTCTTGGTACTACCGCCCGCCCTCCTCTTTCTTCGTCGAACCTCAGCTTTTATAATGGGTTACAGAACCCTTGAAGCATCGGCACAGTTGACCCTCGGCACGCCCTGGGATTTGGCCATCGGCGCGCTTTCCTTTGTGGGTATTGGCGCGCCGCTTTCAGCATGGGCCTCGGCGGTTGGTGGTCGATGGGCCATGGGCGGCCCACTCCCAGTGTCATCGACGGCCCTTTTATGTGTCTCCGTCTTTTCTTTTATACCCTGAAAAATAACAAAGATAAGATGAAATATGTTAGTATTATTATTTATATTGTTATTATCTTATCATTTTATTATCATTTTATTATTATTATTATATCTTGTCTTCTCTATTTTTTATCTTTATTATTATTATTATTATTATTATATATGTATATATATATATAATGTGTCAACAGACTAATATTTCAGATATTGGGTCTCCGAATCCGACTTCTTTATTTTGCTACTTAACTTAATTCCTAAATGTGATATACGTACAAGTATTAAAATTTAAATTACATACCTTATCTTCTGAATATATGAAAAATAAATTTGGGTGCACAGAGAAAGCATATCTCACTTCTAACAGTGATATTATATATTTGAGGACGTGGTATAATATGTTTTACATCATTGGATAAAAGGTATACAATGTATTTTATACATTTAATGCCGGGCGTACATCACAATAAAAGACGAGATTTGTGGCGGTCAATGTTTGTCATAAATTAGTAGCTATTTTTCGTAAAATATAATTGCAATCGAAATTGCGGCCATTGTTTCATGCAAAGTTCATCGACTCGGTGATCCATATCGGATCAGATCTTCGCTGATTTGATACAGTACACCTTAGTCACAATCAACTCGACCCGACTCGGCGTGCATCATATCCCCTCTCTCTCTCCCCCTCTCCCTCTCTCTCTCTCTCACTGTGACTTGATCCGACTCGACTGATCCTGATGGTGTATCGAATTTTTTCAGCTACGGTACGGCACGCCCGAGTCGGCCCGAGTTGGACCGAGTCGGCAAATCATGGTTTCATGAAACATATATGTTGTTAAAAATTAGTAGTTAATTCCCGCTCTAAATATTTTAGTTGCTAATCAACAAGTAATTAGCGACCAAACAGAATCTGTCTCAAATTCGTCGCTGACGAAGGTATATAAACAAATGTGTGATGGATATTTTAATCACCGTTAAATAGTCGCACTTTAACGGTCACTTATTATGTCACAGAATTTCGACACGCTGAAGGGGCACATAAAAAATGCAACAGAAATATATCGTCGCTAAATGGTTGTTAAATGCCAGTGGATTTTGATCACTAATCGAACACTAATATTTATCGATGAAAGTAATCTCTTGGAGAGTCGCCGCAAAATAGCGGTCGAAAGATGTTTGATGCTAATTAATTGTTAAATATCGATCTTAGATTCCTCTAAAATCCGTCACTAAGATGAAATCCGTCGCTAAGATGCCACATGGTAGGTGATTCCAAGTTAATTTGTTACTAAATATTGGTCGCAGATTTCTATAAAATTCTTCACAATTTTTTTATAGTTTTTAAGATTTAAAATTTTAAACGATAGCGCATTGACCTATGATATATCAAACACCGTTATCAAATGCACGTGACGACAACTAAAAATTTTGTAGTACTGAATTAAAATGTTCAAATACAATATTGGAAATGGATAAATTTGATACAATATCAAAAAAAATATATAAAGCAGTAGGATCCTTCCTTCTGGTCCTCCTCATTTCACCAATTATATTGTGGTGAACACGTAGTAAGATCCTATATTAGGTATACTAAACAAAAGAATATTAGATGTATATATATAATAAAATTTATAAAAAATTAAAATAAAAAATTCGATTGGAATTCTTATGATTTATATATTACTCAATTCCTAAACCGGTTGTCTTGAGTGTCGAGCTCAAATCTAGAATCTAATTTAGACAGCCAATTCCCATGAGTCACTCACACATGTATGGTCGTGTTGGAATAATCAGCACATTGATCGGACTGATATTTTAGATATTGGGTCTCTGAACTAGAGTTATTTGGTTTTATGTTTAACTTAATTCCTATGGGAAGTGCTCTTTTTATTCTTCTTTTATTGTTTATTTATTTATTACCAGTTTTATTTGCTTTATAGGCGTGCCAGTCACTTCCGTGACAAGTTTATTATGTGCTCGATCTGACTTGGTCAGACGAATGTGAAGTCCGAGTCGGGACCAGAAGTCCGTCGTACCGTAAAGGCTATGACGTTAATTACATCCTCCCAGAAGGAGGAAAACCCTTGATTAATTACCAAGATAGAGGGCCACCGGGGCTGAATAGATATAGATGCATATGCAAACTGAGAGACAACATTGTGCAGTGCAAAACCTGGACACACATTCAAGCATGCAACCATACTTATTGATCCGACCCCCGGTATGCGGTGGAGAACTTAGGTCCGAAGACCGCCATCACGCTTAGTGAGAGCTTCCAGCAAGAGATAGTCTGACCTTTCACAGATCACCATTTGATATGCCGAGGAATCAGAACATGCAAACATGCAGTAAGATAGCTATGCATAATGTATATGTATATATATATATATGTATATATATATATATATGTATATATATATATATATATATATGCATATAGACGTTTACGTGCATGTGTGTGTATTTGTGCTTGCATGAGGAAAGCATACCCAAATGGGATTGTTATGCTGATCCTTTTTTTGTTATTATTATTACTGTTATTTTATTATTGGATGACCATGAGCCAGGCAAAAGGGAAGGTGAAACTCGAATATATAAAGGCAGCAATGACCAGGGGAAGGGTGGTCAGCCGGTTGAGAAGTTTAAGTCAACCTGAGGCTCAAGGAAGTTGACAAAAGGGGCCTACTGGTGAATCGGCGCTAAGTATAGTGAACCGGCGCAGTGGAGATCATGCAAGGGTGAGGGATAGAATGAATCGGTGCATGGGGATGAGAGAGAGAGCATAGCAAGGAAGTGAACCGGCGCAGTGGAGAGAGGGACAGGGTGAAAGGTGAATCGACGCAGGGGCGCGCCGATTCACTCACCAGAATGAGGCTGGCGTCGAATTACTTGCGAAGAGGAAGGGGGAAAGTCGACTCCAAACACCTTGGAGTCGACGCGAGGACAGCGGCGCAATGGGGAAGCTCAAGCAGTTGCCTGAATCGGCACCATGGGTGATGAGAAGGGCCGTGATCTGGCGCAATAGGATGGGGAGCGGTTCAGTAGAATGGGGTGAATCGGCGAAGAAGGGATTCCCCTTTGCGCCGATTCACCTTGCTTGGCGAGGGTTGGCGTCTGATCACTTGTAAGAAAGACAGAGTCAAGTCCAAATGATTTGTAGTCGACGTGAAGTATTGTGCATCAAAAGGCTAACATCCAGACGCCTTGTGGAGTCGACTCGAAAAGAGTCTAGAGTCGACTCCAGAGCTTATTTTTTTCAAAGGAAAGCGGGATTTTGTCCAGGGTTCATGAGTCGACTCGCCTCAACCTGCCAAGGGTCACCTTTTCTTAATGAATTAGATTCATTGAGACCCGGGGTTTTAAAATCTAGTTCACCATGTGCTCTATTAACTCCGTGTTCATCAAGAATTATCAATCTTGTTCATCATACACTTCTGTATTCATGTGAGATAGGCCTAATTGCTCAGCCCTTGTGCGAGGTTCGTACTCAAGCACAGGCTCCATGATATCTGGGGTGGGCTCACGCACCATGCCACAACATGCATTTTGAAAGTGATTTACCCACACCATTCGTGCAATGTCAACCCATTCTATTATCAGTTTTAGCTCCCATTTGAAGTAAAGCATTCGAATTAAACAAGAGAAAGGTCGGGGAGAATCCTGAGAAAATTTTGGCAGCACCTCCCTTTATCCCAAGAATTGTAGGGGGAAGAAATTGAGATCCACACACGGAATGCTCCGAAGTGAACTCATAATCACTGAGAGGCCGAAAACGACGATCTCATGACCCAAATTGGATGCGAAAGCTCCGAGGACTAGCCTACTAGGAGCCTTGACGATCCAAGGTCAATGATGTCCCGAGCTTCAAAACATGAATTCCATATGTTGCCAACTAGAAGGCTATTGTTGTTCACCTTTAAAAGGGGGTTCTCAGGGGCCCATACCATGAAGAGGTAAGTCCCTGAAGGCCCAAGATGATTTAGAAACTCGGGATGGAGAAGCATCAAATGGGGGGTGTACCCCCTCCCCGGTGACAGGTTCACACGCGTATACGAAAGCGACTAAAACAACGGAGGAGTCATAATCTTGTCCTAAATAGGGGGAGGTACAAGTCATGCTATTAAAGACAGTAAATCTGTACCCTTGCCATGGACTAGTGTTCGTAGGCCATCGGCCAAGTTTGAAAGGCTTTGCTCGGACAGGGGGGAGTTGAGAACGGGAAAAACATAACAAGGAGTGATATGCAGATGGCTGCTCAGAGTGGGCTATTGGCCCTGAGTGGAGGAGCTCGAGTGAGCAGGGGTGAGGATCTCCAATGCCCTCCCAACCAATCTGCCGAACACCAGGGCAAAGTATGCAGAAGAGATGTTAAGGCCAGATGGGGGGCTGAATGAACAACGATATAGGCAAAACAGGAACCCGGTTAAGATTTGGGAATGCGCAATTGCCCCTACAACCTAAGGATGCATGTGAAAGGGCACATGGCCAACTCCTCTATGGGTAGAAAAATAGCATACTCGTCAATCAAATATCGACGTATTACATACATGTATATATTGTGACTCCTCTGTGTTGATGATGTTGACAATAAGCTTTACTTCATTGGCAACAGCTTGTTTTGATTGATTGACAACTATTTATGTTTTGATGAAACTATCTTTATCAGATTGTATGTGTGTTCCATGCAGTCAGAGTCTATACATCGTCATGCACACACACACACAGGTCCACACATTGCACACACACACAAGTCAACACACTCAAAGTCTATACATTGCATTGAAGCATGCACGTAGAGTCTATACATTACTTTGTGTTGTGTTTGTGCATCGTTTAGAACACAAGTCTATACATTCAAATGGCCTGTCTGCACACTGAAGTATGTACAACCTATCAGTGTCTCTCTTAGCGTTTCTGTGCTGGTCAAGTATGTACATCGGCTTGTTCAAGCATTCATCTCAAGTCTGTACATCCACCAGCTGAATTGAGCAAAGTCTATACATCCGATAGCTCAGTTAGTGGCTAAGTCTGTACAGCCAATGCATTTCATCTCAAGTCTGTACATCCACCAGCTGAACTGAGCAAAGTCTATACATCCATTGATTCGAAGTCTGTACAGAGTTTTTGTCTATTTGACCAGCTAGTCTGTACATCAAATGCAAAGTCTGTACATCGGACTAAGTCTGCATCGGCAAAGTCTATACATCGTCCGTCTCACTTAGCGTCTCATGCTAAGTCTATACATCCTTGGCTGTTCAGCGTCTTATGCTGTGTCTCATTCAAGTCTATACATGCACCGTCTCACTTAGCGTCTCATGCATAAGCTAAGTCCATACATTGCAGCATGCATTGTCTCCAAGTCTGTACAGCGTCTAGCGTCTCATGCAAAGTCTGTACATCGTGCATCTATTGATTCGAAGTCTGTACAGCATATGTTCTTCATATATTGTCAAGTCTGAACATTGCACATCATCATGGTTGCCTTGATGCCGTAGAAAGTCTATACATTCTATTATGCTTGAAATTTGACGCCCATCAATAGGGGCGTCAGTTCTGAATCTGACGCCTAGGAAAGAGTCATCTTTTTGTTGTGCATCAATTTATCAAAGTCTAGATATCGTCTGGTTGCATATCGCATAGTCTGTACATGATGCATTGTGCTCTCATGGCTTAACACTAGGCATTGCAAAGTATGTACATTGGTTGCACAGTGCACGCCAAGTCTATACATTGCTTCTTCATGCATTGCACGAAGTCTGCACATTGTGTGCTGCATGCTCACCAAGTCCATACACTGGCTAGTCTTCACAAGTCTGTAATGTCTATACACTGCTGTCGCATGTACACCAAGTCCACACATCTGTTGACGGCACGTCTATGCATTCATCTTCAATGTACACACTTTACTTGATGCATTCTACATTAACACATTAGCATGTCTGTACAACGTCTGCATAGTGAACATGAAGTCTGTACAATGGTCGATAGCATGTTAGTGCATTCAGTTTTTGTTGTGCATACTTCACCTTGTGCACACTGCATTACACTTCAGCAAGTCTATACAATGTCTACACATTACATACTATAAAGTCTGTACAAGGTTTCAACCTTAAACTGATAAGTTTCTTCGACTGACTGACAGGTACCTTGTCGAGAAGATTAAGAATGGCACGTGATCCGAGGATAATAGGAGTGCCAGGATCGTGACACGTGTACAGCAACGAGCCTGGATGCTGCCACATGATCAAGGTGCTCTGGGTGGGAAATGTGAAAGCCACACGCCCTCTTGCTTGCTGCTGCTATAAAAGGAAGTCTTCTTTCTCAGAAGAAGGCTGATCGAAGAGGTGAAGCTCGAGCAGAAAAAGCTGTAGCAGCAGAGAGCCACCGAGATCCACAGAGAAGAAAAGCAGAGAGAAGAAAAAGAGAAAGAAGAGAAGATTAAGAGAGATGAGTTGAGAGAGTTTATTTGAGAGGTTGTTACTCAGACTCTTGGTTCAGATACCAGAGCTGAGTTTTGCTCATTGAGAGCTATATTCCCTTTGGGCTTTCTTGTTTTCGTATGTTTCTGTTTTTGCTTTTCGAACTCTTGTTTTCAAGCTGTGAGTCAGTGTTTGCAGAGGTGCTGCCTCTAGACGGGTCAAGCTATAATCCCCAGCGGTTGCAGTGGAGGATTCCACTGGACAGGTGAAGCTGTAATCCTCAGCGGGCGAGACTTGATCTCGGACAGCAAGCTGTGAAGCTCAGCGGTTGTAGGCTAAGCTGTATTGCCCAGCGGTTCAAGCTGTGAGTCAGCGGAATCCACACTCTAGTTGGAGTGTGGGGTGGACGTAGATCTCTAGGTTAAGATCGAACCACCTTAAAATTGCTGTCTACTGTGTGATTGCCTTGTGGTTCTTGTGATTCCAATTCAACCGTTCGTATCATTGTAGATGATTGCTTAGGTACGCAATCACTGTGATCTGCTTTGTTCTGATATTATTATGCTCATTCAGTTGTTCATCAGCTGCTTGTTTTAATTCCGTATTAGAGCCTTATATTGGTTTTAATTAGGCCATCGATCTATTCACCCCCCTCTAGATCCACTCTCCGTGGTGATAGAGTGCTTCCATCTAACATAACAGTTGGTATCAGAGCCTAACTCTTCTACAGGGACTTACCGCCCGAAGAGGAAAGGCACAGATGGATGCTAGAGGAATGATCGCTGAAGGACACTCAACCACCAAGCCCCCTTTCTTTGATGGATCGAATTATGCATACTGGAAGAACTGTATGCAAGTCTTCTTGAGGGCGAAAGACTACGAGATTTGGAAGGTAGTCAGTAAGGGACCTTATGAGCTGTCCCCTAACGAGGATGTCTGGACCAAGGAAGAGTTCAGAAGGTCCACTCTGAACTGGAGCACCATAAATGCTATCCAGTGCTCTCTGCACCCCACAGAATTTTCTCGTGTATCGGCTTGCAGTTCAGCTAAGGAGATGTGGGATGCACTGGAAGTTATCCATGAAGGGACTTCTCAGGTTAGAGAGATGAAGGCGAATTTCCTAGTGTCAGAATATGAAGCCTTCAAGATGAAGCCCAACGAGACCATCAAGGAGATGTACGCTCAATTGACAATCATTACTAACGGTCTCAGAGGTCTTGGGAAGACACATACATAATATGATATAGTAAGAAAGATTCTGCGTTCCCTGACTCATTTTTGGCACACCAAAGCTACTGTGATGGAAGAGTAAAGGGATCTGTGCAACACCAGGGCAGATGAGTTAATTGGTTCGCAGATGGCGTATGAAATAAATCTGCCAAAGATAGAGGAAGCTGAGAAGAAGAAGAAACCAATTGCTCTGAAAGCTTGTGCCAGCAAATCCAGCCGATCCAGCTCTAGTGGATCATCATCCGAGGAGAGCCTGACTGGAGAAGATATAGAACGTAATGAGATGGCAATGATCACCAGGCAATTCAGGCGGTTCCTCAAGAAAGAAGGAAGGCGATTCAGCCGAAGGAACCATGGTGGCGGCCGACGGGATACAAGGTATAAATATAATCCTGCAAAGAAAATTGAAACTAATACATGTTACCAATGCAGGAAGACCGGCCATCTGAAAGCTGATTGTCCAGAGAACCAGAAGCACAAGGACAAGTCCAAGAGAAAGAACACTAAAGGGAAAGCCATGGTGAGTACCTAGAGTGATGAGGACGAAGGCTCCTTCAGCAGCAGCTCAGACAGTGAGGGAGAAGCTGAAAAGCCCATTTGCCTTATGGCAACAAGCTCTGAAGACAGAGAGGAAGACTCAGATGAGGTTTCCTCTCGATTCGATAATTTCACTATTGCTGATTGGGTAGATGCCTATCATGATATAGCTGATAAAGCAGATGATATCAGAAAGGAAAATAGGCATCTAAGAAGAAAGATAAATTTCATGCAAAATGACACAACTCTAATTGATAAAATTGCATGCCTTGAATCTGAGAAAAATAAGCTGAAACTCACATGCTCTGAAATAGAAGAAATCAAGCATGAGTTAAAAGCCTCTAAAGAAGATAATGAGAGGTTAGAAAAAGAAACTGATGAATGGAAATTGAAAATATAGGAATATGAGAGTGAGATGAAAATTGTGAATGAAAAATATGAAGCTGTCCTAAGTGTGAACACCGAACTGAAGAAATCTATTGAAGATGTTTAGAAAGATAATGAGGACAAGCTGAAAATTATTGAGAAAATGACCCAAGGTTCAGACAACCTAAATGCTTTGTTAGGGTCAAAAGTCAATTTCAGGAAAGAGGGCCTTGGATTTAATTCTAGTGCAACAAAAAGTTTTGGAATGAAGACTATTTCATGTCGCACAAAAAGAGAAAGGACCTCTGATTAACATGAATTCAAAAATCTCTGTGAATAAAACTGTAAATCTGAAGAAGCCCAGTGCTGAGGAGAAGGGGAAACAAAAGATAAGTGAGTCTAGTAGAGCTGGTGCATCCAAGCAAAATTTTAAGGCTCAGTCTCAGGTTAGGGGTCAGCCTACACATGCACATAAACCCCATGTTAAGGTCACCAAGTCTCCACCATCACCTCAATCTCAGAAGAAGACCCAACACACACCTGTGAATAGGTCAGTAGGGTCAAAGGTACAGGGGAGACAGAATGCATTTAGGAGTCAACCCAACCATTTCTACCAATCTAGAGCCCAGTCCTACTACACTGCACAGTCAACCTATCCAAATAGGTCAGGGTGGACTAGGACTCAGGGAAGGTTTACATGTCATGGACATCAGGCTACACAGTCTTATAGACCTTACACCAGAAATTGGGTTGGTGGGTATGGCACTTGGACACCCAGGAACTTGCATTTCTTCAGCCAGCCCAAAAACTACTATGGCCACAATTTCGTGAATGCACCCTGGCCAAAGCATTGGCACAGAAGTAACAACACTGTCAATAATCATGCTGGTGCAAATAAGAAGAAAAACTACAAAAAGAAATCTGGAGCATCCACTGAACAAAATTCTTTTAAACAAATGTGGATTCCAAAAGGTTTGCTTTCTTGCTTTGCTTCTATTTCATCTGCTCTGGAGCCCAATCAGACTTGGGTTCCAAAATTCCCTACCTGATTGTGTGTGCAGGTATGCCTGACAGCCAAGAACAATCTGTGGTACTTGGATAGTGGCTGCTCCAGGCATATGACAGGAGATAAGGCCAAGTTCTTGGTGAGGACACACGGCGCTATCCTCGACGGAGCACCCGGCACACCGCTACCTCCTTGTGGCTCGGCGACGGCGGCACCTTCTAGTTATCTTTTTATTATGCTTTAGGCCATGTTGGGCCTAGGTTTGGTCCCTGCGTGGACACGTTATCTAGTTTCTTTCCTATTGTTATCAGGCTATGTAGGGATAATGGGTTTCTTCCTCCCTTATTGGGCCAAGCCTTGGTCCTTGGTTAGTGGGTTAGGGTTAGGGTTTGGAGAGGAGGGCGCAACCCCCCACCTAGGGTGGCTGCGCCTCCTTCCCCCTCTTGCCCCTCCTCTTTCCTTTTTGGGCCCCCCTCCTTTCCCCTTTCCTCCTCTCCCCTCTTTCCCCTTTGGGCGCCCCCCCCCCCCCCCTTGGATTCCTCCTTGATTGGAGGAGGATGGATCGCACCCCCCTGTTTGGAGGAGGGATGGCCGCCCCGACCCCCCCCCCTTTTGGGCCCCCCCCTTCCCTTTGGCTTGGGTGAAAACCCTAATTCCCCTTCCCCTATAAGTAATCTTCTCCTTGTACTGATCACGGTTTAGACATAATTTGAATACAAAAATGGATTATTGTGCAAGGCATTTGCGCCCCTCTCTCTCTCTTTCTCTTCTCCTGCGACGGGAGAACGGCGAGGTGTGAAGCCTCAGCCCTCGGTGGACTCCGGGGTTCCCTCTTATCCTCATCTTCTTCCTCAACGGTTCGTGTGCGTGATTCCAGATTTCTGCCCCGACTTGTAGCAGAGCTCGCGCCCCCTTCTTGGACGAGTTTTGCCACGATCTATTTTCTGGAGATACGTCTGCGGATCAGCTTCGCGTCGGCGCCGGTTTTGCATCAATCGGAGATCGGCACTGCCCGTACCGATTTTCTCCGCCGACCTGCGCCAGCACCACTTTCTCTGCTCGCCCAGCGGGGAGACCCTGATTGCGGATTTTCCCCAGGCCTCCACGCTGCGTCTTTTGCGCTGGTTTCTTCAGGGTTCGTGGATCTCCGAGTCAGCTTTCCAACGCCGCCGACGGCGTCGCGTTTCGACATCGTCACCGTCCGTGGCGGTCAATCTCGTGGGGTTGCGCCGGCGTGCCTGCACAGTCCGCCCAGCGAACCAACCCCAACTTCCAGCGGCTCCTGCGACTCGTGTCGGCATCATCTGCCGACGCCGTTTGGCCGAGGGTCACCTCTGCCAGTCAGCTCTCACCTCCAACCGGCCCGGACCTGTTCGGGCACCAGACGACCGAGTTCCGGATTTTACCGACGGCGTGCGCGGTTCTGCGACCACAGAACCAGACCTGGTTTTCGGCAGCGCCCACGGCCACCACCGGCGCATCCAGCACGTCCCCTCTGGTCTGAGTGTTCCTCCAGCCATCAGCAACGCGTCCTCTCTGACGGTGCCTCGAACGGACATCGCATCAACCCGTGGGACCCGTCTCCGTCCAGGCGCGCGCGACACCGATTCTGCAGCATCGCGCCCGTCATCGAGTGCGGCCCGTCAACCCGTGTCCGGCAACCCGAACGTATTGTTTGTAGCCTCTTACCTCCCTGCGAGGAGTGGGCCATTATTGGGGGTTGTAATTTATTGCTCTGGTGTATCGGGTTGTTGGTCCACGGCCGGGGTTCCTTCCCCACGCCTAGGCGTGGAGGTACGCGCTCCGACTCCTCCACCTTTGCTTGCTCTTTTAGTATGTGATTGAATATGCCGCGTGAGAGAGAGTAGGCGCCTAGCTACTTTTGCCATCACCGCGGACCGTGAGTGAGAGCACCCGTCCGTTAGCACTAGCCGAGCTTCGAGCTAGGACTCGACTCCCCTTGTCTTTGGAGGTCGACTATACGCCTAGACACGTGCGCTTCCCTCCTTGGGACGGCCGAGGTCGGAGTTTCTGTTGAGAGACGTCCCTCATTCTGTGGGATATCACGGTGGTCAGCCACTTGGCGACCCTTGAGCGTGCTACTGCTGGCCTGAGGTAGAGTCTTTTGTGAGTCTTAGTCCGTGTCGGTCCCCGTCCCCCATCAAATTTTGGTATCAGAGCATGGTTACCAACTTGTCCTTACAGGTTGGGTCTTAGGGTCGTGTTTAGGTTTTTGTCGTGTCTTGTTTGAGTCTTGCATCTCCTTGCATTCGTGTCCCTCTAGGTCTTAGGGTGTTAGCCTCCTTTGCATGCCCACTCGGGGTGGTACGGACTACCATCGCCCGGACGCCATGGGTGACCAACACCCACCTCAGGGACGCCCATCTCTAGAGGATCTGATTGCCCAACTTATGGTCCGTATGGACAAATCCGACCAGTCCATCAAGGAGTTGACTGAGCGTCTAGATAATCGTCTGAAGGTCATTGAGGATCGTGCCACCGTGTCCGATTTGGCCCTCCAGGGTCTTGTTGGACGGATAGGTGGGATAGATGAGGTGCACCGCCAGGACTCTCCTAGAGCCAACCAAGCTCCTCTTGTTGCTGCCGCCCAAGCCCCTCGGGCTCAGGAGCGACGTCCCCGAGCCCCCGACTTTGATGACTATGGGTCCGAGATGGATTTTGAGGGGAATGGACGCCAGTACCGTGGTCGTCGACCACACCAGGATGAGGATGATAGGGCCCTTAGGACCGTCCGTGCCGATCCACCCACTTTCGAGGGGTCTCTTGACCCAAAAGCCTACATAGACTGGGAGAATAGCATGGATAGGTATTTCGAATGGGTTGAGATGTCTGAGCTGCGGCAAGTCCGATTTGCCAAGATGAAGCTCATGGGTAGAGCCCAGACCTACTGGAGGAATGTCGAGAGTCTGATGTTACAGAGGCAGGACCCACCCATAGAGACCTGGTTTGATATGCGGCGTAAGCTCCGCGAGAAGTATGTCCCTCCTTCTTACCGCCAGAGGCTCATTGACCGATGGCAGACCCTTAGTCAGGGCGATCGGTCCGTGACCGAGTACATCGCCGAATTTGACGAGTATTATTTGCGATGTGGAGTTGATGAAGAGAAGGGCATGCCTGTTTCTCGTTTTCGCCGTGGCTTGAGGCCCGAGTATCAGTATGAGCTCTACCGTCGCCAGGTAGACACTTTAGAGCTAGCTTACCAGGTTGCCCTAGAGTTAGAGCAATTTGAGTTGGAGTTTGTCCCCACCTTTCGTCCGGGGATGCCTAGTCAGCGGGGTCTTGACCCTCGCTCCACTTCCACCCAGTATGGTCGATACCCGGCGGCCCGGCCCGCAGAGCCTCCTCGCCAGGACCCCACTGGTCCCAGGCCTCGTCCACCCCTTCCTAGGGATCCGCTCCCTCCACCTCGCCAGCAGGCACCCTACCCCCCCACTCGCCCTACACTTCCGCCTCCCCCACATCCTGCTCGTTCACAGCCTTTACTCCCCGCGCCCCGTCATGATGACAAGGGCAAGAGTCCTATGACCGCTGGGGCCTCATCTAGTGCGGGCGCACGTACTTGTTACCGGTGTGGCGGCTTTGGCCACTTTGCTGATAGATGCCCCACTCGGGAGAGGAAGGCCCTTGTCGTGGCAGACCCCGCTTCCACTGAGTCCCCCACTGAGCCCATACCTGTTAGCTATGAGGTAGACCAGGACTTGGTTGAGGAGTTCTTCGATGATCTGCTCGAGGGAGAGCAGGATGGTGCCCAGGGTAGCCATTTTCAGGGTGACCCACAGTTAGGGGTAGTTAGGTGCATCCTAGCCCAGCCCCAGGTGAGTGATGACTGGCGTCGCACCACCATATTTCACACCTTCTGCAGGCTTGGGGGTAAAGCTTGCAAGATTGTCATTGACAGCGGGAGTTGCATTAACGCCATATCTACTGGCACTGTTACCCGCCTTGGGTTGACCCCAGTAGACCACCCTGCTCCCTATAGGGTTTCTTGGGTCGATTCCACCTCCATTCCTGTTAGGCTCCGTTGCCTAGTGTCCCTTCAGTTCCAGACCTATCAGGATGAAGTTTGGTGCGATGTTCTCCCTATGGAGGTAGGTAACATTATTTTAGGGAGGCCATGGTTGTTTGACATGGATGCCACCCTACAGGGCCGTGCAAACACTTGCACATTTGATCATAACGGCCACAGGATCACCCTCCACCCAGCCCCACCTAGGGACCCTACTGTTAGGGGACCAGCCGGCCCGAATGCCACGACCACCCCTCACCAGGGGAAGGTCAAGCCCCCACCACCACCACCTCCGGTGCCTGTTTCCACCCCCTCTCCTACCCTCACCATAGATGTTCCTCCTACGAGAAGGTTGATGATCATCAGTCCCCGAGAGATGGAGAGAGAGGTTACTAGTGGTGTCCCTCTTTTAGCTGTGGTTGTCAGGGAGACGGGTGAGGTAGTCCCCAGTCTCGAGGGAGTGACAGACCCTCAGTTAGTTGAGATGTTGCGAGAGTTTGCTGATATCTTCCCGGAGGACCTTCCCGAAGGCCTTCCACCTTTGCGTGACATCCAGCACGAGATTGATCTTGTTCCGGGCTCGTCCTTGCCCAATCTTCCACATTATAGGATGAGTCCCGCGGACCATGCTGAGCTACAGAGGCAGGTTGATGAGTTGATGAGTAGGGGTTCCCTTAGGGATAGCAAGAGCCCCTGTGCTGTTCCCGCCCTGCTAGCGCCAAAGAAGGATGGCACATGGCGTATGTGCATCGATAGCCGTGCGATCAATAAGATCACGGTTAAGTATAGGTTTCCCATTCCCCGGCTGGATGACTTGCTTGATATGATGTCGGGAGCCACGATTTTCTCGAAGATCGATCTTAGGAGTGGCTATCACCAGGTGAGGGTCAGACCCGGTGATGAGTGGAAGACTGCATTTAAGACCAAGGATGGTCTTTACGAGTGGTTGGTCATGCCCTTCGGGCTGACTAACGCCCCTAGCACCTTCATGCGGTTGATGACGCAGGTGTTGCGTCCTATGATTGGAGTGTTTTTGGTCGTCTACTTCGACGATATCTTGATTTATAGCCGCACTAGGGAGTTACACCTAGACCACCTTAGGCAGGTGTGTGTTGTTCTGAGACGGGAGAGCTTGTTTGCCAACCCTAAGAAGTGTAGCTTCATGACTGACCAGGTTTCTTTCTTAGGGTTCATTATGTCCCGTGACGGAGTCTCCGCTGATCCGGAGAAGATCCGTGCCATAGTGGAGTGGCCCGAGCCCCGCTCACTCCACGATGTTAGGAGCTTTCATGGTCTGGCCACATTCTATCGCCGTTTCATTAGGGGGTTCAGTTCTATCACCGCCCCGATCACGGATTGCATCCGTAAGGGCGAGTTTACCTGGACGAAGGCTGCGGCCACAGCCTTCCAGACTATCAAGGATCGCATGACCCAGGCACCCGTTCTTACACTTCCTGACTTTTCTAAAGTGTTTGAGGTTACATGTGATGCCTCAGGTTTAGGCATAGGTGGAGTGCTTAGCCAGGAGTCCCACCCTATAGCCTTTTTTAGTGAGAAACTCAATGATGCCAAACTGCGTTACTCTACTTACGACAAGGAATTCTACGCAGTTGTTCAGGCTTTACGCTATTGGAGGCACTATCTCCTCCACCAGGAGTTTGTGCTCTTTTCTGACCATGAGGCATTGAAGTTTCTCCACACCCAAAAGAAGCTGAATGCCAGACATAGTAGATGGGTGGAATATTTGCAGGAGTTTACATTCGTTCTCAAGCACAAGGCAGGTGCCGAGAACAAGGTGGCCGATGCTCTTAGTCGGCGGGTGATGTTGATATCCACCATGAATGTTCAGGTGGTTGGTTTAGAAAAGTTGAAGGAGGCCTACATTGATTGCCCGGACTTCGGTCCCATCTATTCCGCCCTTCAGACAGGACCGTCCCGTGAGTTTAGCGAGTATGTCCTTCAGGATGGTCACTTATTTCGAGGTGATAGGTTGTGCATCCCACGGACTTCAGTTCGTGATTTTCTTACGTGGGAGCTTCATGCAGGAGGTCTTGCCGGCCACTTCGGCCGAAACAAGACCATAGAGGCTGTTGAGCACCGTTTCTACTGGCCCAGTTTGAAGAGGGATGTGGCCCGCATAGTTGCCCAGTGTCGTATTTGTGCCCTAGCGAAACAGAGGAAACAGAACACTGGCCTTTATACCCCTCTGCCTGTCCCTGATAGTCCTTGGCAGGATATCAGCATGGACTTTGTGCTTGGTTTGCCCCGTACTGCACGGCGGCATGATTCTATTTTTGTAGTGGTTGACCGCTTCTCCAAGATGGCCTTGTTTATTCCTTGTTCCAAGACATCGGATGCCTCTGGAGTTGCTAGGTTATTCTTCACCCACTGTGTGTCCAGGTTTGGGTTGCCACGCACCATTGTTTCTGATAGGGATGTGCGTTTTACGAGCTATTTTTGGAAAACCCTTTGGCGGATGATGGGCACCCAGTTGAAGTTCTCCACCGCATACCACCCCCAGACTGACGGTCAAACAGAGGTAGTCAATAGAAGTCTAGGGGATCTCCTGAGGTGTTTAGTGCGTGATAGAATTGGGGATTGGGACCTTGTCTTACCATTAGCGGAGTTTGCATATAATGATTCGGTCAATAGGTCTACAGGGTTGAGTCCATTTGAGATTGTCATTGGTCGTAGGCCTAGGAAACCGATTGATTTGATTCCCTCCCCCATTCAGTCCCGAGTCTCTGAGTCAGCTGAGTCTTTTGCGGAGCATATTAGACAGTTGCATGATCATGTCCGTCGTCATATAGAGGCTTGCAACGCACGTTACAAGGAGTTAGCTGACGCGCACAGACGCACACGTGAGTTCCGCGAGGGAGAGTACGTCATGGTCCGGGTTAGACCGGAACGGTTTCCTTCGGGAGCCGTAAAGAAGCTCCAAGACCGCGGTGCAGGACCATTCAGAGTGTTGAGGCGTATTGGGTCGAACGCGTATGTGATCGAGCTATCAGACGACTACGGGATCAGTTCCACGTTCAATGTCTCTGATCTGGGGGCTTACCGGGATCCCGCGGTGATACCCAGTGAGTTATTTGGGCCTGACCCTCCTGTTGTGAGTGATACACCTACTGAGAGTCCACCTCCTCCAGCCCCATTACAAAAACGCGAGCATATAGATTGCATACTGGATGAGCAGGTGACTACTACCAGGAGCGGAGCCTACCAACGCTTCTTAGTGCGCTGGAGAGGGCGCCCCGAGTCGGACAACACCTGGATTACACGTGGAGAGCTGGAGCGGATCGATCCGGACCTGCTGGAGCGGTACCTCAGCGACCGTGACCCTTACTCGACGGGGTCGAGTTCTTCCCACCCGGGGAGAATTGGTGAGGACACACGGCGCTATCCTCGACGGAGCACCCGGCACACCGCTACCTCCTTGTGGCTCGGCGACGGCGGCACCTTCTAGTTATCTTTTTATTATGCTTTAGGCCATGTTGGGCCTAGGTTTGGTCCCTGCGTGGACACGTTATCTAGTTTCTTTCCTATTGTTATCAGGCTATGTAGGGATAATGGGTTTCTTCCTCCCTTATTGGGCCAAGCCTTGGTCCTTGGTTAGTGGGTTAGGGTTAGGGTTTGGAGAGGAGGGCGCAACCCCCCACCTAGGGTGGCTGCGCCTCCTTCCCCCTCTTGCCCCTCCTCTTTCCTTTTTGGGCCCCCCTCCTTTCCCCTTTCCTCCTCTCCCCTCTTTCCCCTTTGGGCGCCCCCCCCCCTTGGATTCCTCCTTGATTGGAGGAGGATGGATCGCACCCCCCTGTTTGGAGGAGGGATGGCCGCCCCTACCCCCTCCCTTTTGCGCCCCCCCCTTCCCTTTGGCTTGGGTGAAAACCCTAATTCCCCTTCCCCTATAAGTAATCTTCTCCTTGTACTGATCACGGTTTAGACATAATTTGAATACAAAAATGGATTATTGTGCAAGGCATTTGCGCCCCTCTCTCTCTCTTTCTCTTCTCCTGCGACGGGAGAACGGCGAGGTGTGAAGCCTCAGCCCTCGGTGGACTCCGGGGTTCCCTCTTATCCTCATCTTCTTCCTCAACGGTTCGTGTGCGTGATTCCAGATTTCTGCCCCGACTTGTAGCAGAGCTCGCGCCCCCTTCTTGGACGAGTTTTGCCACGATCTATTTTCTGGAGATACGTCTGCGGATCAGCTTCGCGTCGGCGCCGGTTTTGCATCAATCGGAGATCGGCACTGCCCGTACCGATTTTCTCCGCCGACCTGCGCCAGCACCACTTTCTCTGCTCGCCCAGCGGGGAGACCCTGATTGCGGATTTTCCCCAGGCCTCCACGCTGCGTCTTTTGCGCTGGTTTCTTCAGGGTTCGTGGATCTCCGAGTCAGCTTTCCAACGCCGCCGACGGCGTCGCGTTTCGACATCGTCACCGTCCGTGGCGGTCAATCTCGTGGGGTTGCGCCGGCGTGCCTGCACAGTCCGCCCAGCGAACCAACCCCAACTTCCAGCGGCTCCTGCGACTCGTGTCGGCATCATCTGCCGACGCCGTTTGGCCGAGGGTCACCTCTGCCAGTCAGCTCTCACCTCCAACCGGCCCGGACCTGTTCGGGCACCAGACGACCGAGTTCCGGATTTTACCGACGGCGTGCGCGGTTCTGCGACCACAGAACCAGACCTGGTTTTCGGCAGCGCCCACGGCCACCACCGGCGCATCCAGCACGTCCCCTCTGGTCTGAGTGTTCCTCCAGCCATCAGAAACGCGTCCTCTCTGACGGTGCCTCGAACGGACATCGCATCAACCCGTGGGACCCGTCTCCGTCCAGGCGCGCGCGACACCGATTCTGCAGCATCGCGCCCGTCATCGAGTGCGGCCCGTCAACCCGTGTCCGGCAACCCGAACGTATTGTTTGTAGCCTCTTACCTCCCTGCGAGGAGTGGGCCATTATTGGGGGTTGTAATTTATTGCTCTGGTGTATCGGGTTGTTGGTCCACGGCCGGGGTTCCTTCCCCACGCCTAGGCGTGGAGGTACGCGCTCCGACTCCTCCACCTTTGCTTGCTCTTTTAGTATGTGATTGAATATGCCGCGTGAGAGAGAGTAGGCGCCTAGCTACTTTTGCCATCACCGCGGACCGTGAGTGAGAGCACCCGTCCGTTAGCACTAGCCGAGCTTCGAGCTAGGACTCGACTCCCCTTGTCTTTGGAGGTCGACTATACGCCTAGACACGTGCGCTTCCCTCCTTGGGACGGCCGAGGTCGGAGTTTCTGTTGAGAGACGTCCCTCATTCTGTGGGATATCACGGTGGTCAGCCACTTGGCGACCCTTGAGCGTGCTACTGCTGGCCTGAGGTAGAGTCTTTTGTGAGTCTTAGTCCGTGTCGGTCCCCGTCCCCCATCAGTTCTGCATGCTGACAGAGAAACATGGATGCCTTGTCACCTTTGGTAGCAACACAAAGGGTAAGATTGTCGGGATAGGTAAGGTAGGTAAGTGTACTACCTGTTGCATTGAAGATGTCATGCTGGTTGAAGGTTTAGCATATAATTTACTTAGTATCAGCCAGCAATGTGATAAAGGATATAAAGTTCTTTTTGACTCTCAATGCTGTAAAGTTTTTGAACCTGATTCTGAAATTGTTAAATTTTCTGGTAAAAGAATAAATAATACTTACATGATAGACTTAGATGATATACAACATTCTAACCTATGCCTTACTGCTAGCAGAGAGGACTTAGCATTCTTATGGCATCGTAGGTTAGGCCATGCTAGTTACACAGTATTGCATAAATTGAATAAGCACAGCATGGTTAGAGGACTTCCTGAAGTTTCTTTTAAGAAAGAAAATAAACTCTGTGATGCATGTTCTCAGTCCAAGTTAACTAGGAAGTCATTCAAATCTAGAACAGAAAACCTGTCTTCTAAACCCTATGAGCTGATACACATGGACCTTTTTGGGCCAACCAGGTCTGTCAGCTTATCAGGGAGGAAGTATGGGTTTGTCATGATAGATGACTTCTCTAGGTACACTTGGGTATATTTCTTATCACATAAAAGTGATGCATTCACAGAATTTCAGGAGTTCTGTCTTAAAATAAACCAGAAAATTGAAAATATTTTAACTGATCATGGAGGTGAGTTTGAAAACTCACAGTTTGATGATTTCTGCAGGACAAATGGAATTCATCACAAGTTCTCCTCACCAAGAACACCCGAGCAGAATGGAGTTGTGGAGAGGAGAAACAGAACCCTAGTGGAGATGGGTCGAACACTCTTGGTTGAAGGTGGTCTGCCAAGGAAGTTCTGGGCTGAAGCTGTAAATACTGCCTGTTATGTAATTAACAGAGCTATGGTAAGACCTTCTACCCAGAAAACACCTTATGAGATCATAAAGGGTAAGAAACCTTCAATTGCTCATTTCAAGGTTTTTGGTTGCAAATGCTTTATTCATATAAATGATAAAAGAGACCTTGATAAATTTGAACCTAAAGGTGAACCAGGAATTTTTCTTGGTTACTCTGAAAACACCCGGGCATATAGAGTGTATAATCTAAATTCCAAATCTGTTGAAGAATCTCTACACATTATTTTTGATGAATCTTTGGTAAAGACTAATATTGGTCAATGCAGGAATGAAGACAATGGTGATATTCTGAAAGAAGGGAATCCTGCAAACAAATCCGAAGATGAGGAAAAAAATGAAGAGCTTATTGGAGAAGAGCCTACAGTTCAGGGGGAGGTAAATGAAAATCATGATGATGAAATTGTCAACATTAGATATCTGAAAGATCATCTTGTAGATAATGTAATTGGCAATTTGCATGACCCTCCTAGGACTAGAGGCCACTTAAGAATTCAAAATGAACTGAATGCATATGCTTTTGTTTCACATGTAGAACCCAAGTCCATTGACTGTGCTCTCAAGGATGTGCATTGGATTAATGCCATGCATGAGGAGCTCAATCAATTTGACAGGAATAAGGTGTGGCACTTGGTCCCACCTCCTGATCATGAGACAGTCATAGGGACTAAATGGGTCTTCATAAATAAAACTGATGAATCAGGGAATGTGATTAAGAATAAGGCCAGACTTGTAGCTCAGGGGTATAATCAGGAATTTGGAATAGACTTTGAAGAGTCTTTTGCCCCTGTAGCCAGGTTAGAAGCAATCAGAATTTTATTCGCTTATGCATGTTCCCTAGGAATAAATCTTTAGCAGATGGATGTAAAATCTACTTTTCTGAATGGAAAAATCAGTGAGGATGTCTATGTAAGGCAGCCTCCTAGCTTTGAATGTTTAGACTTCCCCAATCATGTTTATAAACTTCGTAAAGCTCTCTATGATCTTAAGCAAGCTCCTAGAGCTTGGTATGACAGGTTGAGCAAATTCCTCACAGATAAGAACTTCACAAGAGGTGTAGTTGATCAAACCTTGTTCACTAAGATAAGTCATTCAGATATTCTTATTATTCAAATTTATGTGGATGACATTATTTTTGGGTCAACTAACCCCAAACTGTGTGAGGAGTTTTCTCAGATTATGACTAATGACTTTGAAATGAGCTCAATGGGTGAGCTCAAATTATTTCTTGGACTGCAGGTGACACAGTCAAAAGATGGAACCTTCATCTCTCAGTCCAAGTACATAAGGGATTTACTGAAGAAATACAAGATGGACAACCTCAAAGAAATAGCTGCTCCAATGGGTACCTCGACCAGCTTAGATGAAGATCCTCAAGGTAAACCAGTGGACCAAAAGCTATATAGAGGTATGATCGGATCCCTTCTATATCTTACAACATCTAGGCCTGATATTCAGTTTGCAGTGTGTTTATGCTCTAGATTTCAGGCTAGTCCTAAAGAGTCACATCTTAAATCTGTGAAAAGGATTTTTAGGTATCTACTAGGCACCCAAGAGCTTGGTCTTTGGTATCCTGTCAAGTGTGAGTTAGAACTTCTAGCCTACACTGATGCAGACTATGCTGGGTGTCGAGTAGAGAGAAAGAGCACTAGTGGCTACTGTCAATTCCTTGGTGGCTGTCTAGTAACTTGGGCATCTAAGAAGCAACACACTGTAGCTTTGTCCACAGCTGAAGCTGAATACGTTGCAGCTGGTAACTGTGCAGCCCAAGTACTTTGGATCAAGCACCAACTGGCTGATTATCAAATAAAACTGGAATGTATTCCAATTTTGTGTGATAATACTAGTGCCATATGTTTAGCTAAAAATCATATTCATCATTCTAGGACTAAGCACATAGAAATCAAACACCATTTTCTTAGAGATGCTGTCAATAAAAAGGAAATTGAACTGAATTTCATTGAAACAGAAAAACAAATTGCTGATATCTTTACTAAGCCACTAGGGAATGAAAGGTTCAAATTTCTTAGAAGAGAACTTAGCTTGTGTAAATTTCAACATGATGAATAGAATTCAGTTGGTTTGAATATCTCATTTTAAACTTGTTTGTCTGAATAAAATTCTTTGGCTGTTGAATAATGGATCAAACCTTGCATGCATCACATTCACATTCTTCATGTCATATTCATTGCATAACATGCATATCATAACTACATGCATATAGACAGGGGGAGTGTTTTATGTAATCTAGAGAGGTCATCAACTTCATTGAAACTCAAATCCTTGTCTCTCTTGATTTCATTAAACCCCTTGATCCTGATGAGCTGAGTCTGACAATATGGCAATCTGTTAGTCAGTTCTAATGTTTAAGCAATAGAAAACAGACTTCTTCCTTTATAAGAATTTTAATTGCTTAAAGATTGACTAAATGGTTTAATATTTATAATCTTTAGAGTTTAAAGATTGCAATCAGAAAATAAGAATGCTGATAATTGATAAAGCTCTCAACCCCTATTTCATTACATGTCAGACAAAGTTAACTGTATCTGAAATCTGAAAACTCACCTGAAATCCTGTTAGCGAAGGCTAAGTATGTGTATTGTCCTTGAACAAGTTATTTTGAAACAAATAACGGACATCTAAGAAAATATTGAAAATCTTGAAAAATATTTGAAAAATAATTTTGGCAGAGCAATGACTGGTAAATCACTGAGAAACTGAGTGATCCATCAAAGAAATGGACAATACTTAAGTCATGAGGTGTATCAGTTATCTCTGTATAAATGATCAAAACAGTAGGGTGGTTTCACTGAGTATCTGGGGGTAACTGGTGTCTGATAAACGTGTACCCTCACACAAAAAAGTGTAAATCAGTTCTATTGAATTTGATCATAGGCAGAATGGTTCATTATGTTGAGTATCTAGGGGTACTGGCGTCTGATAAACGTGTACCCTTACGCAAAAAGACAAATGGTACCTGAATGCCCTTAATAAAATAAAATTGAAAATGATGTTTCTTCAAAAGAAAATTCAAGTATGCCAAATTGTTTAATTTCAATACATGACATGGTATCTCTTAACAATTATTTTACTGAGTCTAAGAGAGTAAGATACTTTGAAACTGAATCTCGCATGCTCAAATGTGATTCTGGTTTATTGCTTTTATCATGCACAGCAAACTTATCCAATGAATGTAGTGCATGAACTCTAAATTTTATAATCTTTAAACCAGAACTCTATCTGAAAGCAATTTCTAAATTCATATGACTGAAGACTCTGTGCTTTAGAATGTTTATTCCTGAACTACTTGTTCAGAATGCCAGTCAGATGATTTCTCTTGTTCCTTCCCTTGTAATTTCTTTCCCTCCTCTTTGTTGATGGCAAAGGGGGAGAATATATGTCTGTTGTTGAATTCCAGGGGGAGTGTATGCATCATATTTTAGCAAAGGGGGAGATCTTGTTAGCATGGAGTTAGTTTTCATTTCTTAGCATGCATTCATAGCATCTGCATGACAAATCTGACTAACAAATCATATTTTTCATCAAAAATACATCTGTATGACAGGATGCTGCTATTCTATATGATAGGGTGTTGTCATCATCAAAAAGGGGGAGATTGTTGTGACTCCTCTGTGTTGATGATGTTGACAATAAGCTTTACTTCATTGCCAACAGCTTGTTTTGATTGATTGGCAACTGTTTATGTTTTGATAAAACTATCTTTATCAGATTGTCTGTGTGTTCCATGCAGTCAGAGTCTATACATCGTCATGCACACACACACAGGTCCACACATTGCACACACACACAAGTCAACACACTCAAAGTCTATACATTGCATTGAAGCATGCACGTAGAGTCTATACATTACTTTGTGTTGTGTTTGTGCATCGTTTAGAACACAAGTCTATACATTCAAATGGCCTGTCTGCACGCTGAAGTCTGTACAGCCTATCAGCGTCTCTCTTAGCGTTTCTGTGCTGGTCAAGTCTGTACATCGACTTGTTCAAGCATTCATCTCAAGTCTGTACATTCACCAGCTGAACTGAGCAAAGTCTATACATCCGATAGCTCAGTTAGTGGCTAAGTCTGTACAGCCAATGCATTTCATCTCAAGTCTGTACATCCACCAGCTGAACTGAGCAAAGTCTATACATCCGTTGATTCGAAGTCTGTACAGAGTTTTTGTTTGTTTGACCAGCTAGTCTGTACATCAAATGCAAAGTCTGTACATCGGACTAAGTCTGCATCGGCAAAGTCTATACATCGTCCGTCTCACTTAGCGTCTCATGCTAAGTCTATACATCCTTGGCTGTTCAACGTCTTATGCTGTGTCTCATTCAAGTCTATACATGCACCGTCTCACTTAGCGTCTCATGCATATGCTAAGTCTATACATTGCATCATGCATTGTCTCCAAGTCTGTACAGCGTCTAGCGTCTCATGCAAAGTCTGTACATCGTGCATCTATTGATTCGAAGTCTGTACAGCATATGTTCTTCATATATTGTCAAGTCTGAACATTGCACATCATCATGGTTGCCTTGATGCCGTAGAAAGTCTATACATTCTATTATGCTTGAAATTTGATGCCCATCAATAGGGGCGTCCGTTCTGAATCTGACGCCTAGGAAAGAGTTGTCTTTTTGTTGTGCATCAATTTATCAAAGTCTAGACATCGTCTGGTTGCATATCGCATAGTCTGTACATGATGCATTGTGCTCTCATGCCCTAACACTAGGCATTGCAAAGTATGTACATTGGTTGCACATTACACGCCAAGTCTATACATTACTTCTTCATGCATTGCACGAAGTCTGCACATTGTGTGCTGCATGCTCACCAAGTCCATACACTGGCTAGTCTGCACAAGTCTGTAATGTCTATACACTACTGTCGCATGTACACCAAGTCCACACATCTGTTGACGGCACGTCTATGCATTCATCTTCAATGTACACACTTTGCTTGATGCATTCTACATTAACACATTAGCATGTCTGTACAACATCTGCATAGTGAACATGAAGTCTGTACAATGGTCGACGGCATGTTAGTGCATTCAGTTTTTGTTGTGCATACTTCACCTTGTGCACACTGCATTACACTTCAGCAAGTCTATACAATGTCTGCACATTACAGTATATTTACTGATTATCTAGGAATATCCGTGAACACCATACGTGTGAGTGGAGTTAAATGGTCAAACCCATACTTAGCCCCGGGGAGGGGGTGAATTTACTATCGCCCATGGGGCGTGGCCATTGGCCATCTCACAATGGAATCCCGCCTATGGTGCTCCTAAATGATCAGCGGATAACAATCATATGGCCTTAAGAGGCCTCCCCACAATTAGGATGTATGCACCTCGCGTGGTCGAACACAACCGTGTAGAACAGGTAAAGGAAGATACAAAGAAACGAATACAACTATAAGCGATCTCTAAGTATCACACAGATCCATTCATGACTGTGGACAAGGAATGGGAGAAGAAAACATATCGCCAAAAAAACTCAACATATCTTTATTAGCTCTGAAGCGAAAATACAATGGGTGCTCCTCAGCTACAGAACGCAACGAAAAGAAGAAGAGAACAGAAGCAAGACCCAGTTGCAAGCAGAGGGAAAAGGGGTCGAACAAGCAAGAAAAAAAAAAGCTATTAGGCCTCCTTCGAGGCTTTATTGTGGTGGAAACTTACCTACAGACGAGTCAAGGAACCAAAGGTGGCTCTCGTGCTAGCACTACGGCGATGGAGTAGGCGGGCTACGCACAGACGGGGCTGACTCTCCCTTTCTTCTCTTCAGACGAGCTCTCTTCTCCCCCTGATCGACTGCTCTCCCCTTTCTTCTCTTTCGTTTTGTTATCCTCTCTTCTGATCCTTCTCGAATGATTCCTCTCCTTTTCTGCGACACTCGAAGCGGGGGTTTTATAGGCGCAAAACAGGGCATCGGATAAGGGACGGGACAGGTGTCCTGCACCGGTTCATCAAGCAGTTAAAAGGGGCGCCGATTTACTCTGTAAAACAGAGGGCGTCGATTCACCCAAAAAGCAAAGGGGCGCCTGTAGACACGCTAAAACTAACATCATTTTGAGTATATCTCCTATCACATTATGATACCCCAATTTGACCCTCACATTGACTTATTTGAGTGATTTTTCTCATTTTTTTTTGAATCTCCAACTTTCTCAAGATTTCCCACATGTTTTCCTATTTTTACAGATTTTTTAAAGATTTTTCTCCATTTTTTCGGGCCTTAAATCAATTGGAGGCTAGGACCTGGTCGCCATTTAATGGGCGCCCATTCTTGTAATTGGCACCCATGTCATGGGTGCCCATTCCCTCTGGCCTTTTTGGCCAGATTTTCATTATTCTCGAATTAGTGACACTCCGGAAAGTCGCCAATTCTTTAATTGACAACCTGATGGAAGGCGCCAATTCTTTTCTTCCCATTTTGAGCCGAATTTGGATTGTTTTTGCTTGCATGACTGTTCGGAAGGTCGCTAATTTATAAATGGGCGCCCGTGCAACAAGTCGCCAATTTTCTTGCCATATTTTGAGCTTTTAACTCCGTCCAAAATTAGTATTATTTCCTAATTGGCGACTGCCTCATGGGCACCAATTCTTTTCAAATTTCAGAAAGTCCTAATCCGTCTTGAAATGTCTCAGAATTGGCGGCGCTTCGAGCGGGCACTCTTTTAATTAGCGACCACTGTGTGGTCGCCAATTCTTCCAGAATTTTGAACTTGAGCAGAACGTCCTTCTTTCTCCGTTTTGAGCACCTTTTTCATTTGGGAAAGGATCCTAATGGTTCCTGAGGCTGATCGAGGGGACACATGGCCAATGTATATCATCTTCCAAATCCAATTAAAACATGAGTTCCTAATTTCTCTTGGATTAAACTCTGAATTTCAGCTCTATAAATAGGACCCCTCTCTCCCTTGTGTAAAAGGCATCAACAATCATCTAAGGGGAGGTGTTGCCGGACTGGGAGCTCAAGGAGGAGGTCTCCCATGCTTAAAGCTACATCCCTTGGAGCCTCTTCATCCTTGGAGCCTCTTCCTCTCTTGGAGATCTAAAGCCCCAATTGGAGAAAATCAATAAGCTTTCTCTTTTCTCTTTATTTTATCATCATTAGCATTGCATGCATCATCTTCTTCATCTCCTTTTCTTTATTTTATCATCTCAACCACGTTGAGATTTCCTTAGTGCAACACTTGCACTCTCCCCATATAATTCATAATTTATCCACCCTTTGCATAGGGGTTCAAAGCCAAAACACCAACAAGGTGTGTTCTATTTCATGTTCTTCATGTTTAACTTTATTAGAATTTGATGCTACACTCACCTTGGTTTCTAATCCATATCCTTCATTAGTGTTTTTCTTTGTTTTGCAAGGGTAATCAACAAGAAGAACTCTCTTCATAAGCCGGCCGATTGGAAGAGAATGTGATACTCACAATCCCCTGCACTTCAAGGTATTTATTCGCGATCCCTCCTTTGTTTATTGTTATATTCTTTTGAGGTAACCCCTCTGGCGATCACACTCCATATAGCATCCACGCATGCTCTTTTGCTCCCCTTTTCTATCTCTTTCCCCTTTCTTTTCCATTCATTATTAATTCATTATTTTTCCTAAGTGGATTTTCCATAGATCCACAGCGCCGATTCATCCAAAAATCAGAAGGGCACCGGTTCATCCAAAAAGCAAAAGGGGCGCCGATTTATTAGCACATCAAAGGGGCGTCGATTCACTTCAGGCCTTAGGGTCATTTTGGTAAATTTAACACCTTCACCGTTCCGTGCATCCCAAACTGACCCAGTCGGAAGTTCGATGTCCGATGCAGCTTTTGGTTCAATGCGGTGCCTCTGGAATGTCAATTTTGGAGCATTTGAGTCCCAGTTTTTAGTTTTGAGTGATTTTTGACATGTGCCGAACCCGTGTCAGATCACTTGGGTTTTATCTTGATTCAGCCCTCGGCACTGTGATTTGTGCTACCAAACCTATTCCGTGGGTATGTGGGGCATCTTCATTGAGTGGACTATCACTCGAAGTATTTTCACCCTGATTGGGTAGGTTTTCGGCCACTTACAGGGCTTTCCGACATGACGTGTACCTGAATCGGGTCACTCGGGTTTTCTACTGATATTACCTTCGGTACCCCGTTTTGAGGGACCAAGGACATTCTCTCGCCTTGGGGGACTTCTTCATCAGGTGGCGAACCACCAGGTGTATTTTCGTTCAGATCGGACGAGGTGTAGGGTTTGTTCGGCACGACCACGTGGATGCCGGTTTGTTGGGTTTGTTAATTCTGGCTTGCTGTATAGCGTTGCCGGGTTGTTGTAGACTTCTTCAGGCATCCCGAGGCGATGAATTATGGAGTCCCTTATGCTTCATCAGGTGACCTAAGGCTTCAGCATTCTGAGAGGACCCTTCTTTAGGCTTACTTTAACTTCTTCATGCTTTGCCAGCAATTCCCAGCTCTTAAAGCGTGCTTACCCTTATGACGCTATTTTAGACGTCAACAATTCCTAAATGGGTGAATTGAGTGTCGAGCTCAAATTGGGAATCCGATTTAGATTCTGTCAGTTCCCACGGGTTATCCATACATCTCCGGTCGTGTTGAAATAATTAGCACTCCGATCGGACCGGTATTTTAGATATTGGGCCCCCGAACCGCACTGGTTTGGTTTTATACTTAACTTAATTCCTAAATGGGTGAATTGAGCATTGAGCCCAAATCGGGAATCCGATTTAGATTCCGTCAGCTCCCAAACTTAATTCCTAAATGGGTGAATTGAGCATTGAGCCCAAATCAGAATCTGATTTAGATTCTGTCAGCTCCCACAGGTCATTCACACATCTCTAATTGTGTTGGAATAATCAGAATGCCAATCGGACCAGTATTTCAATAATTGGGCCCCCGAATCCAACTTCTTTAGTTTTATACTTAATTACTAAATGGGTGATTTGAGCATCGAGCCCAAATCGGGAATCCGATTTAAATTTCGTCAGCTCGCGTGGGCAACTCACATATCTCCGGTCGTGTTGAAATAATCGGCACTCCAATCAGACCGGTATTTCAGATATCGGGCCCTCGAATCAGACTGCTTTGGTTTTATACTTAACTTAATTCCTAAATGGGTGAATTAAGCGCCGAGCCCAATAGGGAATCCGATTTGGATTCCGTCGGCTCTCACGGGTCACTCACACATCTCCGGTCATGTTGGAACAATCAAAATGTCGATCACACCGACATTTCAGATATTTGGCCCCCGAATCCAACTTCTTTGGTTTTATACTTGATTACTGAATGCGTGATTTGAGCATCGAGCTCAAATCGAGAATTCGATTTAAATTCCGTCAGCTTTCACGGGCCACTCACATATCTCCGGTCGTGTTGAAACAATCATCACACTGATCGGAATTATATTTTAGATATTGTGGCCCCAAATCTGACTTATTTGGTTTTATACTTAACTTAATTCCTAATTGAGTTAATTGAGGGCCGAGCCTAAACTAGAAATCCGATTTGGATTCCATCAGCTCCCATGGGTCACTCACACATCTCTGGTCTTGTTGAAATAATCAACATGTGGATCGGACCAATATTTCAGATATTGGGTCCCCGAATCCGACTTCTTTGTTTTGCTACTTAACTTAATTCCTAAATGTGATACACGTACAAGTAATTGATAATTCAGTACTTTTGAATTATGAAAAAGTGTATTAAAAAATGTAATAAACATCGTACTCACCTGAGAGGAATGTGTTGAGGTCGACGATGAAGGATGGTGAGGAGGCACCCAAAACTGGTTGAAGTAGGAGGCCATCACTTTCATCATAGTGTTGTAGATGGTCGACACCAGCATCTCCGAGATCTGTATCTGCAGTGATTGTGCGAGCTACGCCTGCACCATCTCTAAGATTTGCACCTGCAGCGACTGCGCGACTTGCGTCTGCAGCGACTGCACGACCTACGTCTACAATGTCTTCGAGATCTCCGACCGCAGTCTCTGCGGGAGGTGTGTCTCTAGCTCCTCCACCATGAGGTCAAGTTGGGCCTTAGAGCCGACAGAGGTAGTGGCACCGAAGAAGCTGTTGGTCGGGACTGAGCACGAATCATGGGAAGATGATATCACTGGACTGCAATCCAAGCTCTTCCCAAAGCCGTACCCCTGACCTTTCTTCAGTGGGCTGACTGCCGCTATCCACGCCTTGCGGTCTATCTCCAATTACAGCTCAATGTCCTCCTCATATTTCTCCATCATCTGCCTCGCGTATGCCTCCTACAAATTGAATAAAAATCATAAATTTTGGATTTATCAATCATTTTTGAAATAAAATAAATTGAAAATGTAAATAAACTTATCGCCACCTCCTGGGATCTCGTAGAGACATTGATCCGCCCCCTTTCTCTTATGTGTTCATTTGAACACCTCTCGATAGTTACCTTCACGATCGAGATCTGATTCTTGTTTTACAAATTACGTAAGAGAATTGCTTTAGAAATAAGCATGATTGATAACCATGGAGCAACATTCTTAATATTGAAACTAGGACCTTCCTACTGCAAATTAAAAGGGGTAAATCATCCTTCTATATACTTGTGTGCCAGTTGAATTTGATTTGATGCTTAAAATGCAGTTGTGTTCAGAGCAGTCTGGAATCTTAGCTCTGTCATTAATTATTACATGTTGATGTAATATTGAAATTATTTACATTAACCCACAAACTCATACACTGGGACATGATAACCAATATAAGGAAAGAACAACCAAACACTTCTTTGCCCTCATATTATGGTCTTTTGTTCGCCAGTGTTAGGTCAACTCTAGTCTTCAGTCTTCAGACTGGGGGGAACTCTTTTTCTTCTCCCTCTCCCTTTTGTGACTCGAAAAGAGTTTTGTAGATTTGGAGCAATGATGATGTTTATTTAAAGGCTATTAGCACCAATTACAGCATCCCACATTTGTTTTCTTGTATTCAAGTGATGATCCTTCACTTGCTTGTACCATGGTCTTGAGCAACTAAGATGCTAAAGCCTAGCTCCTTTTGTATTTTGTTTCCCTTTTGAGAAATGGGGATCTGTTGAAGAATGTTTTGATTATGACAAAACTTGGTACTTTGTGTATGTTATGAGTGGTTGCATTTGTGTGGCTCATGTCTTTGGGTTTTGAGTTGTAATTTTGCATTATACATGTGTAAATGAATATTTTTCTTATGATGCATTTTGTTCCCAAAGTGTGCTTAATCATGCAGGTCTACCGTCTCAAAAGCACTTGTGAAGTTAAGGCAAAGCATGCCTACAAGATGTTCAAAACAGGAGGAAAGTATGTCAAGAGCCGATAGATTTTGTTGGACAACTGAAGCTATAGTTAAACTCATTTCAACTCATCTGAAGGTTCACAATAGGCTAGAACACATTCTGAAACATCTCAGTTCAAGCAATAGCATCAGAAATTAGCAAGGCATCAAGCAAATGTTAGCAGCCATTCAAGGCAATGAATTCAGCAGTTTGAAGAGCAGCTCAAGTCTTAAGAATTCAGCAGCAATAGCATCATCAAGGTCAAACTTCAAAGATGCATCAGGCAACAACCAAATTTAGTCAAGCAGCAATTATACATCATCTGTTTGACGATGACCAAATGCCAGGTGACTTGTTGTTGGGCCAGATTCTAAATCCTTTAGATAATTGAGTTTTGAATGTCTAACTGTTTCATACAACTTAAATAGTTTTTGGAATGTTAAGATGGCTAAAATGGCTTGGTTGATGAAAGATCAAAATGGCTGTGAATGATTCAAGCACTGAATGCTGGTCAAATTGTTGATTATATGCTTAAATGAGTTCATATCATTCATATGCTTCTTCAGAATTTTAAATGGATGGTCATGAGCAAATCTAGACTTAAGCTCCACAATTGGTAAGTCTCTTGATTTCATATTTTCACAATATAAGGTGAGATTATTGGGCAAGTTGAATTCATGTTGTTTGATGGGAAACTGGTTACCTTGTGGGTTGTTGTAGGTTCAAGAATGGCATTTTTAACCTTCTCAAAGCTACAAGAAAATGGTAATATCTAATCACGTGTTTACCCTTGAAATGATGGAGGTTTGATGATGGTTTTTGACCCAATCAGGCAGGGGTCGACCCATAGGGTTGACCCTCACTGGGTCCTGGTCTGTCCAGGGCCGTTGGAAGGCTGGAAATTGCATGGGTCGACCCCTTCAATCCAGACTTCTGTCTGGGCTGCTCTAGGCAAAGAAAGCTCAGGGGTGGACCCTAAGGGTCGACCGTTTCCTGACGAGGTTTGCAAAAGTGCATAAATCCCTTTGTTTAGCCATGGAAACTCTACCATTTTGCCCCCATATTGTTCCTACACTTATGAGGGTGTTTTTAACATGTTCTAGGAGGGTTAGATGGGTCTTTTGGCCACTCCTTGTTATATATATACATCCTCTCCGAATTTTAGATGGATAACCCTAATGAGCTAACAGTTTCTATCTTGTAGGAGAAGAAAGGGAAGAAGCAAAGAAGGAGAAGAAGAGTGGGGGATATCATCTACTTCAAGGCATCTTTGGAGCTCGCGGTAGAAGAAAAAGAGGAGCGGATTGAAGAGAGGAACAATAAGGCACTGAAATCGCGATCATCCGTTTACATCAACTAGAAGACTAGGAGCATCTAGAAAGGGGGAATTCTATACATGATGGATTTTCTTGGTTTTGGTCTTTCTAGCATATCTTAGGTTTGAATGTAATCATATGAATATATCTTTATTTTTCTGAACAAACATTCTGTGTGTGTGAGTGCGGAGAGTGAGTTCTCCGAGTGTATGTGTTGACGCTTGTGCATCGTCTTGTGCGGAGGATCTCCGCGTGTGGTTTGGGGTTCATCCCCGTGTGTGTGTGCATGCCTCGTCCTGCGTGTGTGTTAGAGCTTGGCTCCGTGTGTGTGGGGATTCATCCCCGTGCTGTTTTAACAGCAGTGAAGCCTCACTTAGTTGAGTGAGGGGTGGATGTAGGGAGCCCGGTGTAGTCCCGAACCACCTTAAAAATTGATGTGTCAATGTGAATGCTTGTGTGATCGCTCCATATCTTCTACCCCCATTCATCTATTGATATGTTGTTCCATCGAACATTTCCACTTTCACCATGAATGGTTCCATGATAATCTGAACATAAGTTTTCTGATATTAATTAAGTATTTGTGTAGTTTCCGCTGCATGGAGTTTATGTTTCAAATTGGACTTATATTTTTAGAGGGATCTATTCACCCCCCTCTAGATCCGTCTTCCTGCACTACGGGACCCAACATGATCTATTACAATTTGAAAGTTGTCTTTTTCCATTTACATGATGCGTTTGTTCTTTCATGAACATTGATCTTACTTTTTCAACTGTCCTTGGGAGATTGTCATCACGAAAGTATGTTGTTTTCTTCTAGATGATATGCATGCGAGATATGGGTGAGATAATTGGAGTTCATATATATATATTGGGCATGCATGCTGCAGACCTTATCCATGTGGCATCCAATGCAATAGCCATGGGAACACGCATTCAAGTAATTTATACAATGGAATCAATGTGCTCATGTTCTTAATTTTATTTTAATGTATCTCTCAAAAAACTTACAAGAGACTATCAAAATTGCCTAACAAGGGATGCTTGATGTTTGGGTAATGATGCATCTTATTCACCATGTCAATGGTAGAGTATAAAGTAACAAAATCAGAAATATTACTTACCAATCTCTTTTTTTAGGTCGTGAAGCTGACATACTCGCTTGTATGTACATTCACCTCCGGTACTTTTATACGATTTGATGTCACGACTTGCGACCTCCGTTTTCAGTCATCAGTATTCCACTTGTCACACAAACTACTCCAAACCTCCCCCCCTATCCAAGAGGGGCAATGCTCTTTCCAAAGTGTCATGTCATCTGCCCCATGCCACTTTTTTTGGCCTTCGATCGGGCTTTAGTCAATGTATCACGCATTCGAGTTCTTGCAACGTGCTCCCATACACGCCTAGCTACAGCCTCGTCTGAGGGATGGGTAAAGTGATACTTCGCTTGCAAAAAATATATATTAAACTTACATCATTATACTAAAATGAATGGTTGAGAAAGAAGTAATTTAAAATTTTAAATTACATACTATGAACTGGTTGAACATTGAGTCTCCGACCTCGATCGGCATATCCTTCCACTGGTGGACCCTAGAAGGAACAAATCATTTGAGTAGGTCAAAAATAAACCGGGCCACATTCTCTAAATTAGGACCAATTTTTTTACTACATTTACAAACCATATAGATAGAGGTAATTACATTTATAACAGATAGATAACGAATACAAACCCTAGGAAGATACTTACTTCCTCTGAGCATAGTCTATGTAGATCACCTCGCGGCCATCATCGACGTGTGCACTACTGGCGTCATCTGTTGTTGGGACAGATGACGTAGGTACAACCCTCTCCTCGTCGTGTGCTGCAAGTAAAATAGAAATGAAAATTAGAATCATACTGAATGAATAAATACATGAATGGGTATTCGAGGGCAGTGGTGGAAGTGATGGCAGTCCTCCAGAGCCTCTAGAGCCCCCTGTAAAATTTAAATGACATAAGCAAACTTCTTATCAATGCACATATAGCAAGAAACTTTAATAGGCATACTTATCCCCAGAGTCGGTGGTACAGAGGAGCCTCCAAAGCCCCTCCTAGTCACCCTTGTAAAATTTGAATGACATAAGCAAACATATTATCAATGCACATATAGTAGGAAACTTTAATAGACATACCTGCCCCCAGAGTCGGGGAGACAGAGGAGCCTCCAAACACCCTCCCAGTGCCCCCTATAAAATTTAAACGACTTAAGCAGACTTCTTATCAATGCACATATAGCAGGAACTTTAATAGACATACCTACCCTCAGAGTCGGGGAAACAGAGGAGCCTCTAGAGCCCCTCTCAATGCCTCCTGTAAAATTTAAATGACATAAACAAACATATTATCAATGCACATATAGTAGGAAACTTTAATAGACATAATGTCACCACAGTCCGTGGTACAGAGCAGCCTATCCCACTGCTCTCTCCCCTCCCATTGCCCCCTCCCCGCCCACTTGAGGCTCTAGATCTCCCCCCTCCTTGAACCATATCTCCTTTGACAGCATTAAAAATCATATATGTTAGTTACAATATCTTGAAGAAAATTAACAGCATTCATTATCAAAAATAAAAACATATGGAAATTCTTACAATATTTTCTATCAATTTTCAAACAATATTCATTTAGTCTTTAGATGATAAGGATGTGTCTAACTTAGCCTCATCTCCATCTTCATCTTCGTCTTCATCACCATAAGACTTCATTTTCAGTGGACGACTCCTCTGTTTCAACGGAATTAATTCACCCTTCATCGATCTTATGTAGCTCATGTGGTCGGCGTCTTTCACTTCATTCTCCTTACATAAACGAAGTGATCCATCAGTTTCGCTAGAGACTAAATATGTAGAAGCCAACTCAAGAGCCTCAACTTGGTCTGATTGAAAATAATCGTCATTGACATCCTCCTCTAAATGTTCAGTTTAATCCAACCCATAATCAGGGAGAAGCTTACTTTAACCCTACAAATTGCCCACCAGTCATTCCTTTCTTAATTCCTCGATAATGGATAGGCTGTGTAATACACTTGTTAGGCTTGTTCGGCGAAAATGAACGGCTCGTGGGGATTCAATTTTGACTTATGTTTTACATCGACAATCCCATATGTTATGTCATTTCATACAAAATTAGGATCAAACCACTCACACTTAAATAGAAAAAATATGGTTGTCTTACCCTAGATACTCCAATTCTATAATAGTCAAGTTCATTATCATTGTAAGTACTATCTCTAACATACACGCCACTATTCATCATGGACTTATTTTATCTATATTCTATGCTGTGAAATCTGTATCCATTCATAATAAACTCATTATATGAATGAGTGACGTTTGAGGGGCCATACTTATCTCTCAAATAGTAGGTTTAGAAACAAAACCTTGTTGAACCTATATATAAATCAGGCTAGTTAGGAGAAATGGGCGCAAAGAAATTAAATGGGCATGTCCTCTGTTAATGTTTGAGACTTACTTGATGTCTTAGCCATATGGCAAAATACTTCTCTCGATACTTTTCAACATCTGCACCAGTGAGTTGTGGATGTTGTTGGCTTAACTCTAAGTGAAATCGTCTGCATTAAGAATTCAACGCTACCTTCAACTATAAGGAGAAGGGCAAAGAACTTATCTACATGATTTATACAATGTGAATCCTAGACTTACTCTACATAAGGGTCAATGCCTGGACAATTCAGAAGAACGTGTATCTCTGCCGCTTCCAACTCTCTATGTTCAAGCATGCGAGTCGAGGGGCACCTGAACGCACGCCCTGGATACTTAAATATGGAGAGCTACTCTAATGCAACTGGCTCTCCCCCATCATCATTACGAGGCGGTTGAGTACAACGAGTATATACCTCAAGTTCAAAATACATTGAACAAAAGTTCAATATTTCTTCCATAATGTATGCCTCGCTAATTGAACCCTCCACATTTGCTTTGTAGCGAACCTTTTTTTTTCAATTCATGCATGCACCTAAGACAACAATTCAATTAAAAATCACATACATATTATACAAATATAACAATTATTAGAATGTAGATATTATATTCATGTAAATATTCCTCTCAAATGGATATATCCATCAAAACTAAACTGGCCCACGAACTTTAGCTTCTTAAGGGAGGTGGATAATCAAGTGTTCTATCAAATTGAAGAATGCAAGAGGACATATCTTTTCTAACTTGTAAACCGTCATGACCATATTATGTTCAATAGTTTGCACATCTCGAAGTCTGAGTTCTAATGCGCATAAAATTTTGAAAATCTGACTTAACTCGGTCAGTACTCCCCATATAGGCCTTGACAACAAGTTACGGAATGCAATGTGCACTAGTTTCTATATGAACACATGGCAGTCATGACTTTTCATTCCATATACTTTCCCCTCATTAACATTCACATAACGTGTAATGTTAGACACATATCTATCTGGGAATCTCAACTGTTTCAGCCACTGGCATACTTCCTTGATTTGTCTATCCCGAAGCACGTAAGTTATTTTAGGTTGCACAACTTTTTCATTTATGTGCTGTAGTTCCAGCTCTAAACGTTTAAAAAGCATTTTCAAGTCTATACATGCTTTGGTATTGTCCTTTATTTTGCCTTTTATATCCATGATGGTATTAAACACATTATCAAAGACATTATTCTGGACAGGTATGACGTTCAAGTTATGCCGTACAAGAAGGGTTGATCAGTAAGGTAATTCCTAGAAGATGCTTTTCTTCACCCAGTTGTACTCCTTTCCAAACCCAGAGAGATGTCGTGTCCTGCCAAACAACTGTGCTATATCAGGCAAGTTTTGCACCTATGCTGCCATTTGTTGGCCAGCCCACTGATCTAAATCTGCTTCATCTAATTCCATTCTATTCCTGTAGAATGCATCTTTTTGCCTTCGGAAAGGATGTTGAATTGGTAGAAACCACCGATGACAATCAACCTACCATTGCTTCCCACAATACTTTAATGTAAATGATTTTATATTCTCCATATAGTAAGGACATGCAAACTTCCCATATATACTCCAGCCAGATAACATTCCATATGCGGGAAAGTCACTTATCGTCCACATCAGTGCAGCCTTCATTGGAAAATTTTGGTTCCTATATGCACCATATGTAACACACCATCAATCCACAACATTTTCAACTTATCGATCAACAATCTGAGATCACATCTAAGTTTTTTCTAGGATTTTTGGCACCAGGAATCACTAAGGATAAAAAGAGATTTTCTCGCTTCATGTACATGCTTGGTGGAAGGTTGTATGGTGTCATGAAAACTGGCCAGCAAGAGTAAGAAGTAGATGAACTTCCAAATGGATTGAACCCATCATTGCATAAGCCAAGTCTAACATTGTGCAACTCCATTAAGAAGGTTGGATGAGTACAATTGAAGTGAGTCCACACTTTACCATCTACAGGATGACAAATTATGTCCGCATCACGGTGAACTCTTTTGGCTTTCTATCTCATATATCGAGCTGTCTTTGTGGACATATATAATTGTTGAAGTCTAGGCATGGGAGGGAAGTACCGCAATAACTTGTAAGGTACGTTTTTCTACTTCTTGTTTCTCCCTCTCTTAGGTTTAAACCAAGCAACATTACAAATGGAACAAAATGTCTTCTCTGCATTATCTTTTAATATAACATATAATGATTAGGGCATGCTTCTATTTTCACATATCCAAGTCCTAGATCATTAACCATCTTCTTTGCACGGTAGAAATTTTCAGGTAACTTCTCGTCTCGAGGTAATATGCTCTTGATGGTGAGGAGGAGACGGTCAAAATATCTCTCACTGATGTGAAATTCTGACTTCAAATTCAGCAACTATGACACTGTAGACAATCGAGTACGATTTTGACATCCAGCCCACAATCATCAACATCCCTTAATAATTGATAAAATTTTCCAGCTATGTCGTTTGACGCTTCTTCGTTATATCCCTATTCTTGATGAACATTAATTCCAGGACCAACTGCAAAACGCAATTCAGGACATGTCGCATCCAAAACCATATCCACATATGTGCTTGTGCCTTCAACATTGGCTTGCTCATACGACCAAAAAGTCTCACCATGCTTAGATCAGTTCATGTAATCTTGTATGAACCCTTTATGGTACAAATGACGCTCAACATTGTATGTTGAATAGAACCTCAAGTTCTTACATTTTGAATAGGGACATCGGATATGACTCTTGTCATCTATTACACTTGAATTCCCATATGCAAATTCAATGAAGCATGATACAACATCTTTGAACTCCTCATATACCACCCCGCCAACTGTTATACGATACATCCATCATCAATCTACAGACATTTTTCCTACACTAACTCAACGTTAATTATTCTTAAACATAAGCCCAACCCTTTCCTCACACCGTTCAATATAGACAATTTCAATAGGAAGGGATTATTATTTAGATTATCACCTTGTAGCCCATCCATGAAGGTTTAATCGCACGATCACTTATTGTATGTGCTGTACGATTTGTTGAAAAATTTGGTAGCATCTCCCTACACTTCTCCAGTATACCAAAAATATTTATTGATTAATTTTTTTTTTCAAACACTTATTAATAAGTGGTTAAGAAAATACTTAAAATCAATAAAGGTATGCCAGAGAAGAGTGAGAAGACGCAATTGAAATTTTTAACAAACTGTACAAACACTTATAGTAAATGACCACCTAAGTGTGATTAAATATTCACAGACCATCCGAATGGGATAATTCAAGACTTTGAGTTAGATACATATGTTCTCATAAAAAAAAATAAGAACATACACATCAATCGCCAAGTCTTGAATGGACAGGTTCATTGACATAGGCTTAACATACTCTCCATGATGTGCTTGAAATGTTAGGTTGCAGTCACGCACCTCAGCCCACATGGAACACCTCATCTAATTAAAGAACATCAAATTTAAATAATGTATTCCATATGCACACACCGAATTAAAGAACATCAAACTTAAAGATATCTATTTGCATCACAACAAGGGTGTGGATGCATTTTCTAGAATGCATGAAGATATCCGAGAACATCAAATTAAAATGATGTATTCTATATGCACACATCGAATTAAAGAATATCAAACTTAAAGATATCCATTTGCATCACAATTAGGCTGCGGATGCATTGTCTAGAATGCATGAAGATATCCGTTTGCATGCAATCTCTAGAGTTTCATGAACTTGTTTACCGATCTTCAAAGGGAATACAAGGGACCATTCTTTGTTGGGTTTAGCTTCACTATGGAATTCTGGTGCATTGGACCCCATTTCGTACAGTTATAATGAAGGCATATTGTAGTATAAGGATAGGATTGAATTACATTCAGATTATAAACACCTTGACCATAGTTGTCAAGGTGACAAGGCAAACCAAGGTGCTCACGGGGTCCCTATGCACTTAGGCGACAAGGCACCCTCTTAGGTGTCGCTTAGGCAACACTTTGACCACAAATTAAAAAATTCAAAATATATTTCCCATAATGTATAAAATAAGAATAAAATAAATAAGAAATTTAAAAAAATATAAAAACTTCATAAGCATGAAGAAATTGTAGTAACTAAATTGCAAGATAATAATATATAATTAATTTGCATCAAAAAATTATAGTAAATTTAGAAATAAAAACTAAAACTTGAAAAAAATATGAAAGAACATAATAAATGCAGAGACGGGGTGGACTGAGGGGTCTCTCTGGGCTTTGACACACACACACACACACACAAAGATGGTGTCACAGTGGAAAGGGGGTGGACATATGGGGTATCGGTTGTCACCTCTCGACATAGAATATCAGAATGCGATAGTTATACCAGTCATGTCAATCAGAGCATGCACTAAAGGAATTACATCAATACCACAAGACCCAACTCTAGAATCATTCCACAGTAGACATACCACAATTGCGGTGAGAAATTTAAAATTTCAAACTGAGCCTTAGTAGAATAACTTTCCAAGACCTTTCCAATTGTCATAAGAATCAAAAGTTTACAATGATTTTCTCAACTCTAACTAAGGAAAGAAAAAAAAGACTTCTAGGGGTAGTCTAGTCGCTCCAGTACTCTTGTCCTTCCCCATCAGAATGTGATCCATCATCTGTGTTGCCTGATACATGACAAAAACACTAGATGAGTGAATGCTCAGTAGGAATTACACCTCTATACTAAGTTATCTATAAGTGATTATTACATTAATCATGATAGTGCACTAAGTCATGAAAAGCAAGTTCAAAACATAAAGTAAAGCAATAGGATGATAACCACGAGGATATGAAGATGTAATCAATAGGATTACAATTGCAGGAAAAGAGAGAGACAAGTATAAGATTTCAAGAGTATAATGCTAGAGATACCTTTGCAAGGAGTGCAAGTTTCCAAGGAACATGGAACACGTATAATTTCAATAGTAATTGGCCATATCATGAGTCATAGCCCATAAGGGCAACATGAACAAGTCAAGCATTTAATCATTCATTACACGAGTGGATTTTCTAGTTTAATCTAGCATGCATGTAAAGGTGGAATGCCACATTAGGTCATTCAACACCCGTGAGCACAAGTACTTTCAGGGACTCCTCTCAGGACAGACCAGGCCCTATAATTGCTAGGCATTGGGATTATTGAATCATAGATACCAAGTAATCACTAGACAATCACATTTTAATGGCCAAGCAAGTTCTAAAGAAATCAAGCTTACTAGCCAAGGGTTATAAGCTAGAAATACTTCATGGAACATGAAGAGATTTCAAGGATAAGGAAATTAAAAGACCGGATTCGCATTCTATGGGCATAGAGGTCTAGGAGTTCTGGTTATTGGGACATTGAGATGGATAGTGCGAGAACCAAGATAAGAAACTGGGTTACATCGTGTCACTACAGAGTGGCTCATTTTAAAGATTTTGGACAGAACCACATCTTGGTATAATGGCGCATTACAAACACTTTAACAGTACAACGTCTGAACATAATGATGTGTTCTAGAATAGTTGAAAAAAACCACGTATGATCATCCAAGCACATTCTAGAGACACAGAATAGAATCACGTCTGAGCACATAGGCGCATTCCAGAAGGGCCAGTTAAAGCATGTTTCTTCAGAGTGACGTGATTTAGAGGGTTTTTAGAGTTCTTGTGGTATAACTAGCCTAGTGATCGAAGAGGGAATTCTTCGATGTTGGGGTCTTACGAAGGTCTTAGCGAAAGAGATTCCGATCCATCCAGAGGGATTCCCGAACAGAAGGTCCTTCTCTCACCAAGAAAGGGTTTGTGAGTTAAAACTTTAGTAAATCAGTCGAATCACGTCACGGTAGTGTGACATGGATTCAGAAAATTCTCCAATTAATGGAGTAAATAAATCATGGAAAACAATGGTGAATCACATCAGTCCAACAGGTTACAGATTTCTAAATTCATGTAGGCCTACTTAGACGTGAAACATAAACTGTGTCACTTTGTTAGGACACCAATTACAACAGTAAACGTAAATCACAGAAACCCATCTTACATAGACTTAACGTGGAAAATAAATCACTACAACATGATGCTTATATGTAACGATTCATACAACGATAGATATGGTGGAATTTAAATCAAGAAAATATGATAGATGGTGATTAGGAGGATTGTAATATGTGGAATTAAATCAAGAAAATCTAGGCTCTCAACATGGATAGGATTGAAAAATCAACATATTGATTAACATCTAAGAAATTAAATTTTCACTTGATAGATTAATATTTTGCAAGATTTAAGACTTGAAACAATTATTTTTGAAGGTGATTAACAAGTTAATGCATGAATTGGAAACAAGATTAACATCCCTGAATCGCGTCCTGACACCTGGACGCAGTCACTCAAATCATGTCCCTTGGTTCAGTCGTGTATGAATTTAGCACTTGCTTCCTTCGCCGTGGATTAAACATGAAAATGAAATGCGTCTGATGTTGGTGATGCCTATTGTAGGGCGTCACCTATCACGACACGTATCACATTCATTAAACTAATCTAAAAAAACCACCTGTTTTGACATAGTTGGTTTAAGAGAAAAATTTGCGATGCATTCTACATGAAACACAGTGATCTAAGAATGAAATTGAAGAGCACATGAAATTGTACCTATCATGTTATTTAATTTAATTATGCCTGGGAGATGACCTACCTTTTGGTGTGATGAAAAGAAAAGAAGAAGACACGATGCTCTCCCCTCACGCAGCTCCTTCTCTTCCATGCACGAACGTCCAGAGCTCCAAGTCCTTCAGTAGCATAGGGTTTGGGCTAGGGTTTAAGGTCTTATTTATAGATCCTGCCCCATGGAATCCTAGTTTTACTAATATTTCCTGGGAATAAAATCTTATTTCCTGTTAAACTCTTTTCCTACCCAAACAACTGTTAGTTAACTCTCCATCTTTGATTAAGGGATTCGGGTTTTGTTATTAGGGTTTTGGTATGATCGACGGTCTCATGGGCTTTAGGTTTTCTTTGTTATATTAAGGCCCACACACACAAAGCCTATTCTGTTAGCGGTGCAAATGTTATTAGGTTAAGTGTTTTATGGCCCATTTAGACTTAAAGCCCTTTAAGAGAGGTTTTAAGCATTATATATTTATATATTAATTACTTGATAAGAATAAATTTAAGTCATCTTTAAATTATTTATTGTATGAAGTTTCATTCACCCATTAACATATTTTTATTTGTTATACCAAAATATCATTTTTATTTATTTTAATTAATCAAGTTGTTACATCCTCTCTCACTCAAAAAGAATTAATTTGGTCTCCCAAATTCACATGTTTAACTTACGAAATTCAAATGAGGGATTCCAACTAACTTGAGAATAATTCCAGATATTTTTATTTAATCACATCTTCTAGTTCCCATGTTACTTCCTCTTGTCCACGCCAACTCCACTAGATCTTCATCATCAATATCTCTCTATTCCTTAGTTGATGCAACTTCTGATCCAATACTTTGATGAGTCTCCCTTCATAGAATAAATCCTTTTGTAGGACCAAATCATAATATTGAATCATATGAGAGGAGTCATAGACATACTTCCTCAACGTTGATACATGAAAGATATCGTGTACTCCTGCCAACTACTGGGGTAACGCCAACCTGTAAGCCACTTCCCTGACTCTATCAATGATCTCAAAGGGGCTAATAAATCTCTGTCTTAACTTCCCCTTGACTCCAAATCTTTGAATTCCTTGAGTGGGTGATACCTTCAAGAAGATATGGTCCCCAACTTGAAACTCCAAGTCTCTCCTTATATTATCAACATAACTCTTATGCAGAGATTGAGCAACTTTTAGTCGGTCCCTTATTATCTGGATATTCTTAGTTATATCTTGAACAATGTCATGGCCTAACAATCTCTTCTCTCTAACCTCCTCTCAACATACAGGTGATCTACAACTCCTACCATACAAAGCTTGAAGGGTGCCATCTGAATACTTGATTGATAGCTGTTATTGTAGGCAAACTTAATCAAAGGTAAGCGCTCAAGCCAACTGCCACCAAAGTCTATCATGCAAGCTCTAAGTATATCCTTTACGATCAGATGGGTCCTCTCCGTCTGCCCATCTATTTGAGAGTGAAAAATTGTATAAAATCTTTACCTAGTTCCTAAAGATAATTGATTCCTTTACAAAAGTGAGAGGTAGATCTTAGATTTTTATCAGAAATTATAGATGAAGGAAAGCCATGTAGCCTTACCACCTCCTTGATGTAAAGTGTTTCTAGAACGTCCACCATCTATTTACTTTTAATGGGTAGAAAATGAGCAGACTTGGTCAACCTGTTCGGCCACTATTATCTAGATTGCATCAAATCCACCTCGAGTCTTTGGCAATTCCACAATAAAATCCATACTAATACTTTCCCACTTCCATTTCGGTATCTCTAGAGGCTTCAATTTTCTAGTAGGTCCGAGATGTTCTATCTTAACCTGTTGACATATCATATAAAGGCTCACAAACTCGGCCACTTCTCTTTTCATATTCGGCCAGCAGAAAGTTCTCTTTAAGTCCTAGTACATCTTAGTAGTTCCTGGATGAATGGTATACCTAGATTGATGCGCTTCTTCTATGATCTTCTTCTTGATCTTAACACAATCAGGCACACAAGCTCTTCCTTGAAATAATAGCCTTCTATCATTGGCCAGCTAGAAATCAGGTCTTCAATCTAAGTTCTCTTTAACTTCAACAAATAAAGGATCATTACCTTGATGTTCTTTAATCTCTGAAAGCACATTAGACTATAATCTGATATTGGCAATCATGACTCGCTCTTCCTTTTCTTTCACATTCAAATTTAATCTTGCAAATTACTCCAACAAATGCCATTCACTAAGCATTAAATTTGATAATAGAGCCATCGACTTCCTGCTAAGGGCATCTACCATATCATTGCCTTTTCCAGGATGATATTGAATAGAAAAGTTAAAGTCCTTCAAATATTCCAATTATCTCTTTGTCTCATGTTGAGCTCCTTCTGAGAGAACAAATACTTCAGACTCTTATGGTTAGAATAGACAATGAAAGGCTCATCATATATGTAATGACCCGAGAATCCGATTACCGGGAAGGCCCGATAACCCGAGACTCGCACCGCCGCCCACGAGCCGGGAGGGCTCGGAAGGGCTAAAAGGAGTGTGGAGGCACAAGGAAATAGGAAATAAAGCAGGACAATTCAACAACTAACAGAAATAAAATAAACAACTATAACAGAGTCCAGTCCAACAGAAAGTGCAGTCTAAAGCAGTAAAGCGTACCACATGCCAAGTGAACACTCGGCCCGGCAAGCTGGCAACTGAGAACCTCCGCTCCGCACCCTCGAACCTCGAGGAAGAACCGCCACACCTGAAAAGCAGGGAATGAGTCTCCAAAACAGAGACTCAGCAGGGATCCCGCGGAACCCCAACTGGAAATAACGGCGGTAGCGGAAAGGAGAGCTACAACTACAGCAGGAACAGCAAACCGATGGCCGGTCAAAAACTCGGCACTACAGCTACTCCTACTGCCAGAAGGCAGACCTCGATCACACAGTCGAAGCTACCGAACCACGCTAGTACCACCTACCGAAGTAAGAACACACGGCAACCACGCCGTAGAGGCCTGTCCCTCGGACACAGCTGACCTGGACACGTTGTCCAAGGTGCAACCCCGACCATCCGATCGCGGGTATCGCACAACAAGAACCAACCTCGGTAAAGCCACTAGCACTAATCTCACGGCGCAAGAACCGACACATGCGCCAAGGTGAAACAACCGAACTCACCGGTCAACACGACCAAAAACCCGAAGGTCAAAGACACAGAGACTGACAGTCTGTCACTCCGTACACGACAGGAGTACCACCCACTAGAAGCACAGCCGGTAGCGTCCCCTGACGTCTTACACCGCACCGCAGGTGAACCACCTGACGTGGTAGGTCCTACCCGAGGCGCGAACACCGTACAAGTAACCACAAACAAGTAACTAGCTGGGGTCACGCCCGTCGACGTGGGTCCAACCGCCCCCAACCACGTGTGCACACACAGACCGCGCGTCCCTGGTCTGGCCCTCTGACCGGTTTTCCCCTCAGCCGGACTCTGGCTGCAAGACGTGGGGCCCGACGGCAACCGGTCCACAAACCGCCTCTAAGGGTAAGCCCGTACACCACTCCCTGGTGCGACCAGCACACGCGTACTGGTAGGCTACGACTAGTGGAGGGTCACTGAAGGAGTAGACTCTCAACTCAACGGAAAACAACGTTCGAATCTGACGACGTACGGGGACAACCCCCCGTACCGGCCCCGTCGCACGGTGACCACAGTCAGAGAAGAAACAGGACTCGCAGTCCACGGCCACGCACGCACCGTGCGCGAGAGTCGAGAAAACCCAAGTGACGCTAAGTCACTGGACTCTAGACAGTCCTCTAGACACACTACACCCAACGGTCCTTGAGTCAGAAGACTCTGGGTCAAGACCGTTGTACGCGACAGCACAAGGCCGTCAATCTAGTCCAATCTCTAGGTCTAAAACCACGGTAGCACGAGTACCGAGACAACACACGAGTTGCCAAGACCATTCCCATGGGAAGGGAACGCAAGGGACAAAGGCCGCTCACACGGGCCACACAGAAAATACAGAAGCACGATTCCCAAGGCAGCACACAAGCCGCCACGACGATTTCCCATCTTGAAGCAAGCGGGAAACCTCCAGCCCCAGGCCGGACAACTGGACTCACAGTCCAAGGCCAAACACATGGCCCACACGGGAATCGCCTTCCAAAGGAACCCACGATATGCGGGGGAGACCCCACCGCACACACACCGATACACGGTGACTTGATCATGCGTAACACGAAAGCCCGGAACACGTGGGGTCACCCGGACCCACCACACCTATGGGCACGCTAATCGAGGCAACACGGTCCCTCCCGACACCCCAAAAACACAGACATAGAACCCATGGGGTGTCCGGGATACTCACAAGGCCGGAGGTCGACCACTGGGTCCCAACCGGGTCGACCGGAGACCAACACAATGCGATCGGACGCTAAAAGGTCACCTGGACCCTTAAGCGCACGACACGTAAAACGAGGTAAGCAGAACCTCCAGACACCCCAAAATACAGTCACGGAACTCCACTGGGTGTCCAAGGCACACACGGCCCGCGAGGAGCAAGATCAGCCGCAGACCGCCTGCCCCGGGCAGCCCGGCTGGTCCCTCCAAGAACGCGCTACACGTGCATAGCGCGTTAAGCCAGAACGCGCTATACGTGCCTAGCGCGTTCAACACGAACGCGCTACATGACCATAGCGCGACCAGGCCAGGTCGCGCTATGATCCTATAGCGCGACAACCAGAACGCGCTGGGGCCGTAAGGCGCGACCCGAACCGCCTTACTGTTCATCTTCTCCGATGAACGCGCCCTATCGGGGCAGCGCGACCTTCAAGAACGCGCTACTGGAGTATAGCGCGTTCTCAGTCCGCGCCCGGAAATGGTAGAAACCGCGGGAAAAGCCATGCCACGCCCCGTTCACCCCCAGGTGAAGGGGAAACAAAAGGGGAAACCTTCCTCAAGCCCCTAGGCATGCATCTAAACCCCTGGATCGCCCAAAAACACCATAAAATGGGAGATCCGGCTCACACCCCAAAAACACACATTTTCTCCAAAACGCCCCGTTTAGCCCGCTCGGCTCACCACGGCCTACGAAACTTGCGGGATAAGGAAGTACACGGGCTGAGGGTCCATCACCCTACCTCCACCGAAGATTTCGCGCACCGTGGACGCCGATCCACGAAGAAAACGCCATTGAAGCCTCGCCGTTCCACGAACTCACGGCCGAGCTTCCACGCGCCTCCACCGCCTCGATCCTCGTCCATCCTCGCCCGTACCTCGCCCGCGCCATCCCCACCTCGCCCGTACTCCGCCCCGTCGGCCGCCGAAGAGAGAGGGAGAGAGGAGAGAGAGTGAGAAGAGAGAGGGAGAGAAAAGAGAAATGAGAGGGGAGAGAGAAAAGAGTTATATATAGGAAAATCCAGAAATTCAAAAAAATCCAAAAAATAGAAAATCACACCCTCGCGATCCTCGGAGCGCACCGATCGCAACGGTACCACTCACGCCCAGGTGAACGGCCCGGTTCACCCGTAACGAGGTTCCGAAGGGAAAGCCGAAACCCACACCGGGAATCGGAAAACACACGCGAAAAAAGCCACGGAACGCCTCCGGGCCTCCGAAACGACTCCGGATCGCGCCGATCCGAACACGAAAGATGTCCGAAACGAAATTTCGGACACAACGGAGTCAGACACACCGAGAAACCAGATCCGGGACCCATGAAAAGGATCCGAAAAATCCGGGGCATTACAGCCCTCCCCCCTTAAAGAAATTTCGTCCTCGAAATTCAGGACCTAGCGCAAGGTCACAGGGGAAGAACACTGAACCAACTGACAACGATGTCAGAGCCCCAGCACAGAAAACCTCAATTCTCACGAAAAAACCGATCCTGAGGGACACCGCCAGACTTACAATCACAAGCAACACCTCGCTCCTCGCGCCGAGCACACTGGTCAACAGAGCTGGCATATAACAAAGGACACAGTCCGGCATCACCTCAGACAACGCGAGAATCCACCATGGCGCCGCAGCCACGATCTCGCTCACCGAGGAATCACAACCCTCGACACGAGCAACAGCTACCAATCCAACCTATGGTCGGCAGACAAATTACACAACAGCTTCGCAGCCAGCTGACAGATCGCATACCCTCCTCAAGGGAGCAACCAAAATAGAGCCTCCACCAGCTCAAGCAGTCATCCCAGCAGACCGCAACCAGCTCATCGGCTCCACAGCAAGGAACACCTCACACATGGCAAGCCGAAAGCCGGACATAACACTGCGCCAACTCTTGTCAGAAGACAACCTTCGACAAAGCCCAGATCCCATCCGGAAAGGCACATTACAGAAACGACCACCAAAGGTCTCGCTGGCACACGGCTCTCGCCACGCTCGAGCCCGACAACCAGCACCTTCTGTCTCTGAAAAGACCATCCACCGGTCACCAACTGCTCGTCAACGAAAAACCTCCGCTTGCTCAGCTTCTTCCTTCTTTCCTGGTCCTCGACCGGGTCCGAAGAAAACATTCCAAATCTCGGCAAGCCATCCGTCGACTCACACACAGACTGATGCCAACCTCTCAGAAGGCCTCCGCCCTAAGGCGTCACCCTTCCATCTGGTTTCATCAAATCCTTCGATCCATCCAAGTGGACACCTGCCAATCCCGATTCCGCCCTTACCACAGAGCCACGGGACACCACCTAAACAGAGCTCACGGGTCCCCAAGCAACTAACATCTTACCGTCACAGTCCGACAAGACCGTAGAACCAATGGGAACCCACAGCCTGCCAGAGATCACTTCTCCAAAAATGATCTCATCCGAGGACACGACTGGGAACACAAGTCGGGCGCCAAGCCACCGACTCTGACCAACACGTCCTCGACCTCCGTCAGGCGACATCCTCAACAACCTCATCCAGGTCTAACACCGACGCCTGACACGGCTTCCAACACAGGAACAGGGTACTCATGCGGCGCGCTAGCCAGCACTTTCCCCAACACTACATCCTGCCAGTGCCAACAACCATGCCTTCTCGGGCAACGGCACGGCAACAACACGTTTCACACCGAGGAACCAATCCTCCGATGCTCAACGCAAACTCAGGAATCCGCCCGTAGCAACCAACGCTACGATCCTGAACCAATGGGTTACAAGCCCACCACGCTCCCGCTGCGCACTCTGATCCACGCGCACAGCCGAGAAAGCAACACACCGCCCAACCGGCACTCGTCCTTCCGGAAAAGCGCCAGCACACCCTCACACAACAAGGGAATGGGCACGACTTCTCACAGGCAACCACCTTGCCAAGACAAGGAGCACGTCTCGCACGGGCTTCATGGCACACAAGGCCAGCCAATCCGAACACACAATGCAAGACGACGATCCTTAGCCGAACGCAATCTCTCCAACCAAAGGAGAAACCAGCGCACTTTCGACCAACGGAAGAACTCCACGCTCGACCTGACCTCGAACCTCGCGCACATGCTGGAAACAGCACCATCCAGCACCCAGGAAAACCATCGCTTCCATCAGGTCAGCGCCTCCGACACACTCGACGAGTGTCACGTCGGACCACCATCACGACACCTCTCGATGCACCACCGTTGCAATTCCTCAACTGCAACACGCCACGCAAAGAGCCGCAACACGAGTCATAACGACAACCGTCGACGCTCAACCTCGAGTCCCGAAACTCACCGCGGAACCTTCACATCTCAAACCAACTCCAGGGCGAACACACCCCATTCGCACACAAGAGCGCAAGAGCAAGACTTACTGGGACACCACAGCCCAATCCTGCCTCGAAATCCGCAAAACAATCGGGACCGACACGTCACTTCTGACACCACAGAGCACGACAAGGACATCAGGCTCGACAAATCAGCAGCTCACCGAGAAGACATTCCGCTCACTAGAGCACACTTCTCGATCAGAACACCCGCTCTGCCACCTTAAACCACGTCCTGAAAACCTCAGGGGCTGGATAAATCTCAAGCTGGAGTGGCCAACACCGACAGCAGCTCCCTCAGAGCACGCTCACGGCTACTTAACCACGAAAAATCCTCTCCAGCCACCTGACCACGCCGCAGACTCCTCGAACACGGCACCGCGAGCTCACACCTGCCAGCAACCTCTGCCCAATGCAGCACAACCAGGGCCATCACTGATGAGGGAGAAGGCTCTCAACCTCAATCTTTAGACCCCATGCTAGCACGAAAGCCGCGGATAGTAACTACCTTCACAGCGCCGCACAGCGCACTCAAGCTCTCAAGCGAGAAACTAGGTGGAAAAACAAGCACAAAACCCTAAGCCAGCTGCCGACTGTACTGGACCTTATGGACTCTTATCACTGCAATATCTCAAATTCCTATGTACGTCCACAACCACCGCTCTGATACCAGCTGTAACGACCCGAGAATCCGATTACCGGGAAGGCCCGATAACCCGAGACTCGCACCGCCGCCCACTAGCAGGGAGGGCTCAGAAGGGCTAAGAGGAGTGTGGAGGCACAAGGAAATAGGAAATAAAGCAGGACAATTCAACAACTAACAGAAATAAAATAAATAACTATAACAGAGTCCAGTCCAATAGAAAGTACAGTCTAAAGTAGTAAAGCGTACCACATGCCAAGTGAACTCGGCCCGGCAAGCTGGCAACTGAGAACCTCCGCTCCGCACCCTCGAACCTCGAGGAAGAACCGTCACACCTGAAAAGCAGGGAATGAGTCTCCAAAACAGAGACTCAGCAGGGAACCCGCAGAACCCCAACCGGAAACAACGGCGGTAGCGGAAAGGAGAGCTACAACTACAGCAGGAACAGTAAACCGGTGGCCGGTCAAAAACTCGGCACTACAGCTACTCCTACTGCCAGAAGGCAGACCTCGATCACACAGTCGAAGCTACCGAACCACGCTAGTACCACCTACCGAAGTAAGAACACACGGCAACCACGCCGTAGAGGCCTGTCCCCCGAACACAGCCGACCTGGACACGCTGTCCAAGGTGTAACCCCGACCATCCGATCGCGAGTATCGCACAACAAGACCCAACCTCGGTAAAGCCACTAGCACTAATCTCACGGCGCAAGAACCGACACACGCGCCAAGGTGAAACAACCGAACTCACCGGTCAACACGACCAAAAACCCGAAGGTCAAAGACACAGAGACTGACAGTTTGTCACTCCGTACTCGACAGGAGTACTACCCACTAGAAGCACAGCCGGTAGCGTCCCCTGACGTCTTACACCGCACCGCAGGTGAACCGCCTGACGTGGTAGGTCCTACCCGAGGCGCGAACACCGTACAAGTAACCACAAACAAGTAACTAGCTGGGGTCACGCCCGTCGACGTGGGTCCAACCGCCCCCAACCACGTGTGCACATACAGACCGCGCGTCCCTGGTCTGGCCCTCTGACCGGTTTTCCCCTCAGCCGGACTCTGGCTGCAAGACGTGGGGCCCGACGGCAACCGGTCCACAAACCGCCTCTAAGGGTAAGCCCGTACACCACTCCCTGGTACGACCAGCACACGCGTACTGGTAGGCTACGACTAGTGGAGGGTCACTGAAGGAGTAGACTCTCAACTCAACGGAAAACAACGTCCGAATCCGACGACGTACGGGGACAACCCCGCGTACCGGCCCCGTCGCACGGTGACCACAGTCGGAGAAGAAACAGGACTCGCAGTCCACGGCCACGCACGCACCGTGCGCGAGAGTCGAGAAAACCCAAGTGACGCTAAGTCACTGGACTCTGGATAGTCCTCTAGACATACTACACCCAACGGTCCTTGAGTCAGAAGACTCGGGGTCAAGACCGTTGTACGCGACAGCACAAGGCTGTCAATCTAGTCCAATCTCTAGGTCTAAAACTACGGTAGCACGAGTACCGAGATAACACACGAGTTGCTAAGACCATTCCCTTGGGAAGGGAACACAAGGGACAAAGGCCACTCACACGGGCCACACGGAAAACACAGAAGCACGATTCCCAAGGTAGCACACAAGCCGCCCCGATGATTTCCCATCTTGAAGCAAGCGGGAAACCTCCAGCCCCAGGCCGGACAACTGGACTCACAGTCCAAGGCCAAACACATGGCCCACACGGGAATCGCCTTCCAAAGGAACCCACGATATGCGGGGGAGACCCCACCGCACACACACCGATACACGGTGACTTGATCATGCGTAACACGAAAGCCCGGAACACGTGGGGTCACCCGGACCCACCACACCTATGGGCACGCTAATCGAGGCAACACGGTCCCTCCCGACACCCCAAAAACACAGACACAGAACCCATGGGGTGTCCGAGATACTCACAAGGCCGGAGGTCGACCACTGGGTCCCAACCGGGTCGACCGGAGACCAACACAATGCGATCGGACGCTAAAAGGTCACCTGGACCCTTAAGCGCACGACACGCAAAATGAGGTAAGCAGAACCTCCAGACACCCAAAAACACGGTCACGGAACTCCACTGGGTGTCCAAGGCACACACGGCCCGCGAGGAGCACGATCAGCCGCAGACCGCCCGCCCCGAGCAGCCCGGCTGGTCCCTCCAAGAACGCGCTATACGTGCATAGCGCGTTCAGCCAGAACGCGCTATACGTGCCTAGCGCGTTCAACACGAACGCGCTACATGACCATAGCGCGACCAGGCCAGGTCGCGCTATGATCCTATAGCGCGACAACCAGAACGTGCTGGGGCCGTAAGGCGCGACCCGAACCGCCTTACTGTTCATCTTCTCCGATGAACGCGCCCTATCGGGGCAGCGCGACCTTCAAGAACGCGCTACTGGAGTATAGCGCGTTCTCAGTCCGCGCCCGGAAACGGTAGAAACCGCGGGAAAAGCCATGCCACGCCCCGTTCACCCCCAGGTGAAGGGGAAACCAAAGGGGAAACCTTCCCCAAGCCCCTAGGCATGCATCTAAACCCCTGGATCGCCCAAAAAAACCATAAAACGGGAGATCCGGCTCACACCCCAAAAACACACATTTTCCCCAAAACGCCCCGTTTAGCCCGCTCGGCTCACCACGGCCTACGAAACTTGCGGGAAAGGAAGTACACGGGCTGAGGGTCCATCACCCTACCTCCACCGAAGATTTCGCGCACCGTGGACGCCGATCCACGAAGAAAACGCCGTTGAAGCCTCGTCGTTCCACGAACTCACGGCCGAGCTTCCACGCGCCTCCACCGCCTCGATCCTCGTCCATCCTCGCACGTACCTCGCCCGCGCCGTCCCCACCTCGCCCGTACTCCGCCCCGTCGGCCGCCGGAGAGAGAGGGAGAGAGGAGAGAGAGTGAGAAGAGAGAGGGAGAGAAAAGAGAAATGAGAGGGGAGAGAGAAAAGAGTTATATATAGGAAAATCCAGAAATTCGAAAAAATCCAGAAAAATAGAAAATCACACCCTCGCGATCCTTGGAGCGCACCGATCGCAACGGTACCACTCGCACCCAGGTGAACGGCCCGGTTCACCCGTAACGAGGTTCCGAAGGGAAAGTCGAAACCCACACCGGGAATCGGAAAACACACGCGGAAAAAGCCACGTAACGCCTCCGGGCCTCCGAAACGACTCCGGATCGCGCCGATCCGAACACGAAAGATGTCCGAAACGAAATTTCGAACACAACGGAGTCAGACACACCGAGAAACCAGATCCAGGACCCACGAAAAGGATCCGAAAAATCCGGGGCATTACAATATAAATAGTGCCTCCATATTTTAAGAGCAAAGATTACCGTAGCCAACTCCAGATCATGCACATGATAATTCACTTCATGGTTCTTTAATTGCTTGAATGCATATGCAATCACTTTACCTCCCTACATCAAAACACAACCTAGTCTAATACCAAAAGTGTTAGTATAAACTTCAAATCTTCCTTCCTCAATGGATAGAGTGAGTACAGGAGTAGTAGTTAAATATTTCTTCAAAATTTGGAAACTCCTTTCACATTCTTTGATTCATACATAAGGATCCTCCTTCTTGGTCAGTCTAGTCAATGGCATAGCAATCTTGGAGAAATCCTTAATTAACCTCCTATAATATCCAATCAATCCAAGAAACTCCTGATCTCAGTCGCACTGGTAGGTCTCTCCTAATTCTTTACAGTCTCAACCTTTTAAGGATCTATAGTAATACCTTCCTTAGAGATCACATGACTAAGAAAAGAAACTTCCTCTAGCCAAAATTCACACTTAACTTGGCATGTCACTTGTTATCCCTTAATATATGCAAGACCATCCTCAAATGTGCTTCATGCTCCTCCTTAGTCTTAGAGTAAATCAAAATATCATCAATGAATACTACCACAGACTATAAGCAAGATAAGGCCTGAATATGTTGTTCATTAACAACATAAATGCCATAGGTGCATTGGTTAGTTCAAATGGCATAACAATGAACTCATAATGGCCATACTTTCTCCTGAATGCCATCTTATGTATGCCTTCCTCCTTAATCCTCAATTGGTGATAATCTAATCTGAGGTCAATCTTAGAGAGGTATCAAGCTCCAGAATTTAGATCAAATAGCTCATCTATCCTCGGCAATGGATATTTATTCTTGATCATCAGCTAGTTCAACTGCCTATAGTCAATACATAACCTCATTGATCCATCATTCTTTCTAACAAATAGAACATGTACTCCTCACGGTGAAGTATTTGGTCTGATATATCTTTTCTTTAACAGCTCCATCAATTACACCTTCAACTCCTTTAATTCAATGGGTGACATCTTATAAGGAGTTTTAGAAATTAGGGCAGCTCTTGGAATCAAATCAATAGAGAAGATAATCTCCCTCTCAGGTGGAATACCGAGCAACTCATCAAGAAACACATCAGGGTAATTTTTTACAATAGGGATATCCTGTAGATTAGATCCCTTGCGCTAAGCCAACACAACAAAAGTCAAGAATGCTACACAACCCTTCTTCATTAACCTATGAGCTTGAAGGGCAGAGATAAGAGATGGATGTTTAGGATGCCTAACACATGAGAAAGAAAGTTGGGGGTGCTCGCTAAAGGTTACCATTCTCTACCTGCAAGTCACACTAGCACCATTCTTACATAGCCAGTTAGCTCCTAATATCACATCATACCTGATCAGCAGGTAAGTTATGACCACCAACAATCACTTCACTAGAAAGATAGAAATATCTAAGCTCAGCTCTAGCTCCTTTGGAGGTGGTGATAACAAGGTGATCATATTCTAAAGGAACGAGTTTCACAGATAAAGCCGCAGCAAAACTTTGAGATATGAATGAATGAGTAGCTCCATTATCAAACAGAACGAAGACAGACTTAGAATGAGGGTACCTTCCACTACTCCACCTTCCTTGATAGATTCAGATTCTATAAGTTCCTGCAGCCTGCCTTGCTACCTCAAACTGCCTTGATGCTTCTCCTATGGAGTTTGATCATTCAAGAGGGCAATCTGAGATCCTGTGGTCCCTACTCCCACAGTGAAGACATGCACCCAGCCTTCTCCAGCACTCCTCGGCCCTGTAACTAGTTTTGTCACAACACTTGCAAATTTCTTTAGATGAGGTAATGAGAACGATATGCTTGTCATTCTCCTTAAACTTCTTATCTTTGTGAAATCCTTTCCGATTACTTGGCCTTTTCTTTCTAAAGGATGGTTTAAAGTTCTTGGGCTAGTAACTTGCTCCTTCATAACAACTCTTCCTTTAGTCTGGTCAGTCAGATCAGTGGCATCCTCCAACAATTAAGCCTTTCTCAGCATGTCCGTGTATGTCTGAATATCCATAGGTGCCAGTTGAGTGATATATTGGAGCTTCAACCCATTAAGTAACCTCTTGGCCTTCACTCTTTCGATGCTGGCCAAATGTAGAGCATATCGCACCAGTCTAGAGAATTGGGCCTCATTCTCAATCATAGTCAGGCTTCTCTACTTTAACGAGGCAAACTCAGCTGCCTTCTTCTCGTTGACCCTCTCTGAGAAATACTTACTGTTAAATTGCTCTAAGAACTCCTCCCAAGTAACTTGATCATAAGGTAGAGTAGCTTCAATAGATTCCCACCAAGCCCTTGCATCTTTCTCAATTTGAAATGTGGCTAATAGAACCTTCTCTTGGTTTGAGAACCGCATAACTCTGAATATTTTCTATATTTCCTTGACCTAGTGCTCAGCTTCGTCAGGGTCGATGGAACCATTAAACTTCGGGGGATTCATGCTTCTAAAATCATGATGAAGATCCCTGGCTCCATGATTTACTCCTCCTTGAGCAACTTGCACTAAGACTTGGGTCAACTCTTGAACCGTCCTCTACATTTCTCTCCATTGTGCATATTCGGCCACCATCTCAGGGAAATCTAAGTTCCCGCAAGAAACTACAGAAGTTAGCCACTTCATTTTCTTCTATAATTAAGCATATTTTAGAACTTAGCTCAACGCTCTACCCAATCTCATTGGTTAATTATAAGGCACTAACATATATAGGTCATAGATCCTCACGTTAACCTAAAACCTATATCCTGAAAAACCTAGGGTCTTAATAAAACTTAGGCTCTGATACTATAAAACTGTCATGTCCCGATGTGGAATATCAGAACGTGGTAGTTATATCAATCATGTCAATAGGAGTATGCATTATAGGAATCACATCAATACCACAAGAGCTAACTCTAGAATCATTCCACAATAGGCATACCACAATTTCATTGAGAAATTCAAATTTTCAAATTGAGTCTTAGTACAATAACTTTCCAAGACCATTCCAACTTTCATAACAATAAAAAGATTACAATGACTTTCTCAAGTCTAACTAAGAAAAGAGAAAAAAAAAGACTTCTAGGGGCAGTCTAGTGGCTCCATCACTCTTGCCCTTCCCCATCAAAATATGATCCATCATCTGTGCTACTTGAAACATGACAAAAATATTAGATGAGTGAATGCTCAGTAAGAATTACATCTCTATGCCAGGCTATCTTTAAGTGATTATTACATTAATCATGATAGATGCACTAAGTCATGAAAAACATATTCAAAACATAAAGTAAAGCAATAGGATGATAACCACGAGGATATGAAGGTATAATCATCAGGATTACAATTGCAGGAAAAGCGAGAGACAAGTATAAGATTCCAAGAGTATAATGCTAGAGATAACTTTGCAAGAAGTTCAAATTTCCAAGGAACATGGAACAAGTATAATTTTAATAGTAATTGGCCATATTATGAGTAATAGCCCACAAGGGCAACATGTACAAATCAAGCATTTAATCATTCATTTCACGAGTGGATTGTCTAGTTAAATTTAGCACGCATGTAGTGATGCAATGTCACACTAGGTCATAAACTCTCATGGGCACAAGTACTTTCGGGCGCTCCTCTCAAGACTAGATCGGGCCCTATAATTGCCAAGTATTGGGATTATTGGAACATGGATCCCAAGTAATCACTAAACAATCACATTTTAATGGCCAAGCGAGGTCCAAAGAAATCAAGCTTAGTAGCCAAGGGTTATAAGCTAGAAAGACTTCATGGAACATAAAGAGATTTCAAGGATAAGAAAATTAAGATACCGGACCGCATTCTATTAGCGCAAAGGTCTAGAGGTTCTGGTACTAGGACATTGAGACAGATAACCTAAGAACCAAGATGAAAAATTGGGTTAAATCGTGTCACCCCAAAGTGGTGTATTTCAGAGAGTTTGGACAGAACTGCGTCTGGGTATAATGATGAATTACAGACACTTCAATAGAATAACGTCTAAACGTAATGACACGTTCCAGAATAGTTGAAAAGAACAGTGTCTGATCATCCAGGTACATTCCAGAGACACAGAGCAGAACCACGCAGAACCACATCTAAGCACATAGGCACGTTCTAGAAAGGTCGATTAAAGCACGTTTCTTCAGAGTGACGTGATTTACAGGGTTTTCAGGGTTTTTGTTGTACAACCAGCCCAGTGATTGAAGAAGGAATCCTTCTGTGTAGGATGGTATGGAGGTCTTAGCGAAAGAGATTCCGATCTGTCTAGAGAGATTCTCGAACAGAGGGTCCTTATCTAACCAAGAAAGGGTTTGCTCATGAAAACTTGGGTAAATCAGTTGAATTACGTCACGACAGTGTGACATGGATTTAGAAAATTCTCCAATTAATGGAGTAAATAAATCACAGAAAACAATGATGAATCGCGTCAGTCTAGTAGGTCGCGGATTTCTCAATTCGCGTGGGCCTGTTTAGACATGAAACATAAACTACGTCACTTTGTCAGGATGCCAATTACAATAATAAACGTAACTCACAGAAACCCCTCTCACATAGGCTTAATGTGGAAAATAAATCACTACAACATGATGTATATATATACAACGATTCATAAAACGATTGAAATGGTGGAATTTAAATCAACAAAATCTGACAGATGATGATTAGAAGGATTGTAATATGTAGAATTAAATCAAGAAAATCTAGGCTCTCGAAATGGACAGGATTGAAAAATTAACATATCGATTAACATCTAAGAAATTAAATTTCAACTTGATAGATTAGTATTTTGCAAGATTTAAGACCCGAAACAATTACTTTTGAAGGTGATTAATAAGTTAATACATGATATGGAAACAAGATTAACATCCCTGAATCGCGTCCTGGCACCTGGATGCAATCACTCAAATAATGTCCCTTGGTTTAGTCGTAACGCAAGAATTTAGCACTTGCTTCGGCGCGGATTAAACAGGAAAACGAAACGCGTCTGGAGTTGGTGACTCCAGTGACAATAGGACAGGTGACACACGTATCAACAAGGGTCACAAATATGTCATTAAGAGTAACAAATAGCTATATAGGGGTGACAAAGAACGGGATAATGTGACAAATAAGTGGACAAGGGTGACAAATAGCTATATTAACCTGACAAATAGCCAGACAAGGGCAACAATGAGACCTTAGTTTGCCTCAGCCATCATCTAATGTTGACCTGCATTAGACGATCAATCCATTAAATCACTTCAGGACAAAGATCCTTCATCTAATTAATAAGGTAGTAAACCGACATACGTGAAAGGAAAACCAAACTAAAGTTAAATAACCGGGAAAACAAAAAGGTGGTTACATCGAAAAAGGGATGAGAGGAGAATCGCTTGTGGGGTGTTCAAGCGGAACGAAGAGGTGAGAAGAGTAAGGTTTTGGGATGACGGAGTTCAAGCGTCTTCCTCTCTTTTTAAAGACACATAGCCACTATTTTCTCTTTATTCAGCAAATTTGACTTAGTGTTCGCATCTGTCATCTCTTTATTCAGCAAATCAGTTTGACCACACAATAACCCTGCTCAAATCCCATTGCACCAAAAACCTTGTTTAACCCTATTCAAATCTTTTTTTAACCCGATTCAAACCTCCATCCACCATAAATGCCGCACTTACACCATGTTAAAATCACATTTACAGAGGATTTGAGAAGGGCACGGCGACGAGGTGTCACCAACCAAATGAGACTCATTTTTTTTTGTCAAAAATCTCTGACGACACTGCCAACACCAAGTGTTACTCTTTAAAAAAAGCCCTCTCTCTTCAATCCCAAACAAACGGGCCCTTTTACAACCTGGCGTGTACTCTTAGGAGTCGTCAAATCATTTTGACCACACAATAAAGACAATCGACGCTACGGCCCTGTTTGCTAACCGGGTAGGGTTAGCGCAATCGACCTCCGAGGGTCGGTTGCGCTAACCGACCCCGACTAGCATTTATGTGTGTGAGGGGAGAGTGTGGGCCCCCCAAAACTCCTCTCTCATCGATTACGCTAACCTCTCAACAGTTTCGATAACAAAGCGGCCATACCAGAATAAAGGCGGATGCAACACTATAAGTTAATTTCACTAAATAAGGGAAAACAGTGGCTACTGGTCTATAAAAGGAGAGAAAGACACTTGGACTCCATCGTCTCGAATCTCACTCTCCTCTCTTCGTTATTCCGTTTGAACACCCCTCGAACGATTCTTTTTCTCATCCCTTCAATCCCACGAACTCAATCTTTCCAAATATCTGCCTCCCCTCCTTGTTTCTCTTCTCAGTAAACCAAAGAAGGAATGTTGGCGTCGAAGAAGGAAGAAGAGAAGGCACTCAATAACAGCATGGATGGGCAAGATATAGAGTCAGTTGTGGAATTACGTGTTAAAAGCTTGAGAGGGAGATTAAATTTCTTAGAACATGAGTTGCCCAATGATCTCCATGTCAAAACCCCAAAAATTTACAGCGGAAACACATCTGGATTCACGAGAACGGTCTTCCAATCCAGTACAATGTTCTCTGACGGCACTCCAAGATGATGGGATGTCCAGGAGAAGAAGTCTATCGTATAGATTGGGGACCACAACCCGACCTCTTATACACAACAAGGGGACCGTTGTTGTGCGCACCGTTGTAACACCCTCTGGTGTCCTTTTCTATTTTAGCCAATCATAAAAATAGAAATAACATCCTGATCTCTATCCCATACTTTTCTTTAAATGATTATATCCCCAAATTCTTAATTAATCACATTAATAGGGATAAACTTTATGATAGCCCCATAGTATACAATTCATTATATATATGTTTGCCCATATTAGATTAAATCTAACATTACGAAGAAATGAAGGAGAAGCTCAATATCTCAAACGCCTACACACAAGAGATATTGAGTAGTACGAAGACTTTGGAGCAAAAGATTCCCAAGCTTAAAGGAATGGACGTGCCTCAGCGTGATATAGCGTTTTGAGTTGCACACCAGCTAAGGTCACCAACGCCATCATCTGGGTACTCATCTGGGATGACAAAGGGCCGGATGTCACCCAAGAATCATAGGGAAGAAGAGCCCAGAATGGCATCTCCTTACAGACACAACTAGAACTAAGAGATGTGTGTGGCGTATAGCTCCGGGGAAGGTTGTGAGGCAGGAGGTGAATGAAGGAGAAAGAGAAGCATCTGCGTAACATTAGATATCCTCTTTCTCGCGCTCCACCTCAATACTCTTTGTACTCCATGAGTGACCAAGGTGTTCATGACTTTTATTCTGTCTTCCACTTACTCCTAATTACGTAGTATGATAATGACATGCCCTCCAAATTTTGCTGTAGATGTATTCTCTATTTACTCTACCTTTTTGGGCTCAGACAAGAAGGAGATATAATTAATGCTCGGGGTCTTAATTCTCTTATTATCCGGTGCTTTGTTTTATTCACAATTTGACTATTGTGGTGTTTCATAGCCACTTGTGTTAAAACGTTTGTACTAACTTCATTCTACAATACCTTTTGATTTATTCACCACATTAAAAGATAAAATACACAGTATTTGATCTGAATATTTATGTGGACTGTTCGGTGATGAATGCTCCAGATGTTCCCATCTTCACTTCAGTGCTTCTTCATCATTTTAAAATTCGAGGTCGAATTTTTTTGAACAAGGGGAGATTGATGCGGAGCGGATTGCACAAATTATTTTTGAAGATGCAGATTTATCAAGAGCCGTTGAAGAGATCCGAGATGAAGATTATTATTATTATTTTCTTCTATTTTTGCATTTAATTAATGGGTTATTTTTAGTTTAGAATTTATTTGGTCGATTATGTACTATTTGTTTATTTTAATAGTCGAGATAGGGTAGGTGTTAAAGTAGAAGGAAGTTGGGTTTATTTGTAAATTTGTTTCTCTATAAATACTAGTGTGCTAGCCCTAATTAGGGTTAATCAATGGTTAGAGAAAAATTGTGAAACACGTCTGTGTGTTTTCTCCTCCTGGCGGGATGCCAAACCTCCCTTCTTCTTCTGGCGGAGGCCAAACCCTACTCTAATTTCTTCCTGGCGGAAGCCGAACCCCCCGCCTGATCTTCTTTTTAGTTTGATTCCCGATTTATTCTTCTTTCCGATGTCAGCCCCACCCCATCACTGCTCATTTATTCCTTTTCCTTTGCTCTGTGTTACCCACGCAACTTTCCTCTTCTCCCCCTGCATTCCTTATTCCCCCATCTTAATCACATTCTCCACCACTGTAATCACCCTTGTTTCACACTTCACTCTTAGTTAATTTTTCCCCAACCTGCCATTAAAGTTTCCACTGCAACGTGTGCTTTTCCCCACCAGCCGTACCGTTCATCCTCTTCTCCTTCCCTTTTCTTGCGTTCTCCTCTGTGACTCACGGACGCAGCGAAACCTCATCGTCGAAGCCGCTGCTGCAGTCCCACGCCGTCGGCCACATCTGCCCGGCCACCGGCCCACCGCAGCCCAGGCTGCCACCGCCGCTACCGACGCCGTCCGCGAGCGGCCCCTCTGCCGCAACCGCCTGCATCGCTCCGCCGTTGCCACCAACCGGCCAGCCGCCGCGTCGTCGTCCGTCCGCTCCGTGGGCCGTCCCCACCTCCGACGGTTTGCAGCAAGGCTGGTAAACTTCTGTTGATACTTGAGTCATATACCTCGGTCGACCAGGGACAAGGGATTTTAAGTTGATAAAACAAATCTAGTATCGGGTAATGATGCATATGAGGGATCAAGTGCTTACAATGCATTATTTAGTTCAGAATGTGTAATCCAAGCATCAAGGGTTACATGAACAAAAAATCATTTCTTGAATACACAGACACCGCAACAGCAGCATCTTCCTTTGAGAAACCATGGTGCCATAGTGGTATACGTACGGTGTAAGACATGATGTATTAAATTGATACCTTCATAAATATGTTGACTTTTGCCTATGAATAATCCTGTCTGATTTCTGAGCCAAAAATAGAGAAATAGTTGGAGAAAAGTAGAAATTTGAAGCACATTCTATGTTTGATAAAATGCCCACAAGAGCTCAAACTATTTTGATAGGGTGAAGCGCATTTGTCCTGCATCAGATAGATTAGTATTTTGCAAGATTTAAGACCCGAAACAATTATTTTTGAAGGTGATTAATAAGTTAATACATGATATGGAAACAATATTAACATCCCTGAATCGCGTCCTAGCACCTGGATGCAATCACTAAAATAATGTCCCTTGGTTTAGACGTAATGCAAGAATTTAGCACTTGCTTCGGCGCAGATTAAAAGGAAAATGAAACGCGTCTGGAGTTGGTGACGCCAGTGACAATAGGACAGGTGACACACGTATCAACAAGGGTCATAAATATGTCATTAAGAGTAACAAATAGTTATATAAGGGTGACAAAGAATGGGATAAGGTGACAAATGTATCAACAAGGGTGATAAATAAGTGGACAAGGATGACAAATAACTATATTAGCCTGACAAATAGTCAGACAAGGGCAACAATGAGACCTTAGTTTGCCTCAGCCATCATCTAATGTTGACCTGCATTAGACGATCAATCCATTAAATCACTTCAGGACAAAGATCCTTCATCTAATTAATAAGGTAGTAAACCGACATACGTGAAAGGAAAACCAAACTAAAGTTAAATAACCGGGAAAACAAAAAGGTGGTTACATCGAAAAAGGGATGAGAGGAGAATCGCTTGTGGGGTGTTCAAGCGGAACGAAGAGGTGAGAAGAGTAAGGTTTTGGGATGACGGAGTTCACGCGTCTTCCTCTCTTTTTAAAGACACATAGCCACTATTTTCTCTTTATTCAGCAAATTTGACTTAGTGTTCGCATCTGTCATCTCTTTATTCAGCAAATCAGTTTGACCACACAATAACCCTGCTCAAATCCCATTGCACCAAAAACCTTGTTTAACCCTGTTCAAATCTTTTTTTAACCCGATTCAAACCTCCATCCACCATAAATGCCGCACTTACACCATGTTAAAATCACATTTACAGAGGATTTGAGAAGGGCACGGCGACGAGGTGTCACCAACCAAATGAGACTCATTTTTTTTTGTCAAAAATCTCTGACGACACTGCCAACACCAAGTGTTACTCTTTAAAAAAAGCCCTCTCTCTTCAATCCCAAACAAACGGGCCCTTTTACAACCTGGCGTGTACTCTTAGGAGTCGTCAAATCATTTTGACCACACAATAAAGACAATCGACGCTACGGCCCTGTTTGCTAACCGGGTAGGGTTAGCGCAATCGACCTCCGAGGGTCGGTTGCGCTAACTGACCCCGACTAGCATTTATGTGTGTGAGGGGAGAGTGTGGGCCCCCCAAAACTCCTCTCTCATCGATTACGCTAACCTCTCAACAGTTTCGATAACAAAGCGGCCATACCAGAATAAAGGCGGATGCAACACTATAAGTTAATTTCACTAAATAAGGGAAAACAGTGGCTACTGGTCTATAAAAGGAGAGAAAGACACTTGGACTCCATCGTCTCGAATCTCACTCTCCTCTCTTCGTTATTCCGTTTGAACACCCCTCGAACGATTCTTTTTCTCATCCCTTCAATCCCACGAACTCAATCTTTCCAAATATCTGCCTCCCCTCCTTGTTTCTCTTCTCATTAAACCAAAGAAGGAATGTTGGCGTCGAAGAAGGGAGCAAGAAGGCACTCGATAACAGCATGGATGGGCAAGATATAGAGCCAGTTGTGAAATTACGTGTTAAAAGCTTGAGAGGGAGATTAAATTTCTTAGAACATGAGTTGCCCAATGATCTCCATGTCAAAACACCAAAAATTTACAGCGGAAACATATCTGGATCCATGAGAACGGTCTTCCAATCCAGTACAGTGTTCTCCGACGGCACTCCAAGATGATGGGATGTCTAGGAGAAGGAGAAGTCTCTCGTATAAATTGGGGACCACAACTCGACCTCTTATACACAACAAGGGGACCGTTGTTGTGCGCACCGTTGTAGCACCCTCTGGTGTCATTTTCTATTTTAGCCAATCATAAAAATAGAAATAACACCCTGGTCTCTACACATAATTAAAATATGTCCCATACTTTTCTTTAAATGATTATATCCCCAAATTCTTAATTAATCACATTAATAGGGATAAACTTTATGATAGCCCCATAGTATACAATTCATTATATATATGTTTGCCCATATTAGATTAAATCTAACATTACTAAGAAATGAAGGAGAAGCTTGATATCTCAAACGCCTACACACAAGAGATATCGAGTAGTGCGAAGACTTTTGGAGCAAAAGATTGCCAAGGTTAAAGGAAAGGGCATGCCTCAGCGTGAAGAGAGAGAGAGAATAGCGAGAGAAGTAGAGAGAGAGAGAGATCACGAGGGGGAGAGAAAGAGAGTAAAAGAGTGAGAGAGAGAGAGAGAGAGTCGGAAAGCAAAGTGAGAGGTTCGTAGCCGCCGGAGAGACCAGCCGCCGAGCCAGGTTTTGAGCTTTGTCAGCCATGCCCGGCGAGGGGGGCAGACGCCCCCTCCCCCCAGTCCTTGATCTGATGGCTCCACTGCAGGCGCATCTCTGTTGTCGCTGCCCATGGAATCTCGAAGGACGTATGCTCAAACATTGTTGGCTTCGAATCAGAAAGCGAAGGTAACCATTCCGCTGAAGGCGCCGAGTTTTATAGACCAAGGAGAACCAGCAGTCTTTTTCACAAAGGTAGACATCCAAGCTTCAACCTAGAGTCTATGCCATGCCATCATAGCAAAGTGCTCTTACGGTAGACCAGCCTTCCCTGAGATCAAATCCTGTCTTACGCGGAGAATGTCTTTGTCCTCAGATTTCGTCATCAGCAAGCTTAATCAGAGACATGTGCTCATAAGGCTCGGTAGTGAAGATGATTTCCTAAAGCTCTTGCTGCAGAAGAATCTATATATAAAGGGATACTTATTTAGATTCTTCAGATGGAAACCGGATTTTGATTTTGATGCAGATCCTGCATCTGCTCCAATCTGGTTAGGATTTCTGGGGCTACCTACTAATCTTTTTCATGAGGACTGTATGAAATCAATTGCAGGGAATTTTGGTCAAGTGCTGCGGATACATGATAAAACCATAGCAATGACTGATACGTCCGAGGCTCTAGCATGTGTCGAGCTTGATCTCTCTGCCCCAGGGAAAGAAAGAATGTGGATAGACATGGACGGGACAGGATTTTGGCAGACTGTGAATTATCATAGAGTCCCACACTTGTGCAAGCTGTGTCACAAACTTGGACATGTGGAGGACGAATGCAAAAGGAAATTGGGAACTAAGGTAATCAATCAAACTCAGAAAGATACTGAAACAATGCAAGGTAGGAAAAGGATATTGTCCAGGGTAGCTAACCCACATGGTGGTCGACATGATGCCTCAGTGAGAAATAAGTATGATATTCCCAAAGGTAAAGAAAGTATAGAGCCGGGGAAGACAAAGGATTTAGCTATTCATGCCCAAAACTCTAATGCTGTTCAAGTACACTCCACTGCTATAACGGAAAATGTACTGCTATAGAGTAGCAATGTGTCTCTAAACCAACATCAGGATAAAGATTCAGAGCTCCCTTCAATCCAAATCTTGTCAGACAGTTCTGAATTCACAGACCATTCAAGTGATACAAGACAGACAAATAGTTCGTGCATCAAGGACATCTTGATGTAAGTTTGTCTAAGGGGAATGCTATAAAATGCAAGGAATATGGACCAGGATCAGATAAAACTACAGTCACAACTGCAGCAGATGAAAGTGCTATGATGGGTAATAAAGATGACGCTGTGGGTCTATACATAGACACCAGACAGAGTGAAAGACAACAGAACCAATTTGACATGGGCAGCAATAATATTCTCAAAGTCAATAAAATGCTTTCATCCTTCACCCCAGAAGTTGGGGAATTGACTGTGGCAGAGCAATCTAATGCCGAGAATATTTTCATGCAGGATGTCTCATTTGATATTGATCAAGGGAAAGTTAACTCTGAGAATTCAGATCGTAGTATGAAACATCCAAGGAATGAAATGTTACAACCCATGACAAGGGCTAAAGCCAAGCACCTAGCTGGTGGTACTCAACTTTCTTCCCTTTCTCAATGATTGGATCAATACTAATTTGGAATATTCAGGGCATTGGTAATGCTAAATCTATGAGAAGCTTAAAAAACCATATTGTGCGGAATGATGTTCAGATGGTTTGCATTATTGAACCAAAAATACCTGTAGAAAGAATAGAAGAAATCAGGCTTAGAATTAAATTTGACCATTCCTGTGGGAATCAGGATGACAACTCAAAAATTTGGCTATTTTGGAAACATTCTTATTCAGTTTCGGTTGTGCAACAACACCCACAATTCCTTACTGTGCAGATGCAAAGTGCAGGCTGCACTGAATGTATGGCAACATTTGTTTATGCCTCCTGTAGTGTGGCTATCAGAAAGGAGTTGTATGAAAAACTTACACAATTCGGAGGAGGAACAAACCTGCCATGGATCCTGGGAGGTGACTTTAATGCAGTCTTATCACCTGAGGAAAAAAAGGGAGGTACTATGGGCTTCATAAATTCAATGATAGATTTTCAAGGCTTTGTTGCTCTGAAAGGGCTGTTGGATGTTGGCTATGTGGGTAGTCCTTACACCTGGTCAAATAATCAGATTGGCTCAAGTAACATCAAAGCCAGATTGGACAGAGTTCTCATCAACGATATATGGGTGGAGAGGGCCCCTGACATAACTATCAAACATTTGATGAGAGAACCCTCTGATCACTCTCCCTTACTTTTGTATCATCCCCAACTAAACCCTGGTCCCTGCAGATTTGTATTTCAACATATGTGGCTAGAAGATGAGAGCTTCAATTCCATAGTGAAAAATGCTTGGGAGTCTGCTGTTTCGAATCATCACAATGCTGGCTATAGACCTCAGCACAAGCTCAAAACCATAAAACCTATAATTAAGTAGTGGAACAAGGAGAAATTTGTGAATATTTTTGAAAGGAAAGCTAAATCAGAGGAGGCTGTTCTCTTGGCAGAATCTGCTTTTGATATTGACCCTTCTGACAATAACAGAATATCACTACAAATTGCTCAAGCGGAAGTAAGAAGATGCCTTCATCAGGAGGAAATTTATTGGGGTCAGAAAGCTAGAATCAATTGGCTGCAAATGGGAGACCGAAATACTTAATTTTACCATCTCCAAGTAAAGCAAAAAAGAACCAGAATGACAATCCACAAGCTTAAACTTGACAATGGTGAATGGTGCAAGGAAGAATCAGTGCTGAAAGCTAAAGCGGTGGAATTCTTCCAAAAGCAATTCTCCTCTGCTGATCACCAAATAAAGGCAGACATCTTGGAGCATATCCCTTGTGTTATAGCTGAAGAGGATAACAATGCACTCACAGCTGTTCCTGGTGAGGGAGAAATCAAGGAGGCAGTTCACTCCCTGGCACCTGACAGTGCCCCGGGACCTGATGGGTATACAGGGAAGTTCTTTGTTGCATGCTGGGAAATTATCTCCAATGATGTAATTCAAGCTGTCCAGGGTTTCTTCAAGGGTATGCCCTTGCCGAAAGGTACAACCTCCTCGCTAATTGCCATGATCCCTAAAGTGGCCTCTCCTACATCTTTCACTGATATGAGACCCATAAGTCTATGCAACTTTTCATACAAAATTATATCTAGAATCATAAGCAACAGACTGGTAGAGATACTACCTCTCATTATCTCTGACAATCAAGGTGCTTTTGTGAAAGGAAGAAACATAGCTGATACCATCTCTTTAGCGTCGGAATTGATGACAGATTTGGGGAGGAAAGTACTAGGTAACAATATCATTCTAAAGCTTGATATGGCTAAAGCCTATGATATGCTAGAATGGGATTTCTTGCTAGCTGTCATGAAATCATTTGGATTTTCCAACATATTCTATTCCTTGATATCCATGCTGCTAAGTAACTGCCGGTTCTCAGTTCTGTACAATGGATCACCCACAGGCTTTTTCAAATCAACAAGAGGGGTTAGACAGGGTGACCCCCTGGCCCCAGCACTATTTATAATTGCTGAAGAAGCTCTGAGCAGGGGCATTTCTTGGCTTTTTGATACAGGACAGGTGCAGGCCTACCAGGTGCCAAGAGGATGTCAACAGATAACCCACCTCCTATATGCTGATGACACCCTGATCTTTATAAATGGGATGGCTAAAAACATCAAAAAACTGATGGATTTCATTAGAAACTATGAAGACTCCTCGGGGCAGAAAGTCAACAATTCCAAGAGCAGTTTCATAATATCTCACAAGGCATTTGCAGCAGCCATCAAACGAATCTCAGACACCTTAGGATTCCAACATAAAAGTTGGCTGCAGTCATACCTTGGAGTTCCTCTTTATGAAGGGAGGAAAAGAATATCCCACTACAAGTACCTGCTTGATAAAATATCTGCCAGGCTTGAAAGCTGGAAATCCAAATATCTGTCCCAAGCAGGAAGGAGATGTTTAATAAACTCAGTCCTACAATCAATACCCATCTACACTGCAAGTGCCTCCTGCCTTCCAGCAACCATCATTGGTCTGATAAATAAGTTGTGTGCAAATTTTTTCTATAGTGGCACAGACGGTCCGAAGCACCATTGGGTCTCTTGGGATAGGATCACCAAACCGATAGAGGAAGGTGGTCTTGGTATAAAGAGCTTACAGCACATCCAACTGTCCATGGTAGTCAAGCAACTGTGGAGAATTATGAAGGGCAACTCTCTATGGTCCAAGTTTGCTTACTTCAAATATATCAAAGGTCATCTAAACTCTATTGACAAGCCTTTCCTCGCAGGTGTTAGAAAGGACACATTCAGCACTGCCAAACAAATTGTGTTATCTAACACTAGATGGATCCCTAGGGATGGCAACACCATAAATGTTTTGAAAGATAATTGGTGTGGCACTGAGTTGGCTCCAAGTATCAACACCGAGAAGGTTACCTTAAGGGAAGTTGTGCTGAACCCAAACCACACAGCATGGAATTACATCCCACAGCACACTGCCAAAACCATGGGATCATTGCGACTGAACCAGAAGACTGATATGTGTGTGTGGGCTGCCAATACAGATGGAAATTTCTCTAGCAAATCATGTTATGAAGCTCTTAGATCACAAGGGATAAAAAGACCTCCCCTAAAAAAATTGTGGGGTCCTTACATAACCCCAAGAGCCTCTATGTCTTGTTGGCGGATCCTCCATCTTGCTATCCCTGTAGACTGTACAATAAAGCATAGAGGAATACAACTTCCATCTAAATGTGTCTGCTACAACAGCAACAATAATGAGGAGAGTATAAATCATTTGTTTATGGAAAGTCAACTTGCAGCAGCTCTGTGGCAATACTTTAGGATTCTTTTTGACACCCGTTGCAGAACCCCTAACACTGTCACAGGTTTCTGCTGGGACATAATAAGAACAGCTGACAACAAATCTCCGTTTGGGTATGCAGCTATCCATTCAATGATACACATACTATGGGAGATATGGAAGGCCCGATGCAAGCTAAAGTTTGAAGACAAGGGAACCTCTTCCAAGGTGATTCAGCAGAGAATTCTAAGGCAAATGGAATACTCTATGGTGAAGACCAAGTTCAGCAAGAACCCGACTGCTAAGGAAAGGGAAGTACTGGAACACCTCAGGCTAGCATACAGTACTAAAGAAAAACCACCTAAGATCATCCGGTGGCTTTGTCCTTCCAATGGGCATGCTTTAAATGTGGATGGGGCAACAAAAGGTAACCCGGGTCATGTTGGAGGAGGGGGTTGTATTAGAAATAGCAGAGGTGAAATAATCCATGGTTTCTCATACTACTATGGAATGAGAAGCAACATGGTAGCTGAAGCAAGAGCTCTACTTGATGGGCTTAGAATTCTGGTAAAGAGTGGGATCTCTAAAGCTACCATTTACTCTGATTCCAACACTCTTGTCATGATGATTCAGTCTAATGCCCGCCCACCTTGGAGAATTCTAAAATGGTGGGAAGAAATCATCGAGATAATTAACAAAAACGGGTGGAATATTCAGCACATATACAGAGAAGGGAACACAGTTGCGGATGCTTTGGCATCCTTAGCCTGTTTCACCCGATCCAACAAGGACTTCAGAAGTTGGAAAGAACTCCCAAGGAAAGCCCGTGGGTGTGCCATTGTTGATGCTGCAGGCCTACCTAGCTGGAAGAGGTAAATCACTTCATGTCTTCTCTTTTCTCTGGATTCTTTCTTGTTTCAATTGTAGGGGTATGTCCCGAGGTTCTGTTGTATATATCCCTTTAGAAATCAATAAAATTAGGGCCAGGGATCATTGGTGGATCTCACACAAATTGTGCAGTCCCCAATGCCTTTCCCTTGGTCTCGGTTATATAAAAAAAATGCCTCAGCGTGATATAGCGTTTCGAGTTGCACACCAGCTAAGGTCACCAACGCCATCATCTGGGTACTCATCTGGGATGACAAAGGGCCGGATGTCACCCAAGAATCATAGGGAAGAAGAGCCCAGAATGGCATCTCCCTACAGACACAACTGGAACTAAGAGATGTGTGTGGCGTATAGCTCCGGGGAAGGTTGTGAGGCAGGAAGTGAATGAAGGAGAAAGAGAAGCATCTGCGTAACATTAGATATCCTCTTTCTCGCACTCCACCACAATACTCTTGTACTCCATGAGTGACCAAGGTGTTCATGACTTTTATTCTGTCTTCAACTTACTCCTGATTACGTAGTATGATAATGACATGCCCTCCAAATTTTGCTGTAGATGTATTCTCTATTTACTCTACCTTTTCGGCTCAGACAAGGAGATATAATTAATGCTCAGGGTCTTAATTCTCTTAGGGCCACTTTGATAACGGGTTAGGTTAGGGGCGGGTGGCCTACCCGGGTTAGCCCACCCCACTCCTAACTCAACCCGTTACCAAAGTGGTCCTAATCCGGGTGGAGTAACTCATTCCACCTATTTAAGGGGAATAAGTTAATCCACTTTAACCCTATCCGACCCGGGTTAAGGAAAAAAGTATCAAACCAAGAATAAGTCACCCGACCCCGGTTAACCCACCCTAACCCACCTTAACCCGTTACCAAAGTGGCCCTTATTACTCGGTGTTTTGTTTTGTTAACAATTTGACTATTGTCTGGTGTTTCATAGCCACTCGTGTTAAAACATTTGTACTAACTTTTGGGGGGAATTTCATTCTACAATACTTTTTGATTTATTCACCACATTAAAAGATAAAATATACAGTATGATGCCTACTAAACACTTAATTCTACAGTGCCATGCACGCAGACGCTCTGAATTATTTAACGTTCTCTTCCATTATTACGTAAGCTAAAGTAAAATAATTAAGGAGCGATGTCGTTGAACAATCAAACTGATCTGTAGATACATTAAATGCAGTGCATAGAAATGTTACTCTTATATAAAATGAAAATATTTATTGCATATTTTTCTCTCCAACATTTGAGGATTCAAATTTGTTTCCTATCTCATGTGTATTTCATTCCACAACGCTTAATTTGGACTTTGCGACAGAGATGAAGAGGAATAGATCAACAAGGGTGACAAATGTATTAGCAATGGTGACAAATAGGTGGGCAAGGGTGACAAATAACTATATAAGGATGATAAATAGTTATATAAGAGTGACAAATAGTTATATACGGGAAAAATAAAATAGAAAAGATCTGTAAAGAGGAGAACAAGTTGAGGAGGAGAATGACGGACAAGGAATATTAGAAAAGATCTGTAAGAGGGAGAACAAATTGACAAACCATAGCAAATTTGAAAATGTCATTAATATATCTTGAAATCCCTACAGATTTATCAATTCCAGAAGAGTTAAATAACCTTGTGGATATTTCTAGAACAAATCTCTCAAGAATTTCATTTTTTGTAAGCGGCGCCCAAATATTCTTCAAGGAGGACTCTTTTAGGACTCCACTGAATATCTGAAATAAGAACTTGCATTCTTTAGACCGTGAGTCCAACATGACAAGTATTGCACCCATTAATATTAAAATATAAATAGCAGTGCACTAATATGAAAAGCAGTGCACTCGCAAGAGCGATATGTATTTAGCTCAACCAACAAACAAAAATATTCTAAGAAAGGTAAAACAATTAAAGCTCTTCCATACTCATAATGATATAATATCAAATAATTGGAAGCAGTGCAAGAGTAAAGTATGTGATCATATAGAAATAGATGAACCTTCATCTAAAAAGGTTATGGATAGATGGAATGATAGGCGATACATTGCCTAAATAAATAGTCGATGTTCCGTCTAACAGAAAGGAAAAGGTGAACAATAGACGAAACAATGTCTAAATGAATAGACGATGTTCCATCAAAAATACAAAAAAGAAAAGTTGAACGATAGACGATACATCGTTTAATTGACCAAAAGATCGATAATATAGGTTGTACATCGTCTAACGACTAAACGACGAAAGATCATTATAGACAATGCTCAACTTAACTCAAACTATATGATGAATTAGACGACGATCCGTCTAAAAGAGAAATTAACTAAACCTATGTGATAGATAGAACTCTATCTAAATGGATTAATGATAGGCGAAGCGATAGTTGAAACATCGCCTAAACAAATAACGATAAAAACTATGATAGATGATCCTACATCTAATCTACAAGATGATCAAAACGATTAAGTGGATGAATAGAAGATGCTTCGCCTACTTACATTAAAATGTTTGTACTAAAGTCTTTGGGGGAAATCTACGTAGACGACATTATGACTTATTGACTACATTAAAAGACAAAATACATAGTATGATGCCTACTAAACACTTAATTCTACAGTGCTATGCACGTAGACGCTCTGAATTAATTATTTAATGTTCTCTTCCATTACCGCGTAAGCTAAACTAAAATAAGGAGCATCGTTAAACAACCAAACTCAACACCGCAGATACATTAAATGTAGCGCACAGAAATGTTACTCTTGTATAAAATGAAAATATTTATTGCATATTTTTTCTCCAATGTTTAAGAATTCAAATTTGTTTCTTATCTCGTGTATTTCATTATTCTACAATGCTTAATTTGCACTTTGCGACATGGATGAAGAGGAATATATTAACAAGGGTGAGAAATAACTCTTTAAGGGTGATAAATAGGTGGATGAGGGTGACAAAAAGTATTTGTTGTTCAGCTATGGATTGTATTCCTATTACGCACCTTCATTTGCCCACGGTCAGCACACAGTTGCCCACAACAGATGCTGTCATACTTAGATGACATTGAGAGAATTTCACATTATAATTGGACAGCCACTGTGCAACAAGTAACAATGCATAATTTTGACCAATTAGGATCAGTAGTTCAGCATCGAAGGTCAGATACAATTGGCCACGCTAAGAGAAGAGTCGGGGATGCATCCCAGGCCCTATTTGGTTGTGCTGCCGCACTTGATGTAAGTTTGTTCCTTTTTGTTGTGTATTAATGTGTAAATCATATATTCTACTTAATTGTAAAATAAGTTGATGTACTTCATATTACCAGTCTGATTTTTTGAGCACACGTGGGTGTGCCAGCCAATAATGTGGGCAGAATTTTCCCGATTATTTAGATGGGGGCCATTCGTGGATATGAAATTAAAATTTTCCATTGCATCCCTGCGAGGCCAACATGTATTTTGAGTACTACAAACTTCTTCCTTGTCATTAATCATTAATGCATAACCGATGTCATGTAACTTGAACTACAGATGATCAAAGAGCTCCTTGTTGTGAATGGGACATGGTATACGGTGGTCAGGTGACAACCTAATCCGTAATGAGGAGATGTCCTCATCAACTCCCTCTATATCTATACTGTAGGATGTTGCAACTATAATGAAGGTGCAATAGCAACTACTTGAGGAAGTAAGGGGGTTCTTTACGACTAGACAGGAACCTCCTCCTGTGCCACCTAAGGCAACCCCTGAAGAAGACGTACTAGGGGACATAAACGTTGATGATAAGATCCAACCCACTTCGGACATCATTGTCGACGATGTCCATCCTCCAATGCCTGTCGAACCGGCATGTTCTCATATGGAGGAGGTGGGACCCGAAGACAATGATCCAAGCTCCTTGATCAAGGCAATCAAGGAGGGTGGTGACCGTCATTCGAGTGTCTTTTCTCAGTCCCCTCATTAATAGGTTGAGTAACTCGTGAGGAAATCAAGGGCACTTGCAAAGAAAGCAGGCAAAGGGAAGAAGAAGGTGAGTCTACAATGATCTGACCTCTTACAAGATTGAATTTAACATTGGTATGTTGGCATAAGTGTAGATGGAGGATGAAGCTACCCCAGATTTCCAATTTATACAGACGATTGATTGGATTTGCAAAGACCAGCTGAACCCGAAAGATATAGATACTGCAAATGGATTCATTGTTGAATGTGCCTTATTAAGGGATTACGAGTTATCTTCTTTTAACTTGTGTAATTATCATGATTCGCCTTGCTCTGACTACCATGATTAAAATTTTCTTGATGCAGTGCCTGTAACGACCCGAGATCCGGATACCGAGATGAGCCCGATACCATTCGAATCCCGAACCACCACCCACGAGCCCGAAGACTCGGAAGGGTTAGAGGGATGGTGTGAAGTACACAAGTATCATAAATAATTGCAGAATTAAACAGTTTATATGAATAAACAGGATATTAAATTTCATTAAACATATTACATGGTCCACAGTTTAACAATAATCAAATGATACAATGATAACAGCAGTCTAGTCCAGTCCAATCCACAGCTAGTACAGTAACAGAAAGTAAAGTACAACTACACGGGGCATCCCCCGGCTCTGGCAACTGACAACTAACCCTGGGCACCTGAACCTCGCTGAACCTCAGGCGCGCTCTCCTGAAGCCTCGCCTCACCTGAAACACGGTGAAAACACGCAGGGAATGAGCCTCATATAAATAAGGCTCAGTAGGGATCACTCGGACCCCTACCTCGCAACAAACAGAACTGCAACGCAAAGCAGCTAAAGGCGAGTACAACTGAAACCTTGCTACTACAGACACCAAACTCATGGCGCTGAAATCGAGACACACGTCACGATGGTAAACCACGACTAAGAGTCGGAACGGCTAAAGCCGAAAGGTCGCTCGAAGACTGCTAAAGCCATGACAGAGTCTCTACACAAGACCAAGCGACAAAATCATGAGTCTCTACCAGCTCAGACAGGAGTACCTCCCTCTAGAAGAACGACTGGATGCGTCCACTGACATCTTACACCACGTTACAAGTGTCTAGCTATCACGTCCCGAGCACGAGACTCAGACACACACAAGTAACACTGACAAGAACTAGCTGGGGTCGCGCCCGTCAGCGCGTGTCCACCGCCCCCAACCACGTGTGCACACACAGACCACGCATCCAGGTCTGGCCTCTAACTGGTTTTCCCCTCAGCCAGACTCTGGCTGCTAAACCTGGGGCCCAACGGTAACCAGTCTAAAAACCGTCTCTCGGGGTAGCCTCTCCACCACTCCCTGGTGTGACCACTCTCAGGAAGGCTACGACTAGTGGAGGGTCACTGAAGGAGTAGACTCTCAAGTCAACGGAAAATAACGTCTAAAC